>OX451735.1:828015052-828615052 GCA_948472305.1 Vicia faba | reverse complement strand
TGTAGGGTTTCTTCGGGATAAGTTCGTGTAAAACTTCTGGATGAACCGGGGTAAGTTCATCTTGAGATAAGTCCGTGTAAGACTTCTGGATGAACCGGGGTAAGGTCATCTTGAGATAAGTCCGTGTAAGACTTCTGGAGGAACCGGGGTAAGGTTATCTTGAGATAAGTCCGTGTAAGACTTCTGGAGGAACCGGGGTAAGGTTACTGCAGGATAAGTTCGTGTAAGACTTCTGGATGAACCGGGGTAAGGTCATCTTGAGATAAGTCCGTGTAAGACTTCTGGATGAACCGGGGTAAGGTCATCTTGAGATAAGTCCGTGTAAGACTTCTGGAGGAACCGGGGTAAGGTTATCTTGAGATAAGTCCGTGTAAGACTTCTGGAGGAACCGGGGTAAGGTTACTGCAGGATAAGTTCGTGTAAAACTTCTTGATGAACCGGGGTAAGGTCATCTTGAGATAAGTCCGTGTAAGACTTCTGGAGGAACTGGGGTAAGGTTACTGCAGGATAAGTTCGTGTAAAACTTTCTGGATGAACCGGGGTAAGGTCATCTTGAGATAAGTCCGTGTAAGACTTCTGGAGGAACCGGGGTAAGGTTACTGCAGGATAAGTTCGTGTAAAACTTCTGGATGAACCGGGGTAAGGTCATCTTGAGATAAGTCCGTGTAAGACTTCTGGAGGAACCGGGGTAAGGTTACTGCAGGATAAGTTCGTGTAAAACTTCTTGATGAACCGGGGTAAGGTCATCTTGAGATAAGTTCGTGTAAGACTTTTGGAGGAACCGGGGTAAGGTTACTGCAGGGTAAGTTCGTGTAAAACTTCTTGATGGACCGGGGTAAGGTCGTCTTGAGATAAGTCCGTGTAAGACTTCTGGAGGAACCGGGGTAAGGTTACTTTGATGATAAGTCCGTCTAAGACTTCTTCTGAAAGAAAAGGAACCGGTGTAGGGTTACTTTGTGATGGGTCCGTGTAAGACTTCGTCTGAAAATTGAGAAGGAACCGGTGTAGGGTTGCCTGATGATGAGCTCGTGTAAAACTACATCTGAGGTTGAGAAGGAACCGGTGTAGGGTTGCCTGTTGATGAGCTCGTGTAAGACTTCTTGATGAACCGGGGTAAGGTCATCTTGAGATAAGTTCGTGTAAGACTTCTCCTGAAAGAAAAGGAACCGGTGTAGGGTTACCTGAGGATGATCAAGTAGATAATTGTCCTGTTTGGTTTCGGATATTAACCCACGATCAGTTGTCCACAGAATTTTCCTGGCTTGTTACCGGTGTTGATCTGGAACTGTAAAGGTAGATGGTAATCATCTTTTGATTGACTTTTTCCTGAAAAGACAAAGTATTAGTCGTATGCAATGTCATGATGCATGAATTGCATGATTTTAAGATGTTCTCAAAAATAAATGAGATTTGTGTTGTATGATGCGTATGCATGCTATAATGTATGAAGATGTGATGTTTATGAATGTATTCTCGTCTGGGAAAATAAATCCTTGACGAATGCTGGGAGTTTGAATCCTGGGCTGATGTTGAAGAGTAGAGTTCTTCGTTTCCGCTGGGGATAATGGTTGCAAGAATAAACCGGTAGGAGAAGATGACTCCATCGGGGAATAAACTTGTTGGAGAGATTACTCTGCTGGGAATTACTTTGTGGGAAGAGATACCTTGCTGAGGTTTTGATGATAACTCTGCTAGGGATTCCGTTGATAAGCTCTGTAGGAAGATTTGATGAACTCCGCTGGGGATAGGAAGAGCTTCGCTGAGGACGATCTTTCCGTGGTAATTAGCTGAGGATAACCCAGTTATAAGTTCTGGTGAGGAATAATCTTTGAATAAAGCCGGGGAGATGCGTTCGTACTCTGTAGGGATAAGCTTCCAGAATCTACTGGGGATGAGCTTCCAGAATCTACTGGGGAGATTGATTCAACTCTCCTGGGGAGACTTTTGAACTGTACTGGGGAATAGCTCCACTGGGGTGTCTGGTATTCCGCCGGGGAATAATCTTATATTAAGACGGCCGGGGATGCTTGCTTAGGAACATCTGTATACTCCGCTAGGGAATATTGAGATTTTCTGGGGATACCCAACTTCCTTAAGGCTGACAGTAGATTAACTCTGCTTGGGGAGAGTGTTGTTTACTTGCTGGAGATAATGTGCCTTGTCAGGGTCGATGGGAGACCAACTCTATTCGGGGGAGAGTATTGTTGATTCTTGTCTTACTCGGTGGGGAGTGAAGGTATTTTGGTTACGTTCTTCGGTCGAACCTACCTTGGTACCTTGGTTGACAGAGCAACTAGACCGCTTGGACAACTCATTATTGCCCCTGTTTCTGATGTGGGAGAAGAAGATACCTTGTGGAGGCGCTTGATGACTGCCGGTTGACAAATCTTCTTCTGGTAGGCAAGTGACGAGATGACGGAACATAGTCATATGCTTTTGATCCCTAACTTTTGCCTGGACCGCCCTTTCGGGTTTTCAGTCCACCGGGATACCCATTTTTTCCCAAGCCGCCTTTCCAGGTTTTCGAATTGCCGGGTGTACAGATTTTTTTTCATTTCATCCCTTATTTTTGCCTAGGTGTGTCAACCTAGCGGGTCTTTGCTTATGCGTAGTGTTTTTTCGACTATGTTCGTGCTCTCAGGATGCAGGGAGTTGTCACTGTCAGTAGTGCAGTGTTACCATGCCACCAGAAGATCTTCGTTTGATCGTCCAATGCCCCAAGTGATCCAGATGGAGATTTGCCCTAAGCTGGTTGGCCTTTTGAGAGATTCTTCGAATCTTGACCTAACTTCCCCAGATGATGGACAATGATCGTGTCTGCCCCCTTGGTTGGAAGTGCTTTTCCATTTGAGGTGACCTTTTGTTGAGAAGGCTTTTGTTCACTAGATGCTCGTCGTGCAAAGTTCTCTGCTGTTCAAACAAATAATCATCTGCAAACAATGTTATTTTGAAAATGCAAAGCTTATGTCTTTTTTGAAAATGCATTTTTTTTTCATAAAAACAAGTGAAATTTTTTTTTTGAACCGTGATGTCAACTCGTTATTTTACCGCAAGCCTTAAGGAGTCAGGATACCTTTGGTAACAATATGCTTTCGAACTAAACCCATGCTTCAGCTAGGACTTTTTAAGGGTTGTAGCGTGGCCTGGTTCACGGTTTAAGAAACAAAGGATAAAGGCTCAAATTTTATTTGTATCCACCCATTCTTCGTGATGTTCTTCAAACCTAAACTCAGCTGATCGTGCGTTAGACCTTGTTTGAGTCTTCGTCCTGATATAGCGGTGATGGTTCGAATGTTGACAATTTATTTGGAATAGTCAGTCATTCCTTTTTAGGTTGAGGTTTTGTAGGACCTCTTTCTTTTTTGATTTCGTTATCCCTGTTTTTTGCCTGAACTGTTTCTTTCATGATCACAGTCAGCGGGATGCCCCAGTTTTGTAAGTCTCCTTCATAGGTTTTGACTTAATGGGCTTTTATTTTTGGGAGATAATGACTGCATGTCTTTATGATTATTCGGAGCCATCACTGTCTTTTGTTTTGTAAGGATTCCTTTGGTGCCATTCGTTGTGCCCTTGGATCAGCTGAGAGAACTACCCTGCCCCAGGTTATGATTAAGGGTTTTAATTTTCGAAAAGAAAACTCCTACTTCTTTGGCTCAAAGGGGTTGACGAGGGATTATCATCCTTATAACTCCAGTGTTTAGGAATTGAAACAATGCATGTACCTCATCAGCGGGGTCTGTTCAAAAGCATATTGTAGATTGTGGTATCGTTTTCGTCATCCTCCCTCAAGAGGCTTAGAATTATTAATTGAGAGTTGACATCAAAAAATGAAAGCAGTTTGAATATAGCGAATGAGAATATATTGATTCAAAACAGACATATGCGATGCATTGATAAAGTATGAGAGTTTGACATGAACAAATGTTTGAACAATCAGAGAAAAATACAACTTGAACATTCGAATGAACAAAAGCTTCTTAGTTTGCACCAGTCATTTCAGATGGAAGATTCTCAGCAGAAGATTTTCATTTTCCCTCCCGGCATGAACTCCAGCACCCTTCCGTCGATCAAGTCTTGGATCTTGTTCCTCAGGCTCCAACAGTCGTCAGTGTCATGTTCAGGACTGTCAGAATGGTAGGCACACCTTTCATCGGGATTGTACTTTAGGGAGGTTATGTTGAGCTTCTTAGGAGGATCCTTTAAATCAATCAGCTTGACCTCCAACAATTGTTTCAGTATTAGTGAGGATGGCACACCAGTCTCCGAGAAATGTCTTCCAGACGTATTTTGCTTACGCCGATTACCCTGTTGACGCTGGTGAGGTTGATGCTGGACTTGTGACCCCGAAGCAAACTGAGGAGCTTTTCCCTTGTCTTTTTCCCCCACATGTGGTTGAATGATGGCTTGCTCTTCAACCTTAGATGTTTGCCCCAGTTGGTTATCCCGAAGCAGTTGGTTGACGAGAACCCTGAGCTCTCCTTGTCTTTGAGATAAGTCTTGGATAAGAGCCATTTGCCCCAACATCTGGGTTCTCATTGTATCCACCTCAGCTTGTAGACGTTTCAGTCGTTCGTCCTTATCGTCTTCGGGACTGTTCCTGACCAAAGTCCCCATGAGGAGTGTTCTCAGCTCTTCCTGCCCCTTGGATAGATTTAGGAGGATCTCCCCGAACCGAGTCTCTTGAGCATGAAGATCCTGGTTGTTTTGTTGGGAAGCCATTGCTGAAATAAACAGCGAAGATGGTAAGTGACCTGTCAAAGGAGTACCTGTAATGCCGTGATATGTATGTATGCATGCAATATTTTCAAGGATCTCGCGGGGTAAACAAGAAAATTGTTAGAATTTGAATTTTGTAGCTTGATGGAAGGGACTTCATGTTGATGAGAGTCCTTCTTCAAGAGTCAAGGCTCACCATATCGAGTGGGTCATAGCCCCTGACTCAAGTTATCAACCTTGGCTAGAGGAAAATAAATCCCCTTTGCCCCTTGCTAGACATCATGACCTGCATCACAAACCCTTGAGATCCTTGAAATGGATTAGTCCTTATGTAAGATGTATGCAATGGTATGATGTTATGCTATGCATGGAGTAATGTAGGTAAACCCTGTTATGAGTCCAGATTAAGGACTGTAAACAAAACCTGCAAGAAACTCAAGTGTCAGATAACAAGCATGCAAGTAGTCAAGTTTGAAGGCACACAAGTCACACAAAGAGCCCTTAGAGTTCAGGCCTGCATGAAGTTTGGGGTACTACCCTCTTGAAGTTGGTGAGCTCAAAACCTGTCCTATCAAAAGTAACCGGGTTCTAAGGAGCTCAATATCATTGGGTTGTTTTCTGTGTTCATTGTTTTGATTTAGCCACTGAACTGGCGATCAAAATATTCCAAGAAAAAAACCCTCAATGAGTGTAGTATCGAGTATCAACCAACTTCGGACTGCACCAAAGTCAGTCATCTCACTACCCCTAAAGAGGCCAGGATGGTCAAGTAAGGTTCCTAAGGTCAGTTGATGCTTCACGACACCACGCGGCGGCCCCGTACTCTCCTTGACTTGACTCAAGGGTTACCGGTACTCACCAAAGTGCCACATCAACGTAGCAAACTGCTTCAACCGTGTCGGTATACCCCGCACAGTTCCCTCACAGTTTGTTGCTACTTTCTAAGAGGTATCCCCCAGATCCGGGTTAGGATCTATGAAACTCCCAAAACAGGCCCGCAATTTTAAAGTAAATAGATCAAGCAATTGAAAACATGATGATGAACTATTCCTAAGGTACACCTCACTTTATTAATTCCCCAGCAGAGTCGCCAGTTCTGTGATCGGTGGAAATAGAACTGACTGTTTTTTAAGCTGGTTTCGTGAAATGTCGCGGTAAGCAAGAGTCGCCACCGTCTTTTATGTTCTCCAACATGGAAAGGACAAAAGCACAGCAAAATTCCTTCTTTGAGAATGTTTCTCGGTTCGGGAGGTAGATTTATAGAAAGGGAAGGTGTTAGCACCCTTTCTATCTGTGGTTATCCACTGGCTCTTAAGTACTTACTCTTATGTTTTCAAAAATTGTTTGCTTTTCAAGTGTGTGTGGGTTTTGAAAAAGTTTCGTTTGAAAAATTTCTAAGTAACTCTTGTATCTGTCGTCAAGAGTGTATGAAAGGTTTGTTTGAAAACTTTTTGAAAGTGTCAGTGTGAAAAGTATTTTTGTTTGTTTGAAAAGAGCAAGTACCCATGAGAATCTACCTACTCTAAGGAATTAGGTTGTGTAAGAGTCCTTTAGATAGTGCTATCCCACCATTGAGAGGTAGGTAGCACCGTCGTTGGAGGTGTTCGGGTCAATTCGATTAAGGGACGGTGTGGTCACCAAAGCAATAGTAGGACACCTTAGAAGTAACCCTAATGTCCTAGATCCTTTTTTTTATCCGAGGCAACCGTTTCGAGGCGACTGGATCTTTTAGACAGAAGGGCGACCTCTAAGACACCCTATACTTGATGACAACGTTCGAGGCAACCAGTGAGGCGTACCCTAAGAAGTGGCATGTGCTTTGTGTGTTGTTTTTCAGTTAAGGTTATCTTGTATGTTATTTGTGAGCTACGGATTGGTTTTATTTTGTCATACATTCTTTCATGCATAATTAACAGTTAGGAGTGCGGAAAATAAATTGCGGGAAGATAAATCTAGCTATTACAAGGCGCGGGTCTATACATCGCCAAAAACAAAAACCCGTTTTGAAAAATAAAGTGCAAGAAATTAAAAGAAAGCAATAAAGTCCTAATTAACTATTACATATCCGGAAACAGTTACATAAATATAAAATATTGAATTAAAATAAACTACGCGCGAAAGAATTGAATCGGGACGTCCATAGGGTGTTGACCCTTTTTTAAGAAAGAATTGAATTTTTGTCCTTTTTTTGTAATTAATGAAATTAAAACTAATAACTAATTAATTAATTAATTAATTAAGAAAATGTTTTTTTGGTATTTTTGTGTTTTTAATGAAAATAAAGAGAAAATAAATAGAAATTAAAAGTTGAAAGTGAAATACCTAATTCTAAATTAATTTTACTTATTAAAAAAAATGTTAAAATTGTCCTAATTACAACTAATTAATTAATATTAGAATTTATTTACAAAATAAGTTAATAAATAATAAATAAAAAAAATTTTGGTTTTTCTGAATTTTATTGGGAAAATTAGTTTGGGTTAATTAAACAATTAATAAAACTAATAATTAATAAAAGGGAAATTATAAAAGAAAAGAAAATAAAAAGAGAAAAAAGAAAAGAAAATAAGAACCCAGGGGGTGTTGGACCCTTAGGGAGGTGAATCAGGAATTTAGGCCCATTGTCTCAAGTCGTTTTGACTTTTGAATCATCCAGAGGCGCGTTGACCAGGGAGCATGGTGTGGAGCACCCTTTGGCCTTTGGATTGATCTTTTGAGACACTTGGCTCGCATCTGTATGAGGCCTATGGTGGAACGCGTCTAGGAAGCTGCATGGGAATTTGTTAGAAAAAATAATATTGAGACTTGGGGGGACCTGGGAAAACTTACAGCACGGTACGATGGACCTTAGGACGTGGCAAGGGTTGCTTTAGCTTCAGAGTATGGCAAAGAAGAGAGTCACGTTCTCCTTTTGGCCTGAAAATACTTGCAACACTCCTTTTGATCTCACCCTTTTTTTGACACTTTTTGGATTTTGCTCTGGCCGTTTGTGTAATGTTCAGGTTGTGAATGAGGCTTGCAAGGCTTGCATATGTAGTAAATGAGTGAGAATAAGTCACTTTTAGGAGCCTTTAACCATTGCAATTAAGCTTTGGATTTTGTCTTAACCACCATTAAAGGCCTTTCAAAGCTTGTTCAAAATTTGAATTTTCATGCCTAAATGAGCTTAGCACGAAATTGGTAGGTTGCAAATGCTTCATGAAGGCTATTCAAACCATAAGATACCATTTAATTAATTTTTTTAGATTTACTTGAATTATTATGGATTAAAATGAATTAAATCCATAAAAATTAAATAAAAATAGAAAAATAATTATTTGGTCTTGAAATTGATCATGGGACACGTGGGTGGCATGACAAGGCTGAATCAAGTGGAAACAAGTGGGCCCTTTTGTCAAAAATTGAAGTTTCAAGGATAGTTAACTTTTGCCATTTCACAAAAATTTCCCAACTTCTCCAATACATATCTTGCTCAATTTTGATCATATGAACATGTTCTTTGACATTTTGGAAAGGTCTTGAAGTCCTCTAACCAATGCCTTTGATCCCATGTCATTTTGAGTTACCAATCTCAAGTTATGGTCTTTGACTTAAAATGCCTTTTTGTTGACTTTTGAAAATGACCTATAATGTTGAAATTGATAACTTTTTGTGAGAGCATTTCTTGGACTTGGAATGTGAATATGAGTTGTAAGAAATGTCATCTCCTTCAAAATGAGCATTGGATGGGATTTTTCTGATGAACCATGAAAAAGTTATGCCTTGGTCAAGTTACAGTTGACTTTTTCAACTGTCCAAAAATGGAAACTTTTGCATCTTGATGATTTTTGAGCCATTCTTGTGGAATCATGATCAAGATTTGATCCAATGATGATTGTTGCTTCAAAATAAGATGTTGACCAAAAATTTTGACTTTTGACTGCCAAATGACCATTTTACCCCTACAGTTGATTGTGAAGCAATTAGGGTTTTTGACTGTGCAACTTGACCTTGTGAGCCTTGAAACTTGACATGTAGGTGTTTGACAATGTATATGAGCATATGGGACTTGATTGAGCCCTTGAAAACCTCAACTTCCTTGCAAGAACCAAAACCCTAGCTTGGACTGGCTTAGGAGGGTGTTTGAACTGTGCAACCTTTGAGTAGACTTGAGCAAATTGAGATGATGCTTGTCAAAACTTTGAAGAATATGGGAGGGCAAATTTTGGGGTACAACACAAGTGTAGAGCTTGAGCAATCTCTTCTGGCTTTGGATCTCTTTCCGTACCGTTGAAAGGTATTTAATTGAGAATGGGAATCCTCAAGAGTTTGGAGAATTCTTCCAAAGATGGCACAAGTTGATAATCAGGAAAAGTGAAGCAATGGTGTAAGGGATCAAAGAACTGAAAGAGCACCTTCATCATGTCTTCATCAGTGTTGGAGATTGTGATATGGTGGCAGAACTGACTGTTAATACTGGTTTGCGTTTTTGGTTCATAAAATGTCGCGGTAAGCAAGAGTCGCCACCGACTTTTATTTTATCCAATTAGGAAATGGAAAAAGAACAGAAAAAACCTTTTTCGAGATGTTTCTGAGTACGGGGGGTAGATTATAGAAAGGGAAGGTGTTAGCATCCTTTCTATCTGTGGTTTTCCACAGGCTCTTAGGTACTTGCTCATTTTAAAAACTGCTTGTGTGTGCTTGTTTTGAAAAAGTTTTGTTCTACTTCGTTTTAACCCTTGTTTCTATCCTCAAGAGTGTTATGAAGTTGTTTTTGAAAGCTTTGTTTGGGAAAGTGTTGGTGTGAGAAAATTTGTTTGTTTGAGCAAGTACCTAGGAACTAATCTACCTACTCGAAAAAGGTCTGTTCATTTTCCTTTTAGACAATGTTATCCCATTATTGAGAAATAGGTAGCATCGTCGTTAGAGTTTTTTAGGGACATTCGAAGGGACAAATACGATCACAAAAGCAATGTTAGGAAATGTTAGTAATCATCTTAAAGCCTTAAAGATCTTTTTCCGAGGCAACATCCGAATGGGTCATTTTAGATCTTTCGGGGCTAGAGGACGACCACTAACAATCCCTATACTTCATGACCGTTTTACCGAAGGCAACCAAAATGGAGTAAACCCTAAGAGTGAGCATGTGCGAGTGTAATTTTTCAGTTAATTATCTTTGCATAATTAGAGTTTTCTACTGTATTAATTTTCAGTTAGTCTTTCCATACAATCCTATTAACATACATCTAAGCAGTTTATAGTTTACAGAAGTAAAATGCGGGAAAGTTAAAAGTCCTAGCTATTACAAGCCTTTTGTAGATACATAATTATTTTGACTGTAAATAAAGATGCGGAATTGAAACCCTAATTACTATTACAAACTCGGAGCAGTTACAATAATAATAAAAAGGAAGTTAAAAGTGCGCGGTGAATTAAATGCGAGAATAATTAGAAACCTAAAAATCTAATGGAAAAAATAATTAGGTTTTTTTTTTAGAAAAGATTAAATTATATACAAATTAAACCTAATTCTAATTGATTTAAATTATGAAAAAAGGATTAAATTGCCCTAAATAATTAAACTAATTAATTAAGGAAATAAAACATTTTTATGAAAAGAATGATTTTTTGATGTTTTTTATGATTTTTGATTTTTATGATAAAAAATAATTATGTGTTATTTTTGTAAAAAAAGAAAATAATTAATAAATAATTAAGATAAAAGAAATAAAATAAAGAAAGGAAAAAGAAAAACTTGGGCCTGTATGGAAGCTGAATGTGGGGTGTATTGTTGAATTTGTTTAGGCCCAATAGCTGGTCAGCCCAGTCAACGTGCTTATTCTGTGCAGCCATGCTTAGAGGGTGCATCATGGACTTCTCTTTGACTGAGCGTTGGATCTGGATTAGTGATGATCCAGTGGCTGGATGGTTAGTTGTAAATATAATAACATAAATAAAATATAAAGGAAATAAAGTGGTCTTTCCCAAATGTGCACGTGATTCAAATCACCCAATGGGATTCTGCCACCTAATTGTCTTCTTCCCCATAACTGTTGTTTTTTGCCACACTTTTACCTACAGTCATTTCCGTCACTAAAAGCTATAGTGACGGATTTTGTTCGTAGCCATAAACCTGTAAAATTCAAAAACACAGCACAAGCAGAATAAATTCAAACCAAAGACATGGATCAATTACAAATCATCTTCTAAGCATGACAGTGCCCCTGATTTTGTCCAATTTTGCCTCTATATGGAATTCCCAATTTGGGACCTCAAAACCCTAACAATGGCGCCGTGTCATTCCTACACTTAAACTTCAATCAAACCAATCAAAAACATTGCAAATATGATAGCAAGCATGGATATATGATCAAAACATGTTTATGATGGATAAATTATTGAAAACAAATCTTGAAAAAAGATGCAAACTGTGGCACTGTGAGGCGTGATTTCTGAATGTTTTAAGGCTTGAGGATGATTGGAATGGCTTCAGAAAATGTCCAAGAACGGATTGCTGGCCTTGGAATTGCTTGAATCAGTCTATGGAGGAATATGTGATAAGCACTTTTTTTGACAAAAAATTGAGGTTGACCTCCTTGTTTCCACGACCCAAAAACCTCTTTTTTTGCCTTGAGAATGTTATGTCCTTATATTGGAATGCATTAGGTCAATAAAAAACTAATCATATCTTTGCAAATTATGGAGATTTGATTTCATTCTTTGTCTTGTATGATTTGTTTCCAAAATAGACGAAATTGAGATCTTTTCCAATCAATTAGCTCTTGCAAGAATTTTTTGATTTTCTATCTGTTCATGGACTCATAATATGCTCATAAAATCAAATCTTTGATTTTATTTGATTATTCTACTATTTAAATTGATTTAATTTGATTTAAATGGATAAAAAATCTAAATAAATAATAAAAATAATAAAATAATAGGTGGATAAGATCAGGGGTCATGGGAAATCTTAGGAACAAGTTTCAAACAAGAAAACATGGGCCCATTTGGAAAAAAAAGTCATTTTGATCAATGTTGACTTCATGGACATTTCCAAAAGTTGGTCAACTTTGACAATACATATCTCCCTCAATTTTAACCCTAAGAGGGTGTTCTTGGAGTTTTTAGAAATATTAGGATGTCCTTTAAACAACCCTTTTAATCTCATCTCAATTGAGTCTTCCATGTTCATGTAAGAAGCTTTGACCCAAAAGGTGTTTTTGTTGACTTTTCAAAAGGACCTATAATGTAGAAATTCATATCTTTATATGGGTGCATTTTTTGAACTTGAGGGCTGAAGATGAGTTGTAGGAAATTTACATCCCTTAAAAATTAGCCTTGGATGAGAAATTTCTAATAAATCATGAGAAAGTTATGCTTGGTCAAAGTTTGGTTGACTTTTCCTAAGAAACCCTAATTTAGCAACTTTTGAGTTTTGATGAATTAGGAGCATTCCTTGAGGAATCAGGATAAACCCTTGATCAAATGATGGATATCACTTCAAAATGTTGATATTGACCAAAAATCTTGAAGTTTGACTGTATGTGGGCCACAGTTGACTTTTGACCTAGTTCAGTTGATTTTTAGGCATTTGAGCAGTTGACTGAGCAAACTTCTTGTGCAAGGTATGAAACTTGACATGGATGATCTTGAGAACATATTGGGACCATGGAAGGAATTTTTGACCATTGGAGTTCCCACGCCCTGATGAAAATGTAAACCCTAGTTTGAGGTACATTGCCTTAGGAGAGAGTTTGTCTGGTCAACTCTTGGGCATCCTTGAGCAAGTTGGAACCTAAATGGGCATGTGTTGAGTAAAATGAGAGGGAAAATTTTGGGGTACAACAGAGGTAACCAAGCTTAGTATGCGACCATGTCTTCTGGTAAATGGAGAATTTTCAGGAATCCTTGATGCTAACTCTTTAAGTTGAGGAGGGATCCTAGGAATATTCCTTCATCACTTTTAGGGTCCATCTTTCTCCTTTGTTCACGATCTGTCAGAATATAGCATTTGCTTCCAAATACATGGAAGTACTTCACTGTAGGCTTTCTTCCTTTCCAGAGTTCATAAATGGTGGATGATGTTCCCTTTCTCAAGGTGACCCTGTTATGGACATAACAGGTTGTATTCATAGCTTCAGCCCAAAAATGAATAGGAAGTCTTTTGGCATGTATCATTGCTCTGGCAGATTCCTGTATGGTCCTGTTTTTCCTTTCTACAACTCCATTTTGCTGAGGAGTTATAGGTGAAGAGAATTCATGATTAATTCCTTCTGAGGAACAGAACTAATCAAACTTACTGTTTTCAAATTCCTTGCCATGATCACTTCTGATTCTGACAATGCATCCTTCTTTTTCTCTTTGAACTCTTTTGCACAGTTCTTTAAACACTTCAAATACATCAGATTTTTCCCTAATGAAGTTAATCCAGGTGAATCTGGAAAAATCATCCACAACAACATAGGCATGTCTTTTTCCACCAAGACTTTCCACCTGCATTGGTCCCATCAGATCCATATGTAGAAGTTCTAGTACCTTATAGGTGGTCAAATGTCTTGACTTTGGATGTGACATCCTAGTCTGCTTCCCAACCTGACATTCACCACAGACTCTCCCTTCATCAATTTGCAGTCTTGGAATCCCTCTGACTACCTCCATGGATGTAATCCTTTTCATTCCTCTTAGATGTAGATGACCAAGTTTTTGGTGCCACAATTTCACTTATTTTTCTTCTTTGGCAATAGAACACACAGAAGAGTAATTAGTGTTCTCAGGCTCCCACAAGTAGCAGTTGTCTTTAGATCTGACTCCTCTCATTACAACTTCTTGTTTCTCATTAGTTACAAGACATTCAGACTTGGTGAAGTTGACCTTGACTCCTAGGTCACATGATTGGCTTATACTTATGAGATTAGCAGTCAAGCCTTTTACCAGCAATACTTCATTTAGGTTTGGAACTCCATGACAGTCCAAGTTTCCAACTCCTTTGATTTCTCCTCTAGCACCATCTCCAAAGGTCACATAACTAGTAGTGTGAGGTTTAACATTATTGAGAAGATTCTTGATTCCAGTCATGTGTTTAGAGCATCCACTGTCAAAGTACCAGTCTTCCTTTGCGGAGACTCTAAGGGAGGTGTGAGCTATCAGGGCAGTAGCCTTTTTCTTCCACTGTTGAGTATGTGGTACCTTGTTAGACCTAGGTTTGACAACTGGGGTCTGATTAGGATATTCATATAATCTGAAGCAGAATGGCTTTATGTGACCAAACCTCCCACAATGATGACATCTCCATCTTTGATACTTTTTCTTCATATTTCTCTGTTCTCTATGTTGAGTTCTATGTTGTGACATCTGCTTTGACATTTGTTTATCAGGCCTGATCTTCTTCTTGTCCATAACAGATTTCTTTGCTGCCACAAATCCTAGACTAGACTTGTTTCCCACATTTTGTCCAATTTGAAGGATTTCTTCTAATTTGTCAGTTCCATTTGTCAGCATCTTGACAGATTTGGTCATCTGGTCCAGTTTTGAGTTTAGCATTTGAACTTCCCCTTCTAGATGACTTATAGTATCAATGCCTGCCTTTTTCTCAGCCTCCAACTTTATTATGAGTTTTGTTTGTCTCTCATTTTGCTGACAGACTTCAGCACTTCTGATACATAACTTCTTGTAGGAATCAACCAGTTCTTCAAATGTCACTTCCTCATCACTAGAGTCACTATCAGAGTTACAAATACCAGTTAGTGCAGTAACTAGTTTGGCAGATTCTTCTTCAGAATTACTTTCTGAATCACAGTCATACCAAGTAACAGACATTCCTTTCTTTTGTTTCTTAAGAAAGGTAGGACATTCAGCTCGAATATGCCCATATCCTTCACATCCATGGCATTGAATTCCTTTGCTTTGATTTCCCTTCTCTTCAGACTTTGGTCTTCTGCTGGAGTCATAGGATCTGTTAATGTCAGAAGAAATGTTCTTAACATTTGACCTTGACTTTGGGTCCATTCTCTTAATGAGTTTGTTGAATTATCTTCCAAGCATGGTATAGCTTCTGAAATATTTTCTTCTTCATCCTCCTTGTTTTCACCTTCAGTATTAGATACAAGTGCTATGCTCTTGTTTTTCTTGTCGACATTGTCACGGATCCCCATCTCAAAGGTCTGAAGTGACCCAATGAGTTCATCCACCTTCAAATTGCAGATATCCTGAGCTTCCTCTATAGCAGTCACCTTCATTGCAAATCTTTTAGGCAAGGATCTGAGAATCTTTCTCACCAGCTTTTCTTCTGACATCTTTTCTCCCAATTCTCCTGAGGTGTTGGCAATCTCCAAGATGTTCATGTGAAACTCATGAATGGTCTCATCTTCCATCATCCTTAGGTTCCCAAATTTGGTAGTCAGCATCTGAAGCCTTGACATTTTTACTTTGGATGTGCCCTCATGAGTAGTTTTGAGAGTGTCCCAAACTTCCTTGGCTAGTTCACATTGATGTACTAGTATGAATATGTTTCTATCAATTCTATTGAACAAAGCATTTAAGGCTTTGGAATTACCCAGGGCTAACTCATCTTCTTCTTTGCTCCATTCTTCCTCAGGTTTCAGACTGATTGTCCCATCTTTCTCAGTTATGGTGGGATGGTTCCATCCTTTGTCAGCAGCTCTCCAAGCCTTTTTGTCCAGTGATTTTAAGAAGGAAATCATACGAGGTTTCCAGTAGTCATAATTTGATCCATCTAGAATGGGTGGTCTGTTTCCAAAAACTCCTTCTTTGTCCATAGCGCCAGAAAATAATATCCCTAGATCTCACCCAGTAAGACAGGCAGGGTGCCTGCTCTGATGCCAATTGAAATTCTGGAAGCAGATACTCAATGTCACAGTGAATGTTATGGCACCGTATCTGACTTTCTACAAGACAGTAAGTCTAAAAGTAGTAAAGAACACAGTCAATTGTTTACCCAGTTCAGTGTGTAACAACACCTACTCTGGGGGCTACCAAGCCAGGGAGGAAATTCACTATAAGAGATATTAATTCAGGAATAAACCAACTAGTTTATCTCCTTCACTTAAGACCTACCCAATGCAACTTCAATCTAAGTTCAACTTAAACCTGAGTTCCTACTCACTCCCCCTCAATCACAGCAGTGATACTAAACAATTGACTAACGAAATTATGAAGACACTCTTCAGAACATACACTTGATTATGCTTCACAGCTTTTAATCAACTAACACAAACGCTCGTGCTTCAAAGCTTTGAGTGATACATAACCTAACTTGACTTTGCTTCAAAGCTTTAATCAAGTGACACAAACACTCGTGCTTCAAAGCTTTGAGTGATACACAACCCTTACAATCAAAACCTACTCCAAGTCACTTATCACAATGATAATTGCTTGGATTACAGTAGTTAAAACTATACAGCCCCTTATTGATCTTCGGTCAAAGAGTTGTCTTCACCAACAGTCCTCCTGTTGAATATATAGGTTGTTGTTCTTCAGTTAGGGCTTCCACGAAAATAGCTAGGGTTAATTAACCTCAAGACTTGGTCACAGGACTTTATCAACCAGTTTAGGGTTAAGCCAAGTTAACCTAAAGTCCACGTGAGACTTTGTACTGGACTGTGTAAACCAGTTTCCTGAAAAATCTCAGAATTAACAAAACTGTACAACTGTTAGATCAGTACAGGATGTCTTAACATTGGTTATGACAACAAGAATCTTGTTTACTGATTTTGGTAGAATGTAATAAATATGATCATTGCATGATGATCAGCTAAACACTCAATTTAAGCAGCTTCTGTATGACATCCTTTTTCTGCAGAATGTACCTAGTAACCCAGAATGTTATGACATCAGTCATGACATTCACACACCTGGTTTTACCAAAAAACATGCCAACAACCAAACACTTACAGTATTGCTACTTATCTATAAGGTATCCCAAATCTGAGTAGAGGATTCAAACCCAAACAAAGAACCATAATGTAAAGCACACAAGTCAAACAAAGAAAGCAAGTAAATGTGATCTAGCCCTAAGGTAACCCCACTTTTAAAATTTTCCCCAGCAGAGTTGTTAGTTCTGTGATACGGTGGGAGAACTGACTTGGTTGTTTTGCACTTTATTGCAAATTTTGCAGTTAGCAAGAGTCGCCACCAACTTTTCTTTTATCCAAAAGGAAAGGTGAAAAAGCACAGGAAAGACCTTTGAGATTGTTTCTTGAGTTCGGGGGGTAGATTATGAAAAGGGAAGGTATTAGCACCCTTTTCATCCATGGTTTTCCATGGGCTCTTAGTTACTTTATAGATCACTTGCTTTTGTTTGAAATTGTGCTTTGTGTGGTTTTTGAAAGTATTTTTGAAAAGGCGTCATCGTTTAGGCAAACTTTGTAATGATTCTCGTTCGTAAAAATGTATACAAAGTGTTGATCTTTTGAAAATGTTTTCAAGTTTGAATGGTGTTTTTGAAAGTGTTGGTGTTTCTTTTTTTGAAAATAGCAAGGATGTTTTTGTTTTGAAATTGAGCAAGTAACTAGGAACATTCTACCTACTCAAAAGTCTTTCATGTTCATTTCCTCTTTCCTTTGACATTGTTATCTTACCATTTATTTGGCAAGTAACCCTATCTTTGGATGTAAACGGGACGGGTGTGGGTCATCATATAACCATGATTAGCAATATTTCAAGGTATCTTAGCATCTTTCTTTAAGGACTAAGATCATTTTGAAAAGGCAACATAGATAGCGTCATCGAGGGACTATGATCTTGTATTTTTGCTTGTTTTTGCTAAGATACCTCACATGTATAATATGGCCATTTTTACAAGGCAACCAAGTGGATTTTACCCTAGGGGTGCTTGTGTGCAAGCGTATTGATTTTCATGCTTTGTTTAATCTTTAATTAGGGTTTGCTACTTATTGATTTTATCTTCTCATACAAACCCTAATTACTAGCATTATATAAAGCGATAAATTGCGAAAAGTAAAATTACTACGCTATTACATCATTAGGGGAGGGGGTGTACAAATTTACAAATGAGGATTGCAAGAAAATTAAACCTAATTATCTATTACAACCATATTGAATATTGTACAAAATTGGAAAAAAATGCAAGAATATAAATGGAAAAAGAAATGATTTTTTTGTTGTTTTTATGAAAGGGTTTTGTCTTGACCTAAATAAAGGAAATGATTAATTAAAATTAAATAAAATTAACTTAAACTAATTAAGAAAAGAAATTAACTTAAAAAGGATTTTTTTAGGTTTTTTTTATGAAAAGGTTTTAAATTAAAGAAAATAAAATAAAAATTAATTAATTAAAATAACCTAAGTTCTAAATTAATTTTAACTAAAAAAAAATAAAATAATATATTAATTTAACCTAAGTCTAAAAATTAATTGTTTAAGAAAAAAAGAAATTAATTTTTTTTAAGAAAATGTTTTTTTTAATCTTTTTGTTTTATAGAGAAAATAAAATATATAAGTGTGAAAATAATAATAATAATATTTTTGAATTTTTATAATAAAAATAATAATAATAATAATAATAATAATAATAATAATAATAATAATAATAATAATAATAATAATAATAATAATAATAATAATAATAAAAGGAAAATTGAAAATGAAAATAAAATAAGAAAAGAAAATAAATGAAAATATAAAAAAAAAAGTTGGGCCAGGTGTGCAGGGGGTTAGAGGCAGCAAAAAGACAAGGCCCAACTGTTTAGAGGCCCAGCGCATCTGTTGTGTGACAAAAACAAGAGAAAATGTGAAAAATAAGGAAAAGTGGCAGCGCTGAGGCTTGAACCCACGCCCTTAGCATGAAACGCACGCTGCCTTACCACTGGGGTGGCTATACATTTGTCGATATAAACAAAACAATAAATATATAATCTAAGTTATGCCCTGAATACAACTTCATCTTCAACCTCCAGCCATGAATCCTATAACTTCACCATTTCTCAACCATTTGCAAAAATGTAAACATGAAAATTGCTCCACTTTGTCACACGAATCCAACCATATAAATATCATAAGCTATAAATCAAAGATGAATTAGAATTTCTAAAAGTACCAAATTCTGACCTAAATATTTCAGAAATTTCAAACTCAAAATTCTTCTAGCTCAATCAAAATAAATGAAATCTATGGATATGTATAGTTTCAGGGCAATGATGTCTACATTTTATCTTCATAAATGCAAGCATAACAATGCCTAAATATGAAGATAGAAGTTCAAGAAAAATACCTCAAAACTTGAAGTAGTGAAATGGATTTGAGCTTGTTTCAGGCAGTATTGATGATCAGGTTATCTTCCTTGGACCTCTAGGAAGCTAATGCAATGCTTAGCTTGAGTTGAGAGTGGCTGAAATGGTCTGGAGAAGTCCAACTGCAATGCTCTGTTTTTGTCTATGGAAGTTGATGAAGATGATGTTACAGTCTGCAAACAGGGACAGGGATGGTTTGTATTTGATATGAGGAAGCTTTTGAGACTAAAAGGCCAAGAAATGCACGAGTGATTTTGAAGATTGAAGTTCAAAGTCAGAAATGACACAAAAATGGAGGTTTTGTGAAATCTGAGTTTTCAGGGAGTTTGGGGCTTGTATATTCGTGTGTTCTCTTGCAAATAGTATCTCTATTTATTGAGGAAAGGTTTTGAGGTTTGAAGTGGTATGAAACAAAGAATCACATGTTATGAGTTTTTGACTTGTTTTTGAAGTTATCTTGACAAACATGGTTTCAATGCAATGTACATGTCTTGTAGGGTGGCTAGCAACTTTAAACATGTTTGTTCTGAGTTTATAGAGCATGCTTGTGCAGAAAGAACAAGTGCAAAGCTCCATACAAGTTGACTTTGTGATTAAAGCTTCTTTACAAGAATGGAATGGTTACTTTCTTCCAAAAATGGAAATGCAACTTGGATAATAATTCAAATGCTTGGACAATGTCTCCATATGTTGTGTAAACATTTAATTATGGAGTGACAAATAATTTTGAGGCCTGCAAAGTGAAGATTATACAACATAGGCTTGGATTTGAATTCTTGTTCATCATGAAATGGCTTGTAATTTAAGTTTGAAAACCCTAACTTCATCTCTTCGATTCTCCTTGCTCACAAATGATCTCAAGGAGTTCTTGGACATTCTGGAAAGCTTGTAATATGATCTACAACCCCTCTTTGAATCACTTTTGAAAATTCCACTTGGAACTATATGAAAAAGTTCCATGAAGTTAGGTCAAAATCCTGACCAAAACTAGGGCAAAATTTCACTAAGTGTTCAATTTCAAGACCATGACTTTATGAATTAATAACTTGAGATCCAAGCATTTTTAGAAGAAGTTGTTTAAAGCAATGTTGTAGATATCATGGAGATATAAAACTTTCATGTTTAAAGTTTCTTTTTAATCCTCTTGCATCATGGTGAAATATTTACTCAAAGTTGTGAATAAACATGAAGTTTTAAACACTTAGAAAAATTTCTAAGTTAGAAAACTTTGACTTTTCAAAATGAAATCTTGACTTTTTGATTTCTTGATAAATAAGTTTTATATTGTGACATGTTTTGATGAATTGTGATCTTTGACATTGGATTTTGACCAAAAAGTCAAAGTTTGACTTTTTAGTGTATAGTTGACTTTTGATCAGTTGACTGAAAATTCACTATCAATCCAATTGATCTTGAGCAATGTTTTAGGTCATGCCATTAGGTCAAAATGATGCAATTGAACTCTTGAAATCATGCTTCAAACCAATTGACCATTTTCTAGGTCAAAAATCAGAAATTGCCCTTTCTCAATCAAAACCCTAATTTTGACCATTTTGCCCTTTTGATGATTTGATTAAATTTCTTGAGGAATTATGGTCCAAACTTGATCAAATGATACATATGAGTTTATAATATTGATGTGGATCAAAAATTATGAAGTTTGACTGTAAATTGGCCATAGTTGACTTTTCCCCCAATACAGTTGATTTTAAGGTCAACTACTCAATTGATTGAGCAAAAGTGTGATCCAAGGCTTGAAACTTGACATGAGTAATCTTGGGGGTCCATAATGATCGATGAAAGTCATATGAAGCATTTAAAGTTCAATTATCCTTGTGCAATCTCAAACCCTAATTTTGGTCATCAGTGCTTAAGGATGTGTCTTGAGCTGATCAATCCTAGTGCAGTCCTGAACCAAGAGAGATCTTTGTGAGAAAATATTTGATAAATGAGAGGAAAAATTTTGGGGTACAACAGGCGCTAACCTGGAAGATATTTTCAAGATAATATTGGTTCAGATGTTGCACGACTACATTGAAATATTTGATTGGTCATATGAAGATATGTCGGGACTTGATACTGACATTGTGGTTCACTGTCTGCCGATGAAAGAAGGTTGTGCTTCGATCAAACAAAAGGTTCGTCGAATGCGTCCTGACATGTCAGATAAAATCAAGGTTGAGGTAATGAAACAGTTCGATGTAGGTTTTTTGGCGGTAACGCCGTATCCTTAATGGGTTGTAAATGTTGTTCTAGTGCCGAAGAAAGACGGTAAGGTCTGTATGTGCGCAGACTGTAGGTATTTAAATAGGGCAAGCCCCAAAGATGACTTCCCTCTACCATATATTGATGTTTTGGTTGACAACATTGCTCAACATAAAGTTTTCTCCTTCATGAACAGCTTCACCGATTACAACCAGATCAAAATGGTGCCTGAAGATATGGAGAAAACCACTTTTGTTACACAGTGGGGCACTTTCTACTATAAGGTCATGATGTTTGGGCTAAAGAATGCAGGCGCAACTTATCAATGGACTATGGTGGCTCTATTTCATGATATGATTCATCATGAAATAGAAGTCTATGTTGATGACATGATTGCAAGATCCCAATCTGAGGAAGAACGCCTTGATCATTTATACAAGCTATTTGATAGACTGGAGAAATACAAGCTAAGGCTGAACCCAAAAAAATGCACCTTCGGGGTAAGGTCTGGAAAACTCCTAGGCTTTGCCGTCAGTGGCAAAGGTATTGAAGTCGACCCTGCAAAATTAAAAGTAATCCAAGATATGTCAGCTCCTCATTCTGAGAAGGAGGTCAGAGGTTTTCTAGGCCGACTCAACTATATTGCTTGATTCATATCTCATATAACTGCTACTTGTGAGCCACTCCTTAAACTGTTGAAGAAAGACCAAGTGGTAAGATGTAATGATGACTGCCAGATAGCTTTTGACAAGATCAAGGAGTATTTACAAGAGCCTTCAATCCTAATGCCTCTAGTTGAAGGAAGACCTATGATTATTTACTTAAGTGTATTAGAGAATTCAATGGGGTGTGTGTTGGACCAACATGACGAGTCTGGCCGAAAAGAGCATGCGATATACTACCTTAGCAAAAAGTTTACCGACTGTGAAACAAGATATTCACTGCTCGAGAAAACTTGTTACGCTTTGACATGGGATGTTCTTCGGCTAAGATAGTATATGTTTACTCACACCACTTTATTTATTTATAAGATGGATCCCATCAAGTATGTCTTCGAGAAGCCAGCTCTCTCCGGAAGGATAGCAAGATGGCAAATGATCTTAACTGAATATGACATCCAGTATACTACACAAAAAGCTATCAAAGGGAGTGTATTGGCGGATCATTTGGCGCATCAAGTTGTTGATGATTACCAATCCATGAAATTTGAATTCCTGAACGAGAATATCATGCTGATAACTGACTGTGAAAAGCCTGGACTGTATGAAGGACCTGAACGAGGGTCCCGATGGACTATGGTTTTTGACGGAGATTCTAACGCACTGGGTAACAGAATTGGTGTTGTGATCATTTCTCCTAAAGGTTTCCAGACACCTTTCACTGCTAGACTTTTCTTTGATTGTACCAACAATATGGCCGAGTACGAAGCGTGAATCATGGGTCTTAAGGCTGTTAACGACTTAAGAATCAGATTCCTGAACATATACAGAGATTTTGCCTTAGTAATCAGCCAAGTTAAGGGAGAGTGGGATACTAAACATCCAAATCTGATCCCCTACAAAGAGTTTGTGCTAACCTTGATCCCATACTTTGAGGAGGTCACCTTTGAACATATCCCAAGGAAAGAAAACCAGTTGGCGGGCACCTTAGCAACTATGTCGCCTATGTTCAAGGTCAATTAGGATAGCGAAGCTCCCAGAATTACTATAGAAAGATTTGACGAACCTACGCACCGTTGTAAGATTGACACTGACGAGGAAAAGCCCTGATTCCATGAGGTGAAAAGATATCTTGAAGCACAAGAATATCCTGAGGGAGCTTCGATCAACGACAAGAAATTCCTGCGGAGGTTCTCAGCCAAGTTCTTCCTAAGAAATGGGATTTTGTACAAACGCAATCATGATTCTACTCTACTCCGTTGCATGGACAAGAAAGAAGCTGAGAAGATCATGGAAGACATTCATGGCGGTATCTTTGGAACTCACTCCAGTGGACACACTATGGCCAAGAAAATTCTAAGGGTTGGTTACTATTGGTCAATAATGGAAACTAATTGTCACCACCATTTGAGTACTTGCCGTAAGTGCCAAATTTATGCTGACAAAGTTCATGTACGTCCAATACCTCTAAATGTCATGACTGCTCTGTGGCCGTTTGCAATGTGGGGCATTGACATGATTGAAGAGATCAAGCCCACTTCCTCTAATGGATATCTCTTCATCCTTGTTGCCATCGACTACTTCACCAAATGGGTTGAAGTTGTTTCATTTGCCTCAGTCACTAACATTGTAGCCCGGTTTATCAAGCATAACTTCATCTGCCGGTATGGTATCCCTGAGAGGATCATCATTGACAACGGAACCAATCTCAACAATGCTATGATTATGGAACTTTGTATGCAGTTCAAGATCAAGCATCACAATTCTTCTCCATACAGAACTAATATGAATGGCACAGTGGAAGCTGCCAATAAAAACATAAAGAATATTATGCAAAAGATGATGGTGACCTACAAAGACTGGCATGAGATGCTACCATTTTCCCTCCAAGGCTATCGTACCTCGACAAGAACATCAATTGGGGCAACCCCGTTCTCTTTAGTCTATGGAATGGAAGTTGTCCTGCCTATCGAAGTTCAGATTCCTTCTATAAGGATTATGAAAGAAGCAGACTTGGGCGAGGACGAATGGATTTAGACTAGGTTAGATCAGTTGAATTTGATTGATGAAAAGAGATTGGTTGCTGTCTATCATGGTCAAATGTATCAAAAGCGTATGATTAAGGCATTCAACAAGAAGATCAAGCCTCGGGTATATCGGACGGGCGATTTGGTAATAAAGCGCATCATCTTAACACAAGGCGATCCCAGAGGAAAATGGACTCCCACCTATGAAAGACCATTTGTTGTCAAGAAAGTATTCTCTGGTGGAGCCATGATGTTAACCACTGTGGACGGTGAAGATTTCCCACACCCTGTGAACACGGACATAGTCAAAAAATACTACGCGTAAGAACGACCCGCTAGGTTGACATACCTAGGAAAAAATAAGGGCATCCCGACAAATCATAAAGGTTTGGGGAAAAATTAGGGATGTATACAAAATATTGTACATCCGGCAAGTCGAAAACCTAAAATGGCGGCTTGGTCAAAAAAGGGTATCCTGGTGGACTGAAAACCCGAAAGGGCGGTCCAGGCAAAAATTAAGGATTAAAAGTGTACGACTATGTCCCGTGGGATCACTACAACCAGCTTTATTACCAAGATCAAAGGTTCGAAAGGTATAAGATCAATTCAATCAACTTCTTCTGACAGCAAGAGATGAGATTTTCGAAGACATATGGGCAATAGCAGAGTTGGAACCCAATGAGATCACTTCCACATGGCTATACATTTTGTTATCACTTTGTATTCTTTTCATTTTTTCGACGAATTCCTCTTACTAGGATTCCCGTCTCTTTGTACAAAAACACCTATTTATAGGCAAATCATCAATACAAATATACTTTAAAGTGTAAACTTTTTGTTTTTTCTGTTTTGATTGCAGAAAACGTCCAATGACTAAAATTAAAAGAGCATATGCATATGAACATGATTAACCGTTAAAAAATATACGCATAAGAACAGGAATAAGTACTTTACTCAAGGAGCCAGGGTAACACTCGTGCTATCCATAAATCTCCATAGAATAAAATACAATTCTCTTTCAGAGTTCCAATTAGCATATCTCCTGGAAATTCTCTTCCCCGGTCGAGTTTAGTTTTCCAAAACTAGAAAAGAAACCTTGAAAATGTCCTTCCACAAAAGAATTCACTTCCCCAATAAGGTCGCCAGAATGCTTTCTTCAGCAGGGTTTATTTCCCCAATGGATTACAATCTCCTCAGCTTGAGTCTATTCCTCAGACTACAACAAACCATTGACAAAACTCCTCTTCCTCAATAGAGTTGTCATTATCCCCAGAGAGTTGTTGCAAAGCCTGGATTTCGACTAGATACCAGTCAATTGTCCTCCCCATACAAGACAAAAGTTTAATCATCTCTTTAATTCCTCAGTAGAGCAACGAACAACTAATTTTCTTAAACTCTACTCCCTAAACAAAAATCAGTACATCCCCAACGGAGTTTTCTCAAACATGTAAACATGAATCCCCAGCAGAATCATTCTAGACAAGATCGAAGACACACATGTTCTTCATCCCCAGCAACAGTCAGGGATTTATCCGGTATAGCGGCAAGCAACAAAAGTTTTTAGAAATATTTATCTGGTCATTTATCGTGTCCGCAGAGATTGGTTATTGAATTGTCGTTCAAAAAATCTCTCGTTAATGAGTTTGGGGATAAATGGGTTTGTAAAGAAAATGTTATCAACAGAAAATAAATGTAAACAAAAGTAAAAACTAGGGAAGAACTTATCAAGCCTGGATATACTCCACTCATCATAGACTTAAATCTACCGATCAGTTACATTCAACCTAACAATACTCATCAATGTCACTACGTATCACTCACAACCTAAGTTATTTCTAACCCAAATTGAGAGACCGACTGTATCACCAAGGAAATAATCTCTCTACCTCCTCAACAACATAGAAGACAACTATGTAATTGCACTGACGATCTCTCAGCACAACACAACCATATAGAGGCATTAAGCTCTGATACCCAAGTAGATGTCAACTCTAAATCTATCTCTAGAGTTCAGAAACTAACAGATAATCATCCTAGATAAGAATCTAAGCAGTATATGTCTATAACAACTCTAGCATAGAGCAAAAATCTAAGACAATAATCCATAAATATTTTTAAAGCAAGTTTAATATAACGCCATGGGAGACAAATATACATGAGTTCAAAGTAAATATATGTACAAACTCAACACATAAAGAATACACAAAGAGGAAGAGAAATGAACCACAAATCTACCGGTTTGTCAGCGTCGATTGATGAGAAATCCACCCTGAATCATCCGTATGCAAGCTTCAATGTTGTTTTCTAAGCTAATCCTATCAAAGATTGAAGTTTGATGGAGTTGGGGTCAAAAATACCCAAAACCATACCCAAAAAATGTGTTTTTGGCCCTAAATACGCATTTCTGACTGTCCAGGATTGCCCGACGACCCAAAACAGCCTTTTTCCCATGCTACAACTCGCCTAGCGTCGCCCGGCGAAAGATGACAGCAAGTTAAAAATTCAGCACAGCATCCTGCATTACTTTGGCCATAACTTTTGAACCGTAACTTCGATTTGCGCCCGGTTCGAAGTGTTGGAAAGCTTATTCAATGCTCCTTATAAAAATGACAAAATATAAACCAAATTGATGAGTTCTTATTCTTTTATTTTGAGCCTTATTCGTTGACGAGTTGCTCAAAATCCCGCGTTTGAAGTCGTGTCTTCAATACTTTATTGCTCATGCTTCAAATACGCATCAATACCTATAAAATGAATGGAAAACTATCAAACGATACACTTTATACATGAAAACGCATTATACATAAACTAAACGTATTTATATACAAAGTTAGGTTATTCAACTGATATTAACAACCAAGAGTCGATAAGTGCAACAAAAAGTATATACAAAATAACTACACTTTTGCACTTATGAAGCAACGGAATCCTATATAAGCGCAACCACGATTCTACTCTACTCTGATGTATGGACAAGAAGGAGGCAAATAAAATTATGGAAGACATGCATGATGGCCTTTTTGGGACCCACTCTAGTGGACATACTATGGCCAAGAAAATCCTGAGGGCTGGTTACTATTGGGCCACAATGGAAACTGATTGTCATCATCACTCAAGGACTTGCCACAAGTGTTAAATCTATGCTGACAAGGTCCATGTACTGCCTATTCCCCTAAATGTCATGACTGCTCTGTGATCGTTTGCAATGTGGGGCATTGACATGATTATAGAAATCAAACCTACTGCCTCAAATGGACATCGTTTCATCCTTGTTGCCATTGATTACTTTACCAAGTGGGTCGAAGCTGCTTCATATGCTTCAGTTACCAAGAACATTGTAGCCAGGTTCGTCAAGCATAACCTCATTTGCCGTTATGGTATCCCCGAGAGGATCATCACGGACAATGGAACCAACCTGAACAATGCTATGATTACGGAACTTTGTACTCAATTCAAAATCAAGCATCATAATTCTTCTCCGTACAAACCCAAGATGAATGGCGCAGTGGAAGTTTCCAATAAAAATATCAAGAAGATTGTGCAAAAGATGGTGGTAACCTACAAAGATTGACATGAGATACTACCATTTTCTCTCTATGGCTATCGTACTTCGGCTCGCACGTCAACTGAAGCAACTCTTTTCTCTTTGGTCTATGGCATGGAAGTCGTCTTACCTATAGAAGTTAAAATTCCTTCTTTAAGGATAATGAAAGAAGCATGTCTAGGCGAAGATGAATGGATTCAGACTAGGTTGGATCAGTTGAACCTGATCAACGAGAAGCGACTGGTTGCTGTTTTCCATGGTCAGATGTATCAAAAGCGTATGATCAAGGTGTTCAACAAAAAGATCAAGCCTCGAGTGTATTAAGCTGGCGAATTGGTAATAAATCGCATCATTCTTCCACAAGGCGACCCTGGGGGCAAATGGTCTTCCACTTACGAAGGACCATTTATTTTGAAGAAAGTCTTCTCTGGGGGTGCCATGATGCTGACTACTATGGATGGCGAAGATTTCCCACATCCCGTAAATGCGGACATAGTTAAAAAATACTACGCATAAAATGACCCGCTAGGTTGACACACCTAGGCAAAAATATGGGCATCCCGGTGAACCAAAGAGGTTCGGGCAAAAATTATGGATATATGCAAAAAATTGTACACCCGGCAAGTCGAAAACCTGAAAGGGCGACTTGGGAAAAAATGGGTATCCTGGTGGGCTGAAAACCCGAAAGGGCGGTCCAGGCAAAAGTTAAGAATTAAAGCGTATGGTTATGTCCCGTGGGATCTCTACAGCTAGTTTTATTACCAAAATCCGAAATTTCAAATGGCCTAAAATTAATCCAATCGACTTAGTTCAACGGTAAAGGTTTACTCGAAGACATAAAGGCATGTAAGAGTGGGGACAATGAGATCACTTTCACATGGCTATTATTTTTGTTTTCACTCTGTACACTTTTCATTTCTTTTGGCGATTTCCTCTTACTAGGATTTCTGTCTCTTTGTACAAAAAGCCTATTCATGGGCAAAACATAAATACAAATATACTTTGAAGTACAAACCTTTTATTTTTTCTGTTTTGAGTGTGAAGATGTCCAATGACTAAAATTGAATGAACATATGCATATGAACGTGATTAAACTTTTAGCAAACATATGACAAATATCTCCTTAATTACATTCAAGGCATCCCCAGAGTTATTCCATTAGCATTATCCTCACAAATTTGGATTCATAAACTCCCCAGCCCGAGTTTCAATCTCTGGAAAACCCTCTTCCCAGCTGAGTTTGGTCATAAGAAGAAGTCTTGAGGAGTTTTGTCCAAAGAATACATCTCCCCCAGCAGCTCGTCAAATATTCCTCAACAGGGTTTATTTCCCCAACAAGCAACAAAATTCCCTAGCTGAGTCTGTCTTTCCCGACTGAGTCTGTCCTCTCCATCTTGAGTTTGCCTCTCAGACTATTACAAATTAAGGGACCACAACCCCTAATCCCCAGTAAAGTCACCAACATAGTCTTTGTTATCTCCGAAAGATGCTGAAAAGCCTGGAACCCGACCAGATAACAGTTAACTTCATCCTTTCAAGCAAGTTACTAAAGCATGTATTTGATCAGATACTAGTTCAACTTCACCCTAATCCTAACTTACTGCGAAGATTGGATCCGACCAGATAACAGTAAACCATAATCCTGAGTTACTAAAGCCTGAACCCGATCAGATAATAGTTTAACTTTTCCTATTGTTGAAACCTGGACCCGACCAGATAACAGTTTGAGTTTTTGAAACCCGGACCCGATCGGATAACAGCCAATCTCATTTTTAAGTTGCTGCAAAGCCTGGACCTGACCAGATAACAGTTTAACTTTTCCTATTGCTGGAACCTAGACCCGACCAGATAACAGTTTAAGCTTCTGAAACCCAGACCCGACCGGATAATAGTCAATCTCATTTTAAGTTTACTGCAAAGTCTGGACCCGACCAGATAACAGTTTAACTTCTCCTATTGCTGAAACCTAGACCCGACTAGATAACAGTTTGAGTTTCTGAAACCCGGACCCAACCGGATAACAGTCAATCTCATTTTTAAGTTGTTGCAAAGCCTGGAACCGACCAGATAACAATTTAACTTCTCCTATTGCTGAAACCTAGACCCAACCAGATAACAGTTTGAGTTTCTAAAACCCGGACCCGACCAGATAATAGTCAATCTCATTTTTAAGTTGCTGCAAAGCCTGGACCCGACCAGATAACAATTTAACTTCTCCTATTGCAGAAACCTGGACCCGGCCAGATAAAAGTTTGAGTTTCTGAAACCCGGACCCGACCAGACAACGGTCAATCTCATTTTTAAGTTACTAAAAGCCGGAATCCGACCAGATAATAGTTAACTTCCTTATCCCCGACAAGTTATTGTGAATCCTGGAATCCGACCAGATAATAACTAACTTTCAAGAGATAACTCCCCAATAGAGAAACAGAAAACTAAAACTCCTAAACTCTTTTCCCCAAGTAGGAATCAACACTCTTCATAGAGTCTTCTCAAACAAGTAAACATTCCTAGCGGAAACATCCTAAAACAAGGTTTGAAGAGGAGCGTACTCTTCATTCCCAACAACAGTCCTGGATTCAGCTTCCCAAAGCTCCCCAACATTTGTCAGGGATTTATTTTCCCAGACAAATATACACTTCAATCATATTTCACCTTCATACATCATATAGCATACACATGCAATATAATCTCATTTATTTTGATAACATCATTACGCCATACATACTTCTGCATGCAACTAAACCTCTTCCTTGCAGGAAAAGACAGGTGAAACAAAAACCTTTTCTGTCACTATGGATGGCATCTGAAGCCCATTCCCAATTCAACACGTCAAGGACAAATTTATGGGCACTTTAGTGTTCAATCATCTTATCACCTTCAAGTTACGAAAGGCAGATCTGCCAAACTCACTCTTCAGGTTCAAGAAGGTTGAACAAGGGCAGTTGTTGTACCCCAAAATTTTCCCTCTCATTTCTCAAGGAATTTTCTCACAAGGATTTTCAAAAGTTCATATTTGCACAAGTACAATTGGGCCCTCAATCATCAAATTAAAGAAGAACAAGTATGCTTTGATCCATAGGCTTCGATGGAGCATTTGGCTCCTTCAAACAAGCTTTGGTTCACAAGCTTCGGTAGAGCATTTGGCCCTCGTCGATGCAAGCTTGGTTTGCATCCTTCGATTGGACATTGTTGCTTTCTTCGAGATAGCTGGATTTATATCTTTCGTTTGGGCATTTGGCTTCTTCGAACAAGCTTTGGTTTACAAGCTTCATTTTGGCTTATGGCTTTCTACATGCTTGCGTTGATTCACAAAGAAAGTTGCCTCATGCATGCAAGCTTCGATTCAGAGAGCAATGGCCTCCTGAGTGTTTGTCTCAAAAATCAGTTGCCTCATGCATGCAAGCTTCGATTTAGAGAGTAATGGCCTCCTGAATGTTTGTCTCACAAAGTAGTTGCCTCCTGCATGCTAGCTTTCATTGGGCATCATGACCTTCTGAAAAGCTTCCTTCGATTCAGAAGGAAATGACCTTCTGAAAAGCTTCCTTCGAATCAGAAGGAAATGACCTTCTGAAAAGCTTCCTTCGATTCAGAAGGAAATGACCTTCTGAAAAGATTCCTCCGATTCAGAAGGAAATGACCTTCTGAAAAGATTCCTTAGATTCAGAAGGAGATGAACTTCATACTAGCTTCCTTCGATTCAGAAGAGAAAGGCCTCCTGTTGGTCTCCTTCGATTCAGAAAGTTAGTGACTTCCTACTGGTTTCTTTCGATTCAGAAGGAAATGACCTTCTGAAAAGCTTCCTTCGATTCAGAGGACAATGGCCTTCTGAAGGTTTTCCTTTGACACAAAGTGTGGACCTCTTGCATGCAAGTTTCGATTGCACCATTGGCTCCTTACGTGTTTGCTTTGGTTCACAAGGCAGGGGTTTCTCTCACGCTAGCACCCACAAATAAATGATCCCCTTTAAGTTTGCTTCAAATACACCTACATGCTGGTTTCGAATCCACCTTTACGTTTGCTTCGAATCACCTTCATATCACATTTGAATCCATCTGCAAACCCTTCAACACATATAGCTTTTGCACTATGACACACAATTTGTTGGCCCATTCGAAGGACTTGCCATGGTTGAACATTTAGGTTTGCCTGCTTTTGAATCTGGTTGAAGGTTTGAACCTAAATGGTCAAAGCAGAAGGACTCAAAGTGGTATATTCAGCTGAAGAGGGCCCATTTGAAGAATACATGGTTGGTCCATTCGAAGGACACATAACTGGTGGGAATGGATGTTGTTTGGTTTAGTCTAGTCGAAAGTTATGGAAGGATGGAGGATTTGATTCAAAGGATCAAGTTGAACATTAGACCCATAGGTTAGGCTACGTGTTTCTGCTTTTTTAGGCCTCAAACCTATGACTCACTCTATATTTAATTGTTTATACAATTAAATTAGGCTTTTACCCATTTGTTGTCCAAGACAACTTGCCCTTAATAGTATAATACTACTTTTAGAAAAAAGTCTTTCTTGAGCCTTGCGCCTGTTTTCCTTCTGCATAAAGTAACCCATCTAAACCATTAATCTTGCTATCTCATTGTGGGATCGTGACACAAGTGGATAATTTGCTTTCCAGCTAAGCCATATATTATTATTTTACTCCCAAACTTACCAAAACCTTTCTCTATAAATAGAGATATCCTTTGCAAAGATCAGGAGGAGATCTTGGCTGTGTGGAGGGAATCTTCAAAAAAACTCTCAAACTCTCAAAACTCTCCAACACTTAACACCCTCTCAAACCCAGAATCTAAAGAAACACCACACTTGTTTCTTCCCCTTCAAATCCAAGAACACCCAGGGAATCACTCAAGTCCAAGACCCACATTCCAGCTTCAAGCAAGGTAAGTCATCTTATCCTTAAACCTTTCGTTTCAAGCATAACATGTGAATAACCATCTCTTTTCGTTTCAAGCATAATATGTGAATAACCATTTCTTTTCGTTTCAAGCATTATCATTACCCTTGGTTTGTTTTCGTTTTCACCTCCTCTGTTTTTTTTCTTTGCCAACCTTTTGGTTTATTTTCTTTATTTATCAAATATATTTTAAGAACTAATCTAGCCATGAAACAATATTAGTATAGCCTCAACCCATGCTGCTATTTAAGCCCAAACGAAAGAAAACATGAAGAAGGATGTGTGAATCGAAGCTTTAAGCTTCACCCCATGCTGCTATCTAACCTCAAACGGAAGGGGTGTGGTCGAAGGATACATATTCATACTGTTTTTCATGTCCAATCGAAGGAAGTGGAGAAAAGAGTGTGATCGAAGGATTCATATTCATGCTGCTTTGCAGGTCCAATCGAAGGAAGCAGAGAAAAGGGTGTGATCGAAGGATACATATCCATGTTGCTTTGTAGGTTCAATCGAAAGAACCCGGGAAGAGTTGAATCGAAGGGCACTTACTGCTTGGATCGAAGGACTTGTTTTCCTTTCCTTTATTTTGTTTTGCTTTTTCTTGCTATTCAATATGGTTGTAATAGTGTAGGATATATTTTTTCTGCATTTTTATTGCTTTATACAAATGTTAGTAATTAAGATGTATGACAAGATAAAAATAGTAAGTAGACCACCCTAATCAAAGACTAATTGCATGCAATCAAACACACTTCACACACATGTACCTCTAGGGCAACCTCATTTGTTGTCTCGGAAAATAGTCACGTCCCTCGAATATGGACATTTTAGCAAAGACCCTTGATAAAAAGATCGTAGTCCCTCGATGTTGCCTTCGGCAAATGATCTAGTCCCTAAATGAAAATTGCTAAAACGTCTCATAGGTTACCTTCTATGACTATACAATTAACCCACGCATGTCTCTCTACATCCAAAGATAAGGCTGCTTATCAATCAATGGTAAGGTAGCAATATCAAAGGAAGGGAGAAATGAACTAAAGACTTTTGAGTAGGTAGGATGTTCTTAGTTGCTTGATCACAATCCATTTTCAAAAACAAAACATTTTTCAAACACACCCAAACACGTCCAAAGCATGAAATATTTTCAAAAGTCCAAACACTTTGTATACATTCTTATAGAGACGAGAATCATTACAAAGTTTTCCTAAGCGAAGGCGCTTTTCAAAAATATTTTCAAAAACCCACCACAAACACATTTTCAAACAAAGCATTTTTTTAAGTGATCTAGCAAGCAACTAAGAGCCCATAGATAACTATGGATGAAAAGGGTACTAACACCTTCCCTTTTCATAATCTACCCCCCGAACTCAAGAAAACATCTCAAAGGTCTTTCCTGTTCTTTTCACCCTTTCCTTATTGGATAAAAGAAAAGTCGATGGCGACTCTTGCTATCCGCAACAATTGCAATCAAACGCAAAACAAACCAAGTCAGTTATCCCACCGTATTACAGACAGCAAGGGATGAGATACTTGAAGACATTGGGGCAATGAAAGAGTTGGAATCCGACGAGAGTATTTCCACATAGCTATTTAACTTGTTTACACTTTGTACTCTTTTTATTTCATGACGATTTACCCTTATTGGGATCTCTGTCTCTTTGTACAAAATCGTCGTTTATGGGCAAATTATCAATAAAAATACAAATTCAAAATCCAAACTTTTTCGTTTTTACTTTTTCTGTTTTTGTTTGAAAGACGTCAAATGACTAAAATTGAATGAGCATATGGATATGAATACAATTGACTGTTAACAAATATATGCACAAAAATCAGGAATAAGCGTTTACTTAAGACTCTAGGAGTTGGGATAATGTTCGAGCCATCCACAAATCCCCACAGAATCACTTCTATAGGAGTATCCCCACAGAGTAGTCTTATCTTACTCACCAGTAAAATTCCCCAACAGATAAAAGAATATGGTCTTTTTCCCAGCAATATCATCCACCTACGGGGTCCCAATCATTACAGTTTATGGAAATTCTCTTCCCCAACTGAGTTTTCAAAACTGCAAAATTCCCTACAAACTACTTCTCTCCAGCAAAGCTCATCTCCTCAGCAAGTATGTTCCCTCAGCAGAATATCCCTCAGACAAACAAGGTTTACTTCCCCAGTGGAGTTCAAATTTCCGTCAACAGGGTTTATTTCCCCAGTGGAGTTCAATCTCCCCATCTTGAGTCTACTTCTGCCATAGACTACCGGCAGAATTCTTGTCTCCAGCAAAGGACATCCTGGATTGCTATCTCCAGAGAGTTGCTACTAAGTTTGAAAATGGATTAGATATCGTTCAACCTTAATCTCTCCAGACGAGTCAGTATCCGTATCAGAAACCCGGTCAAGCAGCACCTCGAGAGGATATCCATCTCTTTTATCCCCAGTCAGGGTATACAAGAATCATAATCCCCAGTAGAGTGATGAATAACTAATGTTCTTGAACTCTTCTCCCCGGGCAGAAATCAACATTCCCCAACGGAGTTTCCTCAAACAAAATGCAGGAATCCCCAGCAGAGACAACCCCCGGGAAACCAAAGATACACATACTCTTCATCTCCAGCAACAGTCAGGGATTCATTTTTCTCAAATAAAAATGCGTCTCTAGTTTACAAATACATTTCAACAATGTTTCATATTTATACATCATTCACGAACAATATAGCATATGCATACAAAACGCATATAACACAGTCTCATTTATTTTGAGAACATCATTACGCAATGCATTCCATACATCATAACATTGCATACAACTAACTCTTTACCTTTTCAGGAAAGATCAATTAACAGACAAATATCATCAATTACCTGTATGACCAGAAAATCTTCTCAAAGACAACATTCATCTGGCTCAGTTTAGACCGAGCGTAGATCTATTCTGATACTTCTCCCAGTTGAAATTGTCGTAGACATTTTCTGGCTCATATTAAATCAAGCATGGATTTATTTTGATACTTCTTCCAGTTAAGGTCAAGCATAAACATCTGATGTCTCAGTTTAAATCAAGCATAGATTTATTCTGATACTTCTTCTAGTAGACATTCTTCTGGCTCAGCTTAGATCGAGTGTAGATTTATTCTGATACTTCTTCCAGTTGAAGATATTTTCTAGCTCAGTTTAAATCAACCATAAGTTTATTCTGGTACTTCTTCCAGTTAAAGTCGAACATGTACATCTTCTGGCTCAGATAGAACCAACCATAGATATATTCTGATACTTCTCCCAGTTGAAATCAGTCGTAAAAAAATCTTCCGGCTCAGTTTAAATCAAGTGTGTATTTATTCTGATACTTCTTCCGGCAAGATATTTTCTGGCTCAGTTTAGATCAAGCTAGATTTATTCTGATACTTATTCCAGATAAAAACGAGCGCAAGCATCTTCTGGCTCAGATTAAATTAAGCATAGATTGATTCTGATACTTCTTCCAGTTGAAGATATTTTCTGGCTCAGAATAAATCAACCATAGGTTTATTCTGATACTTCTCCCAGTTAAAGTCAAGACAACATTTTTTGGCTCAGTTTAAATCGACTGTAGGTTTATTCTGATACTTCTTCCAGATAAATAATAACATGGATATCTTCTGCCTCAGTTTAAATCGACCATAGATTTATTCTGATACATCTTCCAGTTGAAGACAGTCGCATACATTTTCTGGCTCAGGTTAAATCAAGCGTGGATTTATTCTGATACTTCTTCCAGTTGAAGTCAGCAATTACTTTGGATGGCATCTATAAGCCATCTCTGGCGACTCTCCGTCACCTCTCCAAATGGCATCTATAAGCCCATTCTCAATACAATTAACCAACAACATCACTTCTTGCACAGACGAGTATAAATTTATGGCACTTAAGTGTTCAATCCTCTTTTACCCTCAAGTTGCGAATGGCAGACATGCCAATCTAACTCTTCAGGTTTAAGAAGATTGAACATGGTCAACTTCCAACCAAAGGAAGAAAGGAATTCATGATCAAACAACAAAGATGTAGCTGATAATAAGTTGTTGCTTTCAACTCAATCCAAAGATCAAAATTCAAGGGAACAGAAAGAAGGAACTCAACATCAAAATCAGATATATTGATATAAGTTGTTGCTTCAAGAATCAAGGATCAACTCAAGAAGTAGAACTGAAGAGATTTCACTCAAAGAAGTTGTTCATCATATAAGTTGTTGCTTGAATATCTGAAGATAATGTTCAAATATCTGAAAGACTATGACTCTACAACAAAAAAGAATCTTCTGGATCATTATCACTCCTCATATCAGAAACAATCCAGCAAGAAGAAAAGAAGACAAAGACAACATCAAGAGATATCTTTCAATCTTACTACTTCAATCAGAAGCAAATCATCAGAAGATAAAGTCTTAAAGAAACTTAGCCATGAAGTGTACAGTACAGTCAATACGATTAAAATACTCTACTACTTGCTTACGTATTGTACTATGTTGCCTCCCACGATGAAATACTACTGTTACTATAGCTGGCAAGTGAAGGTGACATCTTCGTATTACCAACGGTCTTATTCTCAAGCCTATATAAAGAGACCTCATCAGCATTTGAAGATTGAAGCACGATCAACCATTAACACGCTTGAATCAAATTGCTGAAATATTGTGAAACACTAAGAGAAAAGAAGAATCATTATTCATATACATCTACATATATTCTTCTAGAGAAATATCAAGAACACAAGAGTTGTTGCTCATTATTGTGTTAAGATATTAGAGATTAAACGCAAAGAGTTGTTGCTCATTATTTGTATGTTAATCTTAGAATTCTCAATACAAAGAGTTGTTGCTCATTATTTGTATTAGAGACTTTAATCTTCATAGTTGTCTTAGTCTGCTTATTTAGAAGCAAACATTATAAAACAATTGATTGTAATTATGTTAAGAATTGATTATTACCTCAAGTGACTAGCTTTGTTAGTCCGAGACTTGAGAGGGTTAAGGTGTCACGTAGACTCTTAGACGGTTGTGGTTAGTCAACGGTGAGTAGCCCGTGCATCTGTAATCTGTTGAGATTAGTGGATTAAGTCCTTATTGAAGGCGAAATCACCTGAGGAGGGTGGACATGAATAACCTAGTTAAAGGTGAACCTGGATAAACTAAAGTGTCTTGTATAGTCTTTATCAAGTTATTTTCTTTCTAGTTAGCTAGCGAAATATTTCTCAAAAGAACAAACCTATTAGAAAATCTAATTCAACCCCCTCCCATTTCTTGTATTTTTCTCACCTTCATTTTTATTTTCTAAACGACACTCATTTTAAAAGGATGGAGTAAAATAAATAGATTAAACATTGTGACGGTTCAAAACCGTGACTAATTAATCAATTTCAGAATTATATCAACTAGTGTAGTAGTAGTTTGGCTTCATATCATTTTTTTCCCTTATCTTATCTTAATCTATAACTATATTTTTGTCCTTTAACTTAAAAGTGGTCTGTATTTTTCTCTTAACTTTTCAAATTGTATTATATTAATATTTTTGATCTAAATAATGGCGACAAAAATTAAAAAGTAGTCGCTAATTAAAGAGAAAAAAAACTTAAATTGTACATTTTAAAAAATTAATATGAATCTTTTTCAAATAAGGAAACAAAAATGAATTTCAAAATTAACATATCAGACCAAAAAGGTATTAAACCTAGTGGTTTTTAGAAATTTAAACAAAAATTCTTTAAAAGGACTTTTTTTTTTAGATTTAACAGAGTTGTTCATATAAACTAACTTATTCTGACAGGATAAAACTCTAAATCAAATAAAAATTAGAGAAACCATAATAGTATAAGAGAAAGAAAAAAAGACTATTTAGAAAATGTCAATCTTTAAATGAAGCTCATTTATTTTCAAAAATTAATCTTTACAATTGCGCGCATGAAAGACTATTTATCAAAACAACTAATCACAAATATGGATATTGTGGATATCGAGTCGACGTGTCAAAAACTTAAATGCATTTCCAATTTAAAATCTCGATGTTATATAGTCAAATAATAGTAAATTGATCCCAATACCATAAGAAGCATATTACAACACAGAAGTTTTCGGTTAACATGTGAAGTTCATGAGATTAAGCTAATCTCAATTTTAACAAAACTATAATACAATCTATAATTCATGTTTCTTATTGACCAAGCAATCACATTTTTCCCTTCATTATTTCACATTAGCCTAATCATAAACTAATCTTACCTTATTCCAGTTAAGCCACAGCAACAGCACTTGCTTTATGAACTGAATTCTTCACATTAAGACCAGGTGCACCAAAACAGAAATAGTGACCCTTCAACTTCCTGCTAACAGAATTTTTCTTAACCAATTTCGGCGATTCGTCACCATTATCGTCATCATGACGAGGTAGTTGTTGATTCAAGCAAGATGGTCCAGCAACAATTTCGTTGTGATCGATATAAACACCTTTTTGTTTATAATCAAATGATTTCGGCGAAGAAAATGATGATTTTGAAAACGAACTTGATCTTGATCTTCCCGAGGCGAATCTCTTCTTAGCATTAGGACTCGATTGATAACTCCTAACCGAAAGTGTTCTTTTGTTGGTTGGAATCGTGTTGGGCTTTGAAGAAGAAGCTGAAGAAAATCTTTGTCTAAGTGAAACTTCATCAACACTATTAGTACTCAATTTCTTGCATGATGAATCCAACGAAACTTCATCATTTGATAATTTCTTCGATCTTTCGACTTTTTTCTTCTCTTTTGTTTTAGTACTCCACTGAAGTGCTTTTTTCAACCTTGATGCTGCATAGTTAACAGAACTTATTTTCTTACTAGAACTCTCATTGGTTGATGGTTCATAAGGAATGTTTTCGGACGAAGACGAATTGCTCGCTCCAATGATTCCGCGATGATGATTTGACAACACGTTTTCGATTCCGGTGTATAAAAATATTTCTGAGTCTTGTAATCGAAACATCGTGCCTGGACTAGTTCCTATATTACTTTGCATTCTCAAATGCGAAGCTATAGCTTTTCTCGAATCATGGCCTCTAAAACTGAACATTCCACCAGCCGATAACAGTTTCTTGATCAAGATATCTGAATTTTTCGAATTAGGATTTTGTTTAAGGTAGTCAAGTGGTGTCATGCTGTGAATGTCGCATATGTTGAGATTTATATTTGGTGCTGTCATCAAAAGTTGAACAAGATCAATGTGAATGTTACCTATGATCGCCATATGCAGCGCTGTTCTTCCGTCATTGTTCTTGAGATTGATGATGTGTTCGATGTGAAAGCGATTTGTGGTTAATAAGTTTCTTAGAAGCTCGACTTGTCGGTCAAATCTTCGGAATGCAGGCGTTTGGAAACCGGAAACAGCTTTGTGGAGAAAAGTTGCTCCTGAGTTGTTTCTTTGAGAGATTAGTGATGGAGACGAAGCGATTAGAGCATTAGCGGCTGATAATTGGCCTCGCGAAGCGGCTATATGTAATGCAGTGTTTCCTTGATGATCTGTTGAGTTGAGGATTATGTTAAAGGATGATGCAAGATATTTAACTACCTGCATTTTGAGATTCATGAATAGGTTTTGAATGTTATTTGAAGAACAATTTCGAATACCTGAATTCGACAACTTTTTACACAATTAACGCAGTTTAATCAATGATAACATATCGAGATTGAACTTCCTTAACCACGATTTCATGTTTTTCAATTACATGTAGATTTGAGAACCTGAAAATCGTGGTTAATGATATTCAAATACGTGGTTAATGAAATTTAGTAGAGAGCGAGTAAGTTGTAAGATTTCATATATCTATTTATCGATTTAATACTGCATTAACAGCGTATCTGAACAACGATAATCATATAAAAAGTATTAAAAAAATGTACTAAAAAATCGGTTGAATCAATCCATAGTTGAATTGGTTCGGTCCGATTCAACTAGACTATTGGATTTATTCAAATAAAAGAGAACAAAGTTACCTCAAGTTTCCCTCTAGCAGCAGCAGCATGCAAAACAGTTGAACCATGAGCATCTCTAAAAGCCAAAATATCATCAGAATTTGCAAGAAGGTCCTCCAAAATCTTCAAATTACCGCCTCTAGCCGCAGCATGAACAGCTCTATTAATCATTTCCAATCTATAAACATGAGGAATCTCCCCAACAATCCCATTTCTACCATTAACAAATCTCGGCGAGACTGCATAATCGAAAAGTAACCTGAAAACCTCACAATTCTTGCTTCTAGCAGCAGCATAAAGTATATCAGTAACACCATATTCTCCTTCACCAAAAACCAACAATGGATTCCTCTCAAGAAGTATTTGAACAAAGTTCACGTCTCCGGCGGATGCAGCCGTGTACATTAGCCACCCGCCATAGCCTGACCTGATCAAAGAATTCTTCCCTTTTTTGGACTCACTTTCTAAAAGAAGTTTATGTGCTATTTGCGATCGAAACTTGGCTACATTGTTGAAGAGTTCTTCGTCATCATCCCAAACTACTTCCAGACGCCTGATTCGGCGTAGGGAAGTGAGTTTGAACAAATTATTACTATCAATTCTAAGCATTTCGCGAACTAAATCATAATGACCATTCGCTGCAGCCCAATCTATCGGCGATGCATACCACCATTGATCGCCGGTACTCTCCCAACGGAGAGGAAAATTTGGCGGAGACATTTCAAATTAACATAAAACAAAACAACCTTAAACCAAACCAAATCAAATAAAACTCAATCTCACTTTGAAAAAACTAATGAAATTTATCATACGTTAGAAATGAAGAAAATAAATAAAGCATGTATAGATAATAAAGGATTGAAAATGAACCTATTGTAAGGTGACATAAATTACAACACCAACTAATTAAATATGATAGGGATTATATGAATACAAGAAATGAAGAGAAAGGTGTTGTGTCTTTTTAATAGTCATAATTGTTGTCACAAAGTTAGGATTGAAAAGGGAAGAGTGGAAGAATATATTTTTTTTATGTGATCACAAAACGATTTGTATAGAGAATAGATAAAGGATCATCCAAGATATTTTATATGTTTAGCTTGGAATCTTAAAAGGTCACTCTAACATGCTAATAGATATCTTATAGATGAATGACTCATCAATTTAGTGTCTCTAAATTTGGAAATATTAATCAAGTTAGTCTTTTAAATTATATTTAATTGTACTTTTTTCAATTTCATGATTAAAATATAATTTAGTTAATTTTAGTAACCAAATTAACTATCCTACTTAACACAATTAAATGTGGTCATGGAGAGCAGCACATGAATAATCATGAGAGGTTGGTCACAATGCAAAAAAAGAGATTTCACTATTCATAAAGATATTGAAGTAATCATGGAAGCTAATCTGAAATAGAAAGCTTTTACTTTATACTTTTAGAGACATAGCTCATGGCATTATCAAAATGTTGTGTGCCACTTGTAATTAATTAAATTAAATTAAATTATCATATAGTCTTTTGTCACAATCAATTATATTCTATGAAGATATGGTTAATTAATTAAATAAATAATGTGTTTACAAATTCTATACAATGTTTATGGTAAAGTTTTACCAATTTATTACAACATAGCACCGCTACACGTTTGTGATAGGTTGTCTATTTTTCACAATATTATTTTTTATTATACTTTCTTTCTTTATAGCACTCATTTTCTATGCCTCTTTTTGATTTATTAGTTTAATACAGAGAAATTTAAGTATATATGGCTAGAAATAGTTGGCGTAAGGAAAAAAGTAAATGTATTGGCTAAGTTTCAAATATGACTTTAAAATATGATAATATCAAATGTAATCTTACCATGCTTACATACTTCATAAAATAAAATAAAACAAAATAATTTTTTTAATAAAATTGTTGATTTATAAATATTAATTATTTATTTATACTAATGTATAAATAAAAAAGTAAATATAAATTTTATTTTATATTAAACATTAATTATTTTGTTTACAAATAATTTTATTAATAATTCGTATATTTTATTGATTATTATTTATATTAGATGAATGTGGATTTTTGTAATGATGTAATCCTCTTTATAATTTTAATTAGTTTTTCTTTATATATTTTAAGGAAAAATTTAACTCAAGATTATTTATCTTAATTTTTTTTATAGTAATGTAGTATTTTTCATTTTTTATTAAATTAATTATTTATGTTTAAAAATGTTTGTATTTATATTTTTTTACTTTAGCAATGGTTAATTTGAATATGAAAAAAAAATTATATCGCTAAATAAATTTAATATAAAAATTGACTAGTAGAATTTTGTTTATATTTTAATTAAATTTATTAAGTGGTATTTTAATTGAGTTATTATTTGTTGAAAATATCAATTGCTTTATAAAGTAGTCTTTTTTTATTGTAAGTGGCATTCTAATAATAGTATCCGAAATCCACCGGCCACTAAAAGTGTATAGTGTTTGTGGAATTTTGTCGGCACAATGAACCAATTATATATACAATAAATAATTTATAATTTATAAATTACGTTAGTAAGTTATAAATTTGGCTTAATTAGATTATCATAGTTAATGTGTTATTTTAAATAATCTTCCAATAATAAGTCTAGGTAGGACTATTGTAAAGGTTGAATAAAGAAAGTTTTTTTGGGTACAAAAATAAAGAAACATTTATTAATATAATGAGCATGTGAAGATAAAATATGGTAATTTGAGGTTATGATATTTTTTCATCATTGGTATTGTATGGTTAAATTTGACATTAACTATTGAGATTGAGAATTTGACATTATGCTTTTAGAAAATGTAAATGACAAGAAAGCAATGCGTGCGTGGGGGACATTGACAAATACTATGCCCTCCTCAAAATATACTTTTGTAGAGTGTAGGGACTACAAAAGTCTATACGAATTAAATACATATTTAATCATATAAATATTCTTTTTAAAACTTCTTCAATAAGATATTGAAAAAATTATTCAATAGTAAAATAATTATAATCTTGTGTTGAATGAAATGTTGAAAATAATATAGATTAATTAGTGTTAAAAACATTAACATGTTAAATGAAGAGAGTGTGAGAGTCACACATAATACTTTACAAAATTTTATTAGTTGTTGTGATTGTTTAGATTTTTATATTATCTTAATTATTTGAAATTAATTATTTTATATTAAATCAATTTTTATTTATTTTTATTTTTATCAAAATTTATTTATTTTCTATAAATAAAGACTTGATTCATTAGATTTGGACACACAAAAATCGAGATTTTTCTTTCTAAATTTTTTATTTAGCCTCCAATCAATTTTTGTTTGTAGCTGTAACCATCTTTTTAGTGAAATAGATTCCAATAATAACTCTTTTAACATTTAAAATTCTACTAAAATATAAAATTAGAAAAATAAAATTCAGATAAGTTATTAAATTAGAAAAAAATTAAAATAAATTATTTAACTCTTAATTATTTTAATTTAATTTCAATCAATAATTATTATTAATATATAATCATAAAAATAAATATATAAAAAAAATATGACATGAAAATGATGAGTAGAGTGTTGAATTTTATTAAATAAAATAATTGTAGTAAATAAAAATTGAATGAATACTGAATTATTAGATGAAAGAGAGAAAAGATGATGTATAGTATAAAAAATGAAAAATAAGAATGTTGTATTGTTCAAAACACACAATATTATCAAAAAGTTAACATAGATAGGAAAGTTTCCTTACCACGAGCCAAATCACATTAACAACTGAACCAACATTTTGTTTTAAACAATTTTACAATCATAAATATATATAGTTGGAACATATTTGACATATACTTAACCAACATTTTTTATAAGTTCAATGTAAATAAATTATAAATATAGAAATTTATTGTATTTTAAAATAACAATAATATTACTATCTATTAATAACAATAATATTATAATCATATATTAATATTATTAATATTATAATATATTAATTATAATCTTTAATACAATAATATGTTAATTATCAAATTAAAATACTATCATAAAATAGATTTATAAATAGAATTTTTTTTTATAGTTAACCTATAACTATTAACGTTTATGATAAATATATTATAATATTTGTAACACATTAATTAATATAGAATTACATTAATATTATACTATACTGTATACAATTATATTAATTGTTTTTTTAAAATAAAAAATAATTGTATACTTATAATTATATTAACAGTAAATACTTTTTGGGTTATTACATGATTTATTGGTAGTATGATACATCTCTAAATATTTAGCAATAAACCGTTAACGTTTTAACAATAATATCCCTAAAGAATATTTCAATATTTAGTAATAAAACGTCAATATTTTTTGCAGTATGATACATCTCTGAATATTTAAATATTTAAACAATAATATATGTAAAGAAATTAAATCTTAAAAAAATTATAAAGGAAATAACGTTAATAATATATTAAAATATATTTAAAAATCTTAAAAATATATATTAAAATATATTTAATAATACAATTTTACTCTGTAGTTAATTATCATTTAGTATTATTATATTACTGTATATTATCATATTATTGTATAAATTCATATATATTTATTATTACATAAATTTATTGGTGCAAGGTAATGAAGTGACAAAAGAATAATGAACAAAAGAATGATAACAAAAGATTACTTTTGTATATCAAAATAGAGAAGATAAAGTAGGATACACTATTGATAGTCTGGAATAGCATATTTATACTAAATATTGAAAATGTCAAAAGGCCCTATTAAAATATAAGCATTGAGAATTGTAGACATTAACTAAATTATCTTTCCAATACCATCCCTTAATTTAGATATTCTATGAGAAGCTAACAACACCAATTTCATCTCTCAAGCGAAGAAATTGGTCTGTCTTAACTGCCTTCGTCAGAAGATCTGCTAGTTGTTTCTGGGTGCTGCAGTGCAGAACTTCTAACACTCCTTTTTGCACTTGACTTCTGAGAAAATGATACTTCGTCTCAATGTGCTTGCTTCTTCCATGTAGCACTGGATTCTTGGCAAGATCAATTGCAGACTTATTATCAATCATCAGTTTTAGAGGTTCCTCAACTTCAACCTTTAGATCATGCAAGAGATTCAGAAGGCAAACAGCTTGACAAACAGCTACAGCACCTGCGATATACTCAGCTTCACATGTTGACAGAGCCACAACAGGCTGTTTCTTGGAACTCCAGGAAATGGGACCTCTCAAAAATTTAAACAAGTATCCAGAAGTACTTCTCCTGTCCACTCTGTCTCCACACCATTCAGAATCAGAATAACTTACTAATTTTGGTTTTGTCTTTCTTTCAGAAGGAAACAACACTCCATATTTTAGAGTTCCTTTGATATATCTCAGAATTCTGACAGCAGCTTGGAAATGAGACCACTTTATATTACTCGTGAATCTGCTAATCAATCCAACTGCATAACATATGTCAGGTCTAGTATTGCATAAATACCTTAGAGAACCAACCAATTGTTTGAAGATTGTAGTATCAACAGAATCACCATTAGAGTCAGAATCCATTTTTTGATTGGTTTCTGATGGTGTCACAGCAACTTTACAATTTTGCAGCTTAAATCTCTTCAGAAGTTCAAGTTTGTACTTCAACTGATGCAAAATGATATTCTTCTTTGAGTACATAATCTCCATCCCTAGGAAATATGTCATATTTCCTAGATCTGTCATCTCAAACTCATTCATCAGAACTTCTTTGAACTTCTTTATATCTTCTGGACAGCTTCCTATTAGTAAAATATCATCAACATAGAGACACACCAGAATCATATTGTTATCAGAGTGTTGCACATAAACGCCATATTCCATCTCACATTTCTGAAACTTCTGCTTCTTGAAAAACGAATCAATTTTCAGATTCCAAGCTCTGGGCGCTTGCTTCAGTCAATACAGAGTTTTATTCAACTTGTATACCATCCCTTCCTGATTCTTTTTCATAAATCCAGGAGGTTCTGACACATAAACTTCTTCCTGTAATGTGTAACACCCCAAATTCTACCCAGTAGTTATAACGAAAAATCAGAGTATTTAAAAATTTCCAACACATTTAGGATATCACAATTCTACATGTTACAACACATAAACAGATACATAACACTTTAGTTTCGGAGGATCATATAATAACTTGCATCAGCTTTTAAAACAAAAACACTTCTTTTATTAATAACGCAGCAGAATCATAATTACAACTTCAAGTAGCATCATATGTTTCGTTCAACTAAAACAAATTGAGAGGCAACATATTATTTCATATAATTCAACTTAGGATTCAACAACTAAAACAATTTCAACAAGTAAACAACTATTCGTTCATTCCCCTCCCCCCCCCCCCCCCCCCCCCGAGTGCTACGTATCAAAGCGACCAACCAACTTTGAACTAATAAGGCTGAGCAAATCTTCATTCTTGATTACATGCACGTTACCAACAAAGGGCAACATTCAAACAGTAAGGGGTGAGATTCTTAAATCGTATAAGTGAGTGCATGATAAATCATATATTAGAATCAAGTCATGCAAAAATCACCACTTCACAACAACAATTGCAGCAGGATATCATCAAAATACAACAATTAATTCATCAACACAACAGCTCAATTGTACAACTTAGAATGCGACTCAATATTATACAAATGCATGTGGTACCATTGGAGCAGAACTCCCAACTTAGAAAATCTTCCAATAAATTGAGGCATCAACAAGGCATAAGCCTTCAACTTAATATTTTGCCAATCCAGGCCAACGTGGTGCCAATTCAGGCCAACTTAATAAAGCAAATGTATGTGACTTAATGAATGCAATAATCACATACAACACAATAATATATTCGATAACGTTGGCATAAGCTACAACTTAATCAACTTATCAATCACAACATATTCAACAACGACAATGTATTCAATAACGTTGGCATAAGCCTACAATTTAGTACGTCACAACAACAATATCATATCAGCAATTAGTAATGTGACAACAACATAATTTATTCGATAATAACTTATTCATAGCAATAACCAACAACACAATCCCATATACCAGAACTATTCAACTTAATTCAACTTCACCTACAAATCAACTTTATTCTACATAATTCTAACAAAACAAATCAACTAAAAATACCCATATGTATATACGACTTATTCCGACAATTTCAACTAATTCCGGTTAACCAACTTTTACCATCCAAATCTATAAATTCGGTTAATCGATATTTCTTAATATACTGTTATTACTACTATTTATTTATACTGCTACTACTCAATTTATTCTACTAATTACGCTACCTCTGCTATTTATCTCACTGTTATTATTGGTCTCTGCCAAAACTACTTGTTCGCTATCTACAACTTCTACCGATAACTCTGCTAAATTATTACATCTGCCACTAATATACTACTCTGCTAAATTATTTATTACCAACTATGCAGCTAAAACCGTCACTTTTATTTTAATTTCTACGTCTACTACTAACATAATTCTGCTAATTATTAACTCTGCTACTTTATTCTACTGTTCATCTAAATTTACTACTTATTATCATCTCTACTATTATCCTCTATCACATAAAACAACTCTATAAAAATATGTTAATTCTATTAATATTCCTTCTGCTATAACATGCTACTGATAAGAATAGTTTAAGTTGTTCCCAAACTGCTTTTCTATTAATAAACTCTATACTGATACCATATTAACAGTGATATAGCATAGTGCCATAGAAACCAGAAACTGAAACAAGTGTCACTGCCTAACACTCAGTGCCAACGACACTTTCCTTCCATCATTGCCCTAGTGTCGATCGGCACATCCTCTTTTCTCCCAAGGTTTCCGAACGGCAACTCCCATATACAACAATCTAGCTGCCGTTTGGCAGCATCCAACCAACAACAAGCTGTCGTTTGGCAGCATCCAGGCACAGGCCATCAATATTTTCTTCTTCCTTCGTCCACTCGGTACTATTTTAATGGATTTTCTTCTACTTTCTACTATTCCAAATCCAATTCAGAGAAGTATATAACACATTAATACACCAATTTCTTGACAATTCTTTAATCACTTCAATTATTAATAATGTTTATCACAACAACACAAACCAACACAAATCAACAGACAGTAATAATCCCACAAACTAATTCCCACATACAAAATATCATATACCCCATTATAGGATAAGAAACCTCACCCTTACCTGGTTTAATTTGAAGGCACTCAAGGAAGCTTCAATGAAATTCCTGAGATTGGCCCTAGCAGTAACTTTCTTGTTCCTCTTCTCTTCTCACAAAATCCCATTTCTTCTTTCTCTTCTTATTTTTGTTTTTCCTGATAACATTACCTCTCTTTCTCTTTATATTTCTAATAAAATACTATTATTATTCTATTAATCCAAATAACAGTGTTTCTCTTAGTGGGCCTACATACACACCCCACTATTACTACTATCACAACATAAACCCAATTAAATAAATAGTCACATAATATAATCTAATATTATTTCCAATAATATTCTTCAACTATGAGCGATCCACACTTTAAATAATACTAACTCGTAAATAATATTCTAATAATAGTTCTCCGACTAAACCGTCTAATTTACCCGACTAATTAATATTCCAACTTAACAAAATAATTCCGACTTGACGATAAAATTCAATTAATATAAAATATTCAAAACAATATTCAATTAAATAAATAATTAAATATTGGGGCATTACATAATGAACCATTCAGAAATGCAGACTTCACATCCAGATGCATCAAAGGACAATTTCTATTTGCAGCTAAAACAATCACCAGTCTGATTATTTCATGCCTAGCTACAAGCGCAAATACCTCAAAGTAATCTAACCCAGGTTTCTGAAGAAAACCTCTAGCTACTAGTCTAGCTTTGTGCTTGCCAATTGAACCATCTGGCTTAAGCTTCAACTTAAAAACCCATCTGACACTGATGGCTTTTTTCTTATCTGGAAGCTTAGTCAATTTCCACATTTTGTTCCTTTCTATTGCCTCAAGTTCTTCTTTCATGGAATTCAACCATTCTTTCTTCTTGAGAACTTCTTCAATGCCCACTGGTTCAGAATCTACTAATATGGCACACTGAACGACTTCTCCTTCAGAATCAACTTCATTATCCTGCAACATGTCAAAATATGCAAACCTTCTTGTTTTTTGTCTGATTCTCTGTGGTCTTTGAGCTTGTTCTGAAACTGCACCAGAACTACTACCTTCAGAGTTTTCCCTTCCAGAACTATGATCACCACCAGATTCTGGATCATCATCAATATCTAGATCAGAATCAACATCTGGATCAGAATCAGATCCACTGTCAGAATCTCCTTCTGACTCATCTTCAGAATCTTCAGAACTTTCTAAAACATCTCCAGAAGCTAACTCTGGTGTTGGCACTACAACAGAATCTTATTGAGACTTGTTCCAATCCCATGCTTCAGACTCTTTCACCACAACGTCTCTGCTGACTTCAACTTTATTAGTTTCTGGACAATAAAGCTTATATGCACTTGTACTATGATACCCCACCAACAACATTGTTTTGCTTCTATCATCCATTTTTTGTCTTCTAGCTTCTGGGATGTGTTTGTAACAGACAGAGCCAAACACCTTCAGATGACTGACACTCTACTTATCTCCAGTCCATTTTTCTAAAGAAACAACTTCCTTCAGCTTCTTCGTTGGACACCTATTCAGAATATATACTGATGTGGCAACAACTTCTCCCCATAACACGTGAGGTAGCTTTTTTTCTTTCAGCATGCTTCTGGTCATATCAAGCAAAGTTTTGTTTCTTCTTTCAGCAAGACCGTTGTGCTGAGGAGTATATGGAGTAGTAACCTCATGTTCTACTCCATTCTCCTCACAGAACTTCTGAAACTCTGTAGAGTTATACTCACCTTCACCATTTGTTCTCAGAATCTTCAACTTCTGACCACTCTGGTTCTCAGCCTTCACTTTGAACTTCTGGAACTCAGTAAACACTTCATGCTTGAACTTGATGAGTGTTACCCATGTCATTCTTGTGAACTCATCCACAAAAGACACAAAATATTTGTTTCCTCCAAGTGAAGATACTGGAAATGGTCCACACACATCAGAATATACTACTCTCAGAGCATGCTTCATTCTGGGGGCTACTTCTGATGCAAATGGCAATCTGGGTTACTTGCCTTTCATGCATATCTCACATGACTTCTCAGGCTTCACAATCTTCGAAATACCATGTAAAAACTTCTTAGAACATAGATACCCTAAGCTTCTATAGTTCAAATTCCCCAACCTCTTATGCCATAGCTTACTGTCACCTTCAGCGCCTTCTGCACTAAGACACGTTGCTTCATCTATTTCTACATTCACCTTGAATTTTCTGTTGCTTCCTTGTTCAAAATTCATAATCAACTTCTGATTGGAATCATACAACGTCAAGAAATTGTTTTTCATAAAAATTGAGAAACCTTTCTGAATCAGCTGACCCGCACTCATCAGATTGCTTATAATGCCAGGAACATACCAAACGTCTTTGATCATAATGTTTTTCCCATTCTTCACTCTAACTCTGTCATCTCCCATACCTTCTGCATTAAGATACTTATCGTCAGCACATCTGATCTTTGCTCTCCTTCTAGAGTCAAAATCTTTCAGCCATTGTTTGTTTCCAGTTAAGTGATTTGAACAGCCAGTGTCCATATACCACCAATCTTCTGAGTATTTTTCATCAGAAGCCATTAGTAGCACAGGTTCATCATCAAAGTTTCCCTTAGCCATATACGCTTCTTCTGATTTCCTATTCTTGTTTGACCTACAATCTCTGGTAAAATGGCCAAATTATTTACAAGAGTAACATTGAACCTTATTTTTGTCATACCTCTCCTTTCCTTTATGATATCTCTTATCATCAGAAGTTGAGATTTCTTATTTCTGGAATCTATCACCATGTTTATTCTGCTTCTGGTCTTTCTTGACAAAAGAAGCCTTCAGAGCTTGCTCAACTTCCCTCTCAGAAGTTCTTTCAGACAGACGTAACTCTTGTGCTTCTAAATTGCTTTGCAATTCTTCTATTCTCATAGTTTCCAGATCTTTAGAATGTTCAATAGAAACAACAATGTAATCAAACCGAGGAGTAAGCGACCTCATAATCTTCTCTATGATTACCAGTTCAGACAGAGTTTCTCCACACGCCTTCATCTTGTTAGTGATCAGGATCACTCTGGAGATATGTTCAGAAACTTTCTCACTGCTCTTCATCTTCAAGTTCTCATATTGCTTTCGCAGGGATTGAAGCTTCACCTTCTTTATTGATGTGTCACCACCGTAACATCTCACCAGTAGATCCCACACCCCTTTTGACGTTATCTGTAACACCCCAATTCTACCCCAAGCAATTATGCAAAATTAATCAGAGTTATAAAATTTCATTCATACAAACAAATCGGGACGTCACAAATTCTTCTAACAAATTCATTGCATTCATCATGGATATATAACACTTTTAATAAAACATCGGATGAACCATCAACATAGAATCTTTGATAAAATAATTCAACAACTACGCAGCAGAATTGTTCAATAACATCTTTAAAATAAACAGCAACTTCGAAACATCTCATATTTAGTAAGTAAACAATTTAAAGTCCAACAACTAAAAATCAGCAATCAAAAATCAGCAAGCGTTCATCCCCCTGAGTGTTACATATCAGAGCAATGACACTGACTCGATCTATTGAAGGTACACAACCTTCACTCTCGATTACCTGCACGTTACCAACATAGGGGCAACATTCAAACAGAAGAGGTGAGATATCTAACAATATAATAAAGCGCATGATGATTAATATATTAAATTAGATCAACAGCATCACCACTTCTCATCTCATAATCAACGACAATCTCAACAATAATAATACATTCATCAACATCAAAATACACTTCTTTATGAAATCATATAATGCGACTCAATACTATGCAAATGCATGTGGTACCATTGGAGCAGAACTCCCATCTCAAAAATCTGCCAATTAATAGAGGCATTAACAAGGCATATCCTTCATCTCAAAATTTTCCAATCCAGGCTATCTCAACGAGCATAAGCTCCATCTCAAAAATGCAATGTATGCGACTCATCATGAATGTAATGTCAACACTCAATCAACCACATCTCAATCATCTCAAAACAACAACATCTCATAAGCATCTCAGAACAATAAGATCTCATAAACATCTCAGAACAACAACATCTTATAAACATCTCAGAACAACAACATCTCGTAAACTTCTCAAAACAACAACATCTCACAAACATCTCAAACATCTCAATTATAGCATCTCATAAACATCTCAAAATAATTTATTAAACATCATTTATTTATCAAACGTCATTGGTTCATCATAATTATCAAACACAACTTTAATGACCATATCTCACTATTAACTCAGTTGTATATCAATACTACAGTAATCCCTACTGTTATTCTGCTACTGTACATCATTATTGTCACTAATCCTACTGTCGTATTTCTAACAGCACTCTCTAACATCTCATATTCATCGTTCTGTCCAAAATCCAGCATAACTGTCAATCACAGGAATTAATTCTAAATATTAGATTGGTTACTAGGATTACACCTCTTCATCATCATTTAAATCATCTAGAATAAAGTTCATCGCGTTAGTAAAACAACGCTTCAATAGGCATCTCAAACAGCATCCTACAACTCAAATTACAGCAATTTAAAACTGATTCTGTCAAAATTTAGTCAGTATGGGTCGACACAAAACCCTTGGGATCGACGTGTAATGCTTCTCCTGCACAGCATGAGTTGACACATCCTCCTCGTGGATCGACTCATCCTGGTCCTAATCACAACATGTATCGATGCATGCACCTTACTGATCGACTCATCCCGAGTCTTGCAACTAGCATGTATCGACGCAAGACCTGCATGCATCGACTCATCCAGAGTCTAACCTCGCCCATGTATCGACTCATCCAGTTTGAGGTCGACACATCATGGTTCCTCCTGCATAAATTCTGTGATTTCCTCTGTATTTTCACTACGGGAATTCATATTACAGCCCTACAAACCTTATTATAAACATAATAAATCATCACCTAACATTAACCTATAATACTACATCGATTACACAGTATCATAACATCATTATTCATCAAGAATTCATCAATATTCATCATACATCATCCAATTCAAGAACAAAAACATAAATCCTCTAACCCCACATATCAAACATCATGAACCCAATTATAAAGCCAGAACCCCACCCTTACCTTGGATTGAAGGTCGCTCTACAATCTTTCGGGTTGAATCTTTGTTCTTGCTGTTTCCTTCTATTTCCAGCAACTTCACGTTCTTCACAATCCTTATTTTCTCTTCTTACTGCTTCCTCCTTCTATTCTTCTCACAAATAATAAAATAACCTAATATTATTATATTATTCCTTATTGGGCTCAAAACCTACACCCCCTTATTACTTCCACTCACACCATATAGGCCCACATTAAATAATATTAGCTTCTAACATTATTTCACCAAACTGTAATATTATACCTCTAATATTATTATTTCTCCATTTAATAAAATAAATCCAATTATATAACACTTCTTCACAAATATTCTAAAAATAATTTAATTAAATAATTAATTAAATTACGGGCGTTACAACTCTCCCCACTTAGAATATTTTCGTCCTCGAAAATTTACCTCAATCAAACAATTCAGGATAGGAGTCTCGCATCTTGCTATCCAACTCCCAAGTCATGCTTTCACCAGCAGCTCCTAGCCAAACCACTTTAACAAAGGCAATCTCCTTGCCCCTCAGAGTCTTCACTTCACGATCCACGATCTGTACAGGCATCATCTCCACCGTAAGATTATCCCGTACTTGCACATCATCCATATGTATCACATGAGATGGATCTGAAATATACTTCTGAAGTTGCGACACATGAAACACATCATGCAAATTCGAAATATTAGGCGGTAAAGCCACTCTATAAGCAACATTCCCCACTCTCTCTGAAATCTGATACGGTCCAATAAAACGAGAAGTGAGCTTCTTAGACTTCAATGCTCGCTCAACACCAGTCACAGGTGTAACTCTCAAAAACACATGATCATCGGCTTGAAACTCTAAATCCTTCCTTCGCTTGTCATGATAACTCTTCTGACTACTCTATGAAGCTTTCATCTTTTCCCGAATCAATTTCACCTTCTCAGTAGTCTCACGAACAAGTTCAGGTCCAAGTACTACACTTTCACCAGATTCATGCCAACATAATGGAGTTCTACATCTTCGACCATACAACGCTTCAAAAGGTGTCATCCTAATACTAGAATGGTAACTGTTATTATAAGTGAATTCTATCATCGGAAGATAAGTATCCCATGAACCTCCTTGCTCAAGAACACATGCTCTCAACAAGTCTTCCAACTATTAAATCGTCTGTTCAGTCTGACCATCTGTCTGAGGATGATACGCTGAACTCAACCTCAACTTAGAACCCAACGCTTCTTGCAAACTCTTCCAAAACTCAGAAGTAAATCTTGGATCTCTATATGACACAATGCACAAAGGAACACCATGCAGCTTCACAATCACACTAACATAAATCTCGGCCAACTTCGACACTGGAAAACTGATGTTAATAGGAATAAAATGAGCTGACTTCGTAAGCCTATCAACAATCACCCAAATCGAATCATGTCCTCTTGAAGTACTAGGCAACCCCGTCACAAAGTCCATTAAAATGCTATCCCATTTCCATTCTGGAACTTCCAACGGTTGCATCAATCCTGCAGGCTTCTGATGTTCAACTTTCGACTTCTGAAAAGTCAAACATGCATACACAAATCGAGCCACATCACTCTTCATCCCAGGCCACCAAAACAAACCTTTCAAATCTTGATACATCTTTGTAGCTCCTGGATGAATACTCAACTTACTTCTATGACTCTCTTCAAGTATCACTTTCTTCATCTCAGCATCATCAGGAATACAAATCCGGCTACGAAATCTCAACACACCTTGCTCATCTAGCTTAAAATCACTACTCTCAGATTGATCAATCCCAACCATCAGATCTACCAGTTTCACATCCAACTTCTGAGCTTCTCTGATACCGTCTAGGAATTCATTATTAATCTTCAACATACCCAACATAACACTCTGCGGAGTAACCTCACAAACTAAGCTCATATCTCTGAACTGCTCAATCAATTCCAACTCTTTAATCATCATTGCCGACATATGTAAAGTCTTTCGACTCAACGCATCATCTACCACATTTGCCTTTCCTGGATGATAATTCAAACCGAAATGATAATCCTTTAACAATTCTAACCATCTTCGTTGCCTCATATTCATCTATTTCTGATCAAACAAATACTTCAAGCTCTTATGGTTACTAAACACTTTAAATCTAGAACCATAAAGATAATGCCTCCAAATCTTCAACACAAAAACAACTGCAGCAAGCTCTAAATCATGCGTAGGATAGTTCTTCTCATGAGTCCTCAACTGCCTCGACGCATAAGCAACTACCTTACCATTCTGCATAAGCACACCTCCTAAACCCATCTTAGAAGCATCACAATACACCACAAAAGGCTCTCCTGGATTAAACAACGTCAAAATCGGAGCCGACGTCAACCTCTTCTTCAATTCCGTAAAACTTTCTTCGCACTGAACATCCCAAACAAAAGCTCTACCTTTACAAGTCAACTTAGTCAACGGGAGTGACAACTTAGAAAACCCTTCGATAAACCTTCTATAATAACCAGCTAATCCCAAGAAGCTTCTAATCTCAGTAGCTGACTTTGGAGTTTCCCATTGCAATACAGCATCAACCTTCGATGGATCTACAATAATGCCACTACCTGAAATCACATGACCAAGAAAACTAACCTCTTTTAAACAAAACTCACACTTGGATAGCTTTACATACAACTTCTTCTCTTTCGAAACTTGCAATACTACTCTTAAATGTTCAGCATGCTCTTCTTCTGACTTAGAGTAAATCAAAATATCATCAATGAACACAACTACAAACTGATCCAAATAAGTATGAAAGATACAATTCATATATTCCATGAATACTCCTGGCGCATTAGTAACACCGAAAGGCATCACTGAATACTCGTAATGTCCATAACGCGTTCTGAAAGCCGTCTTCTGAATATCTTCATCCTTCACTTTAATCTGATGGTAACCCGACCTCAAATCAATCTTACTAAACACACGAGCATCCACCAATTGGTCCATCAGGTCATCTATTATTGGAAGCGGATACTTGTTCTTAATCGTCACCTTGTTCAACTGTCGATAATCAACACAAAGCCTCATACTTCCATCTTTCTTCTTCACTAACAACACTGGAGCTCCCCACGGTGATACACTTGGTCTTACAACATAAACAACGATTAGAACTCAAATAACAATACTCGATTGTTAGACAACTACGACTCGACGACAAGGTCAGACCAACCTTTTGCTCTGATACCAACTTTGTAACACCCCAATTCTACCCCAAGCAATTATGTAAAATAAATCATAGTTATAAAATTTCATTCATACAAACAAATCGGGACGTCACAAATTCTTCTAACAAATTCATTGCATTCATCATGGATATATAACACTTTTAATAAAACATCGGATGAACCATCAACATAGCATCTTTGATAAAATAATTCAACAACTACGTAGTGGAATTCTTCAATAACATCTTTAAAATAAACAGCAACTTCGAAACATCTCATATTTAGTAAGTAAACAATTTAAAGTCCAACAACTAAAAATCAGCAATCAAAAATCAGCAAGCGTTCATCCCCCCGAGTGTTACATATCAGAGCAATGACACTGACTCGATCTATTGAAGTTACACGACCTTCACTCTCGATTACCTGCACGTTACCAACATAGGGGCAACATTCAAACAGAAGGGGTGAGATATCTAACAATATAATAAAGCGCGTGATGATTAATATATTAAATTAGATCAACAACATCACCACTTCTCATATCATAATCAACGACAATCTCAATAATAATAATACGTTCATCAACATCAAAATACACTTCTTTATGAAATCATATAATGCGACTCAATACTATGCAAATGCATGTGGTACCATTGGAGCAGAACTCCCATCTCAAAAATCTGCCAATTAATAGAGGCATCAACAAGGCATATCCTTCATCTCAAAATTTTCCAATCCAGGCCATCTCAACGAGCATAAGCTCCATCTCAAAAATGCAATGTATGCGACTCATCATGAATGTAATGTCAACACTCAATCAACCACATCTCAATCATCTCAAAACAACAACATCTCATAAGCATCTCAGAACAATAACATCCCATAAACATCTCAGAACAACAACATCTCATAAACATATCAGAACAACAACATCTCGTAAACGTCTCAAAACAATAACATCTCACAAACATCTCAATTATAGCATCTCATAAACATCTCAAAATAATTTATTAAACATCATTTATTTATCAAACGTCATTGGTTCATCATAATTATCAAACACAACTTTAATGAGCATGTCTCACTATTAACTCAGTTGTATATCAATACTACAGTAATCCCTATTGTTATTCTGCTACTGTACATCATTATTGTCACTAATCCTATTGTCGTATTTCTAACAGCAGTCTCTAACATCTCATATTCATCGTTCTGTCCAAAATCCAGCATAACTGTCAATCACATGAATTAATTCTAAATCTTAGATTGGTTACTAGGATTACACCTCTTCATCATCATTTAAATCATCTAGAATAAAGTTCATCGCGTTAGTAAAACAACGCTTCAATCGGCATCTCAAACAGCATCCTACAACTCAAATTACAGCAATTTAAAACTGATTCTGTCAAAATTTAGTCAGTATGGGTCGACACAAAACCCTTGGGATCGACGTGTAATGCTTCTCCTACACAACATGAGTCGGCACATTCTCCTCATGGATCGACTCATCCTGGTCCTAATCACAACATGTATCGATGCATGCACCTTACCGATCGACTCATCCTGAGTCTTGCAACTAGCGTGTATCGACGCAAGCCCTGCATGCATCGACTCATCCTGAGTCTAACCTCGCCCATATATCGAGTCATCCAGCTTGAGGTCAACACATCCTGGTTCCTGCTGCATAAATTCTGCGATTTCCTCTATATTTTCACTACGGGAATTCATATTACAGCCCTACAAACCTTATTATAAACATAATAAATCATCACCTAACATTAACCTATAATACTACATCGATTACACAATATCATAACATCATTATTCATCAAGAATTCATCAATATTCATCATACATCATCCAATTCAAGAACAAAAACAACAATCCTCTAACCCCGCATATCAAACATCATGAACCCAATTATAAAGTTGGAACCCCACCCTTACCTTGGATTGAAGGTCGCTCTACAATCTTCCGGGTTGAATCTTTGTTCTTGCCGTTTCCTTCTATTTCCAGCAACTTCATGTTCTTCACAATCCTTATTTTCTCTTCTTACTGCTTCCTCCTTCTATTCTTCTCACAAATGATAAAATAACCTAATATTATTATATTATTCCTTATTGGGCTCAAAACCTACATCCCCTTATTACTTCCACTCACACCATATAGACCCACATTAAATAATATTAGCTTCTAACATTATTTCACCAAACAGTAATATTATACCTCTAATATTATTATTTCTCCACTTAATAAAATCAATTCAATTATATAACACTTCTTCACAAATATTCTAAAAATAATTTAATGAAATAATTAATTAAATTACGGGCATTACATTGTCGAATCAGCAATCTTCTCGAACACACTTTCATCCATACACTGATGGATATAGAACAGAGCTTTCTGGTCCCTCTTCCTCATAACTCTCTCAGCAGTTTTCTGTTCTTCAGTTGCATCTACTGCAGCTGATACATAACCATTTGTAACCAGATCCAGAACATCTTGCGCACCAAACAACACATGCATTTGTATCATCCATCTGTTTCAGTTTTTGCTATTAAAAACTGGGAGCTTGGTGTTCAAACTACTGCCTCCACTCATTTTAAACCTTGCACAAATTTTTAGATCTTCAAACACACTGTTTCCCAACCCACAGAATCAGATTCTGTTAAGATTTTGTTCAAGATTTCAACAGAATAAACAATGAACCAAAATCAAACACACAGCTCACAATCACTCGTGTTTCTCAGGAAAAACAGAATCAAGTGCTCTAAATATCAATTTGTTGGTGCAAGGTAATGAAGTGAGAGAAGAATAATGAACAAAGGAATGATAACAAAAGATTAGTGTTGTATATCAAAATAGAGAAGATAAAGTAGGGTACAATATTGATAGCCTAGGATAGCATATTTATACTAAATATTAAAAATGGCAAAATGTCTTATTAAAAGATAAACATTGAGAATTGTATATATTAACTAAATTATCTTTCTAATAAAATTAACATTTAATAATATAGTTTTATTATTATTTAAAAGTTAATAATATTAAATAAGAAATATAAATTAGTATAATAAATGTTTAAGTGTAAGAGATATATGAAATTGAAATCAAATTGTAATTGAAATAATTTAAGTACTTTGTATTACAAATATTTGTTGCACGCTAATAAATAAGAAGTTTTCTTAGCCTGGTGATTCAATGCTCCACTTTCTTTACAAGGGTCTTGAGTAAATAGTTATCATTAATACTAATTTACACCAAAGATCATTTAAGACTACTTAGATGGAATACACGTTCTCTTTTAATTTCATATTTAAATTTGAATTCAATTTTTATTTTAATTATCATTATCTCATTAAAAATATTTTTTATTTTAATCATCACTGCCTATATTTTCAAAAATGACATGAAATTAAAAAGATTCTAAAAATCGTGAAAAAAAATGAACGAAAAATGTTAAATTTTATATTAGGAGACTAAAAATTAAAATTATTAAAATAGAAAATCAAAATATATTTAAGTCAAAATAGTTATCTATTTAATTAAATTTAAATAAAATACATTTTTTTTAAAAGTATATGTTTTTCCCTGAATTTCTCTACAAATGAAGTAAGAGGTTAGCATTTCACTATGTAGTTACACAACTAAGCCCCCATTTCATAAACCAATAAATCTTATCACCATAACAAACATACAAATTGAGTAATCACAAAATTATGAGTATTAGCAATGACCTTAAATTAAATGAAGGTTGGAAATTAATTCCTTTAGACAATGTTTAGTACAATAATGGCATCAAGGATTCCTAAAGCTTTTTTTGTTGAGCTGTCTTTGCTAGGTGTATATAATAGTGACCTAAGTCCAACCATTCATGTTCATTGATCTTGAAAATCAAGTAGTTCTCACAAAAAGCAAAAGTTAACATGTGGAAGGTAGCTTTTAACATAGGTACTACATCCAAAGTGCTTTATAGGACATGTTGCATGCTTTTAGCAATAATAATTATGTATGTCAATATGTCTTGTCCAAATCTACCTTCATCATGTATATCATTTTCTTGCTTCTTCTTTTATCTCCTAGTCTCTTTCTTACTTTCATGGGGTTCATGAAAATTCGGCTTCACATGGCCTCAAATGAATACATATATCGATCACTAATTGTCCCTTAAATATATTGTATTTAAAAGTGATTTTGAAGATTTAAAATTGACTTTCAATATATTTTGAGGTTTTAAAATATTATAATTTATTTTGTCCTAATTTAAAAAATATATTAATTTATAAATATTAATAATTATTTATATTAATTACATAAATATAAATAAATATCGTCAACAATTATTTAATCTAGATCGACCTTTGCATTAATTATTTTATTTTGTTTTAATTGATTATATACTTTATTTCACGTTATATTTTTTTATAGATTTATGTTATTTAAATTTAGTGTAAATTACTTTCGGGTGCACAAAATCGAACATAAATTATTTTATATAAATTTATTTTCAATAAAAGTATATTAGTTTTTTTCTTCATTATTCCCCTAATCCTCTAATCATTGGACCACAACCATGAAAATAAATTAAATATATAAGAATGGAGGGACCATTAAATTATGATCCATATGCATATCTACTTCTATCTTAGTTAAAGCAATTAAAAAGTTCACAAGAGCCATTACCCTACAAGACTAATCTTGAAAAGTGAACACCCACCTAGTTAATAACATTAAAGAGAAATAGCATATGCATTTTTCAGTGAACCTAAAAAAAGTGATGTATTGTTTCAACAACCCATCTTCTTAATTCATTGGCAAGGGGTCAAGAGATGGTGGCTTGGCTTCCATCCAGAAAAGTTCTATGGCAAAATAATTTTATGGTCCATTGACAATAAATAAATAATATTATTCTCAATATTTTAAAATTTTGTAACGCTGAAAATATAATAGACTTCAACCTTTTAAAATTTTGTCGATCATTGTGATTCTGAATTTGAATGATTAGTCTCTATATTTGTGCATAGAAGATATATTTTTCATATTAAATTATAATATATCATTTTTGTAACATAATCATGTGATGAAAATAATGTCAATCATAACAGATGTAGCTGCATTTCTATCAGAAATAATGGAGATAAAAATGTATATTGATCTTTCTCCAAATTTTTAGGCATACAAGTTTATATATCACTTTAGAAAGAGCATAAACCTATTTAAAATAAAGGAACATAAAGTAAATGGGAAAAAAAGTTTACACTTACTCTGCCTCAACTCAAAGCACAAAGCTTCAATTAAGAACTTATTTAATAAGACCATATCAAATAAGTTTTTATGTCTTCATTGCTTTTACAATCCAAGAGAAAATCAAGATAATCTATACAAAAGAGAAATGAACTTTATTTTCCATTTCTTTTGCGACAAATTATTTTGAAAGCTTAATGCAAATAACCTTGTCTGAGAAAGTCACAGTTCTGATGTAATCTTTCTCGAGTTTATTGAGTATAAGCAACTGAAAATCGTTGTGCAGTGCATGAAGACACTGATCTTTTTAGAGAGTAGGAGGGATCCATATATAACCGTGTGTTTGAACATATCCAGCTTTTTCGAGCAACTCATCGGCTTCTGCAGGACCTCTGCTTCCAGATTTGTAAGGGATTGACTTGAGTTCACCCTTATCAATTCTGTGCAAAAGTGGTGTAAAGATCTCCCAAGATGCCTGCATTAGAGACAAAATACAAACATTAGTCAATCAACCAGACCCTTCTTATTATTGAATCCTTCAGGTGCCAACAATTTTGGTGTTGAATTAGTCCACACAAAAATTTGCTTTTACTACAATTGGACCCTTCTAGTGGACGGTGGAATTAGTCTCCTGGATTAGTTGGTCTTTAGGTCGGATACCGAGTTTTTCAGAAAAACAAAACAAAACCCTTTTGCAATAACATATGAATTGAAGTATATACTGATCTATACCTTTAACTCGTCTCGGCGAACAAAATGTTGTTGATCACCTCTAATTCTGCAAAACATATTCCGATTATCATTAGGTGTAAATTTAAGTTCATTTATTTCAAACAAATGAGTTGATTGCTAAGCATGTGTTTGGTTCTACAGTGTGTAATTGATTTTGTAAAAATTGATTTATTTAAAAGTGAGTTTATGGTAAAATGATTTATGTGTACATACATTCAAGTAAAATAGTAAAAGTGAGCTGAAGAATAAATTTGAGTGTAAAACATGTTTAGAGGCAAAAGCTAGTCTTCTTAATCACTTTTGGCTATCTCAAAACTGAATCCGCAAATGTAGTAGTGATTCATGCAATTCAAATTCTTTTTATATACCCTTTAGCTTCTTGAAATTTGAGTGTTTAGAAGCAACAAAAATGTGGTAAACATGAACTAGGAAAAGATATCATACGTGTCGAGAATTAGACGCTCATAGGCCTCTGGTATGGTTACCCCCTGGTAGCGTTGTCTGTATGACAAATCAAGTTCACTTTGAGCTGTTGACATCTCCAGACCAGGTTGCTTGACCTACACGAGACATCGAACAAGTCAGTCCACTCTAAGAAACGCCATTTAATTATTTTTGCATTTCATGATGTTTGCGGAAGATAACCAAATGTTAAGCACCAACATTGCCAAACAAATTCGAAAAAAATTAATTCTCGCTTTTATATCTTTAGTTTACCGCTTTTAATAAACAAGTATTGGATGTCATAACTCTTAATAAAAATATTTTCCTTAATGAGACAGATAGAAAACTGTCATTGGATGACCAGGTCAAACAAATGGCAGGACATTTCTCGTTACAGAGCTATGTAGCATCAACAATTTAGATTGAAGGTGTGTCTGATGACCGACACAGACACATGTTTATTCAATTTTCTCAAATTAATATTGGTGTCAACGTGTCAGTGTAGTATCAGGTGTCCGTGTTAGTGATTCATAGTTACAAAGTTCAGAAACTCAGGATGATGACATACCGTAAGCTTCATGTACATAGCTTCGGAAGGTTGCAGGCGTATAACAAACTCATTTCTACCCTGCTTCTGACCTGAACAGGAAAAACCATGCAATAAAGTATTAACATGCATTGAAGACAAATCATTCAAGTAACAAAAAAGGTAAGGTGCCTTACACTTGAAAATATCGCCAGGAACATCCTTGAACTGAATCCGAATGTCAGCTTTTCTTGATCCTAGGGCTTTCCCTGCTTTTAGTATGAAAGGAACACCTACAACCAAAAAGGAGATTCGAGTGAATATATCTCAATTATTTGATTGATCAAATGCAAAGAAAAATACAACAGAGATCATAAAAACTGCATGCCCGCTACTCAAGCACATACACGAATGATTCACAAATGGAGGTCCAAACATTTCCCCTAAGTCTAAAATGCAAATTTGTGATTTAGGAAAAAGAATGCTGAAGCTTTTTACACACCCTCCCATCTTTCGTTGTGCACACGCAGAACAACAGTTGCAAAAGTTGGAGTGTTGGAATTGTCAGGTACAGTTGGATCATCTCTATAGCCCTCATACTGTCCAAGAACAACATCATTGTCTTTAATAGGAAGTACGGATTGAAGAACCTGCATTTTTAAATCAACCAGAAAATTATATTGTGGCAAAAAGTTTGAACAAAAGTTAAATTATAGGTAAACATACAAGGACTACTGGAAATTATCAAATAAATAGTAATAAAAAATGCCTTAACAAACCTTCACTTTCTCATCCCGGATGTGCTCAGGCCTGAGAGAAACAGGCTTTTCCATAGCGACCAAGCAAAAAATCTGAGTTTGTGGAAAAACAGTAAGATTCACATATTAGGTTCATATATGTCTGGTGTAAAATCACGAAATCGCCATAGCCCATAGTGCTAGTTAATAACAGGCCTTAACAAGGTCATATCATGATATCACCAACAAAAAAAAAATAATCAAAATTTATAAGTATGTTTCAGACTAAAATGAACGCATCACCTGTAGCAGATGGTTCTGAATTATATCCCGGATAATTCTGCCAAATAAAAATAAAATACATTATTTATTAAGGCTTTCTGATTATAATGATAAAAATTATTACAAAATACAATAACCAACCAACCCCAAGTCCTATTCCACTAGGTGGAGTTGGCTGCATGAACCAGAAGCAGTGTTGTCCATGGTGGATGGCGGTCCATGGCGGAGAGCCAAAATCCTGTCATACCGGACGCTTGGCGACGCCGTTATAGCGGATTATGGCGGAAAAAACCCCGTAATATCAGCCGATGTTTACTATTGCGGCGAGTCCAAAAACCGCCATGTATATCCGCTATAGTGCCACAATCACGGATATTTGATAGCACTGACCAGAAGATGCCATAATTATCTATAATGGACTAATCATGTGGATAGGTCATTTACATCAAAGTCTCTCTTGAGGGTTTGGCCTATATTTTTTTCTTGGTCTCCCTCCATGTTTATTGAACTATTCATTTGGGCAATTCACCTTTCTGAAGTTTTTATAAGTCTTCCTCACATGTCGAAACCACCTAAGTTGAGATTCTACTATCTTCACTACAATGGAACTGCTCCAATTATTTCTCTAATAACTGCATTTCTAATTGTTGTTGTTGTAATTGCATTTCTAATTGTGTCTTATCATGCGACCACTCATAAGGGATTGGTGCACTGCGTTTGTGCCAGTGTTGTAAATCCTTGATATCGAGATTGTCTCCTACTCCTACTGATAAAGAAAATACGTGTCTTATGTGACCATTCATCCACCTTAAAATCCAATTTATGCGGCACTGAATTTACATACTTGGTTACTTCCAAACATTCAGTTACATACTCTAACTATTATGCAGAAAAAGTTTCTTTCAATATTAAGTTCTACTTTACCATCACAAATCACATCTGAAACATTCCTATAGCAAAATTTGTTTTCTTAATACCACTTCATTTTGCAACCTATTACTTGACATGTCATTGGAAAATTTTAACAAACAAAATATTAAAAGCAGAAATTTACTAATTTACTACACATACCCGTATTGGTCGAAATATCCTCCCCGGCCTTCAGTTCCAAAATCTTCTCTGAAAACTATCTGCCAAAGAAAAAACAACCAAAAACTCGAAGTTTAAAATATGGCATATCAAGGCTGATTGATGTTGTAGCTGAATTGATATGAAACATAAACAAGATTCAACTACTATGATGATAAAACCAACTGAAGTATGAAATGTAGAGCACAATTAATAACGCCTTCTTAAATTTCAATAGTACCACTGATGCTTAACTCTCGACTGTCAACCCTACACAACCTTCACAACAGATTCTTACCTGCACATTAGCAATATTGTCGCGATTCCATAGAGGCAAGAACAAGCGATTTGCAAAACGAAGTACCAACTGGAATATAAGTCAAACAGATAGAGATTAGGAAGGGTTTTTTGATCGAGCATGAATTGTTCCATAATGTGATTGTGATCATTCAATTCACTACCATGTTCTGTACTAATTCCTTTCCCAAGTAGTGATCAATACGATAAATTTGGGGTTCTTCAAACAACCCCCCAATTTGGTTGCTGAGTTGCTCTGCAGATTCCAGATCCTTACCAAAAGGCTTCTCAACAACGACACGTGTCCACCCACCAAGATCAGCTACAAAATTGAAATATATGCAAGCATCAGTAAAACATTATTAAGCACTAACATAGACATAGACACTAGACACAACACGATATTACAATTGACAATTGACTATATGATACTGATATTTTAATCAATGGAAAAAGCTAATTGATACTGATACACTAACAGCGATGACTTAATTCAGCTCCATAATTAGCGAGAAAAAATCTCACAGAAAGTTGATAACTAATCTAGAAGGTTTCGAAATTTACACCAGCTAGGGTCCTTCTAAACAAATATGCAACCAGATGTTAAAAGATCGTCTAAAAAACAAGGTATGATTAATTAAATCATCTTACATTTATTCATGCAAGTAGTCTTGATCATCTTGGAAACCGATGGATACACCGAAGGAGGAAGTGCAAGATAGAAAAGGCGCCTAGAAGAGCCCTCTGTAGTGTTTGTTTCAGATTCATGTTTGGAAATCTCTTTATCCAACAAACGGAAATCATCCTCAGAATCATATGAGCCACTTACATATTTGACCTATAGGGTAGAAAAAGAGAACGATCATTTGAGCAAAAATATAAGATTTTCAGTGAGAAAATCGTAGAAAGTAATAAAATGAGTCAATGATGCCAACACTAACCAGATGCAAAAACTTCGATACAGCCTCCAAGTGTTCAGAGGAAGCATCTTTGTCCTTAATAAGATAGCTGCATATCAAATCACAACAAGTTTCCTATCATTTATTATACTCAAAAACAGTTGGCTTGGGCCTTACTTGCCGTCTCATGTTTATTGGAACCATGTGTTATAACAACATAATAGATTATAAAAATTTTTTAAAAGAAAAAACCTCACCCACGTAAGCGGTTTCTCAATTCTTCATCAGATATTTTTGTTCTTGCATAGCCAAAAATAAGAACTTCATCTTCTAGTAGGAATCCCTGCCAATAAAGCAACCAAAGTTTAGAAAAACGTTTGATTCTTGTGAGAAACAAACATCTTTTACTAAATATTTCAGGTAAAAAGATGAACTAGGAACAGATATTAACCGAGATTATCAAGTAGATATACAAATATCAAAACTAACAGTGAAAGCCTTAGGAACTAGGTGAGGTCTGCTAAGAAAATCAAACAACACACCACTGTATTATTATCAGTGTTGTGACCAATGTTTGTGTCAGTGCTTCATAAAATTCAACACAAAAACTAAGTGTTAGCGAACCTGCTTGTACAGATTGAAAAGTGCTGGAAATGTCTTCTTCTTAGCAAGATCACCAGAAGCACCAAGCACAACAATTGAGAGTGACCCAGTCTCAGGTCCATTTTCATTATCTACCGATAGAGGAGAATCATTCGTTAAAGCGAGTCTTTGCTCACAATGCCAATCAGTCGTTCCCATTCTCTAGCAGTACCAAAAACTAGTAATATAGTATAATCCACAGAACCTTGTATCTGGTTAGTATGATATAAATCAGATAAATTAGAATAAACCAAATTTAAACAAAATAGGGACTTGGATCCTCTGCATCCGACTGCAGAGGATCCAAGTCTATTAATATATACTATCAAAAATTTTGCAGAGGATCCTAGTCTATTAGTATATACTATCAAAAATTTTGTGACATTGTTTGGAAGACTTTATAAAAATAGTTTATGACATTTTTTAATTTTTTTAACTTATTTTTATAAATGCTTTAGTGAAAACAACTTATAACATATATAAAAACAATTTAAATATATTTTATCTTTTGTTACAAAATCAGCTTATTTCAATAAGCACTTCTGCTATAAACCGCAAATAAACTGTATACCAAACAAATCCTAAAAGTTTGATAACTAACTTCAATTTCACGAATATCAAGAACAATTATTCCCAAATTTTCACATCATACCTATCAAACAAAGCATTTTTATCATAAACGGATCAAAATCTCAAATTACAACCAAAATTAAACAAAACATTCATCAAATCACATCATCATCATCATAGTTATAATATTAAATTTAAATCTGAAAATGTAAAATTCAAAAATCGAGGAAAAACCAAAGGAAGAGATTGAAAATTACGCTGATAACGTTGAAGATGAAAAATCGAAATCCAAAGCTTTGGAAATTGTAAGGTTCGAAAATGGAAGAGTTAGTTGAAAAGTACTTTTAACCACTTAACATTTTGAGTCCAACCAACGCCACTGATACAAGTTGCAAGTCTTTTCAAATTTGCACATTACCCCCTCAAGTTCTCACAATTTATATTTATGCCTCGTCAATGATTCTCTACAGCTGGTTTTGTAATACAGTTGATTTTCTACCGTTAGATTGAAAGATAATTGCTTTTCTCCCTTTTTATCTAACGGCCTATATTTTGCCGGCACACTTTATTGAGAATTAACTTATGAATAAAATTCTAGTAGAGATACCAACATAGAGGAAGAATGAGACTTTTGACACCATAAGAAAGAAAAAAATATTTCATAAATAAGTTACTACAATAATAGGAGGCAATAATAAATTATTAATATATTAAGGTGAGTGGCTTGTTAATAATGGGGCATTTCATTTTTTTAATATATATTTGTAATCATGAAGTGAATCCGACAAAAGATAATGGTGGTAATATAATATATATATATATATATATATATATATATATATATATATATATATATATATATATATATATATATATATATATATATATATATATATATATATATATATATATATATATATATATATATATATATATATATATATATATATATTACCAGTTGATCAGAATCAGCAAGATGGTCGAATGATGATCTTCAGATGGACTGGAAAGTCGAGGAGAAAAAGGGAGATTGTACTTGCAAGACACTCTGACGATCAAGTAAATGTGAGAGTAAAAAGAGACACAAGCAAAATATTAGGGTTTAGTGATGAATAGTCAATATTTGATACCTGGTCCTCACATGAGTGAGGGTTTATATACTGTCTATGACGCTTGGCCATTGGTCCCTATTTTTGGACATAAATATGCGGGTCTGCAAAAATAGGTAACTGTCAAGACTTGGTCAAACCGGACAAGTGTATCCGCAGCTAGCCGTTAATTTCGAGGAGGAGGTAGGTTACGGGAAGCGGTCTGGTCGGTTCCTGGTTGTCTGGTCGACTTGAGGTCGGGCAGACTGAGAGGTGTTTGTCGATTGTCGTAGGTCAGTGCTGGTCTAGGAGGGCAAACGATCGATGGTGCCCGACGGAGGACGGGGGAGCCCGAATCGTGGTCGCACAGGTCGTGTCGAAGGAGGAGGTCAGACTGGGCCCACTCTAACCGTTGGCCCAGTCCAGATCAATAGCCCCCCAAGTCGTTGATTATGGGCACAGGAGTGGTGACTTTAACACCTGCTCGTGGAATGGGACGCTTCTTACGGGGAGCGTGAGCGTCGCTCGTTGTGCCTTTCTCGCGGGGAGATGATTAGTTGGTTGTTTGAGCTTCGAAAATTAAAGTGGTAGTTTGTTTTGGATAATGCGCCGACACAGTGGCACAATGATGGCCTACGGGCTAGGATGCAATGACGACGATCCTACGGTTTCCTAGGTGTGTGTCTCTCACGCGCGAGCGAGTTTAGCTATAAATACGAGAGAAGTAGGGTATTATGTATTTTTCATTCTTCTCTCGCATTGCTCGTTATTGCTCGCCTGTCGACCGTCGCTATTTCTTGAAGATTAATTGTTCGCCTCTGTTCCTTTCAACTTTCTTCCTTCTTTAATTGGTAAGATTCCAGATTTTCGTTGTTATTTAGCTGTTGTAGCCTAGATATTCACGGTTTTCTTCTTAGAAATACATGCGGTTAGGCTTAGGACCCTGTCTGTTAGGGTGTTCTTGGGAAGTGTTGGCGGTAGACGGTGTTTTGTAGTTTAGAATCGCCGGAGCCGCCGTGGATCCTCTCCAAATTTTTTCACGACGTGCCATAGATGGTCCTTGAGGATTTAGGTCACTTTGCTGACTGTTGTTCGCTTAGATGCCTTAGTGAGGATTCTGGTCGGGGACATGGTCCTCGTTTATCAGCGCCCTTTTACTTGATTAATGGTGGAAGGGTGGTTTTAACATTGATGTCGATCTCACCTCTATCCTCTGCTTTTCAGGTACTATGGTCGACAATGTCGAAGGCGACATCTTCGGGGAACCTGTTGAGCCTTCTAAAAGTTTTATGGATGAGACTCGTAGCACGTCGAGCATCTTGGAGATATATGAGGAAGAGTCGAACCATTCTGATCAACAAGTAGAGGGGAGGATGTGGAGATGGCCTCCCCTAATCAGGGTGTCCTGTTTGCGCCTAACAAGGATGAAGACCCAAGAACGTGGGCCTTGGAGGATCCTTGGGATCATGGGTGCTATTTTATCAGGCACCGGGATGACATTTTTACTGATGTATCTTGGTGACGATGACACAGAAGACTGGTCGGTGTGGGTCCCTAAAGAGAGCGGCTGGATCTACTCGCAATACGACAAATGACAGATCTTGATGTATGATATAGTGTTTCGAGAGATGGGCCTCCGTTTTCCTTTTTCAGATTTCGAGCTGGCCATTTTCAGGCATCTCCAACCGGCTCCCTCTCAACTGCACCCAAACGGGACCGCTTTCATGCGGGCGTCGTGTGTGATCACTTGAGGATAGGCGCCACTATCCCTTTGTTCTTCTACTGCTTTCACCTTCAAAGGAGCAAGGTCGATGGCAAGTGGGGATGAGTCTCTTTGAAGCAAGCCAATGTGAAGTTGTTCAAAGCTTATTTAGAGTTTGTCCGATTTTTCAAGGACAAATATATGCTCGTTTAGCCTGTCTCGGACAGGGCTATGTTGAATGTCTTCTGGCTCGCCATGGCGTATGACGAGAATGGGGCTCCCATTTTAAATGAGCAAGGGGACCATCAGAGCAAGTTGGTCCGTAATTTCCCCTTCCAGTGGACCAGGAAGCACTTTAACAGTAAGTTGGACACCTATGTGTGGAAGGAAGGGAAACTCGGTGACGAGGACCAAAGGAGCTTCGATCTTCTGACCACCTTCGTCACGGGAATCCCTCGTGTTCAACACGCGGGCCGAGGAGGAAATCCAGTTAGGGACAAAGACGGGCAGACCGTGTATGAGCCTGACTTGATATGTGTTAAGGAGCTCCTCGAGAACGAGGACCCAACTAAATACTTGAGTATTTACTTTATGTTTTGAATAATTATACATGGTCGACATTTTTAAGTCCTCGTTTGTTAACTCTGGTTTATTGTTTGTTTTGCAGATAACATGAATCTCACCCAGGAACGCATAGCCAGGAACCTTGCGGCGAAAGCAAAGAGGGCGTTGAAAGATGTTTAGGGCGGTACAAAGACTGCTCCAACGTCGGGGTCGGGAAACTTGTCCTCGGGTCCGGTTGTTGGCGCCCTCTCTCCCGCTCTTGTGTCATCAAAGGCGAAAAGACCACGCGTCGAGGGGAACATTGATCTGACTGGAGAAAATGGGAAAGGGAAATATGATTTGCCCCCCTGCTGGCTGGAGAAGGCTTTCTTCGAGGGTGCTGCTCTACAACTCCAACGGGTTGAGTCTCTTCATCTTGAGGGGCTAGAATGCTCAGAGAAAAGGGTGACTCTGGCGCAGGATGCTGGTGGCCTGATAAGGATACTGGAGATGGAGGTCGCCTACACCGAGGGGAGCCCTTCCCAGGAAGTTAAGCTGAAGAAGCTACGGGCCAAACTGAAAGCAGTTGAGAAGGGGCAGAGCGATGAGGAGAAATCTCGGAAGCTATCCTAGGAGCACAAGGTTTGGACGCTTGAGAAAAAGGCTTTAGAGGAGAGGGAGGCGGCTTTGTTTTTCGAGGTTGTGCCTGCTCAAGACGAGCCAGAGGATACAAAGGACTTGAAGACTCGAGCTGAGCTGGTTGCTCGTTTTTAACTGACGATTGATAACACTATGGTAGCCTCCGAGGGGAACTTCGAGAATACGCTGAAGTAGCTCCGTGTTTTGAACCCTGGGGTCGAGTTTAATACCTCCAATATGGGGGTCAATTACTATGTGGCCGCCAGAAAGATCTTGGTCCCCGACTATCTTAAGGAGTTCGCTGTCCAGCCCGTGGGGGGACCCTCTCAACTGTCGGCCGTTGTCGAGGAAGAGACTGGAGAATGATGATTGATAGTTTTTTATTTCGCTCCGTCCTGCGTGCCATAATGTTGTAATCCTTATTTTCCTGGCTTTTGCCCGTTTATGTAAGTTCTGAACAAGTGTGTCCATTGTGGTCACAAAAATTTTCTTTTGGACGGACTAAAGGCCTCCCTTGTTGTAATATTTGTACAATAGCGGCCTTGGCGGTCGTATATTTTAATTTTCTGGCCATGGTGGTCGTTTGTTCAAAATATTTGACTTTTTTTTGTATGTATATTGTTATGCTTGTCTGCTTGAGACATATTTAATTTTGCTAAGAATTTATAGCGGGGATTTGCTCGTTTGATTTGTATGTTCGCCAATGCGGGGAAACTAGACAAACGACCAGGGTGAATACCGGGCATGGGCCGGAACTCTGGTCTCATTTTGAGGACCTGAGCTTGGTGGTGTGAACTTTCTATCGCGAGTCGGGTGTTCTACCATTGTGGTACGAGGACGATGAAGCTCGGTCGAGTTATTCATGTCGGACTGAGGATATGCTCGTTAAAATAACAGAGTCTCACCCCTTCAAAATATTTTGGGTGTTATGCTTGTTCCTAGGTATGCACGCGTGGTCGGGCCTGGATGAGTCTGTCTTGTTGATGAAGCTCGCCGACTGCTTAGTGTTTTAACTGTAATATTGTTTTAGCTTTTCAGTGTTCCATGGTCGAGCAAGTTGTTCCCCTTGTAGATTTTCTAAGTAGTACGCTCCGATCCTTGTTTTTGCATAGACGCGATAAGGGCCTTTCTAGTTCACTGCAGGCTTTCCTTCACAAGATTCTTTGTGATTTATCTTTAAGACAAGGTTGCTGATCTTGAACTCTCATCGCACGACTTTGGTGTCATAATGCATGGCTATTTTTTGTTTTAAAGTGGCCTCTCGTAGGGTCACTCCTGTTCGAATCTCTTCGACCAGGTCTAGTTCTTCACGTAGGACGACGTTGTTCATATCCTCGTCTAGGGGAGCTTCGATTCGTCTGGAGGGTTCTTCAATCTCTATGGAAATGACGACTTTTGTTCCATAAGTTAGTCGGAAAGGAGTCTCCCCCGTTGACGAGTGTGCTGTTGTTCAGTACCCTCAGAGTTTTGCCGTGTAGCTCCTCGACCCATTTTTTCTTGGTTTCGTCTAACCTTAGTTTGAGACCCCTGAGTATCACCCTGTTCACGGACTTGGCATAGCCGTTCATATGGGGATGCTCGATAGAGGCAAAGTGTTGGGTGGTGTCCAACTTGGCGATTAATTCCTGTGAACTGGGTTCCGTTGTCGATGACTATTTCTTGTGGGATGCTGAACCGAGCAAGGATGTTTCTTTTATAGAAGTGAAGGACGTTTTGGGCAGTAATTTTGGCCAATGCTTATGCCTCTATTAATTTGGTGAAGTAGTCGACAATTACTATCAAATATTTGTTTTGATTCGTATCTACCACGAACAGACTGAGGAGGTCTAACCCCCACCAGGTGAAGGGCCAGGGAGAAGAGAGGGACTTGAGCTCGTTTGGGGGAGCCAGGTGCATGTCCCCGTGCCGCTGGCATTTGTCACATTTCTTTATGTGCTCTTTTGTGTCGTGCTGCATGGTGGGCTAGTAATACCCTGCTCACAAAGCTTTTTTGGCGATGGATCTTCCGCCCGGATATTGGCCGTTTATTCCTTCATGGATCTCGAGCAGGATGCAATCCGCTTTGCTTTGGTCGACGCATTTGAGGAAGGGGGTGGAAAACCCTCTCCTGTAAAGCTTTCCTTCGACTAAGATATAGTAACAAGCTTTTCGCTTGACCACCGGCGTTTCCTTAGAGTCGACAGGCAGCTCTCCTCTTGTTAGGTATTTGTGTACAGGGGTCATCCAACAGTCGTCACCTCCTATGGTGAATACTCCTAAAGTCGAGGGGGGTCTCTAGGTGCTCAGTCAAGCAAGAATTTCCTATATCACTGACTTGTTCCCCCCTTTCCTCTTTGTGCTTGCTAGTTTGGACAGGATGTCTGCCCGGGCGTTATGTTCGCGGGGAACATGATGTACGACCACAAATTTGAATTTCTTTTTTCTCTTTTGGACCAAGGCCCAACACTCAACGAGGTGGTCGTTTTTCACCTGATATTCTCCCCGGACCTGGGATGTAACGAGCTGAGAGTCGGTGAATATTTTCACCTCCTCGACTCCCATGTATTCGGCTAGGCGTAAACCTGCTAGAAATGCCTCGTATTCAGCCTGGTTGTTTGAGGTCGGGAAGGATAATGCAAAGGAGACCTCAATTAGGGTTCCTTCTTCATTTTCCAATATAATGTCTATTGCTTCCTGTCGAACTGGAGGCGCCGTCGAAAAAAATTGTCCATCGGCGTGCTCCGTCTAGGGGTGTGTGTTGTACCCCAAAATTTTCTCTCTCTTTTCTCAAAGACATTTCATACAAGATCCCCAATAGTTCAAGTTTGCACAAGTGTTGACTAAGTCAAACCATCTCCTAAACACTGATGCCTCAAATTAGGGTTTTTTATTTTTATAATGATAATTGGACTTCTAATGCCTCAAATGACTTTCATAGATCATTATAAGCCTCCAAGAATACTCATGTCAAGTTTCAAGTCTTGAATCAATTTTGCTCACTCAATTGCTCAAATGACTGAAAATCAGCTATATTGGGTAAAAGTCAATTGTCGTCAACCTACAGTCAAACTTCAATATTTTTGACCAATATCAACATTTTGAAGTCATATGTGTCAATTGATCAAGTTTGGATCACAATTCCCCAAGAAAAATGTTCAAATCATCAAAAGGGCAAAATGATCAAAATTAGGGTTTTGACTGAGAAGGCTTGATTTTTTATTTTTGACCTGATACATGAATTATTGGTTTGAAACATGATCTCAAGGATTAAATTACATCATTTTGACCTAATTGCATGACTCAATTCATTTCTCAAGATCAATTTATTGATAGTTGAAATTCAGTCAACTGAGGAAAAATTAACTAATACATCAAAAGTCAAACTTTGATTTTTTGATCAAAATTGAATTTCAAAGATCAAAATTCATCAAGAAATTAAAAAATGTGAAGCTTGATCATCAAGAAAGTCAAATGTCAATTTGAAAAGTCAAACTTTTCAAGACTTAGAACTTTTTCTAAGTGTTTTTAAGTATGATAATTTCACTACTTCACGACATTTTTCACCAAGATGCAAGATGATTCAAAGAAAACTTTAAACATGAAAGTTGTTGATCTTTATGAGATATACAACTTTTCTTTACTGATAAAGTCTTATAAATTCTTAGATTTTGAATTATGAATCCATGGAGTCATGCACTTTTTTCTTACACACTTAGTGAAATTTTGACCTAGTTTAGGCAGATTTTTTTACCTAACTTCTTGGCCAATTTTCACCAAGCTCCAAAAGGATTTTATCAAAATTGACAACATGAAATTTGTATATAATGTTCCAAGCTTTTCAAAATTTCCAATAACTCATTGAGATTATTTTTGAGCTAAGAGAATCGAAGGCAAGAAGTTGGACATTCATTCTTGAATTATAGGTCATTTTTATGATGAACAAGAATTCAAATCTCAAGCCATGCTGCATAAATCTTGCTTTGCAGGCCTCTTGACTTGTAAATCTATCCATAATCAGATGTTTACGCAATTAATTAAGCCATTATCCAAGCATTTGAGTTTTTATCCAAGTGATCATTCCATTTAGGGAAGAAAGTTCACATTGCCATTCTTGAAAAGTGACTTTATACACAATGTCAACTCTCCTTGAGCCCATACATTGTTGCTTCTGATTCCAAAACATTTCAAAGAAAGAAGCAACATATCCAAAACATGTTAGCCACCTTATAAGCCCCTGTACTTCACGTTTAAACTATTCATTTCATGTTTTCTTCAAAATCAAGTCACATAGTCATAACATGTGATTCTTGATTTCTGATCAACTTGAGCTCTCCAAAACCTTTGCCTATAAATTGAGCCACTATTTGCAAGACAAGGGAAAGATGGACAACCCCTCAAGCACCCCCACTCTCCCTCAAACTAGAAATTTCAACACAAGCACAAAAACTTGTCATTTCTGACTTTAAAATCCAATCTTCAAATCTACTCGTGCATTTTCACTTCTAATCCATCACAAAGCTTCTAATACACATATAGAGGCTATCTCGATCCCTATTTCCAAACTGTAACGCCATCTTCTTCATTTTCCATAACCAAAAACAGAGCATTGCAGTTGGACTTCTCCAAACCTTTTCAGCCACTCTTAACTTAAGCTAAGCATTGCATTAGCTTCCTAGAGGTTAAAGGAAGCTAACCTGATCATTGCAACACCTTGAAACAAGCTCATTTCCAAAACACGAAATCCATTTTCAAGGTAAGTTTTCTAATTTTTGAACCTTTCATATAGGCATTGTTAACTTCTCATTTTCAAAGATAAAATGTAGACATCATAGCCTTGAAGCTGACCATGTCCTTAGAATTCATTTATATTGCCTGAGTAGTGAGAATTTTACAGTTGAACTTCCTAAAAAAGTTAGGTCAGAATTTGGTACTATTAGAAATTATCATTCATCTTTGATTCATAGCTTATGATATTTATATGGTTGAATTCATATGGAAAAATAGAGCAACTTTCATGTTTACATTTTCCATTTTGATTGAGAGATAAAGAAGTTACATGTTTTAAAAATCATGTTCAGTTTTGTGGCGTGAGGAAGAAGAAAATACAGGCTCAGGACTTGTTTTAAAATATAATGCGCTGGTCTTATTTTAATAAACGGATGTATCACCACCCCATTGGTTAAAGCGCACGTCATTCACCTTTAGGACCTGGGTTCGAGCCCTAGCGTCCGTTTTGTTATTTTCATATTTTCTGTTTCTTTTTTTGTTTGTAAACAACGCACTTGAGCTTCAACGTTGGGCTTTCTCCTTTTTGCTCCCTCTCACCCCCATTCCACTACACAACACGCGACCCATTGTTTTTTTATTTCATTTTATTTTGATTTACAAAAACCAATTATGGGCCTAAACCAAATCTATTTTTGCTACCAAACCACTCTTCTCATTTTCACACCCCCTGACATAATTTCATATTTTAATTTTATATTTATATTTTATTTTTATTTATTTATTATTACTATTATTATTATTATTATTATTATTATTATTATTATTATTTTACTTATTATTAGTTTTATCATTATTATTTTTATTAATCTAAAACACCAAAAAATGTTTCATATTTATTATTTAGATATTTAGTATTTTTACTTTCATTTCTTTTAGACAAAAAGACTAAAAAACATCTCTTTAACAAATTTCCTTTTTCTTAATTAACTCAATATTAGACTTAGATTTATTTTAATTGAATTAAATTAGAAATTAGAATTTTTTTAACTTCTTTCTTTATATTAGTTTAATTAAATCAAAATTTTTTTTCATATAAAACCCTAAAAATTTATTTTTGTTAATTAATTTAATTTCGTTTCTTAAATAAATTTAGGTTAGTTTTATTTGAATTAATTATTTATTTCCTTTTTATTTAGCTTAATTAGAATTAAAACCTTTCAAAAGCTCAAACGAAAGCAATTTATTTTTCCTTGCATATTACCTTACATGTTTGTACATTATTTATTTATATTCAATATAGTTGTAATAGTAATTAGGTTTAATTCCTTTTGTTCCCCCCATTTGTAAATTTGTACCCCCATCCCTAAATAATGTAATAGCGTAGAATTTTACATTTCCGCAATTTATCGATTTCAATATAAATGCTAGTAATTAGGGTTTGTATGGCAAGACATAAAATCAACAAGTAGAAAACTCTAATTCAAAGACAAAGAGCATGAAAACAAACACTTTACACACTTGCACCTCTAGGGTTGACCTCACTTGTTGCCTATAGATAAAACAGTCATGTCCCTCGAACGTGGGATACTTTAGCAATGACCCTCGAATACAAGATCATCGTCCCTCGATGACCCTTCAAATGTTGCCTTCGATAAATGATCTTAGACCCTTACAACAAATTGTTAAGTATCTTACAATGTTTCCTTCTATGACTTTACGACGATCCACGTCTGTCCCTTCACATACAATGATAGGGCTTCTTACCAATCAATGGTAAGATAGCAATTTCCAAAGGAGGAGGAAATGAACAAATACTTTTTGAGTAGGTAGAACGTTCATAGTTGCTTGCTCACAAACATTTCAAAACACTTTCCAAACACACCAACACTTTCAAATGAAATATTTTCAAAAGTAAAAACTTTCTATACATTCTTATAGAGACAAGAATCATTACAAAGTTCGCCTAAACGAAGGCACTTTCAAAAATACTTTCAAACTATCACAAAACACATTTCAAATAAAGCATTTCAAAGTGAGGTAGCAACTAAGATCCCGTAGGTAACTACAGATGAAAAGGGTGCTAACACCTTTCCTTTTCATAACCTACCCCCTCGAACTCAAGAAAATTCTCAAAAGGTCTTTCCTGTTCTTTTCACCCTAAAAGAAAAGTCGGTGGCGACTTTTTCTATCCGCAACAATTGCAATCAAACACAAAACACCAAGTCAGTTCTCCCACCATATTACAGAACTGGCGACTCTGCGGGGGACATACTTAAAAAGTGGGGTTACCTTAGAGACTAGTTCATATTTAAATACTTTCATTGTTTTATTTGCTTGCTATACTCTTAAATGGTTGTTTGGGTTTTATATTGATCCTCTACCCAGATCGGGGACATTATTAGGTAAATAGAAATAGATCATGGGGATTGTGCAGGGTATACCGATATGGTTGAAGCAATGGCTATGTTAGTGTGACACATTTGTTGGTATCGGTATTCCTTGAGTCTGGTCAAGGAGAATATGGGGCCGCTGTTTGGTGTCATGAAGCACTAACTGACTGTGGAACCTTTAATTAAACAACTTTGCCATTAGGAAGTAGTGAGATAGTCGGCTTTGGTGCAGTCTGAAGTTGGTTAATACTCGATGCTACGCTCATTGAGATTGGACTTTCAGGATATTTCTGTCGCCAATAAAGAGGCTTGTGCTGAAACAATACCCGATGAAGAAAGATCAATGATATTGAGATTCCCTAGAACCCGGTTACTTTTTAGGACAGGTTGAACCAACTAAACTTCAAGAGGGTACTTACCTATAAACCCCATGCAAGCCGATAGGGCCCCTTTTAGCCTAAACTCTGTTTTATTATTCCCTTTTTATTTTAATTAAAGTGTAGATATAACGAATGAGTAATTTGGTGTAGTGGTTGGAGTATGGGTCTTGTATACATGGGGTCTTGGGTTCGAGACTCATTAAGACACTTTTTACCACTATTCTGCATATTTTATCTTTTTTTAGCCCAACTATGTTTTTATTATTATTTCCCCTCTTATTTAAATATAAACATAGATATAACATAAAATAATCCTAGTGTGGTTGTTGTACCCCAAAATTTTCCCTCCCATTTTACTCAACATATGTTCATTGAGATCCTCAACTTGCTCAAGGATGCCCAAGAGTTGACCAGACAAACTCTCTCCTAAAGCAATGAACCTCCAACTAGGGTTTCCATTTTCATCAAGATGGGGGAGCTCCAAAGGCCTCATATGCTCTCCATAGTCCTAATATATTCTCAAGACCATCCATTCCAAGTTTTATGCCTTGCACATGAAGTTTTCCCAGTCAACTGCTCAGATGCTTAAAAATCAACTATATTAGGTCAAAAGTCAACTGTGGCCCACATACAGTCAAACTTCAAGATTTTTGGTCAACATCAACATTTTGAAATAATATCCATCATGTGATCAAGGGTTGATCATGATTCCCCAAGGAATGCTCCTAATTCATCAAAACTCAAAAGTTGCTAAATTAGGATTTCTCAGGAAAAGTCAACCAAACTTTGACCAAGCATAACTTTCTTATACTTTATCAGAAAGTTTCCATCCAAGGCTCATTTTTAGGAGAATCCAATTCTCTACAACTCATCTTCATCCCTCAAGCTCAATAAATGAACTCATGAAAAGATATGAATTCAGACATTATAGGTCCTTTTCAAAAGTCAACAAAAATACCTTTTGGGTCAAAGCTTCTTACATGAACATGGAAGATCCAATTGAGATGAAACCAAAGGGGTTGTTTAAGGGACATTCTTATATTTCTAAAAAGCCTAAGAACACCCTCTTATGGTCAAAATTAAAGGAGATATGCATTGTCAAAATTGGCCATTTTTGGAGAATTGTCAAAAGTCAACAATGCCCAAAATTGCATTTTTTGGCAAATGGGCCTAACTTTTTATGCTTGCATCTTATTTCTAGGAATGTCCACGACCCAAACACTCTCTCATATATTATTGACTTTATTTATTTGATTTATTTTCATTTTAATCATTTAAAAATCAAATAAAATCAAATAAATGATATAAAATATGGAAGATTTGTTTTTGATCTGATTTTGAATGAAAATGCAATCCATTTATGTTTTCAAAACATAATCAAATAGTGCCAAGGTTGATTGGGATGAGAATGGAATGATTTAGCTTAATTTGGAAAGAAATAATGCAAGGATGGAATGAAATCAAATCTTGATAATTGGCAAAGATTTGAAGCCTTTTTGTTAACCTAATTCAATCAGATACATATACAAAACAAATCCCAAGCAAAAAGAGGGAGGTTGATCACGTGAAACGGCCAAGAACAAGTTGCATTTTTGTCAAAAAAATCTCAATTCAAATTCCATATTACATCCATCCTCAAGGAGGTTTAAAGATTGCAACACGTTCCTGGACACCTCTGAAAGCTTTTCCAACCCTTGTCAAGCTCTGAAGCATCAAGAATCACGCTCCATACACATCACGATTTGACATTATTTTTTATTTTGATTCTGACTATTTACACATGTTTAACGTTTTTTAAGCACACATTCATGTTGGTGTTGTCATTTGGAACGTGTTGGCTTGATTAATTGTAAGTTTTGATGCATACAAGGACAATTGCCATGATTAGGTTTTAAGGTTGAATTTTAGGGTTTCATTATACAGGTAAAATTAGGGCCAAATATGGGCATCATGATGCTCACGAGATCAAGCCTGGTTGATTGGTATATTTGAATCTCATTTATCTTGTTTGTTTGAGTTTTTTGAATGATGCAGGGTTGTAGTTACAGACATGGAACCGTAGGTAAAAGTCTGAGCCTAAGACGACAGAACTGGGGAAGAAGATGACTGCGTGGCAATATCCCACTGGCCAGTTTAAATGTTGGCGCGTTTTCATTCTGGGCATAACACGTTTTTTGTTATATTATATTTTGTTCATTTATGTTAACAAAAAAACCAAATGGCCCAGTGGCGTGCAGGAAGGACGATAAGGAGTTGTATATGAGAGGTCAGGGGTTCGACCCCTGCCTCCATCATTTGCTATTTTTCTCCCAATTCTCTTGCAGGTTCCATGCACCTCACCTTCAGATGACTATCATGTGCCCTCAGATCTCTCCACTGGATCCATCTTCAGCCAGATCCAAGCGTCCAACGTATGCAAGCCCATGATAGACCCTCAGAAGATGGTCTCACTAGATCATGCGCTAGACTCTGGGCCATCAGCTTTGGGCCCAACACAAAAATTGGTAATGCACCCCCCTGGAATGCTAACAACATCATGCCCGCTTTCTTTTTCTTTTTATTTCTTTATTTTCTTTTTTTAATTTGTTATTATTTTCACAAAAAAAAAACTTTTTTCAATTAAATCAGAAAATAAAAAAATCACTAAAAAATTAGATTTAGTTTTTTTCCATAAAATATTTAATTGCCATTAATCAATTAGTTTGGTTAGATTAATTTAAATTCTCTTTTTCCATAATTAAAATTAATTAGACAAATTAGGTTTAATTCACAAACATTTAATTTTTCTCAATAAAATACCCAGAAAAAAAAATGTTTTTTTCAATTAATTAGATTTAGTTTAAGATTTCAAATATTTTTCTCAATAATAAAATATAAAAATATTTTCTCTTTAATTGATTAGATTTTTTAGGACCTAGACTTTATTCTTGTATTTAATTCGTCGCACGCTCCTTTGCTTTCTTTTAATTCAAATTATTGTATCTGCTTTGAGTTTGTAATAGATTAATTAGGATTTTGAATTCCCGTATCTTTATTTTTCAGTCAAATATTTGTGTATCTGCCCAAAAGCCCTGTAATAGCGTAGATTTTCTTTTCCGCTTTTAATTTCCGCAACTATTAAAATGATAGATGTATGGATAATAGGATTGAATGGAAAGACAAATAACTTTAAAACGATAGATAACCCTAATTGTGCAAAAATAATTAACTGAAAAAACACACTTGCACATACTCACTCCTAGGGTTTGCCCCCACTTGGTTGCCTCGGAAAAACAATGGTCGTGTCCCTCGAATGTAGGGATATCTTAGCAAAGACCCGCGATTCAAAGTCATCATAAAGATCATAGTCTCTCCTTGTCCCTCGAGTTGCCTACGAGAAATGATCTTATGATGACAGTCCCTATGAAATGTTAAGGTATCCTTACTTGTTGCCTTCAGAGACCATTTCATCCCTTTCGAATGTCCCTTAAAATCCAACGACGGAGCTACCTACTCCTTAATCGTAGGATAGCGTTGTCTAGAGGAAAACGAACAGACTTTTTTCGAGTAGGTAGAAAATTCTTAAGGACTTGCTCAAAACAAAAAAAAACTTTTACACACAAACACTTTTCAAAAATAGTTTTTAAAACAACTTCGTCACACTCTTGAGGACAAATACAAGGGTTATCACGAAGTAAACAAAACTTTTTCAAAACAAGCACGCACAAGAAATTTTAAAAATGAGCAAGTACCTAAGAGCCCGTGGAAAACCACGGATAGAAAGGGTGATAACACCTTCCTTTTCTATAATCTACCCCCCGTACTCATAAACATCTCGAAAAAAGGATTTTTCTATTCTTTTTCCTTTTCCTTTGTTGGGTGAAATAAAAGTCGGTGGCGACTCTTGCTTACTGCAACATTTGCGAACAAAAAATGCAAACCAGTATTAACAGTCGGTTCTGCCACCGTATCACAGTGGTGGTAAGGCAATTTCTATGCAGTCTCGGGGTCTTGAGTTCAACCCATAATTACCCTTTTCTTAGTTTTTTTTTTGTTTATTTAGCCTTATTTAACTAAAATTCATAAAAAGAAAACATAATACAAAAAATATCAGATTAGGTTTATAATTATTTCTTTCTTTTCCTCATAAAAATTTCATAAATATATTAGTTTAATTTTGTCATTTTTTATTTTAATTAATTTTTGTTGTTAACTATTTAAATGATTTAAGTGCTATTTGTTTAAGTTCTTTCCGATTATTTGATTTTTGTATTTTTGTGTGTGCCTATTCCAAGGGAAATAATCAAATTTGTTGACTTCATATCATCAATGATTGTGCGAAACCCCTTCATACTTTTTTTTAGTTTTGTTAATTTTAAGTTAAATCTCCTAAAAAACTCAAATTTCAAACTTACACTCATTTAAGCCAAAACTTCAACACTAGGTCGTCGCATCTTCAAAATCTCATCCCCACACTCATTTAGCAAGTAAACCAATTTAAAAAAAAAAACATATATTTCAAAAGGTTCCTATAAAATACTATAGATACATAGGGGTGCTAGTACCTTCCCTTTGTATAACCAACCCCCTAACCTTCGATCTCCTGCAAATGCATTGTATTTTTCTTTACTTTTTAGTATTATTCATACTTTGCATATTTATGGGTTTTATTTGCACTTTTCCTTTTTCCCTTGGAAATAATAAAGTGTGGTGACGACTCTTGCTTTTGCGATTCAAGTTAATAAATAGCTTGATCTTTGACTTTCACCGCTACAGTGGGAACCAGCTTTGTCGGAGGGGTGGGCATCCTCTTCGATCTCTTTCACCTCGTGGGTGTTACGGCATGGTGCATCGTTCTTCTTGTACTGTCGGAGTCTCCCCGCCTTGATGAGGGTCTCAATAGCATTCTTCAGGTGAACACAGTCCTCGATAATATGGTCATGGCTCCGGCGGTACTGATAATATTCAGTCCTATCGAACCCAAGCTTGGAGGGTGTGGGCTTAGGTCGACGGACCCCTCAGTCCCTAAATTCAGCATTAGCCCACTCGGTGAGGATGCGCTCGCGGGAAACGTTCAAAGGATTGTACTCGGTAAAGCACCCGGCTGGTCCTCTATGCTCGTGAGGGTCGCGAGGCTTTTCATCCCTTCTTTTATCTCCGATTCGTCGGGATGATCCTGTATCGTTGTGTCTCGGGGAACTGGGTGCTTCGTGGTTCATGGAGTTGTAGACATTATTGGCTGCCTCTTTCTCCTCATCGTGATGTAAGCCCGGGCTTTGTGGAGGAAATGATTGAACGACCTCGGGGACTCGATGCCAACTGCCTTATGAAAATCGCTTCCCGTGAGAAGGCCTTTCTCGAGCAGATACCTCTTCATGCGGTCGGTGGTGGGGACCTGAATGGCCTCGTGGTTGAACCGGTTAATGTATGCCCTAAGAGATTCGTCGGTTCCATGGATGATTGCCTTGAGGGACGCCTCTGTCTTGGGGTGACACCGAGAAGCAGTAAAGTTGCTGGAAAACTGGATCTTCAAATTTCTCCAAGAAGTGATGGATTCGAGGGAAAGGCCCTTGTACTAGTCCATATCAGTTTTCCTCAAAGTTGTGGGGAATAACTTGCACTTGATGACACCCCCTATGTTATGGAATTAGAGCATCGCCTTGAAGGCGTCAACATGGTCGTCAGGATTCGTCGAGCCATCGCAACTGTTCAGAGGTGGAGGTTTCTCCATTCCCTTAGGGATAAGAGCCTCCATAATGGCTTGAGACAGCGGACCACAGGGGGTCATCTTCATCACTCTCCAGTTCAGGGGATCGAGATGGGGAGAGGTCGTAAGGGTGTCTTCTGTGGCGAGGAGGACTCCTCGACTGAGTTTTTTCTCTTCTTTTCCCTTGTCATTTTTAGGAGTTGGGGAACGCCGTCCTTTGTGTGGAAGGGTATGGTCGTGCTTCTTGACGAGTTCCTATTGGGTCCTTTCTAGTTGGGGGCGCCGCCTGATACGAAGCAGAGAAGGACTGCGGGAATCTCCCCGTTGGTGTCTCCGTGGAGGAGATCGCGAACGGGGCTCCTGACGTCGAGAAGATGAAGTGCGCGAGTCAGGCCTCCTGTATATTTTCGGGGACCTGCGGGTTTCTAGCATTGTAAGACGTTCACCCTGCGCAAAGAGCATGTAGTTAGTCTGATTGAGCGCTGCAATCAGGGCCTAGGTTGAGGGGTTAACATTAACGGGAATTGGGGTTTCCTGGTACACCGCGGGTTGCTCAACCTACTGGTGAGGGTTATCTAGTGGATGCGGTCGAGTGGAATAGGAAGCAGTTCTTCCATCTCTGAGGTCGTGCTCGTGGGAGCCCACGTTGTTGTTGTTACCGAGGTCGGCGAAGCAGGCGTTCTAGTCATCATTGTTTACTTGAACGACCATGATGATTGTGAGGTTGAAAGTTTGCTTTGATTTTCAGTTAGTAAAAGATGGGGAAGCAAGTTCCCACAGACGACGCCACTGATCGTACCTGATCAGAAGGGATCGTTGATGGCCCGCAAGTTGAAACTGGATGACTGTTGAAGTGAAGTGGGGGTACCTGCAAGAAACTTCAATGCCAAAGTGAGGTTTATAGTAAGTGCAAGTAATGAAATTGTAAAATGAATGAATATCTGACCCTCTCATGTGAGAGAGTATTTATAACCCCCAGTGATGGGTCAAGATCCACGTTTTGGACTAAGTAGTTAGGCCCAATAACGTAGACTGTCAGAGTTACGTGAGTAATGGAATCCAGCGCATGGCCTCCTTCCTAATCAACTGCTCCGAGATAATAGGAAAGTTAGACCCGTTATTCTTAGTGGGCAAGATGGTGGTCAAAGATGGTTGACAACGTTTCCCTGATGGGCACGTGGACAATCCTCCAACATTATTGACTTGAGCTAAATTCCATTAGACCATAATAGAAATACTGGATTAGACCTACTCAACGATGTGCCAAATATCAATCCAACCCAAAATAATATACATCTCAACTTTATATATTCCAAGAATAATATAAAAGAATAGTTCTTCCTTCAAATGAAGGGAAGAAAAGAATAGTTCTTAAAAATTTATATATTCCAAGAATAATATAAAAGAATAGTTCTTCCTTCAAATGAAGGGAAGAAAAGAATAGTTCTTAAAATACATTTTTATCCAAATTTAATAGAAAGACAATTTTAAATTTAATAGAAAGACAATTTTATTTCGTCAACATCAAAGTTTGAACATTGACGTATATGAATAAATTTATAGTGATTCTCACCACTTCATCTAGAAATTAAAAATAAAAAAAGTGAACATGTCTATTATATAAGAAAACAAAAGAGTTGTTTGCCAAAATTTAAAAGTGCTTATTTACATTATCAAGTTTTAGCGCTTTCTTTTTAGTAGCTGAAACATCATCATCATCATCATCATCATGGTGGCTTTTAATTATTGGAATATTTAAAGGAGAATCGGAAAAAATAAAATGCTATGATTAAGGATTAATGAAGTTTTTATCACAAACTTTATTTTTAATCTCATTAAAATTTTTTTTTAAAGAAGTGTAGTCCTAAAAATTTTAAATTTAACTTTTTAATCTCTACTACAATTTAACTAACAGTTTTTACAATTTAACAGCGATTTTAGCAACAGTTTTTATTTAGCGACGAAATTAAAGATCATTTTAACTACAATTTTGTCATGAGACCAAAAATTAAATTTTAAATTTTTAAGAGGATCATTCTTTGAAAAAAAATTTTAAGTGACTAAATAAAATTTGAGATATTTAAAAGGTCCAAAAAGTTCATTAACCCAATGATTAATAAGTTTCACTTCAAAACAAATCGCTTTCTTAAAGAAGTTGCTAATGAACCAAACCAACTAGAAAGATAAACTCAATTTTAGAAATGTTACAAGAGAAAAGAACTAAACTTTGGTGCAATCTTTTAGATTTAGCATGATACAACAAGATCCATAAGCCAATTAACATTAGCTATGAGAATCAAATCACCAAAATGGATAACTTTGAACATAGATACATGCACAGAACAAGGAAAGTTCCCTCCACTTAATTCCTCTGTTGGACAAATGGTATCACATTTTCAACCACTTTGGCTTAACAATCTTTTTCTCGGCCGGTTTCCGTTCTTCAACGGCAGGAGCTTGTGCAACAGCCTCAGCAGACGTCGGTTCAGACTGTAATTGCTCTGATGCCTCACCTTGTTCTATAGCACCTTTCAAAGACATCACTTCTTCTAGTAGGTAAGGGCCGTCATCGCTTCCATTACCTAAATATCCCACTAACATCAAGTTAATAACATCTAATATATTAACATCATAATCGTGAGAAAAAAAAACATAATTTTGTGATGAATGTTATTCACAATCAGTAACGGAGCGTGTGACACAAGAAACAACCTAGCAAATATGGCATGACAAAGGAATGACCAACAATAACGTCGGTCTAATTCCCCTAGGTAGACGCATGAACAGAAAACTCACCTTTTGAAACATCATATGAAAAGTACACGATGGCACCGGGACAAAACCCAACGGTATAGAAATCCTGAGAAAAGTCTTTGATCAGCTTCTTAGGCGGAGTAGTATCTACATTATAAAAAAGAACATGTGATTCATTTAAGTTCAGCCAGCGATCAAATCAACTTTCAAGACAATGAAATCTTCAAATACATATAAAAAGATGAGCAGCTATGAATTAGGCAGCATTTTGATTAACACCTTAATTAAGCTCTTATTAAACAAGTGTTAATCGTGAGGGTTTATGTCATCGATTCTTAAATTCAATAAGCCTATGTTTGGTAACACGGTGGGTCACCACTGCCGCACATCTTTTCACCGTGATTGAGAACCGGGTATCTGTAGCTTCTGTGCCGCCGTGATTTTCCACCATGATTTTCAAGTTTTCCAAACACACACGAAGTATTTTGTGTTTGGATTTGCACGGTGAAAAGCTCTTTGCTTTCTCAAGTTTAGTTTTCGCGGTAAATATAGCACTTAGGGTGGATGGGAATCATAGAGGATAGAAGTCAGCTCTACATAAGGTATTTCCATAAGCTATGTTAGAATTCTTATCGAAATAAGCTAAAAGACAACTCATGAGCACAGCATAAGTTACTTTTATAAGCTTTTCCAAAGTCCCCTTATACGGTTGATCACTACCAATACAATTATATATACCAATGTAGTAGCAAAAACTATCCAAAGTTGATACATATATTGAAATGCTTACATAAATAAAAGGGCTTCTCTGGTTGTGCAATCACTTTGTTGAGGAGATCGATTAAACTTTGGATGGATTCAGATGGATGAAATGTAGCTTCCAATGTATGATTATCAGGGAACCGAACTCTAATTACAGCCTAAAAACAAATACAAAACCCAATGATAAAATTTGTTTGCCTCTTATTGATCCAATTTATTTTAATATTCTTGAAGATCTCAACATATTCAAGGAAAAAAACATATCTGCCGCTTTCTTATCGGATTTGTTTCAATGTTCGTGAAAATCAAACTACCTTTGTTATTTTTGACCTGCGAGCTGCCTCATCTGCTTCTCGGAGTTTTCGAGTCTTTAGATATTTATCTGAGTTGTCAATATTTCAAAATCGGGCATATATGTTAGGACGTGCTGATATGAAAAAGCGGATAAAAATTGGATAATTTCTTCATCAAACAAAATTATTAGAATCAATTTACCTTCTTTTTTAGTACCCAAGAGTTTGTAATAATCTGCAGCAGTGAACTCGTAGAACTCGTCAGTCTCCTCTTCTTCCGGAATACCAACAAGAAATATAAGCTTAATTAGGATACATAGGAAGATAATATACAAACATCAACACTTGAAATTCTAAATGCACAACTATGACTTGAGGTGTAGCCCAACACTTGTGACCAAAGGCGTGTCGATGTCCGATACTGACCCCAACACTGACATGTGTCCGCCACCAACACTGACATGTGTCGACGTGTCAGTGTCGGTATCGCGTGTGTGTGTCAGTGCTTCATATGAAGGCATAAAGACCGAAGAAGCAAACCTGCTAGAATTAGTTTATTACCTTTGTTTGCTGCATCATTTTGTGTGGGAGAAAGTGAAAATGTTTCAAAAACACGAATCTCTCGTCCAAATCTTTCACTCATCTCTGTAATTGTTGTCTGTTCCATAAAACATGATAGTGAGAAAAGAACAAAAAAGTACAAACAGCATATTGAGTTAGAAGCCATTGGAAAGTGGAATAGTGCTTTCACAAATGACCAAAGATAACAGTTATATCAAAAACAAGATGGCTTCACGGAAGACCAAAAAGATAACAATTGTTCAATTTTACAATTATCCTTGACTTCTTATATCATGAACAGATTTCATGTTCAAAGCATTACATGTACTAAATTTGAGTGCATAATGATTCATCAGCTAAGAGGGATGAACGAAAAATAATTGGACGTTTAAGGACGCCGTGCAAGAAATACAGTGAATAACCTGTGTGCACAATCTCTTTGCAGAAGAATTTGAAGATGTCTAGAAAAAGAGGGTTGTAATGAATTAATTTAACAAAGAAATTTGGCGGTGATACTTGAAAGAGAATTATTCATAACATTGTTCCTAATTCTATTTTTTCAATGAATAACCTATGGTATACACCTTAACCTCATTATTTCAACCACATTGACAAAAATCATAAGGAGGGATAAGCAGGTCGAGTTAGAAGAATTGTATGTGAGCAGAACGAGCTCCAAGCTATGTTGATGGTTAACTAAAATAAATAGTAATATTAAAGTTTAAGGGAAGTAAATTTCAAGTGAAATAGTGCTATGATGTGATGCTTCACAAATGACCGAACATGGCAGTTATCTCCTAAAAGACCAAAAAGATAACAATTATCCTTTACTTCTTTTATGACAAACAGATGTCACGTGACAATCGTGACATGTACTAAATACAAGTGCATAATGATTCATCAACTAAGGGCGACAGACGAAATAACCGGCGGGCGAGAAACACAGTGAATTCTATGGTATACTGGGCCGTCTTAAATTATCGGAGGCCCTGGGTAGATTAAACATCACTTATCTACGAAAAAACAAATAAAGGCCCTATTTTTCCATGATTGAACCGTAACAAATATTTTATGAGCCCTTTTTAGTCACGGTTTGACAGTGTCGAATTTTGGACCCTGTGCAGTAGCCCGCCTTGCACGTCCCCAAAAACAGCCTTGATTGGTATACATATCTCTTGCAAAAGAATTTCAAGATGTAAGAAAAAGAGGGTTGTACTTGCAGTGAATTAATTTATCAGAGAAATCCAGTAGTGAAACTTGAAAGTGAATTCTTCATAACCAACGTGTTCTGTTTGTTTGACTCCTTATTTCAACCACATTTAACAAAAAAAGTTGAGTTTTTTCTGTAACCTTAACATCATTGGTATGGTTTGGTTTTGTTTGACCCTTAACCTTAAGAACATTGACAAAAAGGGTTTAGTTGTACTGCTACAAGCTAATAACAACTCAAGAAAACAACTAATTTTGAATGCAATCAACTTCAATGAAACTTGTTTTGATATTCACAATACACCTCTTTAGTCTTTACAAAGACCCTATATACAAAACTATTTTCACGATTCTTGGAAACAAAACCCCCTGAAAATATCAACACAGCATATGCAAGGCTATATTTTCATCATTATCCAATCATTAGAATGTTGTTCTGAGTTCAAATCAAACACACGGCAACAGTGTCTTTATAATTATGTCGATTCAACTTCAACTTCAGAATAACAATATACATTCCATTGAAATCCACCATAACTCATAACCTGGTAACTCTATTCCCGAGATTAAAATTCAAAAAACTAATTTTCCAAAACTACCAGATTTTGGATTTTGTTGAGATTTAGGAGCAACCCTAGTAACATGAGATTAACCTAATTTAACTTGAAATCAACTCATCCATCTTTTCAACTACAACTTTTTGCACAAATCAATTACCCTAGCAATCCTTTAACACATATCATTATCAATTCACAAATAACATAATTAAAAAAATTAAAACTTTAACAAAATCACAAGCAAATATAAACCAAACCCATATGGTAAATAAGAAAACTAAAAAATACCAGATGATATAAATACAAAAATTTACCTAATTAACCTAAAAAAAACCTTTTTTTTTAAAGAATGAAAATACAAAATTGAAGAAGAAAAGAATGGATTTTTAGGTAATTGAAGAAGAATACCATGGAATAAAAGTGGTTGATTCTTCTTCTTTTGGATGGTTGAGGAAGAGAGGGATCCACAACCATGAGAGAATACCAGTGAGAAGAGTCTTGTTCTTTCGAATAGTCAGAAACTTTCGAGTTTTTGGGTATAATTTATCTGTTTTCTTCAAATATTACGATGAAATTGTGTTTTTAGTCTATTTATATTAATCCATTTTGATATGATAATTAATTGTTGTTGTTTTTTAAATTTTTTTATATCTATTTATTAATTCCATTTTGATTTGACAATTAATTGTTTGTTATTTTTCATTTTTTTATATCTATTTAGTAATTTCGTTGATTTAATAATTAATTATCATCTGGATAATATTTATAGTGATTACAGTTTTTTATAGATTCAACTTGAATGGTAGTTGCTCTGAGATTCTGCTTCCTAGGAGAGATATAAGACAAGGAAATCTTTTTTCCCCTTATCTTTTTGTCATCATCATAGAATACCTTCAAAGATGTTTTCATAAAATGCAATTAAATGCAGATTTCAACCACCATATCCAATGTGAGAAATTTATGCTTACTAATATTACTTTTGTTGATGATATGTTGCTCTTCTCTAGAGGAGATTGCAGAACTATTGAGCTTCTGATGCAGGCCTTTCAGAGATTCCTTGCGTCTACAGGAATGAAAATCAATTCTAATAAATGCAAGTTGTTCTGTGGTGTTATTGATGCAATCACAAAGGTCCAGATTCTGCAAAGTACCAATTTCACTGAAGGAGTTCTCCCCTTAAGATATTTAGGAGTCCCCTTGACAAGCAAGAAACTCTAAGTTAACCATTACATGCCCCTCATTGATAAAATTATTGGCAGAATCACCCACTGGAGCTCTCACTTACTGAGATATGCAGGGAGATTGCAATTAATTAAAAACATCTTTTTTGTTGTTGCTAACTACTGGCTGATGTGTTTCCCTTTCCCTAAATCAGTTATTGTTTTGGACATGCCCGACAGTCAGAGTGGGCCCAGTCTAGTCTCTCCCTCTGCTGTGGTCCGTCGGGCACCATCAATCGTTTGTCCTTCTGAACCGGCGCAAACCCACTATGATCAACGAACAACTCTCAGTCTGCCCGACACCAAGTCGCTCAGACAAGCAGGAACCGACCAGACTGTTGCCTGTAACCTACCTTCTCAGAACCAACGGTTAGTTAAGAGCACACCTGCTCGGTATGACCAAGTCCTGGCAGCTACCTATTTTCGCGGGTCTGCATATCTAAGCCTAAAAATAAGAACCAATGGCCACGCGCCAGGGGCATTATATATACCCTCACACATGTGAGGGTCGGGTATCAAATATTTACTATTCCTAATTAAAACCCTAATACTTTCCTTGTATCTCTTTGTTCCCACACTTACTTGATCGTCAAAGTGCCTCGCAGGTACAACCCCCTTTTTTTTCTCGACTTTCCAGCCCGACAGAAGATCGTCAACTGGCCACCTTGTAGGTTATGATCAACCGGTAAGATCAGTGGCGTTGTCTGGGAAACTATCTTCCCCATTTTCTATTCCTCGTAATTTGGAAACCAAAGATCCTCTATATTTAACAATCATGGATGACTGTGACGATTATCATCCATCTGGAAAGGCTCCATTTTCCCCGACGCAGAAGATTGACGGAGATCAGGAACATCCTCACCTCGAGGATAATTTTGACCTCCGCGACGGTCGAACTGTATCCCCAGATTTCTTCGATGCCCAGCGCGACGATCAACAATTCTTGGACGGACAGCGTCCCAAGATCCCCACTGAGGAACTGCCAGAGATCCTATAACCAGTTCCCATCCCTCACAATGTCGACCCAACCATCGCAGCATTGCTCGCTGCCATCAACCAAACCAACGCTCTTATCTTGCAACAGAACAGAAAGATGGGGCCTGAGAATAAAAGCGGTCGAAATCTCCTCCTCAAAGAACCTGATGATGACATTCCCCCAACATATCTCCACCAAGGCATGGCCTTCCACCAACGAAGGAGAAGCGCGACGTTTCTTTCTTCAAGAAACACGATCGCGCACCTCCCCTGAAAGATTAAGACTTTCTATCATCCAAGAGAAAGAAAGGCGACCGCCAAGCCGACCGTTGTCGATCACCATCGCCCAAGCTAAGGAGGCAATAGAGGAGTCCTTCCCCCCGTCGAGACCACGACACCTGACGCAGACATGATTATTACTCTCCTTATGCATCTCCTGTATAGAGCGACGACGACGAGCCCTGTGGACCATGTCAAGAGAAATTACAGAGGCACCACTCCTTGTCGGAATGGAGAAATCACCCTCATTGGGGACGTACGATGGGATGACAGATCCCGACGAACATATAGAGAACATCAATGCCCTCCTCAACTACTAAGGGGTCAGAGGACCCATCAAATGTAGATTATTCTCGACCACTCTCAGGAAAGAAGAAATGTCCTGGTACAAGAGTCTCCCAGATGAATCCATCACCTCCCGGAAGCAGCTTGGGAGGATGTTCTCGAGGCACTTCACGACCTCACATTGACACACGAAGTCAGAGGCTTTGCTCGAAGCGATCATCCAAGGCAGGGATAAATATCTTCAGTCATACATCGAGCGCTTCAACAAGGAAGCAGTGCATGTCTCTACGACCAACAACATGAAGAAATACCTCCTTGAGCGCAGGCTCCGTCCCTGCAGCGACTTCACTAAAGTGGTGGGCATCAAAACACTGATAACACTTGACTCCCTCCTCCTCAAGGCTCAAGCGTACATGCAGTACGAGGATAAGGAAACTGCCAATAGCGCCCAGAAATCAAGGCACAGAGAGAGTGCCAAACCCTCAAGAAATGATGAACCCTCGACTTTTCGTCGAGGAGAGAAGAAACGGGAAGACAGATCCTGGGACCCCAAGGACTACAAGGGACCCGTTGGGCGGTTCCACGACTACACCCCTTCGAATTCAAACTGGCCAGGGTACGCTTTCCCCGACAAACGCCCTCGAAACCAGAATCCAACAAAAGTAAATATTGCAGGTTCTACAAAAGCCACGGGCACAACACTGAGGATTGCATCTATCTCAAGGATACAATCAAAATATTGATTTGAGACTGGCACCTTAAACAATACAAGAAAAAAGAGGCCGCCCGTGAAAAGGCTCTAGAAGCCAAAAATATCGAAGAGGGGAAGGAGTCCCCTGACATTAACATTATATCGGTCGTCATGAGCATCTCGCAGCCAGAAGACTTCTACCTCCCGGACATGGAGAGTGCTCCTTTATATTTCTCCTCTCATAGCCTTTGGGAGTTGTTCCCCGCTACTATGATCATCTCCGGTGGGGGATTTTACATGCATAGGGTAGGGTTTGTGAAAAGAAGATTCAACCAACTCATCAAAGCCAATTCTGACATGGACTTCTTGCTAGACAAGTTCCGAGAAGGTTCTCACCCCCTCGCCTTCTACAAGGAAGAACTATTGGGTGGGCCCCCCAACTCGACCATCCCACTACTCATAAGAGCTCGCATGGAGAATTTTGATGTGCGACGTATTCTGGTCGACCTGGGAAGCTCGGTACACATTATTTACACCCAGTTGTTCGACACTTTGCAGCTGAATGAAAGCCATATGACCCTATACACTAGATCAGATCTTTAGGGCACCAATAGGACCAATACAAAACCCTGGGGATACATCGAGCTGATCGTCACCTTCGGGAGAGGAGTGACGGCCAGAGCCATCAAAACCCAATTTCTAGTTGTAGATTGCTTATCTCTTTCCTAGTGCATCTTCGAGAGACCAACTCTCACCGAGCTAATCGCAGTGCCCTCCACCATGCACCTCAAGATGAAGTACTACACCACTGAGGATTTGGTCGCCATCCTCCACGGGGACATCCAAGCGGCAAGGAGATGCAGCCAGAGGTCTTAGTTCCATCAATGTTCAACCTTGAACGACCACTTGGGCCACTTTGCCCTCCAGCTCCAAGGGAGCCAAGCCACTGCCAAGGGTCGACGTCATCGACCTCGATAGCCGCTTCTCCAAAGGAGATTACGCTGAATAGAGAAATAAGGGCAAAGAACCCATGGTATAAGGCGAGGATTCAAACCCATCTGCAGGTAGTAAGGAACTCTCACGACCCATCCCGAACAGAGATTTCAAACTCATCCCCCTCGGGAACGACCCCACCAGAGGAGTTAAGATCGGAGTTGATCTCCCCGACTTGGCAAAGAGGCAACTTAAAGCTTGTCTAAGGGAGAATCTCGACCTATTCGCTGTGAGTGCAGCCAAGATGCCCAGAATAGATCCATAAATCGCATGCCATCACCTGACCATATATCCTGCCCTCAAGGCGGTCGCTCAACATAGGAGAAAACAATCTCCTGAAAAAACAGAAACTGCCGAACTAGCTGTAAAAGACCTCCTAGAGACACATTTTATTTCTGAAGCCCAGTACATAACCTGGTTCTCAAATGTAGTTCTTGTGAAAAAATCTAATGGAAAATGGCGCATGTGCATTGATTATACTGATCTCAATCGGACTTGCCCGAAAGATGCTTATCCCTTCCCCAATATTGACAAACTAGTCGACGACTCGGTCGGTTTTAAATTTTTATCGTTTATAGACGCATATTCTGGTTATAATTAGATCCCAATGGCAAAAACAGACAAAAAATATATCGCTTTCATAACCGATTTGGACAACTATTACTACAACGTAATGTCCTTCGGCCTAAAAAACGTGGGTGTTACATATTAGCGCATGATGAACAAAGTCTTCCACAACGAGATAGGTGACATGCTCGAAGTATACATGGATGACATGATCATAAAGTCCACGGAAGAGGTCGACCATGCCCTCCACTTAAAGAAAGTGTTCGAGTAGGCTCGAAAATGCCGAATACGGTTTAACCCGGAAAAACATACCTTTGGGGTACGGGCGGGCAAGTTCCTCGAGTTCTACCTAACGGAATGAGGCATTGAGGAGAACCCCGACAAATGTCGAACATTCTCTGAATTTACAATTCCCACTTTGAAAAATTCCATTCAAATCCTGAATGGCATGGTCACCTCTCTCTCTCTCTCTCTCTCTCTCTCTCTCTCTCTCTCTCTCTCTCTCTCTCTCTCTCTCTCTCTCTCTCTCTCTCTCTCAATTCGTGGCGAAATCTGCCCAACACGCGCTCCCCCTCTTCAAGCTCCTCCGCAAAGAGGCAGTCTTCGATAGGACACCAAAATACGAGTAAGCCCTCGCTCACTTGAAGCAGGAGCTATTGCAGCCTCCTGTCCTCTCCGACCAGACAAGAACGGAATCCTCTATCTTTATCTGGCCATCTCCTCTGAGGCAGTGAGCGCAGCATTGATCAGGGAAACTCTGGAAGGACAGGGACCTATTTATTTCATGAGCAAAGCCTTACAAGGCCCTGAGATGAGATATCAGCAAATTGAGAAGGTGTCCCTAGCCCTTGTTAACATCGAGGAGACTCAGGCACTATTTTTTGGCCCATACCATAGTCTTATGAACAGATCAACCGATAAAATAGTTGCTCGGAAGAACTGACATGGCGGGCAGAATGTTGAAGTGGTCCCTAAAACTCTCCAAATTCGACGTCCAATATGAGAGAAGGAAATTCCTCAAAGATCAAGTATTGGTCGACTTCCTGGCTGAAATGACCTCGCCTGGATCCCCGAACGGAGCACGCATGTGGATAATCTTCATTGGCGGCACCTCCAGTTCGACCGGGAGCGGCGCTGATATTATATTGGAAAATAAAGAAGGAACCTTAGTCGTGGTATCCATCGAACTATATTTCCCAACCTCGAACAACCAAGCCGAGTACGAGGCATTCCTTATAGGCTTGCGCCTGGCAGAAGACCTGGGAGCCGAGGAAGTTAAGATCTTCACCAACTCTCAACTGGTGACATCTCATCTTGCACTGATCACCCAAAATTAGGGTTTAAGTTTGCACAAGGATTTTTGGACTATCAATGATTTATGTGAATTTCAAACATCATTATGGACCCCTAAGATCACTCATGACAAGTTTCAAGCCTTGAACCACATTTTTTATCAGTCAATTGGACAGTTGACCTAAAAATCAGCTGTATCAGGGAAAAAGTCAACCATGGCCAATTTACAGTCAAACTTCATAATTTTTGATCCACATCAACATTATAGACTCATATGTATCATTTGATTAAGTTTGGATCATAATTCCTCAAGAAATTTGATCAAATCATCAAAAGGGCAAAATGGTCAAAATTAGGGTTTTGATTGAGGAAGGGCAATTTCTGATTTTTGACCTAGCAAATGACCAATTGAGTTAAATCATGATTCCAAGGATTCAATTTCATCATATTGACCTAATCACATGGTTCAAAACATTTCAATTTCATTGATAGACAAATGAAATTTGCAGTCAACTAATCAAAAGTCAACTGCACACTGAAAAGTCAAACTTTGACTTTTTGGTCAAAATTAAGTTCCAAGGGTCACAATTCATAAAAACATGTCAAAATATGAAATTTGTTCATCAAGAAATCAAGGATTGAAGATTAGGGTTTAAAATTGGAAATTTTCTTAACTTAGAAATTTTTCTAAGTATAGAAATTTTTTTATTTTTTCTTAACTTTAAGCCATTTTTTCACCATGATACATGATGATTCAAAGGAAGTTCCAAACATGAAAGTTGTAGACCTCCATGAAGTATACAACTTTGCTTCACACACTTTTCCCTAAAGATACTTGGATCTCAAGATATAATTTTATGAATACATGCTCATGAACCAAATAACTTAGTGAAATTTTGCCCTAATTTAGGCAGGTTTTTGACCTATCTTCATGACAATTTTTCACCTAGTTCCAAGAGGTATCTTGAAATGCATTTCAAAGATTAGTTATATATCATATTAAAAGCTTTCCAAAATGTACCAGAACTCCTCAAGATCATTTTTGAGTGAGGAGAATCGAAGAGATGAAGTTGACAAATTTTCACTTTTGATTCAAGCCATTTCATGAAGAACAATTTTCCAATCAGTACCTATGCTGCCTAATCCATGCTTTACAGGTCCTAAACTTGTTTCTTACTCCATAATTTAATGCTTACTCAGTTGACAAAGCTTTAATCCAAGCCCTAGAGCCATTGTCCAAGTTGTAATTCCATAAATAGCATAAAGTGGCCATTGCCATTTTGAAAAAACTTCACTTTTGCAAACTTTACAAATCTTGAGCATTGAACCTATCTCCTTTGCACATACAAGTACCACAGACCTAAGGAAACTTGTATAGAACTGATATCAACCCTAAGCAAGCCAGTACAAGCATGTGAAGACTTGTCTCTTCACTTTGCTTCAAAAGCAAGAAAGGTTGCCAAAAGGCTAGAACACACAAATCTGTTAGAGAGCTGACTTTAAACCTATCCCATACTAATACACAAAGAGATTACAATTAGAAACACGATTTCTAGAGTCCTGAAACAATCCCAAACTTCCTTTCACCAAAAAAACTGTCAAGACTTGTAGTTTTTGCATAAGCATAGAAATCCCTCATTTGGCTCGTGCATTTCAAGTCTTAACCATCAAAACACTTTACCTACTTGATATCTAACTGATCCAGACCCTCATCCCTGTACTGTAACTCCTTCTCCATCATCTTCCATTTCTGTTTTCAAAGCTTGTAGGTTGACTTGGATAGAGAGTTCCAGGCACTTCCAAAGCAAGGTAAGGATTGGAACACACTCATGGAGGTTCAAGCAAGCTCAAGCAATCATCAGGCCTTCATAAAACTCACTCCAACTCCATCCATGATTTCAACTGAAAGAGGTAAAAATCTCAACTTCTATCTCTTCATACATGCATCCATTGGCCACGATTTATGAATAAACAATGTAGACCTCATTGCTACGAAGCTGTACATGTATATATCTTGCATTTATTTGGCCTGAGTTGAGAGAATTTTGAAGTTCAAATTCCTGTAAAAATTAGGTTAAGATTTAGGTATTTTAAAATTCATCTTGATCTTTGATTGTTAGCTTATATGATTTATATGGTTAGAATCGTGAGACAAAATGCTACAACATTCATGTTATGAGTTTTCATTTTCATGGAGAAATGAGTAAGTTACAGAGCATCTGGCTGGCTAGAGGAAGAAGACGAAGTACAAGGCAAGGGCTTTGTTTGTGTTATGTTATTTTTGTTTCATATTAATCAACGGATGTATAGCCACTCCAGTGGCAAGGTAGCGCACTGGTGAGACCCATGTCCTGGGTTCGAACCTTGGCGCTACCTTTTTATTTTTTTTCATATTTTTCCTTCTTCATTTTTGGCTGTTTTTGCAGGATTAGGCTTGATTCTTTGGGCCTAGTATTTTTTTACTAACCCTCTGCTCCCAGTTTCCTTACAGCAGGATTTAATACATAAAATCCTAAAAAATACAAATATGATAATATTATATTTTATTTTATTTTATTTTATTTTTCACATAAAAAATATATTTTATCTTCAATATATACCAACTATTTTTCTTAAATAAATTTGTAAAAAATAAAACTTAGATATATTATTATCTTTTCTTTTATATATATATATATATATATATATATATATATATATATATATATATATATATATATATATATATATATATATATATATATATATATATATATATATATATATATATATATATATATATATATATATATATATATATATATATATATATATATATATATATATATATATATATATATATATATATATATATATATATATATATATATATATATATATATATATATATATATATATATATATATATATATATATATATATATATATATATATATATATATATATATATATATATATATATATATATATATATATATATATATACTTGTAAATATTTATTTTAACATATAAAAACTTTATATTTTTATACAATATTATTTATTATTTTAATACAAAAATACATAAAAATAATACATAAGAACCTTACTTTCTTTCAAACTAGAAATTAGGGTTAACCCTTTTTTTTTTAAAGAATTAATCTCTTTTCCTTATATTTTTAGGATTAGGTTAAATTTCCTTTTCACATAAATATAAAACAAAATATTTTCTTGCATGTACATATTATTGCATATTTAAATATTATATTGTTTATTCTAATATTCGTATAAATTCGATTTGGTTGTAATAATTTATTTAGATTTACTTTCTTGCAAATCCCCATTCAAATTTGTATTCCCCCTCCCATAAATTGTTGTAATAGCTTAGTAATCTTTACATTACACAACTTACCGCTTTACATGCCATGTTAGTAATTAGGGTTTGTATGGTAAGATCAAAACAAAACAAATAGAAAACCCTAATGCAAGATAAAATCAAAGCATGAAAATAACACACTTGCACACAAGCATCCTTAAGGTTTCTCCACTTGGTTTCCTTATATAAAAATAGCCATATTACACATGTGAAGTATCTTGGCAAAACAAACAAATATAAGATCATAGTCCCTAGATGACGCTATTCAAAGTTGTCTTACAAAATGATCTTAGTCCCTCAAAAAATGCTAAGATACTTTGCAACATTGCTAATCATGGTTATACGATGACCCACGCTCGTCCCGTTTACATCCAAAGATAGGGTTGCTTACCAAATCAATGGTAAGACAACAATGTTAAAGGAATAGAAAATGCATAAGAAAGACATTTTGAGTAGGTAGATTACTTCTAGTTACTTGCTCTATTTCCAAACAACTATCCTTGCTATTTTAAAAACAAACACACACATTTCAAAAACATCTTACAAACATTGAAAACATTTTTAAAAAGACAAACATCTTTGTATACATTCTTACGAACGAGAATCATTATAAAGGTTGCCTAAACGAATGACCTCTTTTACAAAATACTTTCAAAACCACACCAAACACATTTTCAAACAACAAAAGCAAATGATCTAGGAAGTAACTAAGAGCCCATGGAAAACCATGGATGAAAAGGGTGCTAATACCTTCCCTTTTCATAATCTACCCCCCGAACTCAAGAAACAATCTCAAAGGTCTTTCGTGTGCTTTTTCACCTTTCCTTTTGGATAAAAGAAAATTCGGTGGCGACTCTTGCTAACCGCAACATTTGCGATCAAACGCAAAACCCTCAAGTCAGTTCTCCCATCGTATCATAACACGACTTCTCTATTAGGCTATATTTTTTTTACATTGTTTAAAACTCGACTAAGGTAATAAATGGACCTTTTGATGCCATCATCATCCTCTTGCGCTAACAAACTTCCTATTGTCGACTCAGATTTTGAACTATACAACTTCATAGATTTATTCCTTACAAGAGGTAATAATATAGAAGGATTTGACAAGTATATCTTAATCTCCTCAAAGGCTTTTTGATGTTCGGGTTCCCATCCGAATCCTTCTTCTTTCTTTAAACGTAGAAAAGGCGCAAAAACTTTTGTCTTGACATTTAGATTTGAGATAAACCTACTCAAGAAATTTATCTTCCCAAGCAGATATTGGAGTTGTTTCTTATTTGATGGAAGTTTTGTATTGAATATATCCTTCATCTTGTTCTGGTTTATCTCTATTCCTTTCTTGTGAACCACAAATCCTATAAAGTTGCCAACATGAACACCAAAATCACACTTTAATGGATTCATTTTAAGTCCATATTCCCTCATCCTTCCAAAGGATTTTCTAAGGTGGTCCAAATGACAATTTTTTGAAGTGGATTTTATGACTATATTATTAATGTATACCTGTATAAAGGTCTCAATGAAATCATGAAACATATGATTCATCACCATTCAATACGTAGCACCGACATGTTGTAGGCCAAAAGGAATAACTACCCATTCATAAGTTCCTAAGGCTCTAGGGCATCATAATGTTTTCGAAAAGTCCTATTTTGCAATGATAGTTTTTTTATATCCATACTAACCATCTAAGATACTTAAAAACTCAAAGTCTGTTGTTGAGTCGACTAACATCTCTGCCACATGCATTGGGTATTCTTCTTTTGGAGTGGTAGCATTCAGATCTCTAAAGTCAATATTTACTCTAAGAGTTCCATTCTTATTAATCACATGGACAATATTTTCCAACCATTTGCCATATCTGGAAGTTCTTATGAACTTATTCCCAGGGAGAATTTTGATCTCTTCTTTAATTTTTGACATTATTTCTGGTGCAAAACTCATTGGCGTCTGTTTCAAGGGCCTTTTGTCAGGTCGATTTGGTAGTTTTAATTCCAATAAATCTTGACCGAGTCCTGGAATTTCATCATTGTCCCAGAAGAAACAATATTTGAATTCTTTCAACAACTCAATTATCTGAGACTTTAGGCCTGGCTGAATCTTTGCACCTATGAACATTGGCCTTTTGATTATTCCATTACTCAAATCAACTTCCTCCAAAGGATCTCGAGCTTGAATCCTCTTGTTTGGTACTAGAAAATCTTTCTCAATTTTCAAAGGTTCATCATCATAAATACAGTTTTGCCTCTGGTTATCTGGAACTAGGATTTTTATAACCTTTGTGTTGCTCTTTTCAATACGATTGGCTGGCTTCAACAGTCATTCTTTATTGGGAATCGGCTTCTAAAGCAACTTTTACTATTTTTTCGGCTAAGTAGGTTGAAACTCGAGCTAGCGCGTCTGACCCAGTCATCATTATCTTCTGTTGACCATCCACTTGTGTTGCTATAACCTTCTCACATGGTTTCATACTCCCACATGAACCCAAGTGTTGGATGTAATTTCATAGAGTGAAATACATCTCCCTTCAGAGAAAATTATACCCTTACAGGTGTGGATGGCACAATGTTGGCCAATTTTAAGTCAAAGTTCTTCTTGTCGACATGATTAACATCTATTAAGAAAAACTATGATCTACTTCAATATTTTCAAAAACCCCACCAAGTTTCAATTTTGAATTCCTTTGGTGCATGGTAGAAAAAACTGCTTCTATACCATAGATCCATTCTCGGCCTAGTAATAAATTATAATTTGCTTTTGTTAGAAAGACCACAAATAATGTTGGCCTTGTGATGGTTCCTACAACAATGTCTACTTGTATAATTCTTAAGTCTTTTCCTATTTTTCCTTCATAAATTGAGAGAACCGTATTGTGGGGTCTTATGTCAGTGTCACATTTTCCAATCTTTTTCAACAAACATTATGGCATCAAGTTGACTGTCTCCCCTCCATCAATCAAGACTTCATTAATTCCCATATTTTTGACCTTAGCCAATATGAAAACGGGCTTTAAGTGTTGTTGGATACCATAATCAGACCTTTCAAAAGAGGCTTTATCTTCATCTATTGAACCCTTATTCATCATGTAGTAACACAAAGGTTTTTGGTTTGCTAGTTCATCAACCAATCCATTGTCCTCCTCTTCAGTCACCTCAATGACCTAATCGAACTCTATAGCTAACACAAAGATCATATTACTTATTATATCTAGTTTTTCTTTAGAACCCGAATTAAAGTTATCTTTGCCATGTATTCGTCTTCATTATGTATTGCCTTTTTCTCCTTGTATTTTTTTCATAGGCGGTAAAGGAGGAAACAATCTTTGTTTCACAGGCCTTTTCGACGTAGGAACTTTAGCCATGGCTTGACAACTGCCACTCTTACTTGAACTTTCATCCTAAAAGGCAACCTTTTTCTTGCAGTTTTGCCTTCTTCATTACGTTCCTATCATAGGGTTTTTCCCCAGGTAGTTTTAAGAAGTATATGAGTACTTCTTTGATACTTGTGAGATATCATAGTACGAATATCCTGCACCAACTTTGATTGATCTCCATCTTTATTTAGTTGTGTTTGTTCTTTCTGCAGGCCTAACCTACCCACCTACAGGAACAATGGTAGGTGGGACATAGGTCCTGCTCTAATATGTTATGCAAGGTTCTCATCTTTTTTCGAAGACAAATTTTATCTTTCTTTCGTCTTTACCAACTTACTTTGATGTCTAAGGTGCTACCTTCTCTAGTTGTTTGACAGCCTCCTTGTCGAATACTGCATTGTAGTGTGGACAAAGCATTACCTTTGAGCCTTTAATCTTACACCTATTTAGGAAGTCGATTAGTTCTTCCTTGGATTTTGGGTAAACCACTTTCATCTGCTCAGTATAGTTAAGCATACTAACTTCGTCCACCTTTGTTTCGAGGATTTCAACAGTGTCAACCATCATAACCTCTACAGGTTTGAAGAAAAGAGCTTCTTCAACCTTTTAAGGGTCTAAATCACTTTCCATTTGAGGCTTCTATTTCTCAGAAAACTTTAGTCTTCCATATTTCAGAGCATTTTTCAATAGATCCCTGAAAAGAATACATTGAGAAGTTTTATAACCCAGAAAGTTATGAAATTTACAAAAAAAAACTTTTTTTCTTTCTTTGCTCTAATGGTGGATTTTTTAGCCCTTTAGGGACTGTGATTTGGCCATCAAAAATTAACAGTTCAAATTTTTTTGTCAAACTTGGTTACATCAAACATATATATTTTTGTAACAAACTTCTCATTATTACTTTGTTCAACAAGATTTTTCCCGTTTGAAGGTTTTAACACCTTACAAACGTAGGGAGGCCTTAGTTTTAATTATGTCGGATTAACCTCACTTTCTTTGACATATTCACAATCAATGTGGGATATTTGATCATTTTAATCTACAACTACATAGGTGATCTTTTCCTTTTTGTGATATTTACTTTACATAGCCTTCGTAGCTTTCAAGCATCCGACTTGTCGAACTCTATTTGCAAGTTTTGCCATATCCCTCAAATATTGAGGGCCTAACTTCTTCCTAATTGAATGGTCCAAACCACATGCAACCAATTCAACTAGATCCTGTTTAGGAACTTTAGTGAAGCATATTGACTTCATTATCCTGAACCTATTGAGGTAGTAATCTATTGATTCAGCTAACTTTTGCGTCACACTGTCTAACTCCTTCTGGCTAATTTTAAACTGACTCGTGTAAAACTGCTCTTGGAACACCCTTTTCAACTTTCCCAAATTAAATATAGAATTTGAAAGCAAGGTGGTAAACCACGTGAAGTCATTTTTGATCATAGAATTAGGGGAATACTTCATTTCTAAATTTTCATTATTGGCCAAATCCCCCGTCTTTAATTGAAAGTGAGTGACATGCTCGAAAGTGGACTCATTAGTGTCCCCTGCAAATTTGTGAACTTGGGGATTTTCCCACCCCTGGGAAGTTCAGTCTTCAATACATACTCAAATAAAGTACAAATAAATTTTGGCCTATGTAGGCCAACATTAAGACCATTTTAGGCCAGAATTTGTTCAACCACGTTGGCTACGTTGTTTTGCCCCTCAAAATTGCTTTGCTAGACATTTCTAATTACTTGGTATGCACCTTGATTTCTATTAATTAATACTACCTCTAAGCCTTTTTGATCTACATTATCCCTAGTTAATCTGGGTATCGGCTGTTTGACCTGTTAGGGCATAACTTCTTGGTGTCATTGATTATTAGGAATACCTTTATTGTTTCGTATTTATAAATTTTGAACATGCCTAACATTTTGTATTTGAGGGATTGGTTGAACAAGCCCTTGGGGAGAACCAAAGAAATATGCAATTCGACCCATTTAATGAGCTAATTGTTGACAAATATGGTTTAAAGTTGCATATCCCTAGGGGAGATTGTTGCATGTTCCTATCACCTGTAGGGGTAGCATCCCTAATATAGTTATTTTGTTGCTTATATTATCGCTTGCGTTTATTATCGTTTATTAAGTCTCTCTTACGATTGCACATCTTTTAAATCAAATTTGAAATCGTTTTGTTATTCGTTTTAGCATGCATAAAACAATGGTTATGCTTGAACTTGATCAAGATGCTTTTAGTCAATTGCATGATTCTGTGGAATAAAAACTCTATGTGTTTGATTCAAGTTAGATGCAAAGAAAAATCTCAAAGTACTTTTAAAAAACATGAAAATTTGAGATTTTGTGTGTTTGATTCGAATCAATCAAATTAAACACACATTCTAATTCAAATAAAATACAACAGAGGTGAACCAAAAATTTCTAAATAATTTTATTTGAATCTGTTTTCGTACATGATTCGAATCATGCAATTTACTGGTCACATCTGCTTAATTTGGTTTGAATCACACTTTGCACATAATTTGAATAACTCTTTTTTTAGCATTTTTCTTAAGGTCATGTTGTAATTGATTCAAATCACATTTTGTACATAATTTGAATTATGAGGTCTTTAATTCAAATCATGCTTTGTACTTGATTCAAATCAAACACAAAATGGGTCAAAAATATAAATTGCTTTTATTCCATTCACTTGGTCATTTGACTCAACCCATGCATTGTTCTTGATTAGAATCTAACCAACTTTTACTACCCATTTTTGTACTTAATCTCAAACACATATAAAATCGTTTGTCAACACTTTTCAAGTAAAAGTTTTTATAATAATTTTGTGATTTTCTGTGAAATCAACTCTCTCATTTTGAAAAAGTTCAAAACCCTTACATTTGAATCTCTTTCATCTTCAACCTCAATTTTTTTATATCTTGATAATGACAAATTTGTGATTTATTAGGTGAGACGCTTTCTTGAAACTAACAGTTCCTGAAGATTGGATAAAGATTTTGCAGGTTCTTGCAAGTTTGAGGAGTTGTCATTGGTGCTGACAAATTCCAGTGTGAAAGGAAGGAGGTTTTTCTCTCTATAATTCCTTAGTAGTGATTGTATGGAAGACTACAGATAAGGCAGAGTTCTTCTCAGATCTTCGGACAATTCACCACTCAAGGAATCAGTAGGATCAAAGGGTTGATTGCTACAGACGAAGACTTGGAGCAGAATTGGTGGTATTGGAAGATTTAGAAGCGTTTATCGAGTAAAGAATGCACATAAGAGTTTAGTGTGAAGATGTATACAAGTAAAGATCCAGATAGAAGATTCATTTTTCAGCATTATTATGGATTAGTGATTGTATGAACTCTTGGAATATTTGTCAAAATAAAAGGAATTATGCAGGTTCCGATGGGAAACCATTGAAGAGTGCACATAGACTCATGTGAGGACGATAAAGTCGAAGCACTATAAATACTGTTGTCTTATGTCTCTCTTTTACTTTTGAATTTGAATTTGGTAGTATATTGTATGCTTAGGTTTTCAATTCTTAGAGTAGTTTATCGTTTATTTCATTGGTAGAGATTTATTGCTTAAGATTAGTTTTTTTGGGATTTGAGACCTAATTGAGCTTTAGTGGTGATTAAAATCAGAAAAACTTATTGTGTTTATAATTCGCAAATTGAATCATTGTATAATCACTTCTCGTGAATTATACTATTAGTATCAATTGAATACCTTGTGTATCATCATTAATTTAATTTGTGATAATTGTACATTGATTAAGCACTAATGTGATTTAAATTAAATTCAAGTATAATTCACTCTATTTCGCTCTAAAACATTTATGTGCGCATACTCTAAAAACCTGTGATATTTTGGTTTCAAAAATCAATTGAATTTATTTTAAAAATCTATTCACTCCACCCCTCTAGAATGTTTTCTCACACCATATTCTCACCTAACATGGTTTGTGTTTTGAATCAAAGGATTGAACACAGTACCAATTTGTTATGTAAGCATATTCACCATATCATGGTTACTCTCATCCATTTTTTGCCTCATAAATAAGAGTGAACTAGTAGTAAAGGATGACATAACTTATGGGGTGTATCCTAACCCTCCTTATGATTGTTCCATTCGATCATGGATGCTTATAGCGGATCCTGACGCTAAGTATGGATTGATAAAGGATACAATAGCCATTACATTATCTTCATAGGTAGATGCACTAGTTTGTAGGCCTGCCATCATAGTTGTTGGCATGCCATAAGGATATTTCCTACTACCACGGGATAGCATAAAACTATAGTCTCCTATTACTTCTTGTGCGATCCTGGTAGCATTTGGGATACTCGCTGAATGTGGTGGAGAAACCACCACTTTAGGTGATATCATCGACACTGATATCTGGCTTATAATAGGAGAAGCTAGTCCAACAATTATTGAAGTACCTGCTCCACCAACTGTTGATTTGGTCGATTGTTCTTCTATATTTGGAGCATTGTTTCGGGGAGGGGGGATTCTTTAACGTCGCACAAGCCATTTCAACAAGAGTTTTACCACTTATAGACACATATATACTCAAAAATTGAAGGCATTTCAAGTATGAAGAACTAATAAACAATCAAAGACACAACACTTTGAAACATAAGTTAAAATTTCTTGCACAAAAGGGTCTCACTGGACGTGCTAATTTGTTTATTGACATTTTTAGTAAACAAACATGAGTTTGGTTCACTTAAGACATTAAACTCAAAAAATCTTGAGGACAATTAGTGCAGAAAAGTACAATGAAAAGTGTTTGTGATTGAAACTCAGATGTTTAAATGTTGACAAATTGAACACAAACTTTAATTGAAATAATGTAGAATTTCTTTGGAAGAAGAAAATACATAAAAAATATAGTAAATGTCATTAAAGTAAATACTTCTATTAGAAGACTGAAGGAATTTAAAGAAACGACACAGACTCGTACATTTTCTCACAAATTGTTTCTCTTTGTGACTTGGATATTTTAATTCTATATATAATACTTGATGAATTTTGTGACCCTTGATTACAAAAATGAGATCAACTTATATATTAATACAAAGTTAACCTTTGACAATAGTTATCTTCATAAAACATGACACATACTCTCTTACATGGGCTTCAAACTTCTAGTTTGCTTCCACTTATTTTCAATGTTTAAACTGCTCAAACCACCCATCACACTGATAATTGCCTTTGAACCGCCCTAACTGCCTCTGTCGAGAGTCTCTAATTGACTCCTATAGTTCATCGAAACATCCATAGTTTCAGTGATTCTTAGACTAAAAATACACTAAGACCCTAACATCTGATGGACGTGTCAAACTTGAAACTTTATCGAAGAATTGATCTTGTGCAAACCTTTTCTAGATTCTGAATATGTTTTGAAGAAAGAGTGATCCTAATCTTAGGGATCAACTGGACATGTTCGTGAATCCTATTATATACGTTAGATTAGAAAAATAAAAGTATATATATATATATATATATATATATATATATATATATATATATATATATATATATATATATATATATATATATATATATATATATATATATATATATATATATATATATATATATAAAATATGTAAATTACAAAACTATCCTTATAAGAAAATATATTTAATTTATTAAAAAAAATTGTATTCATATTTTTAAAATTTTAATAGTTACTTTTTGTTAAATATTTCCATTTATTAGGTTTTAATTTTTTATATCATATAAAGTTACAAAATTACCCTTATTGACAAAATCATACATATTTTTTAAAAAATTATTTATTAATATTTTTTAATTTAATATCAAATTAATCCTAATTTATATTTTATCATATTTTATTTTTTATTTTCAATTATATTTTATAGAAATAAATTAGTAAATTATTTTTTATTGTAAATTATATTTTTATTTTAAATTAAATTTTATAGGGATAAATTCAAGATAAAAATTTTAACTAATGAACAATATGATAAGTTTTAGAAATAACTTATCTTATTACATTATGTCATCGATTATCATATCACATTGTGTTATCAAATATTGTATTGAGATAAGATATAATACAAATATCTTATCTTATCTCTTATCCTACGCACCAAAGAAATCCTTAATATATATTTTTATCATGTCACTATTGAGTATTTATCAAAGATAAATAACGTTATCATAATTACAAAAAAGAAAATCATATTATATCATATCTTTATTGAGTCCATTATCATATGTTGTCAATGCTCTATTAACCCTTTAGAAAATTTCTTCTAATTTTTGCCTCTCACATATTTTGGTTAACAAGTTACTTGGTGTTGTAGTTAGGTTCCCTCACATGACGTGCCTAACAAAAATATTGATGGCACCAACTCAACATAATAATATATTTATTTACTTTTTATATCTCATTTAATCATATTAATGAATACACCATTTAGTAAATCAATCCAATCAATAAGTTTCCTAAAATAGATATACTATAGTATGTTTTACTAAAGACTTGTTTTAGTCCTCACAATCCGATTTAGTCATTAAAAAGTTATATATATTTCATAATTCACATTAAAATAAAAATATTCACAATCCAAAAATCACATGACTTATGCTGTCAAAAAAAATCACATGACTTTTCCTTTAAATACTTGTGTATATTGAATGATACTTGTGTGTACATAACTGTTCTATTCTTTTGCTTCTCTCTTCATTTGTGAAACATTCTTTTGTGCAGTCATGGCAAGCTTGGAAACTGAACCACAAAATGCTTTCAACCCTAGTTCTCACCACCAAATTGTAAGTTTCTCTAGTTTTATTCAAAACTATTTTTATGTTGATCTATTATATAGTTTTTTTTTTATTAGTGTTCATATTGCCTATAACCATTCATATATAAGAGAAAAACAAATATGATCTTAGTATATATTTTATATAGAAAATTTTGAAATTTATTCCTTTCTACATCTTTGTTTTGAAGTTCATAGAGTTTAGAAAATCATTATATATTAATTTTATGAAGTCATGTATTTGGTAAAGAAACTTAGGGTTTGAATAAGAGGTCCTGGGTTTGAATCAGAGACCCTGATTTTGAGATACTATGATTTCACATTACGTGGATAATTTTTTATAATTGATTTTTTAAAAGTTATTTGAAATTGAAAATCAAATTCAAATTAAAGATTACAATAATAGTAGGTACTAAGTTGATTTTAAAATCACTTTGGGTTGAATTTGTTAGTTTTTTACTAGCAACGTTTGCATTTTGAAAGTAAAACAAAATTAACCAGATATGCATTCTATTTTTGTTGTTGAGGAAAACATAGATGTAATAATATTTGTATTTTTTTTTAGTAATTGGTGTGATTTTCGTATCATATATTGATGTAAATTTAATGCAAAATTATTACATTCCATATATAGCTGTTAAATTCTGTCAAAAACAAATGAATTAGCTGTAGAAATTTATGAGAATTTATTTCCGTATCATCTTCTCTCTTGATTTTTGTATTTTTGTTTATAAAATGTCCAAATTACTTACTACATATTGATGGAATATCTTTACCAAATTTAATTATCCTGATATTAACATTAAATGCTATCAATATTATTTATAAATAAAGTTTATAAAAATTTTATAAATCAAATTATTTTTTTAATAACTAATTTTCTGTTTATCTAATTAAATATATATTTTTTGAATGACAAAATAATATATTAAAAATCTGAAATAAAAGTTGGAGTAGATTAAAAAAAAACATTAGAAAGTATAAGATGTACTAAATTGGGCATACTAAAACAAAAAGTACTTAAAAAAAATAAATAATAATAATATTATAATTGTTATTATTATTATTATTATTAATATTAATATTATTATTGTTATTATTATTATCGTTGTTATTGTTATTATTATTATTATTATTATTATTATTATTATTATTAATATAAATATATTTTGAACAAAAATAGGAGAGCATTAACTGTAACAATTGTGTTTCTATTTTTTCCAAGTTAGACAATAATTCATGCTATATTGCTATGTCTTATATTTATATACATTTAGTGAGGTTGGTGAGTTGCATTTGATATGTTATGAAACAAATATAGCAAACCTAGTTAAGTTGGACCTAAACATAAAGTAATTGTTCACATGCATTGTTTTTAAGTATTCTTCTATTAGAGTTTTCTTCCACCAAAAGAATTGCTATAAGTTTAGTAAGAATTCCTCATACTAAACTTGATATATAGTTAGTTTTGGAGTTTTCTACAATTATAGGGTTTAATTTATTTTAATCATTCATATAGGTGGAGGAAAAATCAGAAAGAGAGAAGAAAATTGAAGAGTGGCTTCCAATTAATGCTGATAGAAATGCAAAATGGTGGTATTCAGCTTTTCACAATGTGACTGCTATGGTTGGAGCTGGTGTTCTTGGTCTCCCCTATGCCATGGCAGATCTTGGATGGTATATTCTGTAACCTAAAGAAACATGATAGTGTTATGATTTTTATTATTTTTTCATTAATGTATTCAGGGGTCCAGGAGTGACTTTACTTATTCTCTCATGGATAATCACATTATATACATTATGGCAAATGGTCGAGATGCATGAAATGGTTCCAGGCAAACGATTCGATAGATACCATGAATTAGGCCAACAAGCATTTGGAGAAAAATTAGGTCTTTATATTGTGGTTCCTCAACAAATTATTGTAGAAGTTGGTGTGGACATTGTCTACATGGTTACTGGAGGCGCATCAATAAAGAAGTTTCACGATACAGTGTGTCCAAGTTGCAAAAAGATTAAATTGAGTTTTTTCATTATGATCTTTGCCTCAATTAATTTTGTATTGGCTCATCTACCCAACTTCAACTCTATTTCCACTGTTTCTTTGGTTGCAGCTGTCATGTCCTTTAGGTATATTGCAACACATTTTTATTATCATGTTTGAATTTTGCTTGATAAATTTGGAACCAAAAATACTAATAATAAATACTTTATTTTTCTATTTCAATATAGTTATTCTATAATTGCTTGGACGGCTAGTGCACACAAAGGAGTACAAGAAGATGTACAATACAGTAACAAGGCTACAACTAGTATAGGATCCATGTTTAATTTCTTTAACGCATTAGGTACTGTTGCTTTTGCTTATGCTGGACACAATGTAGTGTTGGAAATTCAAGCAACAATTCCATCAACACCTGAAAAACCATCCAAGGTTCCAATGTGGAGAGGTGTTGTTGTTGCCTACATTGTTGTTGCTTTGTGCTACTTTCCAGTTGCTATTATTGGTTATTGGATATTTGGAAATCAAGTTAAGGATAACATTCTCATTTCTTTGGAGAAACCTGCTTGGCTTATTGCAATGGCCAATTTATTTGTGGTCCTCCATGTAATTGGAAGTTATCAGGTAAAATTTAATATTTTTCATTTTCGGGAAAATTTATAAATTTTAAAAGTGAATCACGAATTTAATATTTTTCTTTGTTGATGTAGCTTTACGCAATGCCAGTGTTTGACATGATCGAAAGTGTAATGGTGAAAAAATTGAACTTTACACCAAGCAAAACTCTTCGATTTATTGTACGTAATCTATACGTGGGTAAGTAAAATAAACTATTGTAAACTTTAATTATATTTTGTATTTACAACTACTAATAATGTCTTTTTTTTCTTCTTGTTTGTTTTGTGTATCAATATAATTTTCTTCAGCGTTCACAATGTTTGTTGCTATTACATTTCCATTCTTTGGAAGTCTATTAGGATTTTTCGGAGGATTTGCTTTAGCTCCAACAACTTATTTTGTAAGATATAAAGATTGATAAATATAATTAACATTTACATTTTTTAAGTTTATTAAAATTTTTTGCTAAATTTTTATTTTATTAATTTTTCAGCTTCCATGTATCATGTGGCTTGCGATCTACAAACCAAAAAGATTCAGCTTGTCTTGGTGGACTAATTGGGTAAATAAATACCATTGATTATTGTTCTCTTTTCTCTATATTTTTTAAAATTTATTTTTTAACATTTCTAATATGATTCTATTTAATTTCTTTACTACTTTTATTTCAGATATGCATTGTGCTTGGATTATTAATTATGATTTTGTCACCTATTGGAGCATTGAGGAGTATCTTGCTTGATGCCAAGCACTACAAGTTTTACCAATAAACTTTTATCTATTTCTTAATGTATCACTTTTCTTTATGCTTTATATTTGTTGCCAATAATTTACCATGACAATGATCATATCTATTTTTCTTAATTGTAATTTAGTTGATTTAACATTACTTTGATGTTCAATGGATGAACAAAATGAATCCGTTATATTCTACTTATTTTTAAGAAATGAAATTTTAATTATTATGTTACTACAAAAATAAATGAAGTGATTAAATGTAATTTTTGAGACAATTTCTTCTTCCTCCTCAATTTAGATGATTTTAATGTAAAAACTAAGTATGAGACAATTAAATTATAAATAGATGCATAATATGAGCTAGATTTTCTTAGAAATTAAAAAGTCCAATAGTAATTTCCTTTTATTTTTAAAGTATTTGATCTTATATTAACAAAGGCCTATATAAGTCTAAAGTTATGCACTTGAATTGTTTATTAACTTTTATAGCTGAAATTAATCATTGTCTCATACAATTTTATTTATTCTATTTTGCTTCCAATTATTCAAAACTAAACTAATGTTTTGAGATTCTCACACTAATCATTCACTCGTCTTTTAACTTGACTAGTTATTCGCTCACACTTCTATTGCAATATTTTAATTTTAACTAATTTTATCATTTTGTTATGAGGTTTGTTTGGACTTTCTACTTAAAAAAATCATTTTTTTATGAGGTGATTGGGACGATCTAACTTAAAATATGAGAGCTTATACTCAATTACATTTAAGAAATTAGGTAACATGTCATATGCACAATTTAACTTTTAGATAGAAGTTAAAATGGTAAATTTTGTCTTTTTCATTAAATAATAAATTTCTATCATTGTTCTGTACCGTAAAAAATACTATCTCTTTTTTAGATATAGAATCCATTTAAGTAAATGAGACCGCTAAAGTCAAGGGAATTGTTTTTTTCTCCATAAGTGGTGAAAAGACCTTCAAAGAAATTATGAAAAATGTTCTTTAGAATTTAGAAGTATATTTTTGAATGTACTTTTTTCATATTAAAATACGTTTTAAGTGAGATATATATATATATATATATTTTTTTTTTTAAATTTAATTTGGAGATAGAGATTACGGACTCATCCTATATTCAATTACACTAAATTTATAAATAAATGAATCACACCTCCATTTTGTTAAAAAAAATAGTCTAAATATATTTCTGAAATAAATTTCAAAGTATAATTTCAGAAACATACAAATAGTCTCTAATTGATTTAAGGGGCACATTGATGGTTATTAACCGCCTAGTGATGTCTATCAACCAAGCCATTTGTTCTTGACCCGATGAAAGATTAAGCATAGCATTTTCTAAAAGATATACAAGATGCTTAATTTGATTGTTCGTTGAAGAAGTGTTCTGCAAACACATAAAACGTCCAATTTCAATACATTTATACTGGTCAAAAGGTATAGATATACGTGTTGTTCGTGCAAATAGCAGGGAGACTCATATGCCTTAATAGATATATTACGTTGTATAGTGGTTAGTGAATGCTCGCGGCGGCGAAAATTCCTATATGGTGGTATTTGACGGTGGTTTTGAGGTCATGCTCAAGTGAGGTGAGGGGGCCCGTATTGTATGTTGTGCTTAGGTATAAGTGTATGTGTAGTGTGATATATATGTCTTATGATATGTCTTTTCTTCCCTTGGGGAGAGGTATTTATAGAGGCCTCTTGGCCCTAGGGTTCTCTTTGAAAGGGTCAGCGCCTAACCAGTCAATAGTGGACCGTTGAATCTTTATTTTCATGGGGGGTGTGGGTCAGTTAATGACCTTGATTTCTCTCAGCCAAAGAAACATATTATCCCATGTTTCCCATGACTGGGCGATAGAAAAACCTTGGGGCAACGAGATACCTTCCATGAGGCAACATATTATCGTCGCCTCTCCTAGGACGTCCTACATTGATTGCCAAAGGCGGGTCCTTTTACAAATATAACACTACATAGTCCCTCAAGCACGGGGTCTTTTGATGAAGGACGAAGAATTTTTAGATCGCGGCTCAAGGGAGTATCCTGATGACCTCTATTTCATGAGGACGTACTGCCTAGGGTGAGATTTTAATTAGCCTAGGAGATTTAAGTCCCTCATGTGAAGTTATATATAGCCCGGCTGATGAGGCCTTAAGTCCTTCAAGCGAGGCGTTAGATCTCTCGGGCGAGACTTCTATCAAGCCCTCATGCAAGACTTGTGATCAAGTCTCTTAGGCCAAATTTTGATCGTTCCTATTGGGTGTGATTTCTTCGTCTAATCCCTCCTGAGGAAAACTAAGTTTCTCAGGAGAGGTTTTTATTTTCCTGGGAGATTTAAGTTCCTCGGACGAAGTTATATGCAACTTGGCTTATGATACCATAATTCCGTTAGGCAAGGCATTGGACCTCTCGGGCGAGACTTCTATTAAACCATCAGACAAGAATTTTGATCAATTCTCTTAGGCCAAACTTTGGTTACGCCTCTTAGGCAAGATTTCTTCATCTGGTCTCTCTCGAAGTAACACTAAGTCTCTCATGCATGGTTTTAATTATCCTGTGAGGTATAAGTCTCCCAGTTGAAGTTATATATAGCCGAGACAATGAGACCATAAGTTCTTCAGGCGAGGTGTTGTACTTCTCGAACATGACTTCTATCAAGTCCTCAGACAAAACTTATGATCAATTATCTTAGGCCAGACTTAGGTCTCGCCTCTTAGGCATAATTTCTTCATCTAATCCCGCCCAAAGAAAATCTAAGTCCCTCAGGTAAGATTTTAAACAGCTCGAGAGGTCTAAGTCCCTTAGGCAAAGTTTTAACTAGACTACATAGTCTAAGTACCTTAGGTGAAGATATATATATATATATATCATAACTGATGAGACCATAGGCATTGGGTAACTCATATGCATTACCCTGAAGGGTGACAAGTATCTTTGCTATAAAATAGAGTAGGTATTACCTTAAAGGGCGACAAGGATCATCGTTTACAAAGTCTAGCAAATATTTCCTCAAGGGGCGAAAAAGATCTTTGCTATGAAATCCAGCAAATATTTCCTCAAGGGGTGGCAAGGATCTTCACTATGAAGTCCAACAGATATTACCTCAAGGGGCAACAATGATCTTTGCTATGAAGTCAAGCATACACAAATTTCCTAAACAAGGGGTGGCAAGGATTTTCGTCGTGAAGTCCAGCATATAAAATTATTCAAATAAACATCCCTCTGGGTTATAAACACTCAAGAAACCGTTCACATGTTCATAATTATGATGTATATTAGGAAATTACAAATAATTTAACTATAATAATATTTAAGATGGAGAGTGTTCCAGGTTATGGGCAAAAGCGATCCTTCCAACTTCTACAGCTTGTAGGCCTCATGAGGGAGCTTCTGAAATATGTGATATGGATCCTTCTAGTTAGATAGTACATTTCCCTGTTGTACAACCATAATCATTTCTTTTAGTACCATGTCTCCCTCTTGCATCAACCTTGGCTTGACTTTGGAGTTATATCTTCTAACAGCTCTAGGTTTGGCAGCAAATTCTCAAACATGGGAGACTGATCTCAATTTGTCGATCAGATCCGTCTAACCCTGCTTTATTTTCTTCTTCATAAATTTGAGATCGTCGCTATAATAGCATGACAATCTCCACATGTAGCACGGTGTCCTCACCATAGACCACGACAAATGGAGTTTCCTTGGTGGTGGAGTGTGGAATGGTATGGTATAACCATAATATCTCATGGAGCAATTTTTTCCATAAGCCCTTGGCATCATCAAGCTTCTTCTTGAGTCCCTTTAGAATTACCTTGTTTGCTGATTCCTCTTGGTCATTCGCCTAGGGGTGTAAAACAGCTACGAACTTCGTTTGTACTCCTAAATATTTGCAGAAGTCAGTAACCATAGTGCTAGAAACTTGGGTCTTGTTGTCAAAGACAATAGCTCTGAGAAGTCCATATGTAAACATAATTTTATGCCAATAGAAATGGCAAACTCCTTCGACATTGGTTTTAGAAACAAATTCCGCTTTTATCCATTTGGTGAAATAATCAATTTTGAACCTTGTTTTACAAGTGATATGATTTTAACAAGGACAACAATTTTTTATGATGACAACTAAATATCTAACGATAAGTCAAGCATAAGTGATTAAGAAGATAAATATGCAAACTTAAATATTAGGGTTTGATGAACTTGACTATCTGATGATGGCAATAAAATGTAATAAAACTCAAGCCTTATCTCAAGTGAACTAAAGAAAGTGTCTACAAAAGAAACTATCTTACAAATCTTGAAATGCAAGAAATCCCTACCTTAATTAGTCTGAGTGTATACTTTGTAAATCATAAGGGCGTCCTCGTGAAAGAGCATGGATAAATCACACACACACTAAAACACTTTTTAACTTATTTTTATCAAGAAAATATCTTCAAAAATATCTTAATGTTGTGCCAGATGAAATGGGAGCGGTCAGAATAGCTCTAGGCAAAGTTTTGTCTTTGCCAATTGATTAGCACATTAACCTAATTTATTGGCTTAGTCTAAAAATATATTTATGAAATAAATTCCAAAGTATAATTTCATAAACATACTAATAGTCTCTAATTAATTTAAGGGGAACATTGATGGTTATTAACCACCTAGTGATGTCTATCAACCAAGCCATTTGTTCTTGACCCGGTGAAAGATTAAGCATAGCATTTTCCAAAAGATATACAAGATGCTTAATTTGATTGTTCGTTGAAGAACTGTTATGCAAACACATAAAACGTCCAGTTTCTATACATTTATACTGGTCAAAAGGTATAGATATACGCGTTGTTCGTGCAAATAGCAGGGAGACTCATATGCCTTAATAGATATATTACGTTGTATAGTGGTTAGTGAATGCTCGCGGCGGCGAAAATTCCTATATGGTGGTATTTGACGGTGGTTTTGAGGTCCTGCTCAAGTGAGGTGAGGGGGGCCGTATTATATGTTGTGCTTAGGTATAAGTGTATGTGTAGTGTGATATATATGTCTTATGATATGTCTTTTCTTCCCTTGGGGGGAGGTATTTATAGAGGCCTCTTGGCCCTAATGTTCTCTTTGAAAGGGTCAACGCGCAATCAGTCAATAGTGGACCGTTGAATCCTTATTTTCATGGGGGATATGGGTCAGTTAATGACCTTGATTTCTCTCTGCCAAAGAAACATCTTATCCCACGTTTCCCATGATTGGGCGATAGAAAAACCTTGGGGCGACGGGATACCTTCCATGAGGCAACATATTATCGTCGCCTCTCCTAGGATGTCCTACATTGATTGCCAAAGGTGGGTCCTTTTACAAATATAACACTACATAATCCCTCAAGCACGGGGTCTTTTGATGAAGGACGAGGAATTTTTAGATCGCCGCTCAAGGGAGTATCCTGATGACCTCTATTTCATGAGGATGTACTGCCTAGGGTGAGGTTTTAATTAGCCTAGGATATTTAAGTCCCTCATGTGAAGTTATATATAGCCCGACTGATGAGGCCTTAAGTCCTTCAAGAGAGGCGTTAGATCTCTCGGGCGAGACTTCTATCAAGCCCCCATGCAAGACTTATGATCAAGTCTCTTAGGCCAAATTTCGATCATGCATATTGGGCATGATTTCTTCGTCTAATGCCTCTTGAGGAACACTAAGTTTCTCAGGAGAGGTTTTTATTTTCCTGGGAGATTTAAGTTCCTCAGACGAAGTTATATGCAACTTGGCTTATGAGAACATAATTCTGTTAGGCAAGGCATTGGACCTCTCGGGAGAGACTTCTATTAAACCATCAGGCAACACTTTTGATCAATTCTCTTAGGCCAAACTTTGGTTACGCCTCTTAGGCAAGATTTCTTCACCTGGTCTCTCTCGAAGTAACATTAAGTCCCTCATGCATGGTTTTAATTAGCCTGGGAGGTATAAGCCTCACAGTTGAAGTTATATATAGCCCAGACGATGAGACCATAAGTCCTTCAGGTGAGGTGTTGTACTTCTCGAACATGACTTCTATCAATTCCTCAAACAAAACTTATGATCAATTATCTTAGGCTAGACTTAGGTTTCGCCTCTTAGGCATGATTTCATCATCTAATCCCGCCTAAAGAAACTCTATGTCCCTCATGTAATATTTTAAATAGCTCGAGAGGTCTAAATCCCTTAGGCAAAGTTTTAACTAGCCTATAATATCTAAGTACCATAGGTGAAGTTATATATAGCCCGACTGATGAGACCATACACATTGGGAAACTCATATGCATTACCCTGAGGGGTGACAAGTATTTTTCTATAAAATCGAGTAGGTTTCTCAAACACAACCTTCTATTCTTTGACAATGCCATTATTTATCACATAGTAACACAAATGCTTTTCATCAGCCGTTTCTTTGGAGGTGAAATCTTCTTCATTTTCTGATACCTCTGACACTCTGTCATACTCTACAGGAAGAATCGACACAATTCCATAATTAATGATGAAGTCTTCACCATAATCATCATCCACCATTTCATCTTCTGGAGAAGGTTCATAATAAGGCTCTTCCTCTTCTTCACCCTCAAATGTAGGAGTATACTGAGGTGTAGGTGTATATCCAACATTTTGTGTTGCTACCAGTTATTTATTACTTAAATGAGCTGCCCTCATAGCCAACCTTTGATGAGCAGTGATTTTCTCCTTTTCAGTCAACCTTAACCTTGGATAGAATCCTTTCTGAGCTGGAGCTTCACCAAGTTTTGCAACCTTCGCTGGTTGCATGCTTTCGACACGCCTAGCAACTTCGACGGGTTTCGTCTGGGAAATTGAGGCCTCTTTTACAGCTTTTTTATTTCTCTGATAATGCCTTCATTGCGTCCTTGTCATTGGATTTTTACCTTTATAATTAGGAGAAACTTGATAACCCTTCGACTGAACCTTCTTTTCTTGGGCCTCAGCTTCATGTACAATCTCCTTCCACTTTGGCCTTTTGCCCCCCCTTTCGCCCCACCGGTTCCATCCATTTTTCTTGTGAGGTGTCCGACGAAGGGCGAAAGGTTTTTGGACGAGGCTATTGGAACAATATTTTGTACTCTTTGTTGTGTCGAGGTATTATTTCTTTGTCGAAAACAAACCTTGTAGCTGGAGGCTTCTCTTGCTTAAGAGCCTCTTTTTTGACAGCTTCGTACTTCTCATCTACTTCTTCATCATACACAGCATTGCATCTTGTGCATAATTTGGCCTTCGACCCTTTTACTCTGCATTTTTCTAGAAAGTTATCCAAACTCGGTTCATTTTGAGGATACACGTCCTGCAATCCCTCTTCTATCTTAATGTTGAAACTATCATTAGTTCCAATCATCATAACTTATATGTCATCAATCATTATGACTTCTCTGTCAAGGACCTCAGTAGCTTCGACCATCATGCAATCCAGAGACTCTGAATATAAAGCCTCATCTACCTTCAAAGGATCAGTATCGACCTGCATCTTAGGCTTTTTTCCAAATTGAAGCCTGCCTTCTTTCAAAGCTTTCTTCACTAAATCTCTGAAAAGAACACAATTAGAATTTTTATGACCAAGAAAATTATGGAATTTGAAGAATTCCCCTTTCTTCTTTTGTTCAAGTGGGGGATTCTTCAGGCCCTGAGGTACCATAAATTGACCATCATCTACTAATAAATCAAATATTTCATCACATTTGGTTATGTCAAAAGTATAGGTCTTGGTCATGGCTTTTGCATTCTTTTTAGTTTTGACAGGGTTTTTCCCGTTTGAAAGTTTCAACAACTTATATGCGTAATAAAGTCCACACTAGAGCTCAGCCATATTAACCCTTATCTCTTCTCCTAACTCGTCTTCGTCCGAAGAATATTCATCAGTTGCTACGTAAGTAACCTTTCCTTTCTTGTGGTACTTGTTTAGCTTGGTTTTTCTAGCCTTCAAACGTTCGATCAGTCGAACTTTGATAGCTAACTGAGCCATATCTTTCAAAGACTGAGTATCTAGCAATTTCTTCATAATAGAATAATCTAACCCATTTATAGCCATTTTGAACAACTCGTGTTCATGGAATTGTGTAAAGCATCGCGCTTTTAGAAGTCTAAAATTGTTAAGGTATTGGTCTATCGACTCAGTGCTCTTTCATTTAACATTGGACAATTCCATTAGGCTTATCATGGACTGCCCCATGTGAAATTATTCATGGAACAATTTCTCAAACTGAATCCATGTTTGGACCGACTATGGGGGAAGCATTGTAAACCAAGTAAACATATTCTTTGTAAGGTAATTGGGAAAATACTTCATCCTCAAGTCTTCATTCACTACCAAGTCACCAAGTTCTGTTTGGTACCTGGCAACATGTTTATAGTGAATTCTTCGACATCCCCTACGAACTTAGTGAATTTTAGGAGTTTCCAACCTCTGGGTAACTCCATTTGTAAATGAAATCTGGAAATGGTGATACATACGTAGTCCTCTGACATCCAGTATTCATTCCATTCCTACCATAATTCTTTCGACAATGGCTTCTAGGTTTTGTTCCCTAGCCACTGCTTCTCATCGAACTTGCCTGACCATTTGGTCAACATTCTAGTTTTGGTTTTTGTGATACAGTGGCAGAACCAACTATTTAATACTGGTTTTGCGTTTGTGTTCGCAAATGTTGTGGTAAGCAAGAGTTTCCACCGACTTTTCTTTTATCCAACAAAGGAAAGGGTGAAAAGAACAGAAAAAGACCTTTTCGAGAATTTTCTGAGTAAGGGAGGTAGATTCTTGAAAGGGAAGGTGTTAACACCCTTTCCATCTGTAGTTTTCTACGGGCTCTTAGAGATTTGCTCGTTTTGAAATACCTTTGTGCTTTGTGTTTGAAAATGTTTTGAAAACTCCTTAGTACGGAGAACTTTGTAATGTTTCTCAGGATAATGGAGAAAGTTTACAAAATGTTTTGAAATTGTTTTCGAAAAGCAGTTTTTGTGTAAGTGCAAAATGTTTGAGCATACTTCTAACAGCTATCTACTTTATTACTCGAAAAGGGTCGTTATTTTCCTCTTTTCTTTTAGGCAATGCTATCCTACTATTAGCGAGTAGGTAGCTTTGTCGTAGGATGTTTGAGGGACAATTGAAGGGACGTTTTACAGTCACGAAGGAAACTTGTGGAGACGCTTTAGCAATTTTCTTTTATGGACTAGATCATTTACCGAAAGGCAACTGTAGGGTCATCGAGGGACTATGATCTTTTTTGATTTATGGGTCTTTGCTAAAGCGTTCCGGCCTCATGAATGTTTTATTTCTTAAAGGCAACCAAAGTGGGATACCCTAGCGGTGCTTGTGTGAAATTGTGTTCAATTCAATTATTTATCTTTTGTTAAGTTTGCTAGCGTTTGATTATTAGTCTTATCATACACGCCTAATTACTAGCAGTTAATATATATTACAGAATATTAAAATGCAGGAATTTAAATCTACACTATTACAATGCTTTGGGGAGGGGATTTACATTGTACAAGAATGAGGGGGATAAAACAGTAAATGTCCTAGTTTTAATCTATTACATCCAGTAGGCAGATACAATAATATGGAAAAATATGAAAATAGGTAAATGCGCGAAGTAGAAAAGATGTCAGAAAAATCCTAAGGTGAAAAATCTTTTTGTTTTGTTCTTATTTTAAGAAAATATAACCTATGTCTATTTGGCTTTAATTTCAAGAAAGAGGTTAAAATAATTAATTTATTTATTTACAAAGTTAATTTAATTAGAAAAGACACTAGCCTAATATTTTTTGTGATTTTGATTTAAAGTCAATTTAAATAAAAGGATCAATACAGAAATAACAAAAAGAAAAAAAAAATATAAAAAGGACATCCTTCGATCCAAGGAGAAAAGAGAAGCTTCGATCCAGAGAGAGTCATGCCCTTTCGATTCATGAAGGATGTTGCCTTTCGATTCTGTGAAGGGGATGGGATTTTTAATCCAGGAGGGATGTTGCCTTTTTCGATTCAAGGAGGGAGTTGTTCTTCGAATTGAACCTGCAAGGCAAATGCTGGAAAAAAATAAAGATGTAGGACCTGGGTATCGAACCTAGGTCCTTCTCCTTAATTTGAATCTTCTGTCCTCAGGCCTAAGCTTATTTTGACTTGAAACGGGATATGTCACGAGTTTCAAAAGGCAGATCATGTCATGCCTTTCGATGGCGTGATTTTATTCCTGCATGTTATCTTGCGTATGATATGCTCATATAAACACAAATGGTATTAGAAACACATATATACCAATAATATGTATTTAGAAGGCTTAGAAATTCAATTTCGATTTGGGTAAATCCTTACCAAATGGAGATGCTTTGATTTATGAATCTGGGTTGGCTTGGCTTGGAATAGATTCCTAGGAATCTCAGGAACACAAATATAGCCTTCGTCTGGATTGAGGGTGCCTGCAAATAAAACTAGTTAGAATTTTGATCCTTTCTATGGTGGTGTGAGTATTCTCTTTTTCTAGGCAATCTGTCCGTGTGTGATGCAACACTTGTGATCTCTTTATATAGAGGGGGTAGAGGGGACAAGAAGGCAAAGGTTTAAACAACCTTAATTATATGTTTGAAATCCATGAATGAGAATTTGTAACGTTGGCAAAAAACATGGTATTTTGTCCTCTTTTGAAATTTGAATGTATGTGGACATTTTGGCTCCTTCGAATGCCTTCAGTTTTTATCCTTCGATTAGGCCTTAAATTTCCTTTTTTCGAATGAACCTCATGTTGCCTTTTTTTCCGAATGGAACTCATGTTGTCTCTTTTCTAATGGACCTCATGTTGTCTCTTTTCGACTGAGCCTCGTGTGTAGCCTTTGAATGGGCCTTCTGCATGCTCCTTCAATTGACCAGCAATAAGTGCCCTTCGAATGGACTTTTGGAAAGTCAGAGTGTAGAAATTGGGCTGTCAAAACTTAGCATGAGGGAAGTTCCTTCCTTGTACAGGCATGCATGCAATAGGTGTTTGTCTTATAGGCGTGAAGAAAATTCCTGCCTTGTGCAGGAAGGCATGCAGGCCATTTGTCCCAATGGGGGCCTGTGTGAAAGAAACCAAAGGTGCTTAAAAACAAAAGAGGCCCATAGATAGTTCCAAATGAAAGAAGCCAGAGGTGCTTCAAACGAAGGAAGTAAAAAGGAACTCCCCTTCTTTTTTGAATCGAAGGGAGCCATTTCAAAGGAAAATAAAGCTCAATTGAAGACTAGTGAGTCAAGCTTGTATCGAAGGTTTTTAAGGGCTCAGTCGAAACTTGCTGTTATGCCAATCAAAAGGCACTGTTTAACTGTCAATCGAAGGATATTGTTGAACTTCCAATCGAAAGGCACCTTGCTAATATTAAAAAATTTCTGCTTTCTTTAACCAAGTGTTTGTAACCACCATGTGAAGGAAAAATCTTGGGAAAATATGAGAGGGCAAATTTTGGGGTACAACAGTTTTCTATTACTATTGAGGGTTGTTATACCACCCGAAATATAGGGTCGACCATTAGGGAGTCGGTGGTTTTTGTTCGACTGTTTCATCAACCACCTCCTCATACTACACTGGTTCCTCACATGGGGGCGCACATCTTGTTAAACCGGTGCTCTTGGGGGCACCATGGAAATCTATGATGCGAGTCATTTAAGTTGCTAAAGTCTGATAACTCTACACAAATTCTTAATCAAATGTCTTAATATGAGACTCATCTGTTGAGTAAGCATATTGACCATCTCATGGTTACATTCATCCATATGTTTCCTAATGATAGCAACGATACTTGGGGTTAAAGTATGCATGACTTGGTGGGAAAATCCCAATCCAATTGAACAGCCAAATTGATTTCCCAATGTCCCTGAAGCATGATATGGGGAAAACTTCGATGCAGATTTTTCACCAAATGTCAGACTATTGTTATGCAGTCCTGCCATCATCGTTGTTGGCATTCCGTATTCATGTGTATTTCTTGCAAAACTAGGCACATACTGACTAGAAGTTGGGATCACACCATCGTGTGTCTCTCTTGAAAAAGTAGGCACATACTGCCCAATAGTTGGGATCATACCATCATGCGTCTCTCGCAAAACTAGGAACATATTTCCCAGAAGTTGTGACCATTGGTGGTATTATAATTACTGGCTGTGTTATGGTAACTATGTTTGGTGCAGTCGAAGAAATGAACACCGAACTAGAACCTATACTCGTCGCCACACTGGTATTCCCTCCCAGGTTTTGATCCCTTTCAAGAGTTCTAGGATATACCATTTTTCTACCACTTCTCAATTTCATGCACGACGCAAGAAAAAATCAAACATGTGTCCCACCGAGTGTGCCAATTTGTTTCTCCGTGAAACAATCTCTAGCCTCTTATTAAAGGTTACTTGCAGAATCGGCCACAATAATCCTAGACTTAGTGTTTTGAGTGTTTTGGGGTTGAAACTGGTTAATGTTGGATAAGAAGGGCAAAAGTAAAAGACAATTGCAAAATAAAGGAAATAAATGACAAGACTTGTAATTTAAATGTGAAAATTGGAAATTTCTATGAATTTAAATGTGGAAGTATTCATACATTGTTAAGCCTGGACTCGTTTCTCTCTTAGATGCATGTACTTTGAGTGTAATGCTCTAAATATGACGAAATGCAACCTCTAAAAAAATACAAATGTTTGCTTAAATAAAAAATCTAACATTGTAACCATCGACGGTTACTAGTCCCATGTTGGGATTCATGAAGAACTTCTATAAACTACTTTAAAAACCTCCCCATGTTCTTACTGGCTTCATGAGTTGGTAACTACTCTTGTCGCCACTTGTTATTGCATGTTGACACTTTTCCTCCTGTCGAGACTGCCTCTAGAACTGGTGTCTTTGTCGACCTGATTTCCTTGACTTCTTTGACTTGTCATGGACACATTCCTTTCTTTATGGCGGACACATTCCTTTATAACCAAATATACCTTATAGTTAAAGGCTTGCTTCCCTAGTTGTAAATTGCTGGTCAACACATGTATAAAGTAAATTTCCGCTATGAGGGACCTCGAATCAGGATTATGTGCCTTAATAGACCCGCTCATGTGTTTGCAGTAGAAGAAGTATCATATGGCAAGCCTTGGTTTTATGATATCAAGCATTTCCTCCAGAGTCAGGAGTACCCACTTGGGGCATCAAAGAAAGATAAGAAAACCTTGAAGAGGTTAGCTGACAGTTTCTTCCTCATTGGAGATGTTTTGTAGAAGAGAAACTTTGACATGGTCTTGCTCAGATGCGTGGATAGAAACGAATCAGACATGTTAATGCATGAAGTTCATGAAGGGTCCTTTAGTACTCATGCCAATGGGAATGCAATGACTAAAAAGATGCCCAGAGCAGGTTACTATTGGCTAACAATAGAATCTGATTGCTATAAATTTGTGAAGAAGTGCCATAAGTGTCAGATTTATGCTGATAAGATTCATGTGCATCCAAATATTCTGAATTTTATCTCATCTCCATGGCTTTTCTATATGTGGGGCATTGATATGATTTGTATAATAGAATAAAAATCTTCAAATGGACATCATTTCATCTTATTGGTAATTTATTACTTCATCAAGTAGGTAGAAGCAACATCTTTTGCTAATGTGACCAAGCAGATTATGGTCACGTTTATAAAAGAATCAGATTATTTTCTGGTATGGTGTTCTGGGTAAGATTATCATTGATAACGGCTTGAATTTGAATAATAAGATGATGAAAGAGCTTTGTGAATGTTTCAAGATTGAACATCACAAGTCTTCACCTTACAGACCCAAGATGAGTGGTGTTGTTGAAGCTGCTAACAATAATATCAAAAAGATTGTCTAGAAGGTAGTTGTGACTCATAAGGATTGACATGTGATGTTGCCTTTTGCTTTGCATGGATATCAGACATCTTCCTGTACTTCAACAGGGGTAACCCCCTTCGCTCTTGTTTATGGCATGGAAGAAGTGCTCCTCGTAGAGGTTGAGATCCCATCAATGCGAGTCTTTATGGAAGCTAAGTTGTCTGAGGTTGGATGGTGTCAGAATAGGTTTAATCAATTGAATTTGATAGAAGAGAAGAAAATGACGACCTTGTGCAATGGCTAGTTATATCATAATAGAATGAAGCAAGCATTTGATTAGAAGGTTCGACCTCATGAATTCAGAGAAGGCAGCCTCATGCTCAGAAAGATATTGTCTTTCCACACTTATTCTAGGGGAAAGTGGACTTATAATTATGAAGGCCCATATGTTGTCAAGAAAGCCTTTTCCAGCGGTGCTATGATTCTTGCAACTATGGATGGTGAGGATCTCCCTCATTCCGTGAATGCTGATGCAGTCAAGAAATAATTTGCCTAAAAAAAGAACAACTCACTAAGTTGAAAACCCGAAAGGGTGGATTAGGGAAAAATGAGCGTTTTGGTGGGATGAGTACCCGAAAGTCGGTCTAGGAAAAATTTAGAGACATAAACAGAAATAATTAATTTCGATAGATCGAAAACCCGAAAGGCCAATCTAGGCAAAAGTTAGGGATTCATGGCAAGTAACTATATCAGACAAGACTTGATTGCCTGAAGCAACGTCATCCAAAAGGAATTCTCATCATTTCTCAACCAAAGCTTGAGCGCCGAAATTCAAAGTTGTTAGGGAGAATAGTGGTCGTTGTATTTCAATGTAGCCATTTTCATGTATTTAACATTTTCAAACATTGTAATCATCTATGAATTCACGCCATTTGTAGACTACCATTCTATTAATAAAATTTGAGCCTTTATCCAATTATTTGCAATTCTTACTTCTTGCTGTTTGCAAAATTTCATTTATTATTTATAGTATTTTTTGAAACAAAAAGGTTTAAATAACAATCATGTTTTTCTAAAATTACAAAATTATTTTTCTTCGATTTGTGAATCAAACTAAAAGGAATAGTAACAGTTGTTCCATAGATGGTCGAATATCGAAGTGTGGAACTTAGCTTCCCGACGTATACAATCATTCTCCACCAGAGTTGATTGTTATAGTTTTCTAGAAATTTCCAGGTCTCCCCTGTATTTTGTTGAGCATATAGTGGGTTTCCTCTTTGTCATGTTATAGTGATTGGTTTATAGCAGGCATGATTCAATTTTGTTCAGCTAAGTCTGGATTTCCTTGATCTGGCTTTGATCCAGTTTCCCCCAGCTGAGTGTGATTATTTCCCCAATCGGCTTATGGATTTGTTTCTCCATTTGTTTTATGATTTGAGTTTCCTCGCAAAGTTCTAATCTCTTGTTGTGATATTATTGTTGATCCCCACAAGGTTTTATATCCAGGTCAGAGTCGCGTTTCTGTCTCAGAATTTGTTAATCCCCAGGATTTTTCTTTGTGCATCTGAGAAGATTTCCTCCTTTTACAACAGAGTTTATGCAGATATTTTCCCCAGAATAGTTTGAAGGATGTGCGGCGTCTTAATCTCAACAGATCTATCCTTTCCCCTTGATAAGACATATGCAATACGTTTGTAACCCCTCAGTGGATTCTTGGTATCAGAATATTGTGTAGTGGTTATTCCCAAGTATTGTACCCCAAAATTTTCCCTCTCATTTTATCAAGATTTTCATCACAAGATTCTTTGGACTCCAGACAGGATTAGGGTTTGCTCTGCTCAAGGCATCTCCTTGCACTGATGACGTGAAATTAGGGTTTGAGTTTGCACATGGATTTTTGGACTTCCAATGCTCAATGTGACTTTCATATTTCATGTTGGACTTATAAGATTTCCCATACCAAGTTTCAAGCCTTGAATCAAATTTTTGCCAAGTCAATTGGACAGTTGACCTAGAAATCAGCTGTATTGGGGAAAAAGTCAACTGTGGCCAATTTACAGTCAAACCTCATAATTTTTGAGCCACATCAACATTATAGACTCATATGAACCATTTGATAAAGTTTGGACCACAACTCCTCAAGAAATTTGATCAGATCACTAAAAGGGCAAAATGGTCGTTTTTAGGGTTTTGACTGTAGAAGGGCAATTTCTGATTTTTTACCTAGCCAATGGAAAATTGGTTTCAAACATGGATTCAAGGACTAAATGGAATCATCTTTACCTATTCACAAGGATCAAAATATCTCAAATGCATTGGATTGACAAATGAATTTTCCAGTCAACTGATCAAAAATCAACTGTACACTGAAAAGTCAAACTTTAACTTTTTTGGTCAAAATCAAGTACCAAGGGTCATTTTTCATCAAGATGTGTCAAAACATGAAACTTGTTCATCAATAAACCTAATTTTGGAAATTAGGGTTTAAGATTGAAATTTTTCATAACTTAGAAATTTTCTAAGTTATGAAATTCTTATTTTTTCCCAACTTTGCCCAACTTTTTCACCATGATTCAATTGGATTCAAAGAAAACTTCCAACATGAAAGTTGTAGTCCTCCACAACATATAAAACTTTTATTCACAAAGTTTTCCAAAAAGATGCTTGGATCTCAAGTTATGATTTTGTGAACAAGGGTCCATGAAACTTTTAACTTAGTGAAATTTTGCCCTAGTTTAGGCAGGATTTTGACCTATCTTCATGACAATTTTTCACATAGTTACAATTGGAATATCAAAATGCATTTCAAATATGGATTTTAGATCATGTTACAAGCTTTCCAAAATGTCCAAGAACCCTCCAAAATCATTTGTGGTTATGGAGAATCGAAGGTTTGAATTTGGCAAAATGTCACTTTGATCCATGGCATTTTTCATGTTGTTACAAGTTGCAAATTCTATCAAGCCTTGCTTGTACTTGTTTAGAGGTTCTTAAACCCTTCCACACTCAAAAATTGAATGCAAACACAATGGATTAAGGCATTATTCTAATCAATGGAAGATTACACATTGAATTAATCTAAAAATGGCAAAAAGTTAACAATGCCATTTTGATAAAGTTCACTTTATGAATTCTTGTTTCCCTTGAGCCTTGAACCCATCTCTTTGCAGCAAACCAACTCCATAAACTTAGGAAAAGGTACATCAACTTTGTGCAGCTAGGAAGGAGGCCTGTACAGGCTCTTGAGCATTGTCAAAATCACTTTTCTTCTAAACCAAGTCAACTTGCAAAAAGGACATAACTTTGCAATCTGATAAAACCAAGTGTTGTGAACATTTGAACCAAGTTTTGCATATCACACTAAATCAGAAGCACGAGCTAACCACTTCTCAAACCTTCCAAAACACCAAAATCACATTTTCTTGCAAAATAGGGCAGGTTCTGCATTTTGGTTTCCAAATCACAATCCACTCGTGCGTTTTCCCCCAAACCTCTTCCAACACACTCCAAACAACACACATAAGCTATCCCAACCATTGGCCAACAACTGTAACCTTGTTTTCAAGCTTCACCATTTTTGAATTCTGACTGTTCAGGTTGACTTCTACAAGCTTATTCAAGCAAGTTCAAATCTAGCTAAGCATTGGGAAAGCTCCAAGGAACTTCAAGTAAGCTCACAAGCATCTCAGGCCTCACTGAAAACCCTGCATTGCCATACTCGAGCTTGACTGAAACAGGTAAAGTTCAAACTTTTCTCTCTCTATTTAGGAATCATTAGGCTTAGGTTTGTGAATAAAAAATGTAGTACTCATTTCCCTTGAGTTATACATATGCATAGATTTCATTTAAGTTAACTGAGCTGGGAGAATTTGAACGACGAACTTTCTGAAAAAGCTAGGTTAGAAATTAGGGCCATAGAAATTCTCTCTGGTCTTTGAGAGTTAGATTAAGTTTTTTATATGGTTAGAATTCTATTATCATGCTCTATAACTTTCATGTTGCAAGTTTTTGTTTTTAAGCACAAATGCAGGAGATACGAATATTGAACTATGGCGCGCGTTATTTGGTTCAGAGGTTGAAGATGAAGGCCATCTGGGCCGGGCCTGTTTGTTCCATGCTATTTGCACCCCTTAGGCCTGCTGTTCACACCCCCTTGGCCCATTATTTTTAATTTTCATATTTTTTCATTTCTTTTTTAGTTTCTGACTTTTATTTATTTTTCTAAATATTAAAAATTACTAAAAATATTTTCATAAATTTTCATATTTTATTTTATTATTTTTATTATTTTTTCTAGCATAAAAATAGTTTCTTAAGTAATATACTTTTATTTTCTTAAATAAAAACTTGTAAATATTATAAAAAATATTATATATTTTTATTTTTATTATTTATATACTTAAATAATATTTTTCTCACATATTTTTATTTTTCAACATTTTGTATATATTTTATTTTATTTTCTTGTACATAAATAAATAATACATAATATATATATTTTCTTAAAACAAATTAGGGTTTCCACCCTTAATAAAAATAATCAATAATATTTTTCTTATTTTTAATACATTAAATAATTTATTTTTACATACATAAAAATAATACAAAAACACTTTTGCATATTTACAATATATTGCATATTTAAATATTTGTCCATTTATTTATTTAAATATTGAATTCAATATGGTTGTAATAGTTGAAATTAGGATTTTAATTTCTTGCAAATATCCCCCTATTCAAACTTGTACCCCTCTCCCATAATCATGTTGTAATAGTCGTAGATTTATTTTTACACACTTTATAGCTTTCAAATATGTCATGATAGCAAGATTAGGGTTTGTATGCAAAATCCAAAATCAAACAAATAGCTTGACTAATACAAGGCAAAAATGCATGAAATTGACAACACAATGCACACAAGCACACCTAGGGTTTCATCCACTTGTTGCCTTTAAAATGGCCATGGTATGCATGCTAGGTATCTTGGCAAAACAAAATCAAAACAAAAGATCATAGTCCCTCGATGACGCTATCTTGGTTGCCTATACAAAATGATCTAGTCCCTCAAACAAAAACTTGCTAAAGATACTTAGCACTATTGTTATCACGGCCATACGATGACCCATGCCTGTCCCGTTTAACATCCAAACACAAGGTTGTTTACCAAATGCAATGGTAAAACAACACTGTCAAAGGGTTAAAAATGTGTAGGAAAGATCTTTGAGTAGGGTAGATGCTCCTAGTTACTTGATCAAACTTGCAAACATCCTTGCTATTTTCAGACACATATCACAACACAATTTCAAAATATTTCCCAAAATAAACTTTCAAACATTGAAACATTTTTCAAAAGACAAACACCTTTGTAAAACATTCAAACAAGAATTGTTACAAAGGTTGCCTAGACAAGGCCTCTTTTCAAAATATTTTCAAAACCACACACGAAAGCACCATTTCAAACAATTGAAAAGCAAAAGCAAGTGATCTAAAACAAGTAACTAAGAGCCCATGGAAAACCATGGATGAAAAGGGTGCTAGCACCTTTCCTTTTCATAATCTACCCCCTGAACCCAAGAAAACATCTCAAAGGTCTTTCCTGTGCTTTTTGACCTTTCCTTTGGATAAATAAAAAGTCGGTGGCGACTCTTGCTAAACCGAAACATTTGCGAACACAAACGCAAAACCTCAAGTCAGTTCTCCCACCGCATCACAGAACTGGCGACTATGCTGGAGATCATTATAAATAGTGGGGTTACCTTAGAGTTTTAGATCACCTTTACATGCTTATTTTGCTTGACTTGTATGCTTTACATTTGGTTCTATTGTTTGGGTTTGAATCCTCTACCCAGATTTGGGAAACATTCATAGGTAAATAGCAATACGTTGTGGAAACTGTGCGGGGTATACCGACATGGTTGAAGCAATAGCTATATTAGTGCGACATATTTGTGGGTACCAGTAGCCTTTGAGTTAATCAAAGAGAATACAGGGCCGCTGAGTGATGTCATGAAGCACTAATGGACTTTTAGAACCTTTACTTGACCAACTTGGCCTTTTTAGGGGTAGTGAGATGATCGGCTTTGGTACAGTCCAAAGTTGGTAGATACTCGATACTACACTCATTGAGGATTGTTTTCTTGGAATATTTCGGTCGCCAGCCAAGTGGCTAAACTGAAACAATGAACACAGAAAATAATCCAGTGATATTGAGCTCCTTAGAACCCGGTTACTATTTATAGGACAGGTTGAGCCAACTAAACTTCAAGAGGGTACTTACCTATGAAACCCCATGCAAGCCTGAAACTAGGATCTTGTGTGACTTGTTTCTACATATATACTTGTGCATAACATCATAACATCATGAAGCATCATATGCATCCACTAACCATTTCAAGGATTTAGATCTTCATCTATGTTCCTGTTTTGTAGGTAATGGATTCACTTCGCAGGAAAATAATTCAAGTCAACCTTGTGAGAATTCCTCCTCAAATCAAGGAGCTTGCTTCCAAGATTCTAGAGTATTCTCCATTCACTGAGAGGCATGGTCGTCTTCTCAACTTAGTCAACACCAACACTGAGGAAGACATGGTGAAAGTTCTCTTCCAGTTCTTTGACCCTCTACACCACTGCTTCACATTTCCTGATTACCAGCTAGTGCCTACTTTGGAGGAATTTTCTCAACTCTTGAGGATTCCTATTCTCCATCAACTACCCTACAACGGTACGGAAATAGATCCAAATCTTGAAGATGTTGCTCAAGCCTTACACTTGCAACCATCTGATGTCAAAGGTCATTGGGAAACCATAAGTGGTGTCAAGGGTTTCTTGGCAAAGTTTCTATTTGAGAAAGCTCAAGAATGCTGGGATTCCTTGGACTTACAAGCTTTTGAGGAGATTGTAGCTCTTCTCATATATGGGTTGGTCTTGTTCCCAAACCCTGACCAGCTTATAGATGTCAGTGCTGTCAAAATTTTCATGGATCACAACCCGATGCCTACATTGCTTGGGGATATCCTCCATTCATTTCACACACGAACAATGAGGAAAAGAGGTGTTCTCATGTGATGTACTCCTCTTCTAGCAAGGTGGTTTATTTCTCACCTGCCCCCAATCAGTTTTGAAGAATGAGCAAGGTTTGAGGTCGTCGCAACGATTGATGACTCTTACGCATTCAGATGTTCATTGGTGTTCTCGATCCCGAGATAATGTTATCATCATTGATCATTGTGGGGAATTCCCTAATGTCCCTCTACTAGGCATTAGGGGAGGCATTACCTACAACCCTTGCTTGGCTCTGAGACAGTTTGGGTATGCCTGAAGGGATGGCCCTCATGACATGTTGATTCCAGACTTGGTTTTTGACTTCGACAACGATGATCAAGGACTTCGACAAAGGTTTATCCGAGCTTGGAGAATGCCCAACAAAGTGGACAGCAAGACCTTGGGACACAAGAATTCCATCCCTCTTGAGCCTTACCTCAAGTGGGTACGAACCCGCGCCCAAAGTCTTATGATGCCTTACCCCTACATGCTTCCTATGATTAAAGAGCCTGTTGTGGAAGGAGAGGTTCCATACACCCTCCTACATCCTGACATGCCAACATCACTTGAAGATTTGCAAAGGAGTTGGATACAGCTCAAGGGAGAGCGCGATACTTTTGAAGCCCAATTCTACGCCAGTGAGAAGAAGGTTTTGGAACTTACTCGTCAACTTCACAAAGAGCAGACTCTCAACACCTACATTGCACCGAAAAGGATGCGCAACGTCTTTTTACATTAGAATTTTGTATTATTTTTCCCATGGGGAATTTATGTACTAACAAATTCTATCTTACTAATATGACATGCGCTCTTTTTTGTTTAAAATGAATTTGAATTTCTGAATCCTTGAATGTATTACATGAATACATCTCATTCATCATATGCATAAACAGGTCTTCACACCAGGTTTCCTTATCTCTCTGCTGTTTATTTCAGCAAGATGGATATAGAGCAGACGGTCAAAGACTTACAAGCGCAGAATTCACAGTTCCAGCAACTACTCATGACCTTGGATAAGGGTCAGGAGGATCTCAAAACCTTGCTGGAAAAGGAGAAAAAGAAAAAGAAAAGAGTTGGTGTGGCTACTTTGGGTAGAAGATTTGAAGGTCAAGCTAGAAGGGTCCTGGATTTTCCCTTAACATCTGATGAAGGGGCAGGAAAGGGAGCTGCAGTGCAACCTGAGTCTGAGGAAGAAGAAGAAGAGGAGTATGAAGACTATTCTGAGCAGCAGTACCCACCTGCAGATGATAAGTACAAGAATCTAGAAGAGCGTTTGGCAGTTATGAAGGTGCAGAGAGTATTTGGGATGGACTTTGAAGATCTAGGGCTGGTTTCTGGGATTGTGATTCCCCCCAAGTTTAAGGTGCCTATATTTGCTAAATACGATGGTTTGTCTTGTCCAAAGATGCATCTACGATCTTACGTCAGAAAAATCCAACCTCATTCTTCTGATAAGGATCTATGGGTCCATTTCTTCCAAGACAGTCTTTCAGGGACGCAGTTGGATTGGTTTTACCAGCTAAAGAGGTCTGATGTGCATAACTGGGAGGATTTGGCTGCTGCCTTCTACAGACAGTATCAATATAATGCGGATTTAGCACCAACCCGTACTCAACTACAGAGTATGGGTATGGTCTCAAATGAAGGCTTTAAGGAGTACGCCCAGAAATGGAGAGACTTGGCTGGATGAGTACAACCACCTCTATCTGAGAGGGAGCTTGTGGATATGTTCTTGGGTACACTGTCAGGCCCCTTTTTCAATCACCTGATTGGAAGTTCGTCTGCGGGGTTCACCGAGTTAATTCTGACTGGTGAGAGAGTCGAAGCCAGCATAAAGAGCGAGAAAATTCAAAAGGATACATCTGCTTCCGCTGCCATCAAGAAGACCTTTCCAACAAAGAAAGAGGTATCAGCTATCTACTCTCAAAGAAATCAAGGAAGAGTTGAGCGTCGGCCAGTGGTGGGGGCTGTAATGATTCAGAAGTTTGCAGTTGATCAACCTAGAAACAATCAACCAAGAACCAACCAAGCAAGAGTGGAAAGGCATGCACGGTAATACACTCGGATCAACATGACACCTGCTCAGGTTCTCCCTCATCTCTTGAAGTTAAATCTTGTCCGTTTGAGGGAGGCCCCTAAAAACCCTAACACTTCGTCACCATACTACCATCCCAATGCCAAGTGTGCTTATCATTCAGATAGCCTGGGGCACGACACCAACAATTGTTGAGCCCTCTGGAATAAGATTCAGGATTTAATAGATGCTAAAGAAGTTGAATTCGAGGCCCCTGAAAAGCTTAATGTGATCTCTATTCTGATGCCAAAGCATGGCCACAATGCCCATGCTGTTGAAGAAGACCTTTTTGTTGCTACTGTTGATGATTTGATGACTCCGCTATCGATAATCAAGTTGAATCTGTTGAAGGCTGGGATTTTCCCAGGCTGTGAAAAAGATTGCTATCTTTGTTCATCCTTACCAACCGACTGTCCGTTGTTGAAGTTAGGCATCCAATGCCTAATGGATAACCAAGAGATCCTTTTTGAGAAGACTCTTGTTACTCCGACTCCTGTCAATGATGTTTCGATAATTACCATATCCGCCAATCTTTCCAAGGTCTCCAAAAGACCTGTTAAGATTACATCTGATCCGAAGATTGTACCTTTGAAGATGACTATGCTGGGGCCTATCCCGTACAAGTCCAACAAATCAATACCGTGGAACTATAGGGGAGAGATCTTTTACCACGGTATTAAACAAATTGAATGGACTGAAGAGAGTTCTGATGAAGAGACTTTCGACATTGGAAACATTGCTGGAACGAGTAAAATCACCCGCAGTGGAAGAATTTTCTCTCCAGAGATTGCGCCACCAAAGACAATCTTCGGACCCTCAGCCGCTCCTAAGGTTACTCCTGCACCGGTCAACATATCCGCGAGAACTCTAGTTATTGAAGAAGTTGTGACTCCTAAACTTGTTCCCTCTGCTGCTGATGATGATAGAGGGAAATGGATCCAAGAAGAGCCTGTCAGGACGAGGGCTCAACCGTTGATCATCCCTGAAACCTCTCAAAAAGAGATGGAAGAGATTTTGAAAATAATCAAGAAGAGCGATTATAATGTTGTGGAGCAACTGGGGCAAACCCCCTCAAAAATCTCTATGCTGGCCTTGTTGCTCTATTTGGAAGCTCATGCCAAAGCTTTGATCAAATTCTTGAAGACGGCCCATGTGCCCCAGGAAACCTCCACGGACCAGTTCCAGGAACGTGTAGCCAGCCTAACAGCAGACAACGGTCTAGGGTTCTCTGACATTGATCTAACAATCAAAGGGAGAAAACATAATGACGCTTTGCATGTCTCGGTAGAATACATATGGACTACTCTGGCACACGTTCTGGTAGACACTGGTTCTTTGTTGAACGTCTTACTAAAGAAGGCATTGTATAGGCTAGATTGTGAAGGTTTAACTTTGAAGCCCAGCAACATCATTGTCAGAGCCTTTGATGGTTCTAAACGGATGGTCCACGGGGAGGTGGACATCCCAATCAAAGTGAGAACTGAAACCTTCAACTCCATATTCTATGTCATGGACATCCGTCCCTCCTATTCTTGCTTGTTGGGAAGACCCTGGATTCATCATGCTGGAGCCGTCACTTCAACTCTGCATCAAAAGCTTAAGTACCCTGTCCATGGGAAAATTGTAACAGTTCACGGTAAAGAGGAATACATGATAAGCCATCTTAATTCTTTCCGCTATGTGGAATTGGATGGTGAGTTCATCGAGACCCCCTTTCAACACTTCGAGCAAGTTTCTGAAGAGATTGCAGCAACCAAGACAGTTCCTTCTGTACCCATGATTACCCGACCTCTGCCTCGGATGTCGTCACTCAAAGATGCAAAGGCTGTGATTGAGGAAGGAGGAATCACAATCTGGGGGAAGCTTCCCGACTTTCCTTTAAAATCTGATAAATTCGGCTTAAGTTTCACTGCTTCTGCTCAAAAGGCTGTGCGTCGCTCCCGGGCTGGAGGACCACCAGTGAAGATCACCCATCATGGAGTCAATGCTTTGGAGGATAGTGAAGAGGAGAGCAATCTTGAAGACTGGATTTTCCCTACTGTGGAAGGAGGACTACGCAATTGGGAGGCAAAGGACTTTGTTCCCATTACTTTCATCAATCAGTAATTTATCTTTCAAACATTTCTGTTGGTTTGTAATAATTCCTAAACAATTCGTACACTTTTTACCTTATGCCTTACCCGAGGCATATAGGTCCATTTGTAAGGGTTTGATTTTTCATCTTCATATGCCATTTTAATGAATCATGGACGTTTTCACATATAAACTTTTGTGTTCATTGTCTTTCCTTTTGAATTTTATTTGTTTAAAGGTGGCTATCCCTTACACATACCCACACTTACAAATACAGGTACCCTTCCACTCTGGATTCCATGGGTAACAATTCTGCTATGGCCTTCAGTGACTCTGAAGATCTGGTCTACCATGCCGAGTACGAAGGAGATGAAGACTGTGAAGTGCCTGGAGAATTGGCTAGACTGCTACAACAGGAAGAAAGGGCTATTCTACCACATGAGGAGTTATTAGAGACCATCAACTTGGGAACTGAGGAAGACAGAAAAGAAGTTAGAGTGGGTCCCAACCTGGAGCCAAGTCTCAAAGAGCGCTTAGTTCAGCTGTTGAATGAGTATGTCGAGATCTTCGCCTGGTCATATGAAGACATGCCGGGACTTGATACAGATATTGTGGTTCACCGTCTCTCTACAAGGGAAGACTTTCCACCAATTAAACAGAAAGTTCGCCGCATGAGGCCCGACATGTCTGAAAAGATCAAAGCCGAAGTTATGAAGCAGTTCAATGCTGGATTTCTTGCTGTTACTTCCTATCCACAATGGGTTGCTAACATTGTGCCCGTACCCAAGAAGGACGGCAAAGTCAGAATGTGCGTGGATTACATAGACTTAAACAGGGCTAGCCCTAAAGATAACTTTCCACTACTGCACATTGACATCTTGGTTGACAATACAGCTCATCACAAGGTATTTTCTTTCATGGACGGATTTTCAGGTTACAACCAAATTAAAATGGCCCCTGAAGACATGGAGAAAACTACTTTTGTTACACAGTGGGGTACGTTCTGCTATAAAGTGATGCCATTCAGACTGAAGAATGCCGGGGCAACCTATCAATGCGCCATGGTAGCTTTGTTTCATGATATGATACATCATGAGATAGAGGCCTACGTAGACGACATGATAGCCCGTTCACAAACAGAAGAAGAACACCTCGACCATCTGCAAGAGCTGTTTGTCAGGTTGAAGGAGTACAAGCTCAGACTGAACCCTAACAAGTGCACTTTCAGAGTCAGGTCCGGTAAACTCTTGGGTTTCATCCTCAGTAACAAAGGCATCGAGGTTGATCCTGCCAAAGTTAAAGCTATACAAGAAATGCCTGCCCCTCACACTGAGAAGGAGGTTAGCAGTTTCTTGGGACGCCTAAACTACATTGCAAGGTTCATTTCTCACCTAACATCTACCTGTGAGCCAATCTTCAAGCTGTTGAAGAAAGATCAGTTGGTTAAATGGAATGATGACTGTCAAGTTGCTTTCGATAGAATCAAGGAGTATTTGCTGGAACCTCCTATCTTGATGCCTCCCGTCGAAGGAAGACCGCTTATCATGTATTTGACTGTCCTGGAGAATTCAATGGGGTGCGTACTGGGCCAACATGACGAGTCTGGCCAAAAAGAGCATGCCATTTATTACCTTAGCAAAAAGTTTACCGACTGTGAGACCCGATACTCACTGCTCGAGAAAACTTTCTGCGCTTTGTTATGGGCTGCTCGCCGGCTAAGGCAGTATATGTTGACACATACCACTCTATTGATCTCTAAGATGGATTCGATCAAGTACATCTTCGAGAAGCCTTCTTTATCTGGAAGAATCGCAAGATGGTAGATGATCCTGACCGAATACGACATACATTACACGACCCAAAAAGCTATAAAGGGGAGTGTACTAGCTGACCATCTAGCTCATCAGGCTGTCAAAGATTACCAATCCATGAGGTTTGACTTCCCCGACGAGGATATCATGACTTTGGATAACATTGAAGAGAACAGACCGTATGACGAACCTGAACAAGGATCCCGATGGACCCTATACTTTGATGGTGCCTCCAACGCACTTGGGAACGGTATTAGTGTTGTGCTTATCTCTCCAGAAGGTTTCCATACACCTTTCACAGCTAGACTCTGCTTCAGCTGCACCAACAACACGGCCGAGTATGAAGCATGTATCTTTGGTCTCAAGGCTGCTATTGACTTGGGAATCAAATCTTTGATTGTATTTGGGGACTCTGCTTTGGTTATCAGTCAAATCAAAGGAGAATGGGATACTAAACATCCTAACCTCATCCCTTACAAAGAACATGTCCTGACATTGCTACCTCATTTCAAGCAGATTACCTTCGAGCACTTCCCGCGAGAAGAGAATCAGCTAGCGGATGCTCTAGCTACAATGTCATCCATGTTTAAACTTAACTGGGATAATGAGGCTCCCCAAATCACCATTGAGCGGATGGACGAACCTGCACATTGTCACGAGATTAATACCGAAGAAATAGTGGACCGACCATGGTTTCATGACGTCAAAAGGTATCTCGAAGCACAAGAATACCCTGAAGGAGCTTCAGTAAACGAAAAAAAGTTCTTGAGGAGGTTCTCTGCCAAGTTCTTCCTGAGCAATGGTATCCTATATAAGCACAATCACGATTGCATTCTACTCCGATGTATGGACAAGGTTGAAGCTGAGCAGATCATGGCTGAACTGCACAATGGTACCTTTGGCACTCACTCAAGCGGGCATACGATGGCTAAGAAGATTCTACGGGCATGCTATTACTTGTCTACCATGGAAGCTGACTTCCATCAACATTCCCGAACATGCCATAAATGTCAAATCTATGCCGACAAGGTACATATACCTCCAGTTCCTCTCAATGTCTTAACAGCTCCTTGGCCATTCGCTATGTGGGGGATTGATATGATTGGAGAGATCAAGCCTACAACATCCAATGGACACCGCTTCATCCTGGTGGCCATTGATTACTTCACCAAGTTGGTCGAAGCAGCTTCCTTCGCCTCCGTTACAAAGAATGTGGTTGCCCGCTTCATCTAGCAGAACCTTATTTGCCGGTATCGTATCCCCGACAGGATTATCACTGACAATGGTACAAACCTGAACAACACTATGATCACCGCTTTGTGCGAGCATTTCCAGATTCAACATCACAATTCATCTCCCTATCGGCCAAAGATGAACGGTGATGTTGAAGCTGCTAACAAAAATATCAAGAAGATCATACAAAAGATGACAGTCACCTACAAGGACTGGCATGAAATGTTACCGTTTTCTCTGCACGGGTACCGTACCACGACACACACTTCAACTGGGGCAACACCCTATTCTTTGGTATACGACATGGAAGCTGTTTTACCTATCGAGGTTCAGATTCCCTCCTTGAGAATCATGAAGGATGCTGGTTTGAGTGAAGACGATTGGATTCAGACCCGACTTGATCAACTTAACTTGATTGATGAAAAGAGACTTACTGTTGTTTTCCATGGTCAGGCGTACCAAAAACGGATGATCAAGGCATTCAACAAGAAAGTCAGACGACAGACATATCAAGTCGGGGATCTTGTAATCAAGCGGATCATCTTGCCACAAAGTGATCCCAGGGGAAAATGGACTCCTACTTACGAAGGACCATTTGTGATCAAAAACATCTTTTCTGGTGGGGCATTGATCTTAACCACCATGGACGGTGACGACCTGCCGCACCCTGCGAACGCAGACATAGTCAAAAGATACTATGCATAAACGACCCGGCAAGTTGAAAACCCGAAAGGGCGACTTGGGCAAAAATGGGCATCCCGGTGAATCGAAAACCTAAAAGGGCGGTTCAGGAAAAAGTTAGGGATAAATAAAAAAATTTGTACACCCGGCAAGTTGAAAACCCGAAAGGGCGACTTGGGCAAAAAAGGGTTTTCCGGTGGACTGAAAACCCGAAAGAGCAGTCCCGGCAAAAGTTAGGGAATTAAAGCGTATGACTATGTCTCGTCGGACCACTTTAAGGACAATCTCTTCACCAGACAAACTTCGGGCTTCTGATCAATCCAATCATCGTCGAACGAAGCAACGAATGGACAAGATATTCAGAGTTACAAAGGTTATAGCAGAATGGGAACCCCATGGAATTTTCACACACAACCATCTTTCTTTGTATAAATTTTTCTCAATTTTTATGAAAACATTCTCTTACTAGGATATATGTCTCCTTTGTACAAAATACTTACACAAAGTTAATACAAAGATACTTCAAAGTGCAGAAAACTATTTGCCTTTTCTTTTTCTTTACACTTGTGTTTTATTTGAAAACGTCCAATGGTTTCTTAAATAAGCATATGCATTTGAATATAATCACCTTTTTACAAATAAACGAAATGAGAAAGAACAATTACTGATAGGTTTAAAATATAGGAAAACGTATTGAGGCTATTCCAAGAGAAATCCCCTCCAGTACATCATCCAGATCCCCAGTGGAGCTACAACTTTGAAATACATATCCCCAGTGGAATCAAATTTCAAAATCCTCTCCAGAGTCCAATCTAAAAACTCCCAATCCCCAGCGGAGTTACAGTTTCAAATCCTTAATTCTCACCAGAGTGCAACCTTCAAACTCCCAATCCCCAGCGGAGCAAAAAAACTTTGGGTCATGAATCCCCAGCGAAGATGAAACCTTCTTCCCCAACGGAGTCAAATTTCCAACTATCAATCCACAGCGGAAACCATTCAGTTTTCCCCATATTCCCCAACAAGTTGTCTTAAAGTCTGAGAATCAACCAGATGACAGTTAACTTTTATCTCCAACCTCCGGATAATTCCCCAGTAGATTGGCATACAACCCAAACTCCTAAACTTTTTCCAAACAGGAATAAGACTTTTCCCCCCAGAGTCCTGATCTCCCCAGAAGAGTAGCTACTCTCCAGCAGTATAACTATTCCCCACAGACTTCTTAATCCCCAACAGTTTAGAAAACAGTTTAGAGATGCTCCAGACACACATGCTATTCTATTGCTTATTCAGATTCTCAACTTCAGATACAGTCCAGATACGCTCCAAACACGGTAGCCATGCTGATCACTCATGCTGATGTTCCCTAGCTCGGATACGCTCCAGATACGGTAGCTATACCCTTACTCGTATAGATTTAGATCCAGTTACAGCTTGGATACGCTCCATATACGAAAGCTATACCCTTGCTCATACAAATTCAATCTCCAGATATAACTCAGATACGTCCCAGATACGGATACCATTCTGATGTTCATTCTCCTGATTTTCAACAAACCTTCTTGGATGGCATTTTTAAGCCCATCTCCAGCAAGATTCTATCATCTCCAAATGGCATCTTTAAGCCCATTCCCTCATTTTTTTGACGAGTGCAAATTTACGAGTACTCTAGTGTCCAATCTTCTTTTACCTTCGAGTCATGAAAGGCAAACTCGCCAATCTAACTCTTCAGGTTCAAGAAGATTGAACAGGGGCAGCTGTTGTACCCTAAAATTTTCCCTCTCATTTTATCAAGATTTTCATCACAAGATTATTTGGACTCCAGACAGGATTAGGGTTTGCTCTGCTCGAGACATCTCCTTGCACTGATGACCTGAAATTAGGGTTTGAGTTTGCACATGGATTTTTGGAATTCCAATACTCAATGTGACTTTCATATTGCATGTTGGACTTATAAGATTGCTCGTACCAAGTTTCAAGCCTTGAATCAAATTTTTGCCCAGTCAATTGGACAATTGACCTAGAAATCAGTTATATTGGGGAAAAAGTCAACCGTGGCCAATTTACAGTCAAACCTCATAATGTTTGACCCACATCAACATTATAGACTCATATGAACCATTTGATCAAGTTTGGACCACAACTCCTCAAGAAATTTGATCAGATCACCAAAAGGGCAAAATGGTCATTTTTAGGGTTTTGACTGCAGAAGGGAAATTTCTGATTTTTTACCTAGCCAATGGAAAATTGGGTTCTAACATGGATTCAAGGACTCAATGGCATCATCTTGACCTATTCACAAGGATCAAAAGATCTCAAATGCATTGGATTGACAGATGAATTTTCCAGTCAACTGATCAAAAATCAACTGTACACTGAAAAGTCAAACTTTGACTTTTTGGGTCAAAATCAAGTACCAAGGGTAATTTTTCATCAAGATGTGTCAAAACATGAAACTTGTTCATCAAGAAACCTAATTTTGGAAATTAGGGTTTAAGATTGAAATTTTTCATAACTTAGAAATTTTCTAAGTTATGAAAATTTCTTATTTTTTCCCAACTTTGCCCAACTTTTTCACCATGATGCAATTGGATTCAAAGAAAACTTCCAACATGAAAGTTGTAGTCCTCTACAAAATATATAACTTTGATTCACAATGTTTTCCCAAAAGATTCTTGGATCTTAAGTTATGATTTTGTGAACAAGGGTCCATGAAACTTTTAACTTAGTGAAATTTTGCCCTAGTTTAGGCAGGATTTTGACCTATCTTCATGACAATTTTTAACATAGTTCCAATTGGAATCTCAAAATGCATTTCAAATATGGATTGTAGAGCATGTTACAAGCTTTCCTAAATGTCCAAGAACCTTCCAAAATCATTTGTGGTTAGGGAGAATCAAAGGTTTGAATTTGGAAAAATGTCACTTTGATCCATGGCATTTTTCATGTTGCTACAAGTTGCAAATTTTATCCAGCCTTGCTTGTACTTGTTTACAGGTTCTTAAACCCTTACACACTAAAAAATTGAATGCAAACACAATGGATTAAGGCATTATTCTGATCAATGGAAGATTACACATTGAATTAATCTAAAAATGGCAAAAAGTTAACAATGCCATTTTGATAAAGTTCACTTTATGCATTTTTGTTTCCCTTGAGCCTTGAACCCATCTCTTTGCAGCAAACCAACTCCATAAACTTAGGCAAAGGTACATCAACTTTGTGCAGCTAGGAAGGAGGCCTGTACAGGCTCTTGAGCATTGTCAAAATCACTTTTCTTCTAAACCAAGTCAACTTGCAAAAAGGACATAACTTTGCAATTTGATAAAACTAAGTGTTGTGAACATTTGAACCAAGTTTTGCATATCACACTAAGTCAGAAGCATGATCTAACCACTTCTCAAACCTTCCAAAACACCGAAATCACATTTTCTTGCAAAACAGGACAAGTTATGCATTTTGGTTTCTAAATCACAATCCACTCGTGCATTTTCCCCCAAACCTCTTCCAACACACTCCAAACAACACACCTAAGCTATCCCAACCATTGGCCAACAACTGTAACCTTGTTTTCAAGCTTCACCATTTTTGAATTCTGACTGTGCAGGTTGACTTCTACAAGCTTATTCAGGCAAGTTCAAAGCTAGCTAAGCATTGGGAAAGCTCCAAGGAACTTCAAGCAAGCTCACAAGCATCTTAGGCCTCACTAAAAACCCCTGCATTGCCATACTCGAGCTTGACTGAAACAGGTAAAGTTCAAACTTCTATCTCTCTATTTAGGAATCATTAGGCTTAAGTTTGTGAATAAAAATGTAGTACTCATTGCCCTTGAGCTGTACATATGCATAGATTTCATTTAAGTTAACTGGGCTGGGAGAATTTGAATGATGAACTTTCTGAAAAAGCTAGGTTAGAAATTAGGGCCAGAGAAATTCTCTCTGGTCTTTGAGAGTTAGATTAAGTTTTTTATATGGTTAGAATCGTATGATCATGCTCTATAACTTTCATGTTGCAAGTTTTTGTTTTTAAGCACAAATGCAGGAGATACAAATATTGAACTATGGCGCGCATTATTTAGTTCAGAGGTTGAAGATGAAGGCCATCTGGGCTGGGCCTGTTTGTTCCATGCTATTTGCACCCCCTAGGCCTACTGTTCACACCCCCTTGGCCCATTGTTTTTTATTTTCATATTTTTTCATTTCTTTTTTAGTTTCTGACTTTTATTTATTTTTCTAAATATTAAAAATTACTAAAAATATTTTCATAAATTTTCTTATTTTATTTTATTATTTTTATTATTTTTTCTAGCATAAAAATAGTTTCTTAAATAATATACTTTTATTTTCTTAAATAAAAACTTGTAAATATTATAAAAAATATTATATATTTTTATTTTTATTATTTATATACTTAAATAATATTTTTCTCACATATTTTTATTTTTCAACATTTTGTATATATTATATTTTATTTTCTTGTACATAAATAAATAATACATAATATATATATTTTCTTAAAACAAATTAGGGTTTCCACCCTTAATAAAAATAATCAATAATATTTTTCTTATTTTTAATACATTAAATATTTTATTTTTACATACATAAAAATAATACAAAAACACTTTTGCATATTTACAATATATTGCTTATTTAAATATTTGTCCATTTATTTATTTAAACATTGAATTCAATATGGTTGTAATAGTTGAAATTAGGGTTTTAATTTCTTGCAAATATCCCCCTATTCAAACTTGTACCCCTCTTCCATAATCATGTTGTAATAGTCGTAGACTTATTTTTACGCACTTTATAGCTTTCAAATATGCCATGATAGCAAGATTAGGGTTTGTATGCAAAATCCAAAATCAAACAAATAGCTTGACTAATACAAGACAAAAATGCATTAAATTGACAACACAATGCACACAAGCATCCCTAGGGTTTCATCCACTTGTTTCCTTTAAAATTGCCATGGTATGCATGTTAGGTATCTTGGCAAAACAAAATCAAAACAAAAGATCATAGTCCCTCGATGACGCTATCTTGGTTGCCTATACAAAATGATCTAGTCCCTCAAACAAAAACTTGCTAAAGATACTTAGCACTATTGTTATCATGGCCATACGATGACCCGCGCCTGTCCCGTTTAACATCCAAACACAAGGTTGTTTACCAAATGCAATGTTAAAACAAAACTGTCAAAGGGTTAAAAATGTGTAGGAAAGATCTTTAAGTAGGGTAGATGCTCCTAGTTACTTGATCAAACTTGCAAACATCCTTGCTATTTTCAAACACACATCACAACACAATTTCAAAACATTTCCCAAAATAAACTTTCAAACATTGAAACATTTTTCAAAAGACAAACACCTTTGTAAAACATTCAAACAAGAATTGTTACAAAGGTTGCCTAGACAAGGCCTCTTTTCAAAATATTTTCAAAACCACACACGAAAGCACCATTTCAAACAATTGAAAAGAAAAAGCAAGTGATCTAAAACAAGTAACTAAGATCCCATGGAAAACCATGGATGAAAAGGGGGCTAGCACCTTCCCTTTTCATAATATAACCCCCGAACCCAAGAAAACATCTCAAAGGTCTTTCCTGTGCTTTTTGACCTTTCCTTTGGATAAATAAAAAGTCAGTGGCGACTCTTGCTAAACCGAAACATTTGCGAACACAAACGCAAAACCTCAAGTAAGTTCTCCCACCGCATCACACCAAGCAATATTTTCATTCCCTAGCAGTTGATCTTTGTAGTGGGACCTTTGTTCCTCTGATGATTGTTTTTTATCACCAGCGAGATCTCCATCTTCTTGTGATTTAACCGAGTATCTATTTATATTGTGACATTGTTTTCTCCAGTTGGGTCTGTGTTGTTTTCCCCTGCTGAGTCGGTAATGTTTGTTTATTAGCATACATATAACATTACATTCATTCATCCATACATACATCCTACATAGCCGAACTTAGATTCGCTGCTCATTTGCATTTCTTGGTATTTCTGATCCACTTTCTTTGGTGATGTTTTCCATTTGTAGAGTGTGCATCCTTTTAATTCCCCATTGATTTTATCCCTCGTGGAAGAAATTTTGTTTCATCGTTCCTTCCCAGTTCATTTATCTGGATGGAACAACTCCCTAGTTGAGTTCATTTCTCACTGAGTCAAGTCTTATTTGATTGTTTCTCTACAGTTTGTTCTTGGATTGAACTTTGGTCCCTCAACAACAATATTCTAGGAACCCTGGGTTTGAGTGCATTTATTTTGTACCATTGAAGACCTAGTATTGCTCAGTAGAGATCTTTTATGATATTTCCAATCAGAAGATGAAGAGTTTTATCTACCTAATAGTTTTGCTTTCATAACCTTCAGTAGAAGATGTTTTTATAACGAAAATATCTTTTTTTGAGAAGCTTGTATGTTCTTGATATTTCAGTTTTTCGATCGACAATAAGTGTCAGTCTCTTTATTTGTCCATGGATTCTCTTCCGAATAACAACAAATGGATTTCTATTTATTTGATAAGCCTTTTGTACATCCATCCCGCTTGTATCTCTAGGAGTTTCCCCGACAAAGTTATTGATGATCATCTACAACAAATGACTACCTTTTAAGGAGGCTTGTTTATTATCCCTTCCAGGTGGCATAACTTGGTCAAAGAAGTAGTTGGGCCGGTTGCAAGTGAAATACCAGAAGTCTTAGGAATCTTATTATCATTCAAGCTTTGCTTTATCCTCGGGATTTTGAGCTATTAATTACCTTGTTAAGCCGTCACTTGGCTGCTAGTTGTTAGTCTTTTCTTCTTTTGTTGATTACCTTGTTAAGCTTCCACTTGGATGATAGTTGATAATATTTTATCCTTGGTTTTATTACCTTGTTAAGTTGTCGCTTGGCTGGTAGTTGGTAATCTTTTCTCCTTGGGTTTATTACCTTGTTAAGTTATCGCTTGGCCGGTAGTTGGTAATCTTTTATCCTTGGGTTTATTACCTTGTTAAGCTGCCACTTAGCTGGTAGTTGGTAATCTTTACTCCTTTTGTTTATTACGTTGTTAAGTTTCTACTTAGCTGGTAGTTGGTAATCTTAAATCCTTGGGTTTATTACCTTGTTAAGCTTCAACTTGGCTGGTAGTTGGTACTCTTTTATCCTTGTGGTTATTACCTTGTTAAGATGCCACTTGACTAGTTGGTAGTTGGTAATATTTTATCCTTATGTTTATTACCTTGTTAAGTTGTCACTTAGCTAGTAGTTGGTAATCTTTTATCCTTGGGTTTATTACCTTGTTAAGTTGCCACTTGGCTGGTAGTTGGTAATTTTTTCTTCTTTTGTTTATTACCTTGTTAAGATGCAACTTGGCTAGTAGTTGGTAATCTTGTATCCTTAGGTTTATTACCTTGTTAAGCTGCCACTTGGCTGGTAGTGGGTAATATTTTCTCCTTTTGTTTATTACCTTGTTAAGCTTCCACTTGACTAGTAGTTAGTAACCTTTTACCCTTGGGTTATTACCTTGTTAAGCTGCCACTTGGCTGGTAGTTGGTAATCTTTTATCCATTTGTTTACTACCTTATCAGGGTTTCATTCCTAATAGTCTTAGTAATTTCTCTTTACTCCTTTTTAAGGATTTTTTCCCCAGTAGTGTTGAGAATTCTTTTCCTCATGTGAGTTTCTGTTTTGTCTTTCCAGACCTCCTGTAGGAGGTGTTTTTCCCTCAATAGAGTTGGTAATCCTTTCCTAAAGATCGCTCCTCTGTTGGTTTCTTATGTTTTCTATTTGCATTATTAATTTCATCCCTAGTGGAATCTTATGTTGATGTTTGTTCTCTGACTGTGATTTTGGTTTTCCCTTTGCACAATTATCCCTGGAGTTATGTTGTTCCCTAGTGAGTTGATTTTCCTGGTGAACTCCTTTCTTGTTTCTTTCTCCAACTGTAGTCTCATCTACACTCTGTTTATCCCCAGCGTTGTTCTGTGCTTACCACATAATCCTTTATGTCTGCAATCATATTCATAAGCATTTTCTAGCATCTTTGGGTCAGAAATATGGTCTTCTTTATTCAAGTATCTTCAATCACGTCAAGATAAAGATTCCAACCTTCATATCTCTTTATAGAAGAAACTTAAATAGGGGTAGCTGTCATACCCTAATTTTTATCCCTAAGATCCCATTTCATTTACCTCATTTACATCTTTTCGTATCATCAAGATCACAAACTTGGTAGCCTCCTAATCATCTCTCGGAGTCTTTCCTTGAGGAAATGTGATCAGTTGTTTTTACACAGTTATTTACCACCGTTTTTAGTTATCCTTTCTTTGTATCATCGAGTGTTTTATTACATTTTGCCACTTTTTATGCGTTGGTTTTGTGTTTAAATGTTTTCAGATTCAAAGGAATAAATCGGGACAAATCGGTGTAAAACTATGAGTTTCGGAAGAAATGAAAAAATCACATTTTAGGAGGCCTGACACGGGAGGCCGTGTTGCCCAACTTAGGCCGTGTCAGGAGGAAGGTTATGGCACGTTGAAAAATATAGGATGTTATGGGTGAAACACGGGTGGCCCTGTTTCCCAACACGGGTCATGTTGCAACCCTTGGGACTTGAATTTGATAATTGAAAATCCAGAAGGCCAAAACAGGCGGCCGTGTTGCCCAACACGGGCCGTGTTGGCCTGTTACGCTAATTTGTGGTCTTTTTTATATTTTTCTCATCTTTTAAGTTGTGGGGGAGTCTTGGGTACTTCCATCCAACCTAAGTGAGTTTTTTCTATTTGGATAAGTTTCCACGATGAATTGGAGGACTGTTTGCAAGCAGGGAATTTGGATGATAGAGGAGAGCAACGTATGAGATTCTTGGAGGACATAGATTTTTCATGAGCCACAACGGTTGAAGATCAAAGTTCATCATTTATCTGTAATGTTTAACATTTATATCATTTAAATTATTTTGAACAATAAGAGTAGCTAAACCCCCCAATGTTAAGGGGGTGTCCCTGATTTGATCTGTAGTGACTTTGATTTTCTGATTTTATCAATTCCATGGTTTTTATTATTCAATTTAATCGTGCAATTTTTTTATGCTTTCCTGATCAGACCAATTAGGATTGATTTGCGGTTAACAGCTAGCTGGAACGCGGTTGTTAAGGTTTTTGTACGATTAGACTATAGTAGATATTGTTGGAAACCCACCAAATATGTATGATGAATTTCTACATAATGACAATGAATTATGATAAAGAAAAGAAAAGAAAGAAGACAATTATTTTCTGCAGAGTTTCTCTCCGTCCACAAACTGTGGAAAACTTTGTTATTCAATTTGCAACTGCAAAATACTGTGAATGACTTAATTGACTTCATTACAGACTTAGGGGTTACTCCCTATTTATAGATTTTGGTTAGCTCAAAGCCCAAAATTATAAAAGCCTAAAATACCTATTTTAATACTAAATCAAATCTATCTATTTTAGATCTAAACCAAATCTATTTAAATCTAAAACAAATCTAATTTGTGTGCTCTTCAATACACCATAGTTTTGACACTATGAATTACAATTTAACACACCACCTAATTCATTGTGTCTAAACTATCTATATTTATTATGGCTCTTAGTCTTATGAATACTTCGACCTGCACTCCCTTCATCATGTTTCACAAACCCATCTGGTTGTTTTACATAAACTTCTTCGTCTAAGGATCCATTCTGGAATGTACACTTTACGTCCATCTGACATATGTTCCATCTGTTTATCTCTACTAGACCAACAACTAACCTGATTATTTCGATCCTAGCAACAGGTGCAAAAACTTCATCAAAGTCTATTCCTTCTTTTTGTAGAAATCCTTTCGCCACAAGCCTTGCTTTGTGTTGAGTTATTTCCCCTTTCGAATTCCTTTTCACTTTGTATACCCACTTGACATCAATTTCCTTCTTGCCTTGAGGTAATTCGACAAGTAACCAAGTGTTGTTGTCTTTGATAGACTTAACTTCTTCATTCATTTCTTTCACCCACTTCGAATCTTTCAATGCTTCGACTGCATTGACAGGTTTTACATCTGCATAGAAAGCATAATATACCAACTCACCTTCATTATCTATCACATCATCTGATGTAATCACACAATCTTGCAATCTTGCAGGCATGCATCTTATTCTTTGAGGCATGATTATACTTGGTTGATATATAGTTGTTGGTTCCTCTTATCAAACTTCTCTTTCATCTTGATTTTCTGGTTCTTCAAGTAGGATTCCACTAAATCTTTCTTGACATTTTCAGTCCAATCCCATTCTTTAAACTCATCTATGATCACGTCCCTGCTGATCACAATCTGTTTCTTCACTGTGTCGAACAACTTGTAGCCTCCTGTTGAATGATATTCAACTAGAATCATTTGACTTGACTTGTCATCAAGTTCTCTTCTCAACTGATCTGGCACATTTTTATATGTAATAGATCGAAATACCTTCAGATGGCTCAAGCTAGGCTTCACACCAGACCAACATTCTTCTGGAGTAATTCCTTCTAGCTTCTTTGTAGGACATTTGTTCAAAATGTATGTTGCAGTCGAAACAGCTTCACCCCAAAACTCTTTAGGTAAATTCTTGACTTTCAACATACTTCTCACCATATTCATGATGGTTTGATTCTTCCTTTCTGCCGTTCCATTATGCTATAAAGTATAGGGTGGCACCACCTCATGCACAATCCCTTCCTTTTCACATAACATGTCTAAGTATTTCGACACATACTCTCCACCATCATCAGTTCTCAAAACTTTCAATTTTCGACCACTTTGTCTTTCGACCATAGACTTAAACTTGGAAAATACCTTGATCACTTCACTTTTCTTCTTGACCAGGTAAGTCCACAACTTTTTCCTGAAATCATCTATGAATGTAACAAAGTATTTGTTACCTCCCATCGAATCCACCTAGATTGGTCCACATACATCAGAGTATATGACTTCAAGAATAGCCTTCGACCTGCTTCCTGCATCCTTGCTGAAGCTATTCTTGTGCTGCTTCGCCTGCACACATTTCTTACATACCTTGTTTGGAATGTCAATTTCTGGAAATCCTGAAACCATACTTCTTCTCTTCAAATCTCTGATGTCTCTGAAGTTGAGATGTCCTAGTCGATAATTCCATATCCATTCATCTCTTCTAGCTGCAGTCAAAAGGCACTTGTGATCCATCACATTTAGTTCGATCTTGAAGGTTCAATTCTGAGACATAGGAGCCTTCAATATTAATCTTCCAGTGGAAAAGGAACATTCATCAGCAAAGGAACATAGCATAGGCGGACAAGTGGAAATGATATCTAACAAGAGTAACACCAAGAGAGCATCTGACTTCATCCGTGAATGTGTTTCAGGCGAAGAGCTCAAGAATTAGACAGCCGTGGAGATTCTAGAGATCTTTTTCTTTCCAAAGTAATTTTCTTGTTTTTAAAAGAACCTATGTCAAGCCCGAGGCATAGAGGTATCTTGTAAGGGTCCCCCAATTTGCTTTAGATAGTATTCACAATTATTAAAAAGTTATATTTCACATTCAATTAAGATACCTGTCTTTATCTTGCTTTTATCTCTTATATTTAAAATGGAAATACTTTTCTTCATATGCATCTTCCAAATTCACATACTAAAACTGCACCAAAACATGATAAATGTGCAGATCCATGCCTAAAATCACCGGTAGCGTTATTGCTTCTATCCGATATAATTTTGATGTGCCCATCAACCAAGCGGAAGAGGAAAATTATGAATATCTTGAACTCTCTAGAGAATTAGCGAGGGAGATAGAGAAAAAATCTAATAATATACAACCATACCAAGAATCTATTGAGACCATTAACCTTGGCACAAAGGAGTATTTAAAAGAGATTAAGCTAGGGGAAATATTAGAGAGAAGCTTCAAAGGAAAACTGATCAAGTTGTTACATGAATATATGGATATATTTTCTTGGTCTTATAGAGACATGCCAGGACTAGATATATATATTGTGGTGTATAGACTACCCCTCAAGGAAGGTTGTTCTCCAATTAGACAGAAACTCAAAAGAACTCGGCCAGACATGTCTAGCAAGATTCGAGAGGTAGTCCTTAAACAATTTGATGCAGGGTTCTTAGTGGTGGTAGATTATCCACCTTGGATAGATAACATCGTGCCAGTACCCAAGAAGGACGGTAAAGTACGCATGTGTGTAGACTATCTGGATATGAACAAAGAAAGTCCCAAAGACGATTTCCCTTTACCTCACATAGATGTTTTGATGGATAATACAACACAAGCATCAGTGTTCTCATTCACGGATGGTTTCTCAGATTATAATCAGATCAAAATGTCACTCGAGGATATGAAAAATACTACTTTCATGACTCCTTGGGGCACTTTCTGTTATAAGGTGATGCCTTTCGGTCTAAAGAACGTAGGGGCAACTTATCAACGAGATATGGTCACACTATTTCATGATATGATCCACAAGGAAGTTAAGGTATACATAGATGATATGGTTGCCAAATCTCATACAGATGAGGATCACATTATACATTTGCAAAAGTTATTCGAGCGTTTGCGAAAGTTCAAACTGAGGTTAAATCTGAACTAATGTACATTTGGCATCAGGTCAGGTAAGCTATTGGGTTTTATTGTAAGTCAGCACGATATTAAGGTAGATCCCGACAAGGTAAAAGCCATACAAGAAATTCCAGCTCCAAGGACAGAAAAAGAGGTTTGTGGTTTCTTAGGACGATTGAATTACATTTCAAGGTTCATATCACACCTAACTACTACGTACGAGCCTATATTCAAATTACTTCTAAAATATCAGACTGTGATGTGGAATGATGATTTTCAGCAGCCTTCGAGACGATAAAGCAATATTTATAGGAGCCACCAATCTTAATGCCACCTGTTCCTAGGAGATAACTTATCATGTACTTAACAATGCTTGAAGGGTCAATGGGATGTGTATTATGGCAACATGATAAAACTGGTAGAAAAGAGCATGCGTTCTACTACCTCAGCAGAAATTCACCGACTGCAAAACCAGGTACTCACTCCTCGAGAAAACTTGTTGTGCATTGGCTTGGGCTACTAAACCATTACGCAGTATATGTTAACTCACACCACGCGGTTAATATAAGAGTACGAAATCCAATTTGGTACTCAAAAGGAAGGATTTCCCGATGGAAGATGTTACTATCAGAGTACGACATCCAATATGTTACTCAAAAGACCATCAAGGGTAGTGTACTAGCTGACCATCTAGCTCATTAACCTTTGCCAGAATATCAACCAATGAAGTTCGACTTTCCAGACAAAGATGTCATGGTTATAGGTGACTACCAAATACCAGGAGTCGACGAAGGACCTGATCCAGGGTCACGTTGGACACTCATGTTTGACGAGGCTTCAAATGCACTAGAGCATGATATCGGGGCATTTTTTACTTCTCCAAAGACTTTTCACAAACCTTATACTACAAGGTTATGTTTTGACTACACCAACAATATTGATGAATACAAAGTTTGTATCTTGGGTCTAGAAGCCGCTATCAATCTAAGAATTAAATATCTCGAAGTGTATGGAGACTTATCATTAGTCATATACCAAGTCAACAGTTAATGGGACACTAAACATCCCAAATTGATTCCATATCAGGATCATGTTTTGAAGCTAGCTACGAAATTTACTGAGATTACATTCAGTCATATTTCGCAAGAAGAAAATCAGATGGCAGACGCCTTGGCAACTTTATCAGCCATGTTCAAGGTAACCTGTCCAAATCACGAACCATGCATTACAATTAGATCTTTTGAAGAACCTACACATTGCCTTGCCATGGAAGAAGGAACGGATAATAAGCCTTAGTTCTATGACATATAAAGGTATCTTGAGAAACAAGAATATATAGAAAATGCCTTTGTGATTGAAAAACAAACTCTGCAGAAGCTAGCTTCAAAGTTCTTTTTAAATGGTGATGTATTATACAAAAGAAAATTTGATATGGTGTTGCTCAGGCGCGTGGAGAAACATGAATCAGATAAACTTATGAGAGAAATCCATGAAGGCTCTTTCGTAACTCATACAAATGGACATGCCATAGCTAGAAAAATCTTACGAGTAGGTTATTATTGGTTGACAATGGAAGCTGATTTCTACCATTATACAAAGACATGTCACAAATGCCAAATCTACGCCGACAAAATGCATGTTCCACTGACCCCTTTGAATGTCCTAAGTTCTCCTTGGCCATTTTCGATATGGGGAATTGATATGATAGGAATGATTGAACCGAAAGCCTCTAACGGACACGATTCATACTAGTTGCCATCGACTACTTCACCAAATGGGTGAAAGCTGCATCCTACGCAAATGTGATAAGACAAGTGGTTACTCGGTTCATCAAATAGAATCTTAGATGCAGATATGGGGTTCCTAGCAGGATCATTACAGACATACGGTCTAATTTGAACAACAAAATTATGAAGGAGTTATGTGATGACTTGAAGATCGAGCATCATAATTCCTCACCATATCGACCCAAGATGAATGGGGTCGTTGAAGCTGCCAATAAGAATATCAAGAAGATGATTCAGAAAATGGTGAAGACATACAAAGATTGGCATGAAATGCTCCCCTCCGCTCTACATGGCTATCGTACTTCTGTACATACATCAACAGGTGCAACTCCCTTCTCTCAAGTATATGGCATGGATAAAATACTCCTTGTTAAAGTAGAAATTCCATCTCTATGAGTGCTAATGGAAACCAAACTTGAAGAAGCAGAGTGGGTTCAGATACAACTTGATTAGCTTAACCTCATTCAAGAAAAATGCCTGATAGCTTTGTGCCACAGTCAAATATACCAAAAGAGGATGAAGAAAGCATTAGACAATAAGGTTCGCCCTCGAGTAATCAAATAAGGAGATTTGGTGCTCAAGAAGATTTTACTACCTCTCCTTGATTCACGTGGTAAATGGACACCCAACTATGAAGGTCTATACATGGTAAAAACAACATTCTCGGGTGGTGGTCTTATCCTCACAACAATGGATAGGGAATATTTTTCACATACGACAAACTCTGATGCAATCAAAAAATACTTTGTATAAAAAGCTCACTAAGTTCGAACCCTAAACGACTGACTTAGGCAAAAAGGAGCATCCCGGTTGATGGAAATCCCTAAAGGGCGATCCAGGCAAAAATTAGGGACATATAAACAAAAAAATTATTATCCCGATGGATTGAAAACCCAAAAGGGAGGTTCAGGAAAAAGTTAGGGATCTTATTCGAAATAAAGAACAAATAGACTGCGGTCTAAGGACCACGACTATGAACATGAAGGAATGGGATTAATCTAAATCATTTGACTCAGAAGCAAATGATATCAGAGCTATCAAAAGGGCATTGGAGAAACAACAGTAGCAATTATCATTTTAATTTCCATTTTCAGTGTTATAAAAAACATTTTGTAATAACCTCTTTTTAGGAATTGCATCTTGCACTCTCTCCTATTCAGAGGCATATTTATCAATAAAAAATTTACTTTTTCAATATTTCAATTGTGTTTTTTCCTTTTCGGACTTGTTTGCAAAGTACTATGATTATTTCTTGTGAATACTGCATTAAAATCATTTTGGGGATTTGACAAACAAAATAATTTGATATAACATTAAAAAAATCATTTCGGTTAGAAAAACATCAAAAGTAAATTGACGTCTACGTTCACGCCTGCAATCATATCAATATCCATGCTACGTCCATGCTTGCGCCGGTGATACAAATATCAAAATCCTACTGACACCATTCATCTTGTTCAAATCAATTCAAAATACCACGACGATGTAACATACAACATTGGAGAGTAAATGGCACAAAACCAATGGTTTAAAAGAAGAGAACATTAAAAAAAGCACAACAAGCATTTGGTGCATATATAAACATTTGGAGCATATACAAACATTTGGGGCATATGAAAACACTTGGTGCATATACATTTGGGGCATATACAAAAAAATTCAGCACATATACACTTTGGGTTCCATATGAGCTTCGGGAATTATGCATGACATTTTTTGAACACATCTTTGGTGAAAACTATGAACTTTCTTGGGGCCCATCATTGGACTATCTGGTCCATAAAACAAACAAATACCTTGGTTGAGAACAAACACAACCGATAAACTCTGATTTTATCTTTGGTCTAGTTATCTAAGATTCGATTACCAAAACACTCTTATAATATCTATCCTCTATGTTGGGGTAGATATGCGAATTTTCAGGATTACGTTATTTATTCTCTAGGTCGTGATAAGTATGTAAGACTACCCTCGTGTCGTTTATCCTCTAGGTCATGATAAACACACAAACTTTTCAAGTATTTATCCTCTAGGTTGTGGTAAATATGTGAATTTTCAGGGTTATACTATTCATCCTCTAGGTCGTGATGAATATGTAAGCCTATCCATGTGTCATTTATCATCTAGGTCATGATAAATGCACAGGCTCATCCTCGTATTATTTACTATCTAAATTGTAGTAAACACAACAAAATTTGCGATGTAATTAATTGTGTTAGTCTTCATGCAACAATGTATTATCGAGCTCTGTTTTATTCATCCCCTAGGTTGTGATGGATACACAAATTTTGAGTCTTAAGCTTACTATGTTAGTCTCGAAGCATTAGTAAGTCAACTTTCAGACTTGTGTTATTTACCTCCTAGGTTATGGTAAATACGTGAAGAATCTACGATCTTTTTTAGATATTGACGAGTTATCAGTGTCGTCGTATCTAAGTCAAATCAAAACTTTAGGCTCTAACTCTGGTAAGATGATACATCATCATTTGCGCCTATTCTTCCTACTTTGGGGAACACTGTACAGTGTATCCCTATAATCTTCTGTCAAATTTGGGATCTTCCATTATTTAATAAACCTTTGATTTGAATGTGCGAGACCTGCTTATTCTTGCACCCTTCAATCGAAGAGTAATTAAATAAGGGCAACTTTCATACCCCAAAATTGCGCTACTGATATTAATAACTAATCCATTCTTTTAATCTTAGTATTATTATTATATTCTTTGGTTTTAAAAATACTAATTAGTTTTATTCGTTGCTTCTATATACATTGGGATTCAAATAATAAAGGGGATGTATTTTTGTCATAAGAGTTTATTGCTTCACTTTTTAAGTAGATTGGCCCATTGAAGTGTGGGTTCAAAAATCCCATTTTAGATATTAAAGGGAGTGTATATATTGAGTCATTGGGCTTAGCTTGCCAAAATAACTAAGCCCAATCTATTTCATCTTATGCGGTCTAATAGAAATAGGGATATGATGTTAATAAAGGGGTGTGTGTTTTTTGGGATAGTCCATTAAGAGTTTTTTTGAAGGCCCATATTTCTTTTAGGGTTGAGTGGAAGTCAATTTCTGACTTTTGGATCTTTCGTTTATTTTAAAGATTATTATTTTTATTATAATTTAATTTCCATTATTAAATATTGTTAGCATTATTTTCATTATTATTTTATAAACATTATTATTATCAAAACAATTATTACATTTTATATTATTATTATTATTGTTTTATTTTCGTAATCGTTTACCAAGTCAACTGAGGGCCAAGAAACCCTAATCCCTAATCATCATCAACTACGCAAGCCAAGAACCCAGCAAGAACATTTACTATGCAAATCAAACAAAAACCGTATCAAATATTTCAACAATTAACAAAATCTAATCATATTAATTACAATACAAATTATCCAAAATTACACAAATCATATGAGTTATAGAATCAAATCTTTACAAACCCTAATCTAATTTACAACCAAATCTGAATAATCTGAATCCAATCTCAAATCTAATCCTTAATTTATAATTTTTAAACAATCAAATCCCTAATTCTTCAATCATTTAAAAATATAACGATAATTAACCTAAAATTTCCTAATCCATCTCTAAATTAAACCTATAAGTACCTAATTCTAAAACTAACTAGAGAAGGAAGAAATTAGTGAACATAAGGAAAGAAGGAGTAGAAAAGGAGAGATTTGGGTTTCAATTGCTGAACCCCTAGATATGTGTTACAGCACCATCGCCTTCAAGCTATCAACGTCATTGTGCCATCATTTCACGCACCTGCAAAGAAGGAAGAAGAAGGAATCAGCTGAAAAAACCAGAGAATCAGAAAGGAAAGTTACTACTACAAGAATCACGACAATGAGAGGTAAGCCTGAAACCACTTAGCTTTTAGGGTTTTAATGATTGATGTTTAATTGCTAAATTGGGGTTAGGTTAGGGCCAGGGTTCTTCTTAATTAGGGTTAGGTTTCATACGGGAACCCTAGGGTTCTAAAGATTTATGTTTCTAAGTTTCGATAAAGGTTAGGGTTCATATGAGAACTCTAGGGTTCTTGAGGGGTGGATGAAATTGTTAGGGTTCATAAGAACCGAGATGAAGATCAACGACGGATTGTATTTTCTCACGGTGGCACGGATAAACATATGAACATATCGGTTGAGCTTCAACCGGAGATCTGAGGTGGACGGGGGTTCCTATAGTGGCTAAGGGTGGGGCTGCCGACGAAAGCAATTTTTGGCCGACGGGGCAATTTCTGATCGCCTAGAGAGAAGCGAGAGCTTCTCTATCTAAAAATTTGTTTTATTTGGAGAATAACATAGAGAGAGAGAGAGGAAAGGAGAAAATGGGACTCTGGTCCTTACATTTGTTGTATACAACTCCCTCACAATCCAGAGCTTGCGTCCCCACGCCTTTACCATACGCCCTCCCTTTATGACCCTCTTACCACAATCAAACAACCCAAACAACGCATCCCCATCATAATTCCATATACGCACACACACTAAACCCAGTGGACTCTCCTCAGCTATGTTTGGGCCGAGCCCATTGCTAAATCAACCCTTAACATATTTTGTTTTACTAACACAATGCAAACTTGCACCCCCTCCAGCGCCATTGGGCCAAGTCCAACATCTGGACTTGGGCTCTTAATTCCTGCACCCCCAGTTTTACTAAACCATTGTAAAATAACACCCTTCACACAACTGGGCCTAAATTCAATATCTGGAATTAGGGCTTTGTTATTTACACCCCTATCCTTTTACTTATTTTTTTTATCATTTTGCATAATTAATAAATTATTAAATATTTTTAATATTTAATGTATTTTTGGTAGATTATTTTATAGTTATTTACTAATCAAAAAATCATTTTTTTCTAAATACTAACTTATTTTTTTTTAATATTTTAATCACATCAAATATTTTTCTCATGCATAAATATATTTTCTCATATACATATTATATTTGAAAACATCTAACGAATCAAATATTAACAATTTTCCACTAACTTAATTCAAACCTATATATTTTCAAAAAGAGGATTATGGAAATATCTTCTATCGACTGTGAACTTCGTCTACAAATTCAGCTATTCACACACCCATAGTTGGTTCAAGGAGAATCTGAGATGTTTCCATAATCCATAAAAAAACACCAACCAACAACTACAAACTACAAATTAGGTCTTTGATTCCTCATAAGAGGATACATATGCATACGACTTAAAAATCGCCCCGATTTCCCCTAACTAAAAATTAAAACCCTATTTCCTAAACCATAAATCTAAACACTAGTATCCTTGTGAACTAGGTACATGAGGGGTGCCTAACAACTTTCATTCATCTAAAACGAGTCAACAACTTAGAATCTCTGATCAAATTAAGGTTATCCGTTATATTCCCTTCCCTGGGATAAAAGTTAATGGTGGCGGCTCGTTATTTTTGCCTGTTACAAAAGAAGAGAGTGAGGTCATGACTTGTGTGAAAATCAGATCCCAAGTGTTTGAATGGAGTGAGAAATTTTTAGATCCAAGAGTGTGAGAATTTGGCATGAAATGTGTGACTCACTGAACTCAATTCAGTTTGTTTTGCACTTAGTGGAATTCGTTTTTCCACCACAAATAAGTGTGTACATGATTTGGTGGCACCAAGTTATGTTTGCAAATGATTTCTAAAATTATAGATCAGGGTTCAGACAGATTTCAGGTCACCATGTTCACCCTTAGCACAAATGAAATCCCCTCGTGCATTTTTTGATTTTTCTTGAGCCAAATGTTCCTTCATGACAAGTAAGAAAATGCAAAAAAAAAAAAACAACTCAATTGGATTCTTGATGATAAACTTGATTTTTGGTCAAAACACCTTGAACCAACTTGCAACTTTTGACTTTTCCTTGCAATCTAAGGCACATTGATGAACATGTGAACTCCAAATGCACGATCCTCAATTGTTATTTGATAAGTATTGTATAAACCTTGAGAAAACTTGATTAAGAAGACATGTAAATAAAGACATGAACCTACTTGAAATGACTTGAAAAGCAATCAATCAACTTAAACTTTCTTTGATCAAAAGGTGTAAAATGAAACTTGAGGAAAGGGTGGCTTAAGATTATAAGTCATGCCTTGATGAATAAGCCCTTGAGAATCTATGGTTAACCATATTTTACCTTGAGGACTCAAAACCTTAATTGGATAGCCACACTTGATCCTCTTGATTCAAAACCCTACCTTACAAAATAAATAAATAAAGGAACAAAGCATATTTTTGTATTTTGGTTAAGATTAGTAAAGCATAAAATGATTAATAATAAAGAAAAAGGGAAAACAAAGGTGATTGGTGATCTCCCACACAACAAACCCAAAGATAGGAGGCTTGGGAGGCTACCATGCTTGTGACTTTGATGAAGTGCAAAAAAATTTATAGATGGAATATTAGGGGTAAAAATTAGGATATGACAACCGCCCCTATTTAAGTTTCTTCGATGCAGAGAGATGAAGATTGGAATTATTCACATCGACGGGATTTGTGAAATGCTTATGATATGAATGCAGACGCAAAGGGTTCTGTGGGAAATAGTGCCACAGGACACAAACTTAAACTTGAAGGAGGTTCTATAGAGATACGCGACTCACTGGGAAAAGGAAACAACCTATAGAGAATCTAGAAAGGAAAACCAAACCAAAACTTCATTGGGGAAATAACATATTTGCCCAAAAAGAGGAGCAACAGACTTCGATGAGAGACTTTTACTGGGAATAAATTCATGGAAAGAGCTACTAATTTACTAAGAAACAAAACTAAAGTAAACAGTGAAAAAGGAATGAAGCAAAACTAACTCTTCTAGGGAATAAACCATGAGTTAGGGAATCACTTACTCTAATGGACAAAGAAAACCCTAAGTAGTTAGTGAGAAATGATAACTTACTCCATAAGGAATGATCCTTAGGAGAGGATGGACAACTTCACTAGAGAAATCAATCCATAAGGGGTAATTACTAACTCTTTACTGGGGAAAGAAACCCTAGAAGTAGTGAGGAAAAGAAATTACTACCAAATCATAGTTGAATGTAGTAAACCTGGGAATACCGACTCGTGGATGACGGTAAACTACCAACTCATGGACGAAGGTAGAAGAAAAAAGGATACACCAACTCATAGATGATAGTGAAGAGAAAATTTATACATTGACTCATAGATGATAGTGAACTACCAACTCATGAACAGAGGTAGAAAAAGATTTGAATTAATAACAACTGTTGGCTAGGATTTTCATAAAGAGAGAAATCCAATCCAAAAGTCAAAAAGGCTCTTTTAAAAGCATTAAAGAGCATTAAATTATAAGGAGTCAACTACATAAGCATGTCGACCAGGGATGCTTTCACAGGAAGTCGACCAAGGTTTTGTAAGCACCGTCCATCAGAGAAAAGTTCAAGGTGAATGGATTGGTCCCAGGGGTGGTGAGAAGCCCAAAAGAGTTAAGAGGCCCATAAGCACCTAAAACTGTAAAGGCGAAACGTTATGGAGGGAGAATGTGGGTTTGACCACAATGGAGAACGTGGGTTCATAAAGAGAAGTTACAATAGAGAATATGTGTTCGTGAAGGGAAGTTACGAAGAACACGTGGCATGCAAGGAAATGAAGCCCACTTAGAAAATAGTTATTTCAGTGTATTACAAATAAAGAACTTAGTGCAATTTTGTAAAAGGTCAAACTTTTCACATTCCTACACGCTAGTCACTCAAAGTAACCAAGCGAACAAGCGAAATGAGTCAGGAAAAGGCAACGTATGTTTGAACCAACCTATTTTTCAATCTTTCTTTAATGTTATGTCATTATCTTTTACAACTTAAAACGCTTTTTGTGTCCTTTACATTGCCTTTTTGTCAATATCTTTTACAATTTAAAACGTTTTGCTCCAGTCGAACGCACTCTTTTTGAAAATGCTTTGACTATACGCACGAACTGATGCATTGCTCCGAGATTCCTTGGTCGATCTCACCCGTAAACTTGATTTTAAGAGACCAGCGCTGTTTACCAAATCCAGAGGCAAACAAATTGGCACACATGGTGGAAATATTCTAGTATTCTCAGCTTTTTGAGTGTAGTGTCACAAAGTTTCTTATAGTTAGTGTGTGTTTAAATTTTAGAAGTGGTAAACTTTTGTCTAAGTCTAGAATGCCACGCTCTGACACGAACATTGCACATACGCAGGTTTATGCACAAAATGTGGATGTTATATCAGTAAGTACCACAACTCAAAGCATGACAATTTTATCTCCCGTAAGATCGACCGTATTTCATGGTTCAGTGACAACAGTCACAATGACATAACCTAGGAAAGGGGTATCACCATTTGACCTAAATAGACCACTCTTTCTAGGGGGTCCAGGGTCATCATTTATCCCTCACCAATATGGTATACCTTATTCCATGATGGTTAGGTTACAGTCAAATCCTGCCACATATATAGAAAACGCAGTTGCCACTGGAAACTAAGACAGTTATGCCCCAAATGGTCGACTAGGTGCTGTTAGCTATGTCCCTCTGTCAATGCCATCTTTAAATACTACATTTGTTATGTCTTTAAGGAAACAAATGGATGAAAGTAATTTAGAGTTAGCAAAAATCTTAACCCAACAAATGGGAGTCACCCTAAACCCTGTAGTTGACTAAATACGTAGATTGATCTACTTGTTAAGGGTCCAGCCAACTCAAACTCAAATGCGCCACATGCCATTGAGGGTTTTTGAAGAACTAGAGGGGACAAAAATGAGTGTACTTTTAGACCTCGAAGAGTGGAAACACCCACTTATTTTTTAGAAGAATTTATTGAACAATATGAACCAAGGCCATTCATAGTTAGGAGAAATCAAGATGTTGATTGAGTGTTAAGAAATGCCACTGTTAGACATAACAACATAGTAAATGTGGTAGAAGAAGTGTTAACATGATTTGGATTAAATGTTGGCCTCCGGAGGCCCAATTACTCTTCACCCTTGCCTGATTACATTCGATAGGCAGAATTATCTAGGGAATGTAAGGTTCCTAAGTTTACCAAGTTTGCTGGTGAGGTCAATGAGTCGACCATTGAACATGTTGCTAGGTACAAAACAAAAGTTGGTGATGTCGCCAGCGATGAGGGCTTAAAGTTAAGATATTTTCCTAACTCTTTGACAAAGAATGCTTTCACGTAGTTTAGAATGTTAACCCCAAACTCCATACGTATTTGGGAACAACTTGAGGGGATATTTCATGAACAATTTTATGCTGGTAAGCCTAAGATAAGTTTGAAAGAATTATCCTCCATCAAGAGAAGGTCATCTGAGTCAATGGAAGAGTATTTTAATAGGTTTAGGGTCCTAAAGTCTAGATGTTTTACTAGGGTTCCCGAACATGAGCTGGTCGAAATGGTCGCTGGGGGTTATATTATTCTATTAGGAAAAAGTTTTATCCTCAATCTATTACGGATATGTCCCAACTAGATCATAAGGTTCGATATGTCGAACATTTAAAAATAGAGAAAGCTAGAGTGTCAAAGGACCATACAAAAGGTAAAATTGCCTATGTAGACACAAAATTAATCCATAGAGTCTGAGGAAGAATACATGGAAGAAGGAGAGGTTAATATGGCCGAATTGAAAGATTAGCCTCATATGCATGTAAACCTATAAGACCATCTAAGGGAAAGACGATTGAAAGTCCAAAAAATGATAACACTAATACTAAAACATATATTTTTTATGTGTCAAAATGTGATGAAATATTTGATGTTTTAGTTTCAGATGGTCAGATTATAGTACCCCCAGGCACTAAGGATCCACCATTAGAGCAAAAGAAAAAAAATAGGTTTTTGCAAATATTATAATTTTTTGGGTCATAATACTTCTCAATATTTTCTTTTCAGGGATTTGATTTAAAAGGCTTTGAAAGACGGTCGAATGAAATTTGGTGAGAAACCAAAGACTATGAAGATCGACTCAGATCCCTTTCATGTGGCTGATGCACACTATGTAGAGCCATTTGAAGTATTGATGATGAAGGCTACTGAGGCCCTCATAGACGAACAGGTAAACATTATTAACTCGCTAGAAACATTCACGCTCAAGGCTATTGATGGTCTTGAAGAAGAATTTGGTTTGGCTACAACAATCGAGGCTATTAAGGGTTTCAAAGGTGGCAATGATAATATGTCTAAGCCACATGAAGTGATGATGGTTGATTTTACTGAAAAGCCTGAACGTGATCAGGACGATAAAGCAAAAATGGACTACAAAGATGAAGAGTTGTCTGAGGAAATGGTGGCTGAATTAATGAAGGTCATGTTTCCTAAACCTGAAGAGGAGTTGGTAGACTTTTTGAAAAGATGTAAGTTGAGTAACTATAGCTCCATGTTATGCCCAAACTGTAACGCGATCTATGATGAAGAAGTTGCAAAGAAGATTGAGGCGCTGAAGAAAAAGCACCATCAAGGAAATAATTCAAAAGTGGTGTTCGACCATGCTAAGGGGGCAAACAAGGTTCAAGTTCCTCGAGAGAAACCCAAGTTTCCTTATTTGAGAACTTTTGTGCCACCAAGTGATGTGCCCAACAATAATTGGGTTCGTCCCTTTTATCCTAGAGGGAAAACCAAAACTGGAAGGTGGTAAAAAAGGGGTCAGGTTTTACCCACAAATGGGAGATGACGGACAAATGATTTAGTTCAACCTAACTTGCTGAAACAGGGGCCATCCCAAAGAAATACCATGTTCCTCCCACCTATAAAGGGAAGAATCCTATGACAAGAACTCAATGGAGGAGGTTTTAGAGGAACAATAAAGCGGCAAAATAAGCTGAAACAAATTTGTTCCACAACAGAAGAATAAGAAAGCTATGAGAGATACTACAACAGAGGTTGTGTCACAAATGGGTGAAATCGCCCCAAAGGAAGTACAATGTCGACCGGCCAAAGAAAGGTTGGTGATGCCAATTGCGAATGAGTCTCCATTAAAGGTTGAAGATCTTGGTGACAATAACATGGATGATGAAGTATCAGACGATTTCGAAGATAATTCAAAGGACAATTTGATAATTCTCTGCAACATTGTGTCAGTTTTGCCCAATGAATATGGGTTTGCCTCAGAGGCATCTGGGGATGAGGAAGAAGACATGTGTGAAGAGTCATCAGGTCAAAAACCTCTATGTTATTATGTCATGAATAATAGGGTGGTAGAAGAGCAACATGCAACGTTTGAGAAACCTACAACTGACATTATGTTTCATCTCAAACCTGTGTTTATAAGGGCTAAGGTTGACGGGTTTCGGTGAACAAGGTGTTTTTTTGATGGTGGAACTGCTTTTTATTTAATGCCACTATCATTACTGACGAAAACTGGTAAGTTCGACACAGACCTTAAACCACACAATATGGTCCTATCGAACTATGAAGGAAAGACAAGTCACATCTAAGGTGTGATTCAAGTGAATTTGTTAGTTGGATCGACTTCGAGGCCAATATTATTTATGGTGATAGTGTCCAAGGCATATTTCAACCTATTATTGGGGCGCAAATGGATACATAGAATATGGGTGATTCCATCGACCCTGCATCAGCGTGTGTCCATGTGGCGCCAGGATGGGATTCACTACAAGAAAATTAGTGTTTAACGACACAAAAATTGCGACAGTTATGTGATAACTGTCGTAATTGACATATAGAGACAGTGTTTACGACAGTTGACACCAACCGTCCCTAATATTTATTTTGCGACGGTATATTTAACCATCATAATATTATTATTACGACGGTAAAACAACCGTCGGCCCCCATTTAACACTTTTAACATTGATTTTTCACCAACAACTAGTCACGACGGTAAAATTAACCGTCCTAAAAGGCATATCACGACGGTAAAGCACCCGTCGCACCCTTAAACCTTTCACGACGGTAAAATTATCCGTCCTAAAATTCATTTCACGACGGTAAAACAACCGTCGCACCCAAAACCTTTAAAAATTCTCATGGGCACGACGGTAAAACACCCGTCGCCGTAAAAAAGTTAAAAAGCTCTTAAAATACATAAAAATTTTGAATAGTTAAAATTCTATCATTTTTTTCTTCTAAAATTTGGCCTTTTCCTATCAATATATTATACACAGCCTAGATGCAAAAATATGTACTATATGTTTATTGACAAGTTGCAATGTATAATGATTATTTTTGAATAGTTAAATAGCAATACTGAAACCTGACTGGGATTTGATGCATATGAATAATATATGTCAAAAAGTTATACTACTTAATTTATGCAATAATGAGAAAAAATAACAGTCCTGTGCTTCTCTGTTAGATTTAGATTATAGAAATTTTATTCATACTTCACCATCCGGCACCGACCATCCATACTTCACCATCCGACACCACCACCGATTCAAGATTCGACAACCAATCACCCCAAAACCAACTCCCAGAAGCGGAAGAAAGAGGTCAATTCCAAGTTACAGCACCTACGAACACCAGAAGAGAAGCTAGCTTAAATCGAAACCCTAGAAAAGGAGCTCGGGGGTTTGTTTGAGTACTACAAAGGGGTTTTGGGTAAGAAGGTTATTGTTGACCTTAAGAAATGCGGTGGGTCGAGAAACACGGTTCACAACATTGAGCCAATTGCATTGGTAGGTAAATTTTTTAAAAAATAATTTTCAATTCCATTATTAATTTATTTTACCTTTTTATCCCTCTAGATAGATCTGGTGTTCATGAAATTCATCTATAATTGGCTTTGTTTTTTTTGTTTGAGAGGTTTTTAGGTTAGGCTTGCTGTGATTATTATGAACACACAAATTGTTTGGGAAATTAACCAAGTGATTGACAATTTCTTTGTTTGCTGTGAAATTGAATTCAAGGAGATGCTTTTACACAATTTAGTCATTATTGTTGTTGTTGTTCAGTTGTTGTTTTGATCCTTTTTCAGGATTTTAATTGAAATCTAATGTAAATTATGTAAATTGTTAGAAAAAAAAGCCATTTATAGAAACTCACATTCTTCTTTCTTATGAAAATGTGGTTCAAATAAGCTGAATACTTTGTGTGGTAAGGATGAAATATGTAATTACTGAAACAAACTCTTGCTTGTTTATTAACTTAGGATGAATTGTAGCATTAAAGCCTTAAAGGTCAATGGCATTTTAAAATGCAAGGTTGATAAGGGTGTTTTCCAGGTAATTTTATGCTTTCGTATTGTTTTAGTGCGGAGTCGAGGCTTGATTGTCAGTGCTTTTTGTTGTGTTTTTAAATAGTTGATGCAAGTTCTTTATTTTGTAAAGGATATTGCTTCAAGACTTAAAGCTGCTGTCAATGAAGACTTAGAAAAGCTATTTCATAAAATACTCTTGTTAAGCTTAAACTAATGACCTAAATATAAGGGATTTCCAATCTCTTTCTAGTTGGTTGTTTCTTGGCAGTCAAGTAAAAACTGACATGAATTCATGTTTTTTAGCTCGTTGCATGGAAAATTGATTTGGCTTATCGTTATTCGTATGTTTCATCTGTTTATCCATCTATCTAAACTAATCAATACTCTGTAGTGCTGATTATTTTAAGAAGCCTATTGCCTTTATTTTGTGTCTTATTCTGCTAAGGAATTTATGGACATGTTTTCAGTGACAGTGAAGAAATCACCTGTAGCATACTTCTTGGAGAAAGTTGGCAATGGAAATTCTTTATGGAACACAACAACTCTTGGGGATGAAAAAGGAAGAGAACGGGTTTATGACACTATCTTCCGCTTGCCATGGAGATGTGAATTGGTATTTGGTATACTTGTATTTTCTTGTTTGCAGTTCTAGATGTTGTAGATGGGTATGCTCCAGTGTTTAGTTGCTAGAAGTTTCCTTCAAACTTATCAATTGATCAAAAAAAAAATATAATGTAGGCGTTTTGGGGGAAGGATGTAACCCGAAGCTATTCATTTACTGTGAAATAGTTACTTAAGAATTGTGTTTGTGTATTTCTGTTTATGCATTCTACTTTTTATGTCATGGTATCTCAAGTGCTGAATTCATTTGCAGCTTATTGATGTTGGCTTCTTTGTCTGTTTCAATTCCTTTCTGTCATTGTTAACTGTGATGCCAACAAGGGTGGTAATGATCGTTTGGAAGCTTCTGAAAACAAGGTTTGCCACCTTTCTTCATGATCTGTCATAATACTTTGATGTCATTCAGTGCACCTGTTAGGATTTAGATGATATACTTATCCCTTTGCATCTTTTTGTTTAGTTTAGAGTTTTCACTTGAGCTGTGAGCATTTAGTTCAATTTTGTATTCAATTTCCAAAATTGTATTAAATTTACAAAGGAAATTGAACATGGTTCGTTTTTGTTGACTCGTAAAAAGGATTTAGTTGTAGATAATATGATTTCCTTTATCAATTCAAATATATCCTCTCTAGAAGTTTTGAACACAAACAAGAGTATAGTTGTAAATGCTCTAATTAACTTGTGTTTACGCCTAACAGGTCCTAATGCTGTGGAGTTTATCATAAACCATGCTGAAGTTTCAATCGCATTTGTTCAAGAAAATAAGATTGCATCAGTATGTTCTAGCTTTTTGAGCTCAATGTTTTAACAATTGCAACATGGAATGTCTAACACATTTAACTGTTTCAATGTTAAATCTTCTGAGAAAAAACTAACGTTCGTTTCCACGGATTTTGTCATGTCTTGGTCGGTGTTCTTCAAATCTTAAAAGTAGGTCAAGCATTCCTGTCTTATTTAAGATTAAGTTTTTTTTTTACTACATTTAATGCAGACTAACCTGTTTAAATCAATGTTGTAGCTATTGTGAGCTTTGGAAATGTTTCAGCCGCACAAAAGAAGGAAGCTGAGGAATTTGGCGTGTCCTGCTTCTCCTGGGAAGAGTTTCTCCAGTTGGTAAGATATTAGTGTTTTAAACTGTGGTTACAGTCACGGTTACTATGAACGTTCATGGTTCGATTCAAGAAGAATCAAACTCTTACAACAGTTTGCTAATATAATCATTCCAAGTTAATTTGATTAAGGATACTGTTACTCCGGTTAATTTGATTGGTTATGGGTTGGCGTTTTTGGGGGTTGCGTATTATAATCATTCCAAGTTGCAGGCGCTTAAGGCTTCGGAGACGCAGAAGAAGGCTCTTCAGAATGATGAAGAGGCTGGAAGGTTGTTGGAACAGAGAGACGGAGAAGGGACTGGAAGGAAGATCGACAGCCAGAACTGATTCAGAACTGATTCAGCTTGTCTTTCTCATTTTTGGATGCAAAATTCTGTCTGTTGGATGAGGCGCGTTTTGCTTTTGGGTATATGCGGTGGTGTAATTTACTACTTTTAGGTAATTATTTAATTTTACTCGGATTATCATCAGAGTATTATTATGTCATTTTATTTCATTTCAGCTTATTTCATTCATATTTTAGTTGTGTATCAGGTCTGAGATTGGCGTCTGTGTCTTATATATGCTTATTCAGTGTTTCGTATTAATGATCAGTTAATGAATTTAGTTTCCTTGATGCTCTAGAAAGCTTGTTATCAAATTGCTGTTTTTCTTTCTTAAGCTTAACATACTTGATTTGTGTTTATTTTTCTTGCCTTAACTATTGTGTAATTATCTAATATTCTATAAATCTAGATTAAGTTTTAATTTATTAAACACCTTTGCATTCAAGAGATATAGGCTAAAATTGTGCTCTATAATGACTTGATAATAACACAGATTGTTGTAACAATGTCTGTTCATCAGTATTCTATTTCAGTGCTGTCAATCGTGGTTCGCAGAAAATACTGGTTTTTAACTGCAATCTCAGTTTTCAGTGCCGTCGTGCTTCTTGTATCAACCCTATAGTTATATATGATAATCATAAGCTTGTAGTAACAATACTATTTTGATTTTGCAGGTAAGGATTTAAAAGACTCACGAGTGCTAACTGATGTCGGTGACGTCCCTATTCAAGAAATTCGAGATTGTGGCGTAGATGATAAAAGATTGATGAGTGTCATTGGCGAATCTGTCAAGTTAGTGATGGAAGAGGTAAATTTGTCAATTTATGATTTTGAATTAAAAAAGTACACCTTTATCATCCTCATATATTGTTTCTTAGCATTCACTCCACTATCATGTGAAATGCTATAACATTTTGCAGATAACTTTCTGTTCGAACTTGCTTGATCCTCGTGTTGTTTATATTCTTTCAGGCTCCTCTAAGACCCTTAGTTTTAGGTGGTGATCACTCAATATCATTTCCAGTTATTAGAGCTGTCTCGGAGAAGCTTGGAGGACCAGTTGATGTTCTTCATATTGATGCGCATCCTGACAACTATGATGCATTTGAAGGGAACATTTATTCGCATGCTTCTTCCTTTGCTCGTGTCATGGAGGGTGACTATGTTCGGCGACTCTTGCAGGTAATCTTTTATTGTTGATAAGTATAAAATCAAGGTGGCGCCGTGATTTTGTTGAAACTACAAACTGTAACCTTTTGCCAAAACAATGCTTTTTAATACATTTCAGGTTGGTATTCGATCAATAACAGCTGAAGGACGTGCACAAGCAAAAAAATTTGGGGTCGAGCAATATGAAATGCGAACATTTTCCAGAGATCGCCCCTTCCTAGAGAACCTGGTATGTCTCTCTCTGCCTCCGTGTTTGTATGCTCGTGTATATATGCACGTATGCACGCGTGCGCATAGTAAATTCCAAACATGTATTGATACTAACTTGTGCATTTGTATGTTCTTTTTAAACCTTGGTGATTTCCTTGTGCAGAAACTAGGGGAAGGTGTGAAAGGGGTGTATATCTCGATAGACGTGGATTGTCTTGATCCTGTATTTGCTCCGGGAGTGTCTCATATTGAACCGGGAGGTCTTTCTTTCCGCGATGTTCTTAACATCCTACACAATCTTCAAGGTGATGTTGTTGCTGGAGACGTCGTTGAACTCAACCCACAACGCGATATTGTTGATGGAATGACTGCTATGGTAGCTGCTAAGTTGGTCAGAGAAATGGCTGCAAAGATTGCAAAATGATCAAGAGATTTCGGAGCTAACCTCTTTTTGTTATAGTTCCTGAAAATCGGAAAATCTCACTTGTTATAGGTAACTTGTAGCAAAGTTATAAGGTGGTATAAGCATATTACAATGTGCAATAATTCATAAATCTTTTCTCCCAATAATAAGTACTGGTATCTCACGGAAATCTCACGCTTCAATAGCAAAAGCAATGTCTCCTTGCATTATTTTACAAATGGTTTCCCAACTGAATTAATAATACTGAGTTAGTAAATATTTCAAAACAATTGGATTGCTCATTTCAAAACAATGTTGAAAAGTGATAGAAAATAAAATAAAAATACTATAAATAAAAAAATATTAAAGTAAATAATAATTTAAATATAATAGTAAAATATTATAGTAAAATAATATTATATTTAAAATTATTTTACTAAATAATAATTTAAATAAAAATATTATTTGAAATTTATAAATCAGATTACGACGGTTAAAGTCAAATTCACGACGGTATATAACCGTCGCAAACAACAACAACAAAAAATAAAGTCAAATTCACGACGGTATATAACCGTCGCAAACAACAACAAAAACAAAAAATAAAGTCAAATTCACGACGGTATATAACCGTCGCTATCTGTTGTGCGTGACAGTTTTTGCAACCGTCGCGAAATAGGCTGGGGACGCACGATTCTGCGACGGTACTTCTACCGTCGTAGATTGTAAATTGCGACGGTTTTAACCGTCGTAATCAGCCAAAATAACCGTCCCAATCTATCATTTTTCTTGTAGTGATTGTTGAAAACATAGAGGCATATCATAGCTATTTTACTGATGATGCGAAGGTGGTGAATCGAAATAATTTTAACAAAGCACTTGCAACTATACCACGGCGCGGCCCAGAAGATGCAGTTTTCAAGCTGCATCCTGATGCAATCAATTTTTTGACTTTACACCCCACTCATGGTTTTATTTGGGACCAAGAAAAGTTGGACACATATCCAACTGTAGAAGGGGAGTTGGAGCCCACTGGGTGGGAAGAAGAACAAAATCAAGATGATGCTTGAGGTGAATGCTCTGGCATGGATTTTGGCCTATATGGCTGAAAGCAGAGCAAATGCGGCCTTAGAGGCTGAAGATGTTGCAAATATAGCACCAGAGGACATCATGGAGGAAGAGCATAGAGAATCAAGCCAAACAACAGCTTCAGAAAGCCAGGGGCTTGACTGTATATACGAAGAAGATCCTTTGGGGTTTGAGAAATATCCAAGAGACAATGTTTTAAAGATGCAAGCATAAGATCCCTTGGAGGAAGTTAACCTGGGTAATGGTTCGATTAATAGAATTACCTACATCAGCATAAAGATCGACAGCCAGATGAAGGATTAAGTGATCGAATTTCTCAAAGAATTCAAAGATTGCTTTGCATGGGATTACAATAATATGCATGGTTTGAGTAGAGAAATGGTGGAGATGAAGCTGCCTATAAATCCAAGCAAATGACCAAACAAGAAAATGCCAAGAAGGTTCGTGCTAGAAGTATTATCCAAAATCAAAGTAGAGAAAGAACGGTTGTTAAAGAGCAGGTTCATCAGGACAACCAGGTATGTTGAATGATTAGCTAATATAGTCCATGTAATAAAGAAAAATGGAACTTTGAGAACTTGCATAGACTTTAGAGATCTAAATAAAGCCATCCCAAAAGATGAATATCCAATGCCTGTGGCAGAAATGCTGGTCAATTCGGCTGCGGGATATGAATATTTGATTCTTTTGGACGGATATTCATGCTATAATTAAATTTCCATCGCTGAAGATGATACCCACAAAACTGTGTTTAGATGCTCTGGGGCGTTAGGCACATATGAGTGGATGGTCGTGCCTTTTGGTTTGAAAAATGCAGGGGCGACTTATCAAAGAACAATGAACTCAATGTTTCAGGATTTCATAAACGCCTTCATGCAGGTGTACATTGATGACATTATAGTCAAATCACCCTCGAGTGTTGGTCATGTAGACCACCTTAAACAATATTTTATTAGAATGAGGGAATATGGATTAAAAATGAATCCATTAAAGTGTGCTTTTTGTGTTCATGCAGGAGATTTTCTGGGTTTTGTAGTGCACAAGAAAGGCATAGAGATCAATAAAAACAAAACCAAGGCGATTTTGAATGCCAAAGCGCCAACAACGAAGAAAGAAATACAATATTTGCTAGAAAAACTAAATTTCCTAAGGAGGTTCGTGTCAAACATGAGTGGCAAAACTTTGGCATTCTCTCCTTTGTTGAAATTAGGCAAAGAGTCTGAACTCAAGTGGGAAAACAAACACCAAGAGGCATTCGATCGCCTAAAGGATTATTTGATAAAGCCTCCAGTGTTGGAACCTCCAAACAAAAACAAAGGCATGAAACTGTATATCACATCGTCAGAGTCGACACTGGGAAGCATGTTGGCCCAGGAAGATGAAAATGGGGTCGAATACCCATTTATTACATTAGTTGAGTCCTAAATAACTCCGAAACTAGATATAATGCAATTGAAAAACTATGTTTATGTTTATATTTCTCATATACTAAACTCAAAAATTATATAAAACCAGTCGAAGTTTCTTTTTGTTCTCATTTTGACGTCATCAAACATATGTTGTCTAAACCAATTTTGCACAGTCGAATAGGTAAATGGGCACTTGTATTAACTGAATAATCATTAACATATGTTCCTTTAAAAGCAGTCAAGTGGAAAATCATTGTAGACTTTATAGTCGACCATTCAATCGTCGACACTACTGAAGCTTATGTAAGAACTAAGTCTTCGCAATGTTATTTTGATGGCTCTAAAAACAAACAAGGAACTGGGGTAGGGATTTTTATCTTATCACCAGATGGCATTCCAACTAGATTTCATTATAAAATCAAAGGCGGATGTGCTAACAATGAGGCTGAGTATGAAGCATTAATAATTGTTCTTCAAATTATGTTAGACGTTGGAATAAGAGATGTTGATATTAAAGGAGATTCATAGGTAGTGGTGAAACAAATGACCAAAGAATACAATTGCGTTAAAGATCATCTGGTAATGTATATGGCCAGAGCATTATCATTACTTCAAAAATGTGACAACGTGTCGATTAGTCATGTAAAGCGCATTGACGATCAAGAAGCGAATGACATGGCCCAATTGGCATCTGGATACAAAATACCCAAAGAAAGAATAAATGAGTTCATTGAGGTAAAATAAAAATTGGAATTTGAAACCACACCAATGACAAAAACTTGGCGGGAAACACCTGAAATAATCCCTGATCTCCTGAACTATGAGAATTTTGGAAATTTTGAAATGGTGGGTGAAGTTTTCGCCATTGATGCATTAGCTGAAGACGATTGGAGGAAACCCATAGCTGATTACTTAAAAAATCTAGTTGGGTCAACAAAGTGCAAGGTTAAGTAAATGGCGTTAAATTATAGATTAATGGGAGACTAATTATTCATAAAAACTCTTGAAGGAGTGTTGCTAAAATGCTTAGGAGAGAATGAAGCATATGTGGCAACATCTGAAGTAAATAGTGGTGCTTCCATAACACATCAAGAAGGCCAGAAGATGAAATGGTTGTTGTGTCAAATGGGGGTATATTGGCTGACCATGTTAAAAAATTGCACTGATAATGCCAAAAGCTACCAAGAATGCCAAAAACATGCTGGAATTCAACATGTACTGGCTAGTGAGTTGCATTATGTTATCAATCCTTGGCCTTTCAGGGGATGGGCTTTGGATATTATTGGAGAAATTAAGCCTACATCATCAAAAAGCCACAGGTACATCTTGGTAGGTATTGATTATTTTTCAAAATGGGTAGAAGTGGTCGCTTTGGTTAAAGTATACCAAGAGGAAGTCATGGCCTTCATTCAAAACCAAATCATATATAGGTTTGGGATGCCAGAGACCATAACAACTTACCAAGGAACTGTGTTCGTAGGGCAAAAGGTAAATGAGTTCACTACAAAAATGGGGTTCAAACTGTTAACATAGACACCATATATGCCTAAGAAAATGGGCAAGTCAAAGCAGCGAATAAGACCATTATAAGTTTAATCAATAAATATCTTGGCCAAAAGCCTAGAAGTTGGATACAACTTTGGGCCAAACATTGTGGGCATGTCGAAACTCACCAAAGGAGTCAACTAACACAATTCCTTTCAACTTGGTTTATGGACACAAAGCAATATTTCCTTTATAAATTCATTTGCAATCAGTGAGAATACAAAGGCAATCAGATATCCCTACTAAGTATTATTGGGGAATGATTTTGATGCACTAATAAATGTTAAAGAACATAGGCTAGAGGCTTTAGAAACTTTGTTCAGGAAGAGAGAACAAGTAACAAAGACCTACAACAGAAGAGTGTATGAAAAAGTGCTCGTCATGGGAGATTTGGTATGATAGGTGTTTTACACATGGATCGAAGAGATAGAATTCTAGGAAAATGGTCACCAAATTGGGAGGGACCATTTCAATTGGTTCTGGATTTATCAAACAATGCTTATGAGATCGAAGAGCTCACATCAGAAGGTTGAATATTAAGATTAAATGGCAAATACTTAAAGAAATATAGACCTATGTTACAAGAAATTGTGATAAGTAAAGAGTAAAAAACAATTCATTACATAATAAAAGGCCACTAAAGGGCCTGCAAAATACAATTGGCATTACAAAGTCGGCTAAAAGGGCACATTTTACTTGAGGGTCAAATAGCGGTCTTGAGCAAGGGACAGTCGAGCATTGGTCAATGAAAGAGAGGTATCTAGTTCAGCTAGCTCAATGTATAATGCCTCAACACGCTCCTAGTGAAGAACCCCAGTAGATACTTCTTCATTCAGCGCCTTTTCATCAGTCTCGAATCCAGCTGCTTGTGAGGTTTCATTTTCACAAATATTCTTCTCCAGCTCTTCAATATGTTGTTTCAAAACAACAATTTGTCTCTGCCACAAAGATATTATCGACCCTCTTTTTCAAGTCCTCTTTGGATTTGTCAAGAGATTTCTTTAGCGCTTCACTAGAAGTTATGGAGGACTCCACGAAGGCCAATACGAGGTTACATTCCTTCTCTTTAGGAAGACGTTTCCCCATAATCTCCTTGCGCTTAGCCAAGTCGACCAAAAAATGGTCAAAAAAAGTAGATACCTCAGCCACAAACGTAACGACGTGAGGAGAGGCTGTATGAACATCAACCTTTTGCAACACCTCTTTGACTTTAGCTCCATCAGCAAGAAACACCTTCAAATGGTTGATCAAATTGACATGAAAGAGTTGCATTTACAGGAGACTGAGAACTTCACCTTAGTTTCCAAGAGAAGAAACACCCCAGAGACGGTCGAAGTGATAGATCCCCCATTAGTTGAGCAATTTCTAGCAGCGACCAAAAATTCAATAATTCCAAAGGGATACTTTGCTTTAAACAGAAATGGCTTGAGGAGACATGGTGGTTGTAGGAACCACGTTGGGAGGAGTTGAAACGGTGCCAAAGGGAGCATTTGTTTGAGGAGGCTCTTCATCTGTTTGAGAAGGTTGCTGGTTGATAGCATCATCAATGTTAGCAACATACTCAGGACCCTCCATTTCATCATTTCCAGCATCCCCTTCCAAGATGCCATTATGGGTGTTGTCTTCCACTCCTTCATTGATGGGAGAATAGTCAGGGCCCCCCTGATCGACGGGAGAATTGAGATCTCTATCACTAGATTCACTATCTGACAGAATCACATGTTTTTTCTTTTTCCCCTTTGAAGTCCTTAAAATGAGTTGGGAGGGGCGCTATTTGGATTTAAGGGTTGGTCGCTGAAACAAACAGAGACAAGTAAGGACAAAGATAAAAAGGAGCAAGTAAGCTTGAAAAGGAAATGAGTTTTGGGAAAAGAAAAGATACCCGAGAGTCCCCTTCAGGGCTAGAATTGATGCTCTCTAGGCGGGTCAAAGCTGGTTGTATGACTCATTTTTTTTCTACCACTAGAGCAGGCATAATGGCATAAGTAGTTTGTTTTGAAACGTCTTCAGATCGAGTCGACCGAGACTTTTTAGATTTTGAGGGGATAACAAGCGAAGGCATGTTGTCCACTTGCTCCTCTTCATAGGAAGAGTGTTTTATCTTCTTTGAAGAGGGTCCAGAAGGGACAACAATATGGGCTAGAGAAGCCTGCAAATGGGTCGACATAATCAACGTGTTAGACAAGGAATGTAATCAATTATGAGAACACCAAAATTGACAGATTACCTTAGAGGAGGTTAAGGGAGCTTCTTCAACAGAAGTAGAAACAACTGCACTACTAACATCCCCCCTAGCACGTTTCTTATGCTCAACTACTGAAGAAAACAAAAGCACAAAAAAAGTCTAAATGTCAAAGCATGAAGAAGCAAGAAAGTCAATAATGTGATCGACAATAACAATAGTAAGTCATACCTTACTTGAATTATTGATTCATAGCTTCGAAAGCGCTGGCTAGTTGATGCTTGAAAGATTTGAGGTTCCCATTTTTCTTTATGAACCTCACAGTCCACCAATCAAAACACTTTTTTGTTGTATAGAAGAGGGGTTTGAAGGCGACAAAGTTTAGGTTGAGGGCATCAGTAGCAACGTGTTGGAGGCGTTGAGCGCTCTCCGCTTTGCTGTACCTTTGAGACGAAAGGCACATCGCGTCTGATGGCTTATAAAAGCTACGTGGCAAAGGTTGGCACAAACCAAATTTCCTAGCCACTAGATTGGGTTTGTAACATAGAAGTGTCACCCTATCGTAAGCACCCACCCTAGACGATATAAGCCTAGGGGTCAGAAAAGCTTTCCAGATGGCTTTGGATTTAGGGACATGTGTTGGCTCAACAAAGGGAAATGGTTGAGTAAACCATTCGGGACCATATGGTCTTGAAGCAAATGACGCCATACTAGGGTGAAAAGAGGTACACTTGAAGAAAAACTTCAAGTACGTCTCAAGCGCCTCCTCTCGAGTCAGGTCATTGTTGGACGATGTCATTGCAGCAAGACAAGGACCTTTAATGGCACGATTGGCAAATAATACCTCATGTGCTTCTGAAAGCTTTAATTTAAGTTGATCCCCAAAGCTGGCATTTAGCCACAATTGCAGCAGCCAAAGTGGCCCAGCAAGCAGATAGTTGGCAGTTGGTGCAAGGGAGGTCATCTGGTCGACCCCCACAATAAGCTATTCATAAAGTGACCCCAGGATGAGTTTTCTCAAGTAGGTGGTTCGACCCATGTGGAGGTGATGCACCAACTCAATGAAACATTTGGCCACCTTTAGAGACATGCTGCAGAAAATATATTTAGAGAGCCACGAGGCCAGAAAGGCGATGTGCTCTTCGTCAGACACCTTGCCGACATCCTTAGCATGAAAATTCTCCATGTACTTGGTGAAGCCAGCGACGTCCTTATAAAAGGGAATAACATCTTCATCAACCTAAGTAGGGATGAAAGTTTCACATGTAGGATGATGGCCAGTGATAGCCGCAACATCGAACATCGTGGGGGTTAGCATACCAGCCACGAAATGGAAGGTGTTTGTGGAACTCTCCCAGAAGTAGAGGGAAAAAATCATCATATAGTTGCAGTAACTAGGGCCAAACCTAGAAATTTGAATCAACTCAAAAATGCCTTGGGATTTCTAGACATCACCTTTAACTTTCTCCACCTCATTTAACCACGCAACGTAGTCCTGGTTGATAGCAAGAGCAGAGCGAAAAAATTTTGAAGTCCTGTAGATGTACGAGAAATCTAAAGGACACTTCCGAGCGATAGGGGGCCTTGTGCTTCTATGAACAGGGAAGCATTTTTTTCATATTTTTTGGTTCCCTAATCTCATCAGAGGTGGGTCCCATGAGAGCATATGCAGTGTTGTTGCATGCAAATGGAAGCAACAAATTAGAACGGAAAGTAGACATGTTGCGTCCTGGGTTTGGCTCCAGCGCAAAGGTTTGTCCATCAATAGAGAGGAAATTAGGCATGGTGGAAACTAGCTCAATCACGCGAGAGCATTTATGTGTTCAACAATTTGGCTTGGATACGCCATGGAAGGTGATTGAAAGTTTTGAGTAAAAACGAAGGTAGTTTTGTTTGCTGAGTTTGGAAGCTTAGAGATTAAAGATGCAAAGAAAGCGTAAAAAGAAAACGGACTGAAAATGGTATTTATACCACCAAAGAAACCAAACGTTTGGGAAGAAAGTGGGAGAAAATTATGGCCACACAACCGGCACATGTCAAGCAGATAGAAACTGGGTGAGGAAGTTGGTAAGTTGGAGGCCACGATTGTCCTAGGAAGTCGAAGCTAGATAGTAGGGGAGTGGTTGTGTGATCGATGATGTAATGTTTGTAGAATAAAGTTATGACTACAATGACGTCACTTTTTACTAAGAGAAAAGTATTAAAATGTTTGTTTCTGCCCTTTTAGTCGAAAATGACATTTGGGGGGGGGGGCAATTTGTTGGCTGGGATTTTCATTAAGAGAGAAATCCAAACCAAAAGTCAAAAAGGCTCTTTTAAGTGCATTAAATAGCATTAAATTATGAGGATTCAACTGCATAAGCATGTTGACCATGGTTGATTTCACAGGCAGTCGACCAAGGTTTCGTAAGCGCAGTCGACCAGAGAAAAGTTCAGGGTGAGTGGATTGGGCCCAGGGGAGGTGAGAAGCCCAAAATAGTTAAGAGGCCCATAAGCTCCTAAAACTGTAAAGGCAAAACGTTATAGAGGGAGAACTTGGGTTCGACCACAATGGGGAATGTGGGTTCATAAAGAGAAGTTACAATAGAGAATGTGGGTTCGTGAAGGGAAGTTACGAAGAACACATGGCATGCAAGGAAACGAAGCCCACTTAAAAATTAGTTATTTCTATGTATTACAAATAAAGCACTTAGTGCACTTTTGTAAAATTTCAAACTTTTCATATTCCTACAAGCTAGTCACTTAAAGTAACAAAGCGAACGGGCGAAATGAGTCAGGCAAAGGCAATGTATGTTTAAACCAACCTATTTTTCAATCTTTCTTTAATGTTATGTCAATATATTTTACAACTTAAAACAATTTTCTTGTCATTTACTTTGTATTTTTGTCATTATCTTTTTTTAATTTAAAACGTTTGGTTCCAGTCGAACACATTATTTTTGAAGACAATTTGACTACGTGCACGAACTGAGGCACTGCTCCGAGATTCCCTGGTCGATCTCGCCCGTAAAATTGTTTTCAAGAGACTAGTGTTGCTTACCAAATCCAGATGCAAACAACAAGACTCCAAAAACTTCTGGTATTCCACCTAGAACAGAACTCAGCTTCTTCTTTAATCAAGTTTTCCACGTGAAAAGGGTAATAAACCTCCTAAAACTTCTGGTAAACATCCATAAACGAGGGTCGGTTTCTTCTTTAACCAAATCTTCCATTTGGAAAGAACCACAACTTTCTGGTAATTAAGAATCATTAGTTATGTCGGGAATACTCAAAAGAGATGCCAGCATATTAAATTGCACAATAGGCTTCTCAAATAGAGAGACAACCACATGTCAGAGATGATAGATTTTACTGGATTGCAACAGGCTTCTCATACAAAGAGACAACCACATGTTCAAATAACAAATCTTGTGTAAAATTTTGAGAGTCTCTCTTATCTCTTACCTAAAAACCTACAACTGTTGGTACTGATTCTTCGCCTCCTCCCAATCATGATCAAGAGGAAACTCCATCGCCTCGACTACCAACTCCAACAATTCTACTTCAGGAAAAACAAGGCGTCCAACCGACTGAAGAGGTATTCATTTCTTTCACTAACCCCTCTTACGAAATAAAACCTTCTTTAAATCTTGCACTATTTTCAGGCACAAGTTCATGAGGAAGTGGTTGGAACAACTTCATCCATTGAAACAGCTTCATCTAGAGACGCTAATGCCTTGGAAACTAAAAAGATCACTCGGTCGATATCACCTCCCACTAAACTTCGTCTGATGGCCTTACATATAACTCAAGAAAACCTTGACCATTAAGCTGATATTGGCGATGATTTAGTATATTCTACCTTCTTCAATCATCATTCCCAGATCATGTAAGACACCAGCTCCAACAGTTCCTTGAGCCAAACAAAAATTTTGGTGATGAAACATAAGCATTCAGATGAGACTTTGCGAAGACTACAAAAGCTTCAACAAGAACCTGCATTCCCTAGTTCGACGACTTCCAATGTTGCTAGCATTAATGCCAATGCGACTCTCAAATTACAGCAATTAAAAGTGTACTTGCTCAATAGTGGTTTCCTCTCTTTTGCTGTCAACCAAAATGATTTGGTGACAGACAATTTCAAATTATTCGATGAGATCTCTCAACATACTATCCCTGAGGCTTGGTTTCAATATTTTATTGACCACGAGGCGTTCTTTCTCCAGGCTATCAATGACTTTTCTCTGAGTAAACAAATTGACAATCAGCTCCGAGCTAGAAATGTCGATATGGAAGATGAATGGAATCTCAATAAAGCTTGGGAAGAGAATTTGACCAACTTTGATTCTAAAAATTAGACGCGTGCTGACAAACGCTTCGCCTCTGATCAACAAATTTCTTCTTACAAACCCCAAATAACTGAGCTCCAGAAGAAAATAGACGATATAGAACGCCAAAAGGTCCTATTGTATTAAACTGAAACACATCCAAGACATAGTGATATTGATGAAGAGATCTAGAAAGGTAATGCTCATGATGAAAAGGATTTAAAGATCAACGGCAGGATTGGCGAGCTGATGAAGAAGAAAGCGCGTCTCGATAACAAGATCGTCTTCGAAAAAGTTTTCCTTGAAGATTTTAAGTCTCGATTTCCTGCTTAAAAATCTTTATTCTTACACTTTGTGTTTTATTGAGATTAAATCTCTCCTTTGGATCTATAACCCCTTCGAAAAACTTATGGTTACTGTAATACAGTTAGAGAAATGACTTTTGGTTTTGCGTTTTATCGCAAATGTTACGGATAGCAAGAGTCGCCACCGACTTTTCTTTTATCTAATAAAGGAAAGGGTGAAAAGAACAGGAAAGACCTTTGAGAATTTTTTTTGAGTAAGGGGGATAGGTTATGAAAAGGGAGGTGTTAGAACCCTTTTCATCCATAGTTATCTATGGCTCTGAATCGCTAGCTCACTTTTGGAAATGCTTTGTGTTTGTGTGTTTTGAAAATATTTTGAAAAATGCCTAAGTGCGACAAACTTTATAATGATTCCCGTATCTTTGAGAATGCATACAAAGTGTTTGTTTTTTTTAAAATATTTCAGAAGAGAAGTGTATTGTGTGAAAAATGTTTTGAAGTTTTCGCGAGCAAGTGATTAAGAACTATCTATCTACTCAAAAGTCTTTTTTCTTTTCCTCCTCCTTTAGATAGTGATATCCTACCATTAGCTAGTAGGAAGCCCTATCGTTGGATGTTAAAGGGACAGGTGCGAGTCATCGTACAGTCATAAAGGAAACATATAGGGACACCTTTTAGCAATTCGAAGGGACTATAATCATGTATTCATAGGCAACATCGAGGGACAAGATCATTTACCAAAGGAGGCATCGAAGGGTCATTGAGGGACTATGATATTTATGATGATTTTTAACCGAGGATCTTTGCTAATGGTATCCCTACGTTCGAGGGACATGATTATTTTATCCGAAGGAAACAAGTGGGGTCACCTTAGAGGTACGAGTGTGCGAAGTGTGTTGTGATTCAGTTATTTTAATCTTTGAGATTAGGGTTAGATATCGTTTGATTTTAGATCTTATCATACAAACCTAATTACTATACAATTATATATACATACAGGCATAATTATAGGTGCATAAAGTAAAATGCGGGAAGATAAAACCTAGGCTATTACAATACTTCGGGGATGGAGGTTACAAACCATAAAAATAGGGGGAAAATAGTAATCCCTAATTAACTATTATAACTTTTAGCAGTTACAATAACTGGAAAAAATTAATGCGAAAGTAATAAAGTATAAAAAACGCGTGGAAAAGGAAAATTGTTTTAATAGCCCTAAAATTCTAAGTGTAGAAGAAAGAATTTTTTTTTTGATGTTTTTATTTATGAGGAAAAATAATTTAAAGTGATAATTAAAAAAACAAATAAAACCTAGTTACTTATAATTTTTTTCCTTTTTAAAAAAAAGATGATTAATTAATTAATAGAAAAACGTCTAATTATTTTTTATACAAATTAATTAATAATAAAAAAACCTAAGTCTATTTATTATTATCTTTAATTAAAAATGAAAAAAAACAAAGAAAACTAGAAGAAAAAAATGTTGGGCCTAGATGAGTAAATTGGGGGGGGGGAGGAGAAGAGAAACTTTCGTTAGGCCCAAGAACATGAGCCCGGGCTTTGAATGGGATTCAGTGCTGTTCTTCAGTGGAGGTCCACTGTGGTCATGGCTATCTGAATATGATGGATCTGGGATTATGAAGATCCATTGGTGATGAGACGAGGTTACAGGGTGAGCGCCCTGGGCTGCTTTGCACTGGATCTATAAATGAGAAAACATGAAAATGAAAATACCAGGGGCAGGGATCGAACCCATGCCCTGGTATACCAATGCCTTTACAACACTCGCTCTACCGTTGGGGCGACCGTTACATCCATTAATATAAATCAAAACATAAATACATAACATATAATTGAATATGATGACCGGAGAAGCGCCAGAGCCCTAGCTCCGGTCGTCTTCTCTGGCAAGCTGAAAAAACAAAACCTGCACAAATCAAAATATTAGTGATTCAGAATATCATGTCCCCCCTAATATTTCCTCTTGAGTTCGAATATGGGGTTTGTTTTGACTAAAAATGCTTGTAGCATGAGATACAAAGAAATTGCATTTGACTACCTTAACCATGGCATCTTTCGATCCTAACGTGGAACCTTTGATTCAACCACCCATAACTGATATATAAATTCATATAAACTCAATCAAATGTTACTATGCCATGAAATTTGATTAAAATTAGAGATTCGAAATTCAAAACCTTACCAAGCCAGTGTTGTCATGTGGGGGTGTTCTAGGCTTGTGATGGATTGATCTTGGACCCTGGAAGACTCATGGGGACTTTAGGAGGATGGCTTGAGTATTGCTTTCAATCGAGAGAGGGTGGAACTTTGAGATATGACTTGCACCTTCCATTTAAATTTTTGTGAGCAAGAACCCTTTCTTGGAGGCAGCAGCTGCATGTCCTCATTTGGTCTGAGTGTTGTGCATATATATGAGATCAAATTAGGGTAACAAATATGGTACCATATCATGTGTAATCAAGTGTACAAAATGTGCTTCAAAACTTTCCAAAGATAGAGATTTCTTCCCTTCTTGGTTCACACGGTTTTTGCTAGTTGTTTGTCACGAATTTTGGGCCCTTGAATGATCCAAATGAAGTCCACTTAAGCATTGATCCATTTATTTGATATTTAACTTGATTTATTTTGATAATATTTGAGGAAAAATAGAATAAAATGAAAATAAAAAAATCACGACCATATATAAATGGACTTAGAGGTCCTTTAATATGTCGTAAACATATTTAGACCTCAAAAATTAGGCCCATTGGTTCAAAGATTCAAGTTTGCTCACTTTGCATTTTATGCATTTTCTCAAAATTTCCAAACCTACACTGGTAATAACTCTCTCACTTTTAATTTTTGGAAGGTGATACTTTAACTTTTAGAAAGTTAAAGATGTCCTCTACAATTTCTCTTTTGATAATTTTTTCATTTGGAGACTTTATCTTGATGTAAGTTGCCTTAACAAAAAGTGTCTTTTTGTTGACTTTTGAAATGACCTGTAATGTATTGGCTCATATCTTTCAAATGAAGCACTTTTTGGACTTGATAATACATATACAAAGTTGTAGAGAATTGAATTTCCTTCAAAATAGGCTTTGGTTGGAGAAAATTTGATGAATCATGTGAAAGTTAGGCTTGGTCAAAGTTCAGTTGACTTCTCCTAAGGAAACCCTAATTTGGCAATTTTGAACTTTTGATGATTTGAGGGCTTCTCTTGAGGAATCATGATCAAACTTTGATCAAATGATGAATATCATTAAAAAATGTTGATGTTGATAAAAAATCTTGAAGTTTGACTATATGTTGACAATAGTTGACTTTTACCCAATATAGTTGACTTTCAATCATCTGAGCCATTGACTGAGCCGACTTGTGATGCAAGACTTAAAATATGACATGAGCAATGTTGAAGACCTATGAAGAACCATGAAAACCATTGGAGACCTTTGAAACCCATTCTTCATTGTGCAGGATAAAACCCTTGTTGTGGAACCATTGCTTAGGAGGTGAGTTTGTCTGATCAATTCTTGAGCATCCTTGAGAATTTGAGAACCCTAGAAGAATATCTTGAAGAAAATGGGAGGGAAAATTTTGGGGTACAACATCTGCCCCTGTTCAATCTTCTTAAACCTGAAGAGTTATATTGGCTTGTCTGCCATTTGTGACTTGAAGGTGGAAGATGATTGAACCCTTAAGTGCCTAGAAATTTGCACTCGCCTGTGCACGAAGTAACACTTTTGGTTGATTATACCGGGAATGGGCTTAAAGATTCCATTTGGAGAGGTGACAAAGATTCATCAGAGACGGGCTTATAAATGCCATCCAAAGTAACCATTGATAGAAATCAGACTAAGTCTACGCCCGACTTTATCTTAGAAGATGTATTTGGAGTAAGTCTATGTCCGACTTGGTCCAAAAGGATAATCAGAACAAATGTACACTCGATTTAATCTAAACCAGAAGATGTCTACGCCCGACTTAAACTGGAAGAAGTATTGGAAGGAGTATACGCCTGACTTTTTCGAAGGAGCTTCAGAAGGAATCTATGCTTGATTTCGTCTGAATGATCTACTAGAAGATGTCTACGCTCGACTTCAACTAGAAAATATGTTGGAAAGAGTCTATGCATGACTTTTCCGAGGAGTATCAGAATAAATCTACGTTCGATTTAATATGAGCTAGAAGATATCTACGCCCGACTTCAATTGTAAGAAGATGTTGGGAGGAGTCTACGCCCGACTTTTCCAAAGGAACTTCAGAAGGAATCTACGCTCGATTTCTTCTTAATGATGTACTAGAAGATGTCTACGCTTGGCTTCAACTAGAAAAGGTGTTCGAAAGAGTATATGCCAGAATTTTCCAAAGGATTATCAGAATAAATCTACGCTCGATTTAATCTGAGCCAAAATATGTCTACGCCCTACTTCAACTGGAAGAAGATGTTGGAAGGAGTCTACGCCCAAATTTTCCAAGGAGCTTCAGAAGGAATCTAAGCTTGATTTCGTCTGATTGATGTACTAGAAGATGTTTACGCCCAACTTCAACTAGAAAAGGTGTTGGAAAGATTTTACTCCCAACTTTTCCGAAGGAGTGTCAGAACAAATCTAAGCTCGATTTAATCTGAGCAAGAAGATGTCTACACTCGACTTCAACATGAAGCAGGTGTTGGAAGGAGTCTATGCCCGACTTTTCCAAAGGAGCTTCATAAGGAATCTACGCTCTATTTTGTATGAATGATGTACTAGAAGATGTCTACGCCCGACTTGAACTAGAAAAGGTGTTGGAAAGAGTCTATGCTCGACTTTTCCGAAGGAGTATCAGAATAAATTTGCGCTCGATTTAATCTGAGCTAGAAGATGTCTATGCCCGACTTCAATTGGAAGAAGATGTTGGAAGGAGTCTACGCCTGACTTTTCCAAAGGAGCTTCAGAAGGAATCTACGCTCGATTTCTTCTGAATGATGTACTAGAAGATGTCTACGCCCGACTTCAACTATAAAAGGTGTTCGAAAGAGTCTATGCCTGAATTTTCCAAAGGAGTATCAGAATAAATCTATGCTCGATTTAATTTGAGCCAGAAGATGTCTACGCCCGACTTCAACTGGAAGAAGATGTTGGAAGGAGTCTACACCCGACTTTTTCCAAAGGAGCTTCAGAAGGAATCTACACTTGATTTCATCTGAATGATGTACTAGAAGATGTTTACGCCCAACTTCAACTAGAAAAGGTGTTGGAAAGTGTCTACTCCCAACTTTTCCGAAGGAGTGTCAGATAAATCTAAGCTCGACTTAATCTAAGCAAGAAGATGTCTACACCCGTCTTTAACATGAAGAAGATGTTGTAAGGAGTCTACGCCTGACTTTTCCAAAGGAGCTTTAGAAGGAATCTACGCTCTATTTCTTCTGAATGATGTAGTAGAAGATGTCTACGCCCGACTTCAACTAGAAAAGGTGTTGGAAAGAGTCTACGCCCGACTTTTCTGAAGGAGTATCAAAATAAATCTAAGCTCGATTTAATCTGAGCTAGAAGATGTCTACGCCCGACTTCAACTAGAAGAAGATGTTGGAAGGAGTCTACGCCCGACTTTTTCCAAATGAGCTTCAAAAGGAATCTACGCTCGATTTCATTTGAATGATGTACAAGAAGATGTCTACGCCCGACTTCAACTAGAAAATATGCCTCTTTGAGAATGACCCTCTGGGGAAATTGCTTAAATAGCCATTTGTCAGATGTAGCCTTTGAGAAGACTGTCTGGTCATATAGGTAGTTGATGATGTTTGTCTGTTGATTGATCTTTCCTGAAAAGATAAAGAGTTAGTTGTATGCAATGTCATGATGTATGAAATATATTGTGCAATGATATTCTCAAAATAAATGAGAGCGTGTTATATGTGTTTTGAATGCATATGCTATGTTGTTCATAAAGGATGTATGGATGTGAAATGTTGTTGAAGTGTATTTGTAAACCTGTGCAGCATCTTTGTTTGGGAAATAAATCCCCGACTATTGGTGGGGATGAAGAGTATGTGTATCTTTGATCTTGATGGGTATTCCTGCTTTTTGTTCGAGGAAACTCTGTTGGGAAATGTTGATTCCTGTTTGGGGAGAAGAGTCCAAGAACATTGGTTGTTCATTGCTCTACTGGGGATTTTGGTTCTTATATACCATGATTGGGGATAAAATAGATGGATAATCTTTCGAGGTGTTGTCCGACCGAGTTTCTCATATGGATATTGACTCGTCTAGAGAGAATAAGGTTTGAATAATATCTGATCTAGTTTCAGATTCAGTAGCAACCCTCTGAGGATAGCAACCCGGACGATCCTTTGCTGAAGGTGGGAATCTTTTTGGTAGCTTATGGTAAAAACAAACTCAAGCTGAGGAGATTGTAATCTGTTGGGGAATAAACCCTGTTGACGGAGAAATACTCTGCTGAGGAAACACCCTTGCTGAAGAAATGAGTTTTTCTAGAGAAAAGAAATTTGTAGAGGGTTTTACAGTTTTGGAGGAATAAACTCAACTGGGAAAGAGAATTTCCATAAACTGTACTAATTGGGACTCCGTAGGTTGGCAATATTGCCGGGAAAAAGATCATATTCCTTTATCCTTTGGGGTGATTTATTGATGGGTATGATTAGTGCATCCCATTTTGCGGGGGATATATATTTGTTAAAGATAATCTTGTTAAGACTACTCTGTAGGGATAATCCTGTAAGGATCTCTCTATGGGGATATGTGACGACTTGAACATTATCCCAACTCCTAGAGTCTTGAGTAACTGCTTATTCCTATTTTTATGCATATATTTGTTAACAGTTAATCATATTCATATGCATATGTTCATTCAATTTTAGTCATTGGACGTTTTTGCAAACAAAACAGAAAAAGTAAAATAGGAAGTTTGAATTTTGAAATTCGTATTTATATTGATAGTTCGCCCATAAACATGCAGTTTTATATAGAGAGATATAAATCCTAGTAAGAGGAAATTGTCGTTAAATGAAAAGAGTACAAATTGAAAACAAAACATATAGCTATGTGGAAATAATCTCGTCGGGTTCCAACTCTGCTATTGCCCCTATGTCTTCAAGCATCTCATCCCTTGCAGTCAGAAGAAGCTGACTGAACTTATATGTACCACTTGAACTTGACGTTTGTAATAAAGCTTGTTGTAAGTGTTCCAACGGGACATAGTCATACGCTTTAATCCCTAACTTTTGCCTGGACCGCCCTTTCGGGTTTTCAGTCCATCGGGATACCCTTTTTTGCCAGAGCTGTCTTTTCAGGTTTTCGACTTGCCGGGTGTACAATCTTTATATATATCCATAATTTTTGCCCGAACCCTTTTGGTTCACCGGGATGCCCTTATTTTTTCCTAGGCAAGTAAACCTAGTGGGTTGTTTTCATGCGTAGTATCTTTTGACTGCGTATGCATTCACAGGGTGTGGAAAATCTTCGTCGTCCATGGTGGCCAGTATCATAGCACCGCCAGAAAATATCTTCTTGACTACAAATGGCCCTTTGTAGGTGGGAGTCCATTTTCCCCTAGGATCACCTTGTGGTAGAATGACGCGCTTTATTACCAAGTCACCAGCCTGATACACCTGATGCTTGATTTTTTTATTGAATGCCTTGATCATATGCTTCTGATACATCTGACCGTGCTAGACAACCGCAAGCCTCTTCTCGTCAATCATATTCAACTGGTTTATCCTGGTCTAAATCCACTCATCTTCGTCTAAGTATGCATCTTTCATAATTCTCAGAGAAGGAATCTGAACTTTGATAGGTAGGACGACTTCCATACCGTAAACCAGAGAGAACAGGGTTACCCCAGTTGATGTTCATGCTGAAGTGCGATAGCCATGAAGAGAAAACGGTAACATCTCGTGCTAGTATTTGTAGGTCACAACCATCTTATGTATAATCTTCTTAATGTTCTTTTTGGCGGCTTCCACTACGCCATTCATCTTTGGTCGATACAGAGAAGAGTTATGGTGCTTGATCTTGAACTACATGCAGAGTTCAGTGATCATAATGTTGTTGATATTAGTACCATTGTCTGTGATAATCCTTTTGGGGATGCCATACCGACAAATAAGGTTATGTTTGATGAATCAGGTGACCATATTCTTGGTAACAGAGGCGAACGAGGCTGCTTCAACCCACTTTATAAAGTAATCAATGGCGACACGGGTGAAGCGATGTCCGTTATAGGTAGTAGGTTTGATTTATTCAATCATATCGATGCCCCACGTTGCGAACGTCCAAGGATCAGTCAAAACATTCAGAGGAACCGGAGGCACATGAAGTTTATCAGCATAGATCTGGCACTTATGAATAGTTCTTGAGTGGTGGTGACAGTCAGTTTCCATAGTCAACCAATAGTAACCCGCTCTTAGAATCTTTTTAGCCATAGTATTCCCACTTGAGTGAGTACCAATGATGCCTTCGTGCATATCTTCCATAATTTCCTCTGCTTCCTTCTTGTTTATACAATGAAGCAAAGTTGAATCATGATTGCGCTTGTATAAAAATTTGTTGCTTAGGAAGAACTTAGCCGAGAACCTCCGTGGGAATTTCTTGTCATTGATCGATGCCTCTTCAGGGTACTCTTGAGCCTCAAGGTATCTTTTCACTTCATGAAACCAAGGCTTCTCTTCTACGCTATCAGTGTCAATTTCATAACAGTGTGTTGGTTCATCCATTCTTTCAATAGTAATTCTAGGAGCTTCATTATCCCATATGATCTTGAACATAGATGACATGGTAGCTAATGCGTCTGCCAACTGATTCTCTTCTCTTGGGATATGTTCAAAAGTAATCTCTTCGAAATACAGAATTAAGGTTAGCACATGATCTCGGTAAGGGATGAGATTCAGATGCTTCGTGTCCTATTCTCCCTTAACCTGGCTGATTACCAGGGCTGAATCCCCATATACACTCAAGAATTTGATTCTCATGTCAATAGCAGTCTTTATACCCATGATGCACGCTTCATATTTGACCATATTATTGGTGTAGTTAAAGCAAAGTCTGGAAGTGAAAGGCATATGACAAACCTGAGGAGAGATAATTAAAACATTGATTTCGTTTCCAAGTGCATTAGAAGCTCTGTCAAAAACCATAGTCCATCAGGATTCTGGATCAGATCCTTCATACGGTCTAGGTTCTTCACAAACTGTAACTAGCATAATGTTCTCGTCCGGGAATTCAAAATTTATAGACTGATAGTTGTCTACAACTTGATGTGCCAAATGATCTGCCAGTACACTTCCTTTGATTGCTTTTTGAGTGGTGTACTGATTATCATATTCTGTCAAGACCATTTTCCATCGGGCTATTCTTTTGGAGAGAGTTGGCTTCTCGAATATGTACTTGATGGGATCCATTTTTGAGATCAACAAGGTAGTATGGGTCAACATATACTATCTTAGTTGGTGAGTATCCCATGCCAAAGCGCAACAAGTTTTCTCGAACAGTGAATATCTTGCTTTAAAGTCAGTAATTTGTTTGCTAAGGTAGTATATTGCATGCTCTTTTCGACTAGACTCATCATGCTGCCCCAGTACATACCCTATTGAGTTCTCTAGCACTGTTAGGTACATGATTAGAGGTCTTCCTTCAACTGGTGGTATCAGAATCAGAGGTTATTGTAAGTACTCATCAATTTTATCAAAGGCTTTTTGATAGTCGTCGTTCCACTTTACTACTTGATCTTTCTTTAGTGGCTTGAAGATTGGTTCACAAGTAGAAGTTAGATGAGAAATGAATCGGGCAATGCAATTTAGTCATCCTAAGAAACCTTTGACTTCTTATCAATACGAGGAGTTGGAATTTCTTGAATAGCTTTAATTTTTGTGGGATCAACTTCAATACCTTTACCGCTGATGCCGAAACCCAGGAGTTTACCGGATCTCACCCTAAAAGTGAACTTGTTCGGATTTAAACTTAGCTTGTACTTCTTCAGTCTTTCAAACAATTTATGCAGATGATCAAGATTCTCTTCCTCCGTCTGTGATCTGGCTATCATATTGTTAATGTAGACCTCTATCTCGTGATCAATCATATCATGTAACAAGGCTACCATGGCATGCTGATAAGTTATGCTGACATTCTTCAACCCAAAAGGCATAACCTTGTAGCAGAAAGTGCCCCACTGTGTAACAAAAGTAGTCTTTTCCATGTCTTCAGGTTCCATTTTGATCTGATTATACACTGAGAAACCATACATGAAGGAGAATACCTTGTGTTGAGCGGTATTGTCGACCAGAACATCAATATGTGGAAGCGGGAAGTCATCTTTAGGGCTCGCTCTGTTCATATCCCCGCAGTCTACACACATACGTACCTTGCCATATTTCTTTAGTACCAAAACGAAATTAGCAACCCATTAAGGATATAATGTTACTGCTAAGAAACCTGCTTTGAATTGCTTCATAACCTCGGCCTTGATCTTCTCTGACATCTCGGGACGCATGCGACGAACCTTCTGCTTAATCGAAGAACAACCCTCTTTCATTGGCAGATGATGGACCAAAATATCAGTATCAAGCCCTGACATGTCTTCATACGACCAAGCAAAGATCTCAACATAGTCATGAAACATTTGAATTAACCTGTTCTTGACACTGCTCTCTAAGTTGGTGCTGATCTTGACTTCTTTCATGTCTGTCTCGGTACCCAAGTTTACAACTTCGACTGGATCTTCATGTGGTTGGATAGCCTTTCCTTCTTCTATTAAGAGTCTGGAAAGTTCTCCATCTATTTCACAATCTTTCTCACCTTCATCCTCAGCTTGGTAGATCAGATTTTTGAAGTCATAAGCGACAATAGCATAATCGTTATCAACGAGATCCATAGTTGATGAGGACTGCAATGTAGTGCGTGGGTGTGTGTAAGAACACATAGCTGTTTTGAAAATGCAATAAGTAAAATAAAAACAGGGAGCACAAAATTTGAATGCAAAATATACAATGTTTTTATTAAAATAAAAATGTTTATGAATTATCAACCCTTAACAAATGAACCATTATGCCCCGAGTAAGATACAAGGTTTAAAGTCATTGTTTTATTATATAACCAAAACATTTTAAAAGTAATAAGACAATAATGTAGCTATTACTCCTGACTAAAGGAGATAGGAATAATGTTTTTCGCTTTCCAATTGTCGAGTTCGTTGCCAATGGTAGGGAATATCCAGCTGTCAAAGTCAAAATCACTGTCAGCATCTTCTATAGCGTTGACTCTGTTATTGCTGATACGGAATGAAGGTCTTCCAGCCCGAGCGTGATGAACATCCCTTTGACCCTCTGCAGTAAAGCCCAAATCAAATTTATCAGATTTATAAGGGATATCAGGAAGCTGACTCCAAATAGTACAACCACCTTCTTCTATAGTAGCTTTAGCATCTTTTAAGGAAGCCATCTTGTGCAGGATCCTGGCGGTCTTTAGAATGGCAGAAACATATTTAATAGTAGCAGGGAAAATCACTTCAAAAGTCTGACAGGGAGTCTTGATGAATTCCCCATCCATTTCCATGTACCAGAATGAATTCAGGTGATTGACCATGTACTCCTCTTCTCCATGGACACTAACAATCTTTCCTTTTACAGGATAATTTAATTTCTGGTGCAAGGTGGAGGTAATAGCACCTTCCCCATGGATCTAGGGGCGTCCCAATAGACAAGAATAAGCTGGCCGGATGTTCATTACATAAAAGGTGGATTCAAAGATCTGTTAACCCACCTTGATCGGGAGGTCCACTTCTCCATGTACCATTCTTTTTGAACTGTCGAAGGCTCGAACTATAATGTTACTGGGTTTCAGTACAACCCCTTCATAATCCAGTGTGTCTAGAGTGCCTTTTGGTAAAACATTCAACGAAGAGCCAATATCAATCAACACATGAGCCAAAGTAGTGCCCTTGCATTCAATGGAGACATACAGGGCCTTATTATGATTTCTCCCCTCCGAAGTCAGTTCAGCATCAGAAAAGCCTAATCCATTATCAGTTGTTAAGCTAGCCACATAACTTCCAAACTGATCAGCCAAAATTTCTTGTGGTACATGAGAAGTTTTCAAGAATTTTACTAAAGCTTGTGCATGGGCTTCAGAACACAACAGTAAAGATAGCATGGAGATTTTGGACGGGGTCTGCCCCAGCTGTTCAATAATTTTATACTAACTTTTGCGGATGATCTTTAAAACCTCTTCCAACTCTTGTCCAGTGGTGTCCTCGACTGTGATTTCTATAGGTGCCTCCGTCTGGGCAGGCTCTATCATTGGCTCCTTACCTTGTGCCTCATCATTTGACTTGGTAACTGTGACTTGAATAGGTGTAGCAACATTTTTCAGAGAGATTTCCAGGGAGAAAATCCTTCTGCTTTTAGTAACTTTGTTGGTCCCTACAATATTGTCAATGTTTGGATCAACTTCTTCAGCATCTTCATCAGACAACTCTTATTTAATGCCATGGTAGTAGATGTCGGATCTATAGTTCCAAAGAATAGCTTTATCCAAAGAATATGGGATGGGTTCGTGTGTGGTGATAATCAAAGGAGAAACTTTTGGATTGGCGGTAATCCTTACAGGACCCTTGGAAGTGATTCTGACTGGAGTACCTAATACGACAGACAAATCTTAGCAAAAATTCTCAGCATGCAGAACTTTCTCGATCAAAATTATGTGTTCATCCATCAGGCATTGAACGCCTTCCTTCAGTAACCTACAACCATTGGGTTGGACTGCACAATAATAATATTCTTTAACACAACCCGTAAATAAACTGGCCTATAACATATTCTTTTTAATTGTTGAGAGAGGAGTAACCACATCACTCACAAAGGCAACATACATAACATCTTCAATAGAACTTATGCCTTTGTCATGCTTCGATATAGGTGCAGTAATCACCTTTGGGGTCTCCGGAGGGTCGAACTCAATTTCCTTATTATCAATCATATCCTGAATTTTGTTTTTTAGGGCCCAACAGTTGTTGGTGTCATGCCGAAGACTGTTAGAATGATAGACACATTTCACGTTCGGATTGTACTTAGGAGAGGAGGTGTTGCGATTCTGAGGAGGATCCCGCAGTGAAATGAGTTCATCTTTTAACAAATGTTGCAATGACTGAGATAAATGCATGCCGATCTTGGTAAACTGCCTTACCAGAGCGTCTGACCTTCATCGGTTGCCCTGTTGTTGTTGTTGAACAAGAGCCAGATTAGAGATCAACACCTCTACCACAGACTGATGGAGATCATTTTTATTATGGTCCTTCTGGCCATAGAAAACATTGGCTTCTTTTTTACCACCGAATGGCTTCTTCACAACATTAGAAGACGTAGCCATTGGAATCTTCCCATTATTAATACTACTTTCAACTCTTTCCCCAGTCAGAATCAGTTCCGTAAAACCAGACGACGAGCTTCCAATTAACAGATTAAAGAATGGGCCTGTCAGAGTGCCCATGAACATATCTTCCAGCTCCCGATCAGACAAGGGAGGTTGCACCCTTTCAGTTAAATCTCTCTATTTTTGTGCATATTCCTTGAACCCTTCATTTGAGCCCACATACATGTTTTACAATTGCACTCGAGTCGGTGCCAGGTCAACATTATATTGATACTGCTTATAGAAAGTAGCAGCCAAGTCTTCCCATGTATGGATGTTGGTTCCTTCCAGCTGATAGAACCATTCAAGTTTAGTGTCGGAAAAACTTTCTTGAAAGAAATTGACCCATAACTTTTTGTCAGCAGTATGGGGTTGGATTTTTCGAACATAAGACCTTAGATGAAGTTTTGGACAAGAGACCCCATCATATTTACCAAAGACGGGGACCTTGAACATGTGAGGGATGACCACCCCCGGGATCAGACCTAGTTCTCAAAAATCCAATCCAGGCACTTTTTGGATTTCCATCACTTTGAGACGGTCTTCCAACTGCTTGTACTTGTCATCTACAAGATGATACTATTTATCGGAGTAGTCTTCATATTCATAACCCTGATTATTTCTACCTTCAAGCTTGATGCTTCTACCATCCTCCTCTTGGTTGTCGTCTTCCTTAGAGGAAATATCGTCCACTTGAACCGGTTAAGCAGGCCCCTTGAATCTTCTCCCCATATTGAGGATAGTAGCCAGCTTTTTAGTCTTCTTTTTCTTGGCAATGAGCGCCATCATATTTTTCTGTCCATGTGCCAGATTCAGATGAGTATCTTGAAATTGTGCATGTTAAGCTTGAAGGTCCTTAACAGTCTATTCGAGGGCCATCTTTTACTGAAATAAACAGTAAGTAAATGAGAAAACCTATATGGGAAATCTGTTATGTAATGATGCATGATATGCAAATGCAATGTTTTCAAGGACCTTGTGGTATTTAAATTCGTTAATCAAAAGAAAATAGAAACAAAGACTTTTATTAGTAAGCTCAAATTATAATTTCCTCTTAGGCTTACAATGAAAACAAGAGGGTCTCAAAGAGACAACAATATGAACTCCTAAAACCTAATACTCAAGTATCCCACGGACGCTTCTTATTTGTGTTGACATATGCATTAAGGTTCTGCTCTTCATGGAGTTGTTTTGTCAGCTCTAACACCTTCTTCTCGCTAGCATAGAATTGAGTCTCAAAGGTGTCCCTTTCTTCTTTCAGTTGAATCCAAGACTTCTGCAGCTCTCCAAGGTCAATAGGAATATCTGGATGAAGAATGGTATGAGGAATATCCCCCTTGGCAATAGGCTCCACAGTTACTGGTAAGAAAGTGTGATAAGAAGTTCTTAAGGAGATTCTCTGCTAAATTCTTCCTTAGTAATGGCATCCTGTATAAACGCAATCATGACTCTGTGTTACTTCGATGCATAGATAAGGTTGAAGCTGAAAGGATCATGGCCGAATTACACGAAGGCACTTTTGGCACCCATTCTAGTGGGAACACGATGGCAAAGAAAATCCTACGGGCAGGCTATTACTGGTCTACCATGGAAGCAGATTGCTATCAACACTCTCGAACCTGCCATAAGTGTCAAATTTATGCTGATCAGGTGCATGTACCTCCGGTTCCTCTGAATGTCTTAACGGCTCCTTGGCCCTTCGCTATGTGGGGAATAGATATGATTGGGGAAATCAAACCAACAACCTTCAATGGACACTGTTTCATCCTAGTGGCCATTGACTATTTTACAAAATGGGTGGAGGCAACTTCCTCCGCTTCCGTTACCAAGAACGTTGTTGCCCGTTTCATCAAGCAAAATCTCATTTTCCGGTAAGGTATCCCCGAAAGGATCATCACTGATAACGGTACAAATCTCAACAACACTATGATCACCGCCTTGTGCAAGCAATTCAAGATTCGACATCATAATTCTTCTCCCTGTCGGCCAAAGATGAATGGTGTTGTCGAAGCTGCGAATAAAAACATTAAAAATATCATACAGAAAATGACAGTCACATACAAAGACTGGCATGAGATGCTACCATTCGCTCTCCACGGGTATCGTACCATGGCTCGCACATCAACCAGGGAAACACCCTATTCTTTGGTATATGGCATGGAAGCTATCTTGCCTATCGAGGTTCAGATCCCCTCTCTGAGGATTATGAAAGATGCAGGGCTGAACGAAGACGATTGGATCCAGACTCGACTTGACCAACTGAACTTGATGGATGAAAAGAGACTTACTGCTGTTTTCCATGGTCAAATGTATCAAAAACGGATGATCAAGGCTTTCAACAAGAAAGTCAGACGCCAAGTGTATCAAGTTGGGGATCTAGTGATCAAACGCATCATATTGCCACAAGGTGATCCCAAGGGCAAATGGACTCCTACATATGAAGGACCATTTGTAATCAAAAACATATTCTCTGGTGGGGCAATGATCTTGACCACCATGGATGGAGACGACCTTCTGCACCCTGCGAATGCAGACATAGTCAAAAGATACTACGCATAAGAGACCCGCTAGGTTGACATACCTAGGCAAAACAAGGGCATCCCGGCGAACCAAAAAGGTTTGGGAAAAAGTTAGGGATAAAACAAAAAAATCTATACACCCGACAAGTTGAAAACCCGAAAGGGCGACTTGGGCAAAAAAGGGCTTTCCGGTGGACTGAAAACCCGAAAGGGCAGTCCAGGAAAAAGTTAGGGAATTAAAACGTATGACTATGACCCATTGGATCACTTTACGGACAACCTTTGGCTTCCACTGACAAACTTAGAGGTTCTGATCAATTCAATCATCTTCGGGCGAGGCAACAAATAGATAAGACGCTCGGAGATACGAAGGCTATAGTAGAATGGAAACCCCCATGGGATTTTTTGTACACATAACTATCTTTCTTTGTATCAAAATTTTCATTTTTTACGACAGGATTCTCTTACTAGAATGTTTGTCCCCTTTGTACAAAAATATTTTACTCAAAGTCAATACAAAGATATCCCTTTGAAAGTGCGAAAACTATTGGTCTTTATTTTCTTTACGCTTGTGTTTTGTTTGCGAAAACGTCCAATGATTTATTTTTGAACATATGCATTTGAACATAATTACTGCTTACAAATAAACAAAATGGGAAAGACAATTACTGATAGGTTAAAAGAATAGGAAAATGTCTCTAGGCTATTCCATAAGTAATCCCCTGCAGTACGTCATTTAAATCCCCAGCGGAACAAAGTTTCAAATTATTGATCCCTAGTAGAAGTCGTCAAATTTCTCAGGAGGATTTTACAAGAAGTACATGGCATTGCCCTTACGACAAAGTTTATTTCTCTCGGAAGAAACTCACCAATACTTCAACTTCAAGACGTGAAGACTTACATATCCTCAACAACAGTCAGGTATTTATTTTCCCTAAATCAAGCAGCAGTACAACAAATCAACTCACATACGCATACATCACATTCGTATATCATAAACATTGATAAATACGAATGCATACAACATAATCCCATTATACATACATTTCATGTATCATGACTTGGCATTTTAAGCTAACATTTTAGCCTTTTCAGGATAAGATTAACATCTATCATTAACAATTTCAGAGCTTTCAGATACCGCTCAGATACGCTCCAGATACGAATTTCATCCTGATACTCATTCAGATTCAACCTTTTGATATAGTTCAGATACGCTCCAGACACGGATGCCATCCTAAAACTCATTCAACTCTCAGATACAGTATAGATACGATCCAGACACGGATGTCGTTCTGATACTCATTCAGATTCAACTTTCAGATATAGTACAGATACACTCCAAACACGTATGCCATTATGATACTCATTCAGAATCAACTCCCAGATACAGTTCAGATACACTCCAGACACGGACGCCATTCTGATACTCATTCTTCCAACTTACAAATTACAATTCAGCAATCACTTCTAGATGGCATCTACAAGCCCATCTCCCACAACTTTCTATCACCTCTCCAAATGGCATCTTTAAGCCCATTCCCCCTACCATCACATTGCCAAGTGCAAATTTCTAGGCACTCTAGTGTCCAATCATCTTCCACCTTCGAGTCACGAATGGAAAAACTCTCCAGTCTAACTCTTCAGGTTTAAGAAGATTGAACAGGGGAAGCTATTGTACCCCAAAAGTTTCCCTCTCACTTATCAAGAATTTTCTCATAAGATCTCTTTGACTCAAGACTGCATTAGGGTTTGACCAGCTCAAGACACCTCCTCATGCACTGATGACCAAAATTAGGGTTTGAGTTTGCACAAGGATTTTTGGACTATCAATGCTTCATATGACTTTCATGGATCATTATGGATCCTCAAGATTACTCATGTCATGTTTCAAGCCTTGAATCACACTTTTGATCAGTCAATTGGACAGTTGACCTAAAAATCAGTTGTATTGGGGGAAAAGTTAACTATGGCCAATTTTCAGTCAAACTTCATAATTTTTGATCCACATCAACATCTTAGACTCATATGTATCATTTTATCAAGTTTGGACCACAATTCCCCAAGAAATTTGATCAAATCATCAAAAGGGCAAAATGGTCAAAATTAGGGTTTTGATTGAGAAGGGGTGATTTCTGATTTTTGACCTAGCAAATGATCAATTTGTTTGAAGCATGATTTCAAGAGTTCAATTGCATCATCTTGACCTAATAAAATGATTCAAAACATTACAAATTCATTGGATTGACAGATGAATATTTCAGTCAACTGATCAAAAGTCAACTATATACTGAAAAGTCAAACTTTGACTTTTTGGTCAAATTCAAGTGCCAAGTATCACAATTCATAAAAACATGCCAAAATGTGAAATTTGTTCATCAAGAAATCAAGGATTGAAGATCTTGTTTTGAAAATTGAAATTTCTTAACTTAGAAAATTTTCTAAGTATAGAAAATTTCTTATTTTTTTCTCAACTTTAGGCCAAATTTTCACCATGATACAAAATGATTCAAAGTAAGTTCCCAACATGAAAGTTGTAGATCTCCATGAAATCTACAACTTTTCTTAATACAATTTCTCCTAAAAATTCTTGGATTTCAAGATATAATGTTGTGAATACATGCTCATGAACTAAAATAACTTAGTGAAATTTTGCCCTAGTTAGGCAGGTTTTTGACCTAACTTCATGGCAACTTTTCACCTATTTCCAAGAGGAATTTTCAAAAGCATTTCAAATATGGGTTGTATAGAACATTAAAAGCTTTCCAAAATGTCCAAGAACTTCATGAGATCATTCTTGAGTATGGGGAATCGAAGAGATGAAGTTAGGGTTTTATCACTTTGATTATAGGTCATTTTCATGAAGAACAAGTTTTCAAATTTGCAAATTGGCTGTACAATCTTCACTTTTCAGGCCTCAAACTCGTTTGTCAATCCACCATTAATGAATTGCATAAGGTTTCATGTCCTAAATACAAGCATTCAATGCATTGTACAAGAAAATAGACATTTTTAGAAGAAAGGCAACATTGCCATTTTGGAAAAGCATGCTTTTGCATTTTTTCATTTCTTGAGCCTTGGACTTGTTCTTTCTGTATAAACCAAGCCTCTAAACCTGAAAAAAACATGTTTAAAGCTTCAAGCCATCTGTGATCGGTGGATCTGGAACTGACTGTTTAACGCTGGTTCGCGAAATGTCGCGGAAGCAAGAGTCGCCACCGTCTTTTATTTTCTCCAAATGGAAAGGACAAAAGCACATAAAAATTCCTTATAGAGATTGCTCTCGGTTCGGGAGGTAGATTTATAGAAAGGGAAGGTGTTAACACCCTTTCTATCCATGGTTATCCATGGGCTCTTAGATACTTGCTCATTTGTGTTTTCAAAATTGTTTGTTTGCTTTTCAACTGTGGGTTTAAAAAAGTTTCTTTGAAAAAATTTCAGTTCGACTCTTGTATCAGTCCTCAAGAGTGTTTGAAAAATTGCTTTTTGAAAGGTGTCGGTGTGAAAAGAAGTTTTTGATTTGTTTTGAAATTAAAACAAGTATCTACGAGTTGTCTACCTACCCTAAGGAATTCGTCTGTGTAAATGTCCTTAAAGTAGTGCCATCCCACCATTGAGAGGTAGGTAGCACCACCGTTGGAGGTGTTCGGGTCAACTCGAGTTTTGGGACAGTGTGGTCACCAAGCAAAGGTAAGACACCTTAGAAGCTACCCTTATGCCATTGATCTTTTATTCCAAGGCAACTATTCCGAGGCAACTTGTTTTGAGGCAACCAGATCAATGGGACATAAGGACTCACTAAGACGTCCTATAGTCGACGACCACGTTTCGAGGGACAAGGCAACAGTGTGGTCACCAGAGCAATAGGAAGACACCTTAGAAGCTACCCTCATGCCATGTTCATGGACATGAGGACTTACTAAAACATCCTCTACTCGACGACCACTTTTCGAGGGGCAAGGCAACAGTGAGGCGTACCCTAGGGGTGGTGCGTGAATTGTGTGTTATTTTCAATTATGTTTATCTTGTCATGTATTGGTGATCTACGCTTTGTTTTTATTTTTGACATTCATTCTTTCATGCAAGTTAATTAATAGTTAAAAGATGCGAGAAGGTAAAAGTCCTACGCTATTACAAAGGCGCGGGTCTACATCGCCAAATTAGTCCAAGACCCGATTTGAATAAAATAAAAATGCAGAAAGATAAATGTCCTAATTAATCTATTACAAGGCTTTGGGGTAATTACATGAAATTTACCAAAAGAAACAAAATAAGCACGCGAAACGGAATTATAACCGAAAGCGAGGGCGTTGGACCCTTTTTAAAGAAATTAAATTGAAGTGATGAAATTAATTTAATTAAATAAAAGAAAGAAATTTTTTTGGAGTTTTTGTATTTATGAAATTAAGGAGAAAATTAAATGGAATTAAAACCCTAATTCTAAACTATTTTTAGTTTATTAAAAAAAATGTTTAAGTTATACCTAGTTTTAACCTAATTATTTAATGATAAATTTATTTACAAAAAATAATTAATAATTAAATATGGTGAAAAAGAAAAAAAAGGAATAAAAGTATAAAACCCTAATTCTACATTTTTTTAGTTTATTACAAAAACATTAAAATTAAAACCTAGAATTAGAACTAGATTAATTATTACATTTATTTACAAAATAAAAATATTAGTGAATTAAATAATAAAATATATTTTTATTTTTTGACTTTCTGATTTTTTTGGTATTTTTATGTTGTTAAAATTATTTTTTTTGTGAATTTATTAAAATAGTTAAAACAAAATAAAAAAGGAATTAAAATAAAAGAAGAAATTTAGAAAGAAATAAACAAACAGGGGGGTTATCTGGCCCTTTTGGAGGTATCATTGTAGCAATCAGGCCCACTTCAAACAGGCCCTATTGACTTTTCTGGGATGTGTGTGGCACGTTTGACTGATGTCCATGGTGGACTCTAGATCCTGATCTTCAGATTCATCGCATGAGACATGTGGCACTCCAGGATGGTGGATGCATGATGGACCTTAGGGTGCAAGCTGCGTAGGAACATATTAAACAAAATAATATTGAGAAGGGAAGGGACCTGGGAATCGAACCCAGGTCCCAGTGATTGCATGACAACGCATTAACCACTCAGCCAAGCGCGTTGGTTTTTATGTATATTGGACAATAAGCATTATATTTGAAAAGGCCACGTTATGCTGAACCACAAAAAAAGCGCGCTATCATTCAAACGTCCCAATAGCAATAGGCCACGTTAGCATCTTCTCCGTTTTGCCTGCAAAAAATACATCAAATAGTGGGGGTTTTGAACCCCCACTAACTACAGCACAAGAAAATAGCGATTAGGCCACCGTTGCTCATAAATTGAGCGCGACATATGGAATCAGTTCGTATGAAGGTCACGAGTCTAATGGTCCAGGTCTTGTGGTTCAATTTTCCCATATGAGTGAAGCCCTAATTTTTGACCTCTGCAACCCTAACGAGCTCCAATGGTGGATTCATGTATAGGGCACGAAAATTCAATTGAATGGCATGGTTAGCTTCAGAATGATTAGACTAGTACAAAACAAGCGTTAGAAATCAAAAATATGGCATGAATTATGAAACACGATTATGCAAAAAGTTTGAGAAAGTTTGACTTCTATATACCAATTCCTGAGGCTAGAAGCGTGGAAAAGGATTCAGTTAGGTTCAGGGAGACCTCAACAAGCTTTTTGGATGGATTATAGGCTTTGAATCACGCCCTATGAGTGTTTTCAGTTTTGGAATTTTTGACAAAAATTGCAAAGTTTGTATTTGGTTTCAGGCGCAGCTCCCAGGTTTTATGCATTAGGGTTGCCTTCTCTTTATGTATGGGAATGTTTTAGGGTGAAAATTCAAGCCAAGAAATCAATGTTTTGATGAATCAAATATTTGATTTTTAATGAAATCTTTTCCAATATTTTTATCATGAAACCTAGCCAATTTGCATGGAATCTTTCTTCTTTGGGCATGCACGAAATCCTTAGGCCTTGATGAGATATTATACTGCACAAAAAGATTTGAAAACCTTATTTTAGTATTTTTCTTGTAATTAATTTTGATTAAATGAATTAAATAGATTAAATATTCAATTAATTAATTAAAAATAAGAAAATGACTCCCCTTTGGGTCAATGGGTCGTGCATAGCTTTTTGATGATGATTCTTGGAAGAATTTGTGGCCAATTAGCAATTTTGAGGCATTTGAAGTAAAGTTGACTTTTCAAAATTCCCAAAAATTTCCCAACTTCCACAAGGCATATCTTGCTCAATTCTTAAGCTTTGATCATGTTATTGGAAATTTTGGAAAGGTCTTGAAGTCCTATAACCAATGCCTTTGGTCCCATGTCATTTTGATTTACCAATCTCAAGTTATGGTCTTTGATTTAAAGTCCCTTTTTGTTGACTTTTGAAAATGACCTATAATGTTGAAATTGATAACTTTTTGTGAGAGCATTTCTTGGACTTTAAGTGTGAAGAGGAGTTGTAGTAAATGGCTTTCTCTTCAAAATGAGCTTTGGATGGAATTTTTCTGATAAACCATGTGGAAGTTATGCCTTGGTCAAGTTACAGTTGACTTTTTCAACTGTCCAAATATGGAAACTTTTGCATCTTGAGACTTTTTGAGCCATACCTTGAAAATCATGATCAAGAATTGATCAAATGATGTTTGTGGCTTCAAAATAAGATGTTGACCAAAAATTTGAACTTCTGACTGTCAAATGACCATTTTACCCCTACAGTTGACTGCTGAGCAATTAGGGCATTTGATTGTGCAATTTTGTGCTGTAAGTCTTGAAACTTGGCATATGGATGCTTGAAAATGTTTGTAAGCATGTGGGACTTGATTGGACCCTTGGAAGCTTCAATTTCTCTGCCAGAACCAAAACCCTAGTTTTTGACTGTTAGGAGGCCATTGAACTGTGCAACCCTTGGGGAGATTTTGAAGCATGTTCTTTGCAAATCTTGAAGAATATGGGAGGGCAAATTTTGGGGTACAACACCACCCTACAAGATAAGAATCATGCCTTAAGAAGTCACTTCTCACACTTTCTTCAAAAACAAGAAATGTAGCAAGACATGTGATCTTGTACTTCTGAGCAAGCACAAGTCCTCCAACCTTTTGCTCTATATAAAGCCATCATTTTATAACTAAAACCACGCATGCCCAAGCCTTGAAACACCATATGTGATACGGTGGGAGAACTGACTTGGGATTTGCGTTTGTTTTCGCATTTGTTCGGTTTAGCAAGAGTCGCCACCGACTTTTCTTTTATCCAAAAGGAAAGGTGAAAAAGCACAGGAAAGACCTTTAGAGAAGTTTTCGTGGGTTCGGGGGGTAGATTATAAAAAGGGAAGGTGCTAGCACCCTTTTCATCAATGGTTTTCCATGGGCTCTTAGTTACTTGCTAGATCACTTGCTTTTGTTTGAATGTGCTTGTGGTGTGTGTTTTGAAAGTATTTTTGAAAATGGAACTTCGTAATGGTTCTCGTTTCTATAAGAACGCCAATAAAGTGTTTGTTTCGAAAAATAGTTCAAAAGTGTGTTTGTGAGATGTGTTTTTGAAAGTATTTTGAAAATGGAACTTCGTAATGGTTCTCGTTTCTATAAGAACGCCTACAAAGTGTTTGTTTCAAAAATAGTTCAAAGATGAGAGTGTGGGTGTATAAAAACGTTTTTGTTGTGATCAAGCGAGTAACTAAGAACGAACCTACCTACTCAAAAGGTCTTAGATGTTCTTTTCCTCCTCCTTTAGATGTTGCTATCTTACCATTGATTTGGTAAGAAGCCCCATCATTGGATGTGAAGGGACGGGCATTGGGACATTTGTATAGTCATAGAAGGCAACATATGGGATGTTTTAGCAATGTCGTTTTAGGGACTAGATCGTTTACCGAAGGAAACATCGAGGGTCATCGAGGGACTACGATCTTTTATCGAGGGTCTTTGCTAAAACTCCCATGCTCGAGGGACATGACTATTTTCCGAGGCAACAAGTGAGATTACCCTAAGGGTGCATGTGTGCAAAGTGTGTTTTATTGCATGCATTTGTCTTTGATTTTTAGGTTGTCTACTTGTTGGTTTTATCTTGCCATACACACCTAGTTACTAGCATTTGTACAAAAGCAATAAAAATGCAAGAAATAAATACTACACTATTACAACCATATTGAAAGGCAAGAAAATGTAAAGGCAAAAACAAAATAAAAGAAAGGAAAATGAGCTCTTCGACCCAGGCAGCAGCACCCTTCGAATTGCATTTTGTTGGCCTCCTTCGATTGGGGCTAGCACCAGTGAGGTTATGGCCTTCGATTAGGGGCTGGCACCAGTGAGGTTCTGTCCTTCAATTGGCCTGGAAGTCAGTGTATGGCGAAGCCTTCTGGTTCTGCTTTGTTGCCTTGTTGCCTTCTTCGACTGGAGGTTGAAAGCAATGAGGGAATGCCTTTCGACTGAGCCTGGAAGTCAGTGAAGGCATGCTTTTCGTTTGGGCCTAGAAGTCAACATGGTTTTCCTCCTGGTTGTCTCTTTCGTTTGACCTGGAGAAAGAGGGTAGAAGCCAGAAGCTTCATTTCCTATTTCCTGTTTCCTGTTTCTTTCATTTCAAGCATTAAATGGCAACATGGCCTGAGGCCATGCTAGTATTTGTCTTGTAAACAGTTTATTAGTTAAAGCAAGTTCAGGTAAACAGAAAGCAAAACGAAAGGCTTAGCTCTAAAAAATATGTTAAAAAAGGGTGAAAACAAAAGGAACAATGGTATGTACATGTTTCAAACGAAAGGGAAAATTACTATGCCATGGAACGAAAAGTTAAAAGGTAAGAATAACTTACCTTGCTTCAGGTCTTGAATGGATGTGGGTTTCGAACTTGAACTGCTACCTGGACGTTTCTGGAATTCGAAGAGTAGTCACAGGGGGGTTTGCTTTTGGTTCGAAGAGTTATCATAGAAGGTTGTCTTTGAGTTTGAACAAACTTCTATGTGTGGGGTGTTCTTCAGAATCGAAAGAGGTGAGTGTTTGGGATTCTGGGTTTTTTGATTTCTCAAGTGTTGATGAACTTGAGAGTTTTGTTGTGTTTGAGAATATTTGGGGGATTCGTTCCTCTGGTCCCAAAGATCCCCCCTAGCTTTGTAAATGTTCCTCTATTTATAGAGAAAGAATGGACATGTTGTCCAAAGCCAGCCTTGCAAATAAATGATAAAATAATGTAACGTGAAAGTACATGTGGGGGGCCTCTTGGCAGTTGGGATGCAGAAGATGTGACTTATGCTTCTGACGTTGCTTGTGCTCAGACCAAAATCATGTTGAAAGTTGATTTTGTGACTAAAGTACTCTCTATGAAAGGAAAGAGCATGTAGCCTTTAACCAATAATAGTAGTATCTAAAAGACAAAGTTTAAAACCCTTGTACAAGCTTCTGACTATGTAAAGATTTGGACGCAACATAGCCTGGAAAAAGAGATTTGGTCTTGAGTCAAATGCAAGAATGAGATCGAAGCACACTTGTTCGAAGGAAGGCTTTGCCTCAGTCGAAGCTTGTGGTCGAAACAAGCTTACTCGAAGGAAGCTAATGCCCTGTCGAAGCTTGGATCGAAACAAACATATTTCCCAATCGAAAGATTGTGTTCGAAGGAAGCAATGTTTCCTAATCAAAGCATGTGGATCGAAACAAACATAAAGGGAGTCATTGCCTTTTAGCGTGAGGGAAGTTCCTGACTTCTGAGTCGAAGGGTGTTCCTTCAAGGGAAGCAAGAACTTAGTCAAATCTTATATGAAGATATCTCTTGGCTCAAACGAAGCTTGTGAGAGGTAAAGTCTGCAAGAGGCCCTTGGTGCAAGTGGATTCGAAGAAGGTTTCAAATCCAAACGAAGGATGTACCTAAACTTGCATTCGAAGGAGGCTTAGAGTCAGTCGAAGGGTGCTAAATTGAAGGAGACATGTTTTCCTCCAAATTTGTCAAAATGTTATTTTTATCTGTTTTCTCCCTTTTTGACAGTCTCCTTTTAATTTTGGTATTGGAAAATCCCAATGCACTTGTTCAAGCTTGAACCTTGAAAATCCTTGTAAGAAAGGCCTTGAGAATTGAGAGGGCAAATTTTGGCGTACAACAGCTGCCCCTGTTCAATCTTCTTGAACCTGAAGAGTTAGATTGGCAGTTTTGCCGTTCGCGACTAGAAGGTAAAAGATGATTGGACACTAGAGTGCCCAAAAAATTTGCACTCGTCAAAGCGTAGTTTGAGGGAATGGGCTTAAAGATGCCATTTGGAGATGTGACAGAATCTTGTCGGAGATGGGCTTAAAGATGCCATCCAAGAATGTTTGTTGTAAGTGCAATGTTGTAGGTCAGAAGAATTAGCATCAAAATGGTATCCATGTCTGGAATGCATTTAAACTGTATCTGGAAACTGAGTCTATATGAGCCAAAGAATGGCGTCCGTGTTTGGAGCGTATCTGAAATGTATTTGAATGAGTGACAGAATGACATCCGAATCTGGATCGTATCTGGACTGTATTTTGAATGAGTGACAAAATGACATCTGAATCTGGATCGTATCTGGACTATATTTTGAATGAGTGACAGAATGACATTCGAATCTGGATCGTATCTGGACTGTATTTTGAATGAGTGACAGAATGACATCCGAATCTGGATCGTATCTGGACTGTATTTTGAATGAGTGACAGAATGACATCCGAATCTGGATCGTATATGGACTGTATTTTGAATGAGTGACAGAATGACATCTGAATATGGATCGTATCTGGACTGTATTTTGAATGAGTGACAGAATGACATCCGAATCTGGATCATATCTGGACTGTATTTTGAATGAGTGACAGAATGACATCCGAATATGGATCGTATCTGGACTGTATTTTGAATGAGTGACAGAATGACATCCGAATCTGGATCGTATCTGGACTGTATTTTGAATGAGTGACAGAATGACATCCGAATCTGGATCATATCTGGACAATATTTTGAATGAATCTAGAATAAGTATCAGAATGTCATCCATATCTGGATCGCATTTGAACTGTCTCTAGAAGGGATCTGGAATAAGTATCAGAATGTCAGCCATATCTGGATCGCATCTGAACTATCTCTAGAAGGAATCTGGAACAAGTATCAGAATGTCAGCCATATTTGGGTCGCATCTGAACTGTCTCTAGAAGGAATTTAGAATAAGTATCAGAATGTCAGCCATATCTGGATCGCATCTGAACTGTCTCTAGAAGGAGTTTGGAATAAGTATCAGAATGTCAGCCATATCTGGATCGCATCTGAACTGTCTCTAGAAGGAATTTAGAATAAGTATCAGAATGTCAGCCATATCTGGATTGCATCTGAACTGTCTCTAGAAGGAATCTGGAATAAGTATCAGAATGTCAGACATATCTGGATCACATCTGAACTGTCTCTAGAAGGAATATGGAATAAGTATCAGAATGTCAGCCATATCTGGATCACATCTGAACTGTCTCTAGAAGGAATCTGGAATAAGTATCAGAATGTCAGCCATATCTGGATCGCATCTGAACTGTCTCTAGAAGGAATCTGGAATAAGTATCAGAATGTCAGCCATATCTGGATCACATCTGAACTGTCTCTAGAAGGAATCTGGAATAAGTATCAGAATGTCAGCCATATCTGGATCGCATCTGAACTGTCTCTAGAAGGAATCTGGAATAAGTATCAAAATGTCAGACATATCTGGATCGCATCTGAACTGTCTCTAGAAGGAATCTGGAATAAGTATCAGAATGTCAGCCATATCTGGATCGCATCTGAACTGTCTCTAGAAGGAATCTGGAATAAGTATCAGAATGTCAGCCATATCTGGATCGCATCTGAACTGTCTCTAGAAGGGATCTGGAATAATTATCAGAATATCTGCCATATCTGGATCGCATCTGAACTGTCTCGAGAAGGAATCTGGAATAAGTATCAGAATGTCAGCCATATCTTGATCGCATCTGAACTGTCTCTAGAAGCAATCTGGAATAAGTATCAGAATGTCAGCCATATCTGGATCGCATCTGAACTGTCTCTAGAAGGAATCTGGAATAAGTATCAGAATGTTAGCCATATCTAGATCGCATCTGAACTGTCTCTAGAAGGGATCTCAGAAGATGATGATCTTTGCTTGTTGATTGATCTTTCCTGAAAAGGTAAAGAGTTAGTTGTATGCAATGTCATGATGTATGCATTGTGTAATGATGTTCTCAAAATAAAATGAGATTTTTGTTATATGTATTTTGTATGCATATGTTATGAATGTTGTTGAAGTGTAATTTTGTCTTGGACTTTGCTCAAAATGTTTGCACCGTTGATTCCTGCTTTGTTGTTTAAGGAGAACTCCGCTGGGGGATATTGAAAACTCTGTGGGGAGTATGTTTATTTCTGCTTGGGAAAAGAGTTTAGGAGTCTTAGTCATTCGTTGCTCTACTAGGGAGTCGAAGTTGAACTGATATCTGGTCGGGTCCAGGTTTCGCAGTAACTTGCTGGGGATTGTAGAGTAGTCTACTGGGGAAGAGGAGTTGTGGTCCTTTGATTTTTAGTAGTCGGAGAGGCAAACTCAAGCTGGGGAATCCTGGTGTTGTTGGGGAAATAAACCTTGTCGTCAGTCCGCTAGAGAGGTGACATCTTCGTTGGGGGAAGTCCTCGAGGATTCTTGAGGTCGATTCAGTTGGGGAAAGGGGGTCAGAGATTATACTCTTGCTGGGGAATCATCCTATGAGAAGGACTTTGGGGAGACTTGTCATTGCCTCTAGTAGCAAATGTTCATGGAATTGCCAAAAATGTCTAGTTGTACGTAACTCTTTGCTGAGATTTGATGTTTAATGCCCCAAGTGACGGAGATGGAGGCCTGCCCCTGGTTACTTTGCAATTCTTGAGAGATTTCTTGGAATCTTGACCGGACTGCCCCAGGTGTGCTGGATAGTGACATGTCAAGTCCCCCTGTTGATAGGAGATTCGTCAATGGAAGTCTCATCCTTCTTGAATTGATTTTGTTCACAAAGAGAGCTTTTGTTCACTGGATATTCATTGTGTGAATTTCTCCGCTGTTAAACAAATAGCCATATGCAAACAATGATATTCAAGTAATGCAAAGTTTATGTTTGTCTTGAAGTTTTTTGAAAATGTGTTTTAGCGAGTAAAGAAATTTTTCTAAGAAAATTCAAACTCAGGATTTAGAGCAAAGCCTTACAGGAGTCAGGATACCTTTTGTAACAGTATGCTTTCAAACTAACCCATGCTTCAATTAGGACTTTTGAAGGTTGTAACGTGGCTTGGTTCACGGTTTAAGAAACAAAGGATAAAGGCTCAAAGTATATTTGTATCCACCCGCTCTTCGTGATATTCTTCAATCCTAAACTCAGTTAATTGTGCGTCAAACTCTATTCGAATTTAGAACGACGTTTTGGTGATGGTTCACACAAGTTGGATTTTGGAAGGCAGTCATCATTTTTTTTGCAACATTTTTCATGTTGTCGAGGATTTGTAATGACCTCGTTCTTTTGATTTATTATCCCTAATTTTTGCCTGACTGTTCCTATTTTCGAGATTACAGTCAGCGGGATGCCCCAGCTTTCTTAAGCCTCCTTTATAGATTTTGGCTCAGTGGGCTTTTCTCTTTTGAGAGATTGACTGCCTATGAGATAAGGAACCACCACTGTCTTTTGATTCCAGAGGAATGCTTTTGATGTCGTTCGTTGTATTATGAACTGAGAGTTTTCCGACTTCAATGCGTATCTTTTGAATTAACTGAGAGACTACCGTGCCCCAGGTTTAAATTAAAGGTTTCAATTTATGTTTAAAACAGAAAACTCCTACTTCTTTGGCTCGAAGGGGTTGACTAGGGATTATCTTCCTTATAACTCCAGTGTTTAGGATTTGAAAGAAACACCTGTACATCGTCAGCAAGGTCTGTCCTAAAGCATACTGTATGAGATTATGGCATTGTTTCGCCATCCTCCCTCTAAAGGCTTGTAACTTTTAGCAAGAGTTGAATGTCATAAAGAAAGCATAATTATAGTGAAAATGAAAGGATGAATTCAAGACAAACATATGCAATGCATTAATGAAACAAAGTTTGACATTAATAGATAATTGTTTTAATAACAAAAGAAATTACAATTGAAAATTCAAAATGAACAGAAGCCGCTTTGTCTGAACTTGACACTTTAGGTGGTGAGCCTTTGAGGGATGACAAAAGAATTCAAATTGGCCATCTTGTGTGAACTCCAGCGTTCCTTCTTCAATTAGATCTTGAATTTTATTTCTCAACGTCCAACAACTATCGGTGTCATGTCCAGGACTGTTGGAGTGGTACGCACATCTTGCATTTGGATTGTACCTAGGAGAGGCTGTGTTGGGATTCTGAGGGGGGTCCCTTAATACAACCAGCTTGGCTTCCAACAGGTGTTGCAGTGCTTGAGATAATGACATGTCAATTTCGGTGAAGCGTCTTTCAGATGTATTCCTCCTACGCTGATTACCCTGTTGTTGTTGGCGAGGTTGTTGTTGGGCTCGTGACACGGAGGCAAATTGGAAAGGTGCACTCTCGGCTTCTTGTCTTAAGGGAGGCTGAATGATGATTTGATCCCCAATCCTAGATGTTTTCCCCATTTGGTTACATCTATCCCGACGAAGCTTGTTGATGAGGACCCTTAGCTCTTCTTGTCCTTGAGCCAGATTTTGGATAAGAGCCATCTGGCCCACCAACTGTCCCATCATTTGGACCCTTATTATGGCTATTTCAGTTTGTAGCCTTTCCAACTGGTCATCTTTGTTTCCATCAGGATTTCCCATGATCATGCCCCTGGTGAGGAGCGCCTTGACCTCTTCTTGTCCCTTGGATAGGTTTAAGAACATCTCTTAAAGTTGAGCGTTTTGAGCCTGGATGCCCTTGATAGTCTGCTTTAGAGCCATCTCTACTGAAATAAATAGTAGGAGAATAAGGAAACCTGAAAAGGAAAACCTGTTATGATGCAATGCATGATATGTGGATGCATGCTTTCAAGAATCTCGCAGGGTAAACACAAGAAAATGTTAGAGGTTGAACTTCGATCAACATCTTTGATTAGATAACTTTGTATCGGTGGATGTCTTTCCACGAGAATCAAGCTCACCATGTCAAGTGGGTCATAGCCCCTGATTCAAGTTGTTGCACTTGATCTTTGACGGTGTTTGTTTAGAGGGGAACCCTCTTGCCCTTTGGTAGATGTCTGGTTCAACGTGACCCTGCATCAAAAGACCCTCGAGATCCTTGAAATGGTTATTGCGAATGCCATGGTATGATGTTATGATGTTATGTACATGTATGCAAAAGTAAGCAAGTGTATATACAGGTAATCATATTCACACAAAGCAGACAAGTCCTTAGGTTTAGGCTTGCATGGGGTTTGTAGGTAAGTACCCTCTTGAAGTTAGTTGGCTCAAACCTGTCCTAAAATAGAAACCGGGTTCTAAGGAGCTCAATATCACTGGATTATTTTCTATGTTCATTGTTTTGGTTTATCCACTTAACTGGAGACCAAAATATTCCAAGAAAACAATCCTCAATGAGTGTAGTGTCGAGTATCTACCAACTTCGGACTGCACCAAAGTCGGTCATCTCCCTACCCCTAAAAAGGCCAAGATGGTCAAGTCAGGTTCTAAGAGTTCGTTAGTGCTTCATGACATCACTCAACAGCCCCGTATTCTCTTTGATTGACTCAAAGGCTATATGTCTCACTAATATAGCTATTGCTTCAACCGTGTCGGTATACCACGCACAGTTTCCACAACGTATTGTTATTTACCTATGAATGTTTCCCCAAATCCGGGTAGAGGATTTCAAGCCCAAACAAGAGAACCAAAATGTAAAGCAATCAAAGCAAACAATATAAGCATGTAAAGGTGATCTAGAAACCCTAAGGTAACCCCACTTTTAGAAAAGTCCCCAGCAGAGTCGCCAGTTCTGTGATACGGTGGGAGAACTGACTTGGGATTTGCATTTGTTTTCGCATTTGTTCGGTTTAGCAAGAGTCGCCACCGACTTTTCTTTTATCCAAAAGGAAAGGTGAAAAAGCACAGGAAAGACCTTTAGAGATGTTTTCGTGGGTTCGGGGGGTAGATTATGAAAAGGGAAGGTGCTAGCACCCTTTTCATCCATGGTTTTCCATGGGCTATTAGTTACTTGCTAGATCACTTGCTTTTGTTTGAATGTGCTTGTGGTGTGTGTTTTGAAAGTATTTTTGAAAATGGAACTTCGTAATGGTTCTCGTTTCTATAAGAACGCCAACAAAGTGTTTGTTTCGAAAAATAGTTCAAAAGTGTGTTTGTGAGATGTGTTTTTGAAAGTATTTTGAAAATGGAACTTCGTAATGGTTCTCGTTTCTATAAGAACGCCTACAAAGTGTTTGTTTCAAAAATAGTTCAAAGATGAGAGTGTGGGTGTATAAAAATGTTTTTGTTGTGATCAAGCGAGTAACTAAGAGCGAACCTACCTACTCAAAAGGTCTTAGATTTTATTTTCCTCCTCCTTTAGATGTTTCTATCTTATCATTGATTTGGTAAGAAGCCCCATCATTGGATGTGAAGGGACGGGCATTGGGACGTTTGTATAGTCATAGAAGGCAACATATGGGATGTTTTAGCAATGTCGTTTCAGGGACTAGATCGTTTACCGAAGGCAACATCGAGGGTCATCGAGGGACTACGATCTTTTATCGAGGGTCTTTGCTAAAACTCCCATGCTCGAGGGACATGACTATTTTCCGAGGCAACAAGTGAGATTACCCTAAGGGTGCATGTGTGCAAAGTGTGTTTTATTGCATGCATTTGTCTTTGATTTTTAGGTTGTCTACTTGTTGGTTTTATCTTGCCATACACACCTAGTTACTAGCATTTGTACAAAAGCAATAAAAATGCAAGAAATAAATACTACACTATTACAACCATATTGAAAGGCAAGAAAATGTAAAGGCAAAAACAAAATAAAAGAAAGGAAAATGAGCTCTTCGACCCAGGCAGCAGCACCCTTCGACTTGCGTTTTGTTGGCCTCATTCAATTGGGGCTAGAACCAGTAAGGTCATGGCCTTCGATTAGGGGCTGGCACCATTGAGGTTCTGTCCTTCGATTGGCCTGGAAGTCAGTGTATGACGAAGCCTTCTGGTTCTGCCTCGTTCCCTTGTTGTCTTCTTCGATTGGAGGTTGAAAGCAGTGAGGGAATGCCTTTTGACTGAGCCTGGAAGTCAGTGAAGGCATGCTTTTTGTTTGGGCCTAGAAGTCAACACGGTTTTCCTTCTGTTTGTCTCTTTCGTTTGACCTGGAGAAAGAGGGTAGAAGCCAGAAGCTTAGTTTCCTATTTCCTGTTTCCTGTTTCTTTCATTTCAAGCATTAAATGGCAACATGGCCTGAGGCCATGCTAGTATTTGTCTTGTAAACAGTTTAATAGTTAAAGCAAGTTCAGGTAAACAGAAAGCAAAACGAAAGGCTTAGCTCTAAAAAATATGTTAAAAAAGGGTGAAAACGAAAGGAACAATGGTATGTACATGTTTCAAACGAAAGGGAAAATTACTATGCCATGGAACGAAAAGTTCAAAGGTAAGAATAACTTACCTTGCTTCAGGCCTTGAATGGATGTGGGTTTCGAACTTGAACTGCTACCTGGACGTTTCTGGAATTCAAAGAGTACTCACATGGGGGTTTGCTTTTGGTTCGAAGAGTTATCACAGAAGGTTGTCTTTGAGTTTGAACAAACTTCTATGTGTGGGGTGTTCTTCAGAATCGAAAGAGGTGAGTGTTTGGGATTCTGGGTTTTTTTGATTTCTCAAGTGTTGATGAACTTGAGAGTTTTGTTGTGTTTGAGAAAATTTGGGGGATTCGTTCCTCTGGTCCCAAAGATCCTCCCCTAGCTTTGTAAATGTTCCTCTATTTATAGAGAAAGAATGGACATGTTGTCCAAAGCCAGCCTTGCAAATAAATGATAAAATAATGTAACGTGAAAGTACATGTGGGGGGCCTCTTGGCAGTTGGGGTGCAGAAGATGTGACTTATGCTTCTGAGGTTGCTTGTGCTCAGACCAAAATCAGGTTGAAAGCTGATTTTGTGACTAAAGTACTCTCTATTAAAGGAAAGAGCATGTAGCCTTTAACCAATAATAGTAGTATCTAAAAGACAAATTTTAAAACCCTTGTACAAGCTTCTGACTATGTAAAGATTTGGACGCAACATAGCCGGGAAAACGAGATTTAGTCTTGAGTCAAATGCAAGAATGAGATCGAAGCGCACTTGTTCGAAGGAAGCCTTTGCCTCAGTCGAAGCTTGTGGTCGAAACAAGCTTACTCGAAGGAAGCTAATGCCCTATCGAAGCTTGGATCGAAACAAACATATTGCCCAATCGAAAGACTGTGTTCTAAGGAAGTAATGTTTCATGATCGAAGCATGTGGATCGAAACAAACATAAAGGGAGTCATTACCTTTTAGCGTGAGGGAAGTTCCTGACTTCTGAGTCGAAGGGTGTTCCTTCAAGGGAAGCAAAAACTTAGTCATATCTTATATGAAGATATCTCTTGGCTCAAACAAAGCTTTTGAGAGGTAAAGTCTGCAAGAGGCCCTTGGTGCAAGTGGATTCGAAGGAGGTTTCAAATCCAAACGAAGGATGTACCTAAACTTGAATTCGAAGGAGGTTTCAAATCCAAACAAAGGATGTACCTAAACTTGCATTCGAAGGAGGCTTAGAGTCAGTCGAAAGGTGCTAAATCGAAGGAGACATGTTTTCCTCCAAATATGTCAAAATGTTATTTTTATCTGTTTTCTCCCTTTTTGACAGTCTCCTTTTAATTTTGGTATTGGAAAATCCCAATGCACTTGTTCAAGCTTGAACCTTGAAAATCCTTGTAAGAAAGGCCTTGAGAATTGAGAGGGCAAATTTTGGGGTACAACAGCTGCCCCTGTTCAATCTTCTTGAACCTGAAGAGTTAGATTGGCAGTTTTGCCGTTCGCGACTCGAAGGTAAAAGATGATTGGACACTAGAGTGCCCAAAAAATTTGCACTCGTCAAAGCGTAGTTTGAGGGAATGGGTTTAAAGATGCCATTTGGAGATGTGACAGAATCTTGTCGGAGATGGGCTTAAAGATGCCATCCAAGAATGTTTGTTGTAAGTTCAATGTTGTAGGTCAGAAGAATGAGCATCAAAATGGTATCCATGTCTGGAATGCATTTGAACTGTATCTGGAGACTGAGTCTATATGAGCCAAAGAATGGCGTCCGTGTCTGAAGCGTATCTGAAATGCATTTGAATAAGTGACCGAATGACATCCGAATCTGGATCGTATCTGGACTGTATTTTGAATGAGTGACAGAATGACATTTGAATCTGGATCGTATCTAGACTGTATTTTGAATGAGTGACAAAATGACATCCGAATCTGGATCGTATCTGGACTGTATTTTGAATGAGTGACAGAATGACATCCGAATATGGATCGTATCTGGACTGTATTTTGAATGAGTGACAGAATGACATCCGAATCTGGATCGTATCTGGACTGTATTTTGAATGAGTGACAGAATGACATCCGAATCTGGATCGTATCTGGACTGTATTTTGAATGAGTGACAGAATGACATCCGAATCTGGATCGTATCTGGACTGTATTTTGAATGAGTGACATAATGACATCCGAATCTGGATCATATCTGGATTGCATTTTGAATGAGTGACAGAATGACATCCGAATCTGGATCGTATCTGGATTGTATTTTGAATGAGTGACAGAATGACATCCGAATCTGGATCGTATCTGGACTGTATTTTGAATGAATCTAGAATAAGTATCAGAATGTCAGCCATATCTGGATCGCATCTGAACTGTCTCTAGAAGGGATCTGGAATAAGTATCAAAATGTCATCCATATCTGGATCGCATCTGAACTGTCTCTAGAAGGAATCTGGAACAAGTATCAGAATGTCAGCCATATTTGGGTCGCATCTGAACTGTCTCTAGGAGGAATCTGGAACAAGTATCAGAATGTCAGCCATATCTGGATCGCATCTGAACTGTCTCTAGAAGGAGTTTGGAATAAGTATCAGAATGTCAGCCATATCTAGATCGCATCTGAACTGTCTCTAGAAGGAATTTAGAATAAGTATCAGAATGTCAGCCATATCTGGATCGCATCTGAACTGTCTCTAGAAGGAATCTGGAATAAGTATCAGAATGTCAGCCATATCTGGATCGCATCTGAACTGTCTCTAGAAGGAATATGGAATAAGTATCAGAATGTCAGCCATATCTGAATCGCATCTGAACTGTCTCTAGAAGGAATCTGGAATAAGTATCAGAATGTCAGCCATATCTGGATCGCATCTGAACTGTCTCTAGAAGGAATCTGGAATAAGTATCAGAATGTCAGCCATATCTGGATCGCATCTGAACTGTCTCTAGAAGGAATCTGGAATAAGTATCAGAATGTCAGCCATATCTGGATCGCATCTGCACTGTTTCTAGAAGGAATCTGGAATAAGTATCAGAATGTTAGCCATATCTGGATCGCATCTGAACTGTCTCTAGAAGGAATCTGGAATAAGTATTAGAATGTCAGCCATATCTGGATCGCATCTGAACTGTCTCTAGAAGGAATCTGGAATAAGTATCAGAATGTCAGCCATATCTGGATCGCATTTGAACTGTCTCTAGAAGGAATCTGGAATAAGTATCAGAATGTCAGCCATATCTGGATCGCATCTGAACTGTCTCTAGAAGGGATCTGGAATAAGTATCAGAATATCAGCCATATCTGGATCGCATCTGAACTGTCTCGAGAAGGAATCTGGAATAAGTATCAGAATGTCAGCCATATCTGGATTGCATCTGAACTGTCTCTAGAAGGAATCTGGAATAAGTATCAGAATGTCAGCCATATCTGGATCGCATCTGAACTATCTCTAGAAAGAATCTGGAATAAGTATCAGAATGTCAGCCATATTTGGATCGCATCTGAACTGTCTCTAGAAGCGATCTCAGAAGATGATGATCTTTGCCTGTTGATTGATCTTTCTTGAAAAGGTAAAGAGTTAGTTGTATGCAATGTCATGATGTATGCATTGTGTAATGATGTTCTCAAAATAAAATGAGATTTGTGTTATATGTATTTTGTATGCATATGTTATGAATGTAGTTGAAGTGTAATTTTGTCTTGGACTTTGCTCAAAATTTTTCCACCGGGGATTCCTGCTTTGTTGTTTAAGGAGAACTCCGCTGGGGGATATTGAAAACTCTGTGGGGAGTATGTTTATTTCTGCTTGGGAAAAGAGTTTAGGAGTCTTAGTCGTCCGTTGCTCTACCGGGGAGTCGAAGTTGAACTGATATCTGGTCGGGTCCAGGTTTCGCAGTAACTTGCTGGGGATTGTAGAGTAGTCTACTGGGGAAGAGGAGTTGTGGTCCTTTGATTTGTAGTAGTCGGAGAGGCAAACTCAAGCTGGGGAATCCTGGTGTTGTTGTGGAAATAAACCCTATCGTCAGTCCGCTAGAGAGGTGACATCTTCGTTGGGGGAAGTCCTCGAGGATTCTTGAGGTCGATTCAGCTGGGGAAAGGGGGTCAGAGATTATACTCTTGCTGGGGAATCATCCTACGAGAAGGACTTTGGGGAGACTTGTCATTGCCCCTAGTAGCAAATGTTCGTGGAATTGCCAAAAATGTCTAGTTGTACGTAACTCTTTCCTGAGATTTGACGTTTAATGCCCCAAGTGACGGAGATCGAGGCCTGCCCCTGGTTACACTGCAATTCTTGAGATATTTCTTAGAATCTTGACTGGACTGCCCCAGGTGTGCTGGATAGTGACATGTCAAGTCCCCCTGTTGATAGGAGATTCGTCAATGAAAGTGTCATCTTTCTTGAATTGATTTTGTTCACTGAGAGAGATTTTGTTCACTGGATATTCATTGTGTGAATTTCTCCGCTGTTAAACAAATAGCCATATGAAAACAATGATATTTAAGTAATGCAAAGTTTATGTTTGTCTTGAAATTTTTTGAAAATGCGTTTTAGCGAGTAAAAAATTTTGCTAAGAAAATTCAAACTCAGGATTTAGAGCAAAGCCTTACAGGAGTCAGGATACCTTTTGTAACAGTATGCTTTCGAACTAACCCATGCTTCAATTAGGACTTTTGAAGGTTGTAACGTGGCTTGGTTCACGATTTAAGAAACAAAGGATAAAGGCTCAAAGTATATTTGTACCCACCCGCTCTTCGTGATATTCTTCAATCCTAAACTCAGTTAATTGTGCGTCAAACTCTATTCAAATTTAGAACGACGTTTTGGTGATGGTTCACACAAGTTGGATTTTGGAAGGCAGTCAACATTTTTTTTGCAACATTATTCATGTTGTCGAGGATTTGTAATGACCTCGTTCTTTTGATTTATTATCCCTAATTTTTGCCTGACTGTTCCTATTTTTGAGATTACAGTCAGCGGGATGCCCCAGCTTTCTTAAGCCTCCTTTATAGATTTTGGCTCAGTGGGCTTTTCTCTTTTGAGAGATTGACTGCCTATGAGATAAGGAACCACCACTGTCTTTTGATTCCAGAGGAATGCTTTTGATGTCGTTCGTTGTATTATGAACTGAGAGTTTTGCGACTTCAATGTGCATCTTTTGAATTAACTGAGAGACTACCCTGCCCCAGGTTTAAATTAAAGGTTTCAATTTGTGTTTAAAACAGAAAACTCCTACTTCTTTGGCTCGAAGGGGTTGACTAGGGATTATCTTCCTTATAACTCCAGTGTTTAGGATTTGAAAGAAACGCCTGTACATCGTCAGCAAGGTCTGTCCAAAAGCATATTGTATGAGATTATGGCATTGTTTCGTCATCCTCCCTCTAAAGGCTTGTAACTTTTAGCAAGAGTTGAATGTCATAAAGAAAGCATAATTATAGTGAAAATGAAAGGATGAATTCAAGACAAACATATGCAATGCATTAATGAAACAAAGTTTGACATTAATAGATAATTGTTTTAATAACAAAACAAATTACAATTGAAAATTCAAAATGAACAGAAGCCTCTTTGTCTGAACTTGTCACTTTAGGTGGTGAGCCTTTGAGGGACGATAAAAGAATTCAGTTGGCCATCTTGTGTGAACTCCAGCGTTCCTTCTTCAATTAGATCTTGAATTTTATTTCTCAACGTCCAACAGCTATCGGTGTCATGTCCAGGACTGTTGGAGTGGTACACACATCTTGCATTTGGATTGTACCTAGGAGAGGCTGTGTTGGGATTCTGAGGGGGGGTCCCTTAATACAACCAGCTTGGCTTCCAACAGGTGTTGCAGTGCTTGAGATAATGACATGTCAATTTCGGTGAAGCGTCTTTCAGATGTATTCCGCCTACGCCGATTACCCTGTTGTTGTTGGCGAGGTTGTTGTTGGGCTCGTGACACGGAGGCAAATTGGAAAGGTGCACTCTTGGCTTCTTGTCTTAAGGGAGGCTGAATGATGTTTTGATTCCCAATCCTAGATGTTTTCCCCATTTGGTTACATCCATCCCGACGAAGCTTGTTGATGAGGACCCTTAGCTCTTCTTGTCCTTGAGCCAAATTTTGGATAAGAGCCATCTGGCCCACCAACTGTCCCATCATTTGGACCCTTATTATGGCTATTTCAGTTTGTAGCCTTTCCAACTGGTCATCTTTGTTTCCATCAGGATTTCCCATGATCATGCCCCTGGTGAGGAGCGCCTTGACCTCTTCTTGTCCCTTGGATAGGTTCAAGAACATCTTTAAAGTTGAGCGTTTTGAGCCTGGATGCCCTTGATAGTCTGCTCTAGAGCCATCTCTACTGAAATAAACAGTAGGAGAATAAGGAAACCTGAAAAGGAAAACCTGTTATGATGCAATGCATGATATGTGGATGCATGCTTTCAAGAATCTCGCAGGGTAAACACAAGAAAATGTTAGAGGTTGAACTTCGATCAACATCTTTGATTAGATAACTTTGTATCGGTGGATGTCTTTCCACGAGAATCAAGCTCACCATGTCAAGTGGGTCATAGCCCCTGATTCAAGTTGTTGCACTTGATCTTTGACGGTGTTTGTTTAGAGGGGAACCCTCTTGCCCTTTGGTAGATGTTTGGTTCAACGTGACCCTGCATCAAAAGACCCTCGAGATCCTTGAAATGGTTATTGCGAATGCCATGGTATGATGTTATGATGTTATGTACATGTATGCAAAAGTAAGCAAGTGTATATACAGTTAATCATATTCACACAAAGCAGACAAGTCCTTAGGTTTAGGCTTGCATAGGGTTTGTAGGTAAGTACCCTCTTGAAGTTAGTTGGCTCAAACCTGTCCTAAAATAGAAACCGGGTTCTAAGGAGCTCAATATCACTGGATTATTTTCTATGTTCATTGTTTTGGTTTATCCACTTAACTGGAGACCAAAATATTCCAAGAAAACAATCCTCAATGAGTGTAGTGTCGAGTATCTACCAACTTCGGACTGCACCAAAGTCGGTCATCTCCCTACCCCTAAAAAGGCCAAGATGGTCAAGTCAGGTTCTAAGAGTTCGTTAGTGCTTCATGACATCACTCAGCAGCCCCGTATTCTCTTTGATTGACTCAAAGGCTATATGTCTCACTAATATAGCTATTGCTTCAACCGTGTCGGTATACCACGCACAGTTTCCACAACGTATTGCTATTTACCTATGAATGTTTCCCCAAATCCGGGTAGAGGATTTCAAGCCCAAACAAGAGAACCAAAATGTAAAGCAATCAAAGCAAACAATATAAGCATGTAAAGGTGATCTAGAAACCCTAAGGTAACCCCACTTTTAGAAAAGTCCCCAGCAGAGTCGCCAGTTCTGTGATACGGTGGGAGAACTGACTTGGGATTTGCATTTGTTTTCGCATTTGTTCGGTTTAGCAAGAGTCGCCACCGACTTTTCTTTTATCCAAAAGGAAAGGTGAAAAAGCACAGGAAAGACCTTTAGAGATGTTTTCGTGGGTTCAGGGGGTAGATTATGAAAAGGGAAGGTGCTAGCATCCTTTTCATCCATGGTTTTCCATGGGCTCTTAGTTACTTGCTAGATCACTTGCTTTTGTTTGAATGTGCTTGTGGTGTGTGTTTTGAAAGTATTTTTGAAAATGGAACTTCGTAATGGTTCTCGTTTCTATAAGAACGCCAACAAAGTGTTTGTTTCGAAAAATAGTTCAAAAGTGTGTTTGTGAGATGTGTTTTTGAAAGTATTTTGAAAATGGAACTTCGTAATGGTTCTCGTTTCTATAAGAACGCCTACAAAGTGTTTGTTTCAAAAATAGTTCAAAGATGAGAGTGTGGGTGTATAAAAACGTTTTTGTTGTGATCAAGCGAGTAACTAAGAGCGAACCTACCTACTCAAAAGGTCTTAGATGTTCTTTTCCTCCTCCTTTAGATGTTGCTATCTTACCATTGATTTGGTAAGAAGCCCCATCATTGGATGTGAAGGGACGGGCATTGGGACGTTTGTATAGTCATAGAAGGCAACATATGGGATGTTTTAGCAATGTCGTTTCAGGGACTAGATCGTTTACCGAAGGCAACATCGAGGGTCATCGAGGGACTACGATCTTTTATCGAGGGTCTTTGCTAAAACTTCCATGCTCGAGGGACATGACTATTTTCCGAGGCAACAAGTGAGATTACCCTAAGGGTGCATGTGTGCAAAGTGTGTTTTATTGCATGCATTTGTCTTTGATTTTTAGGTTGTCTACTTGTTGGTTTTATCTTGCCATACACACCTAGTTACTAGCATTTGTACAAAAGCAATAAAAATGCAAGAAATAAATACTACACTATTACAACCATATTGAAAGGCAAGAAAATGTAAAGGCAAAAACAAAATAAAAGAAAGGAAAATGAGCTCTTCGACCCAGGCAGCAGCACCCTTCGACTTGCATTTTGTTGGCCTCCTTCAATTGGGGCTAGCACCAGTGAGGTCATGGCCTTCGATTAGGGGCTGGCACCAGTGAGGTTCTGTCCTTCGATTGGCCTGGAAGTCAGTGTATGGCGAAGCCTTCTGGTTCTGCCTTGTTGCCTTGTTGTCTTCTTCGACTGGAGGTTGAAAGCAGTGAGGGAATGCCTTTCGACTGAGCCTGGAAGTCAGTGAAGGCATGCTTTTCGTTTGGGCCTAGAAGTCAACATGGTTTTCCTCCTGGTTGTCTCTTTCGTTTGACCTGGAGAAAGAGGGTAGAAGCCAGAAGCTTCGTTTCCTATTTCCTGTTTCCTGTTTCTTTCATTTCAAGCATTAAATGGCAACATGGCCTGAGGCCATGCTAGTATTTGTCTTGTAAACAGTTTAATAGTTAAAGCAAGTTCAGGTAAACAGAAAGAAAAACGAAAGGCTTAGCTCTAAAAAATATGTTAAAAAAGGGTGAAAACGAAAGGAACAATGGTATGTACATGTTTCAAACGAAAGGGAAAATTACTATGCCATGGAACGAAAAGTTCAAAGGTAAGAATAACTTACCTTGCTTCAGGCCTTGAATAGATGTGGGTTTCGAACTTGAACTGCTACCTGGACGTTTCTGGAATTCGAAGAGTAGTCACAAGGGGGTTTGCTTTTGGTTCGAAGAGTTATCACAGAAGGTTGTCTTTGAGTTTGAACAAACTTCTATGTGTGGGGTGTTCTTCAGAATCGAAAGAGGTGAGTGTTTGGGATTCTAGGTTTTTTTTATTTCTCAAGTGTTGATGAACTTGAGAGTTTTGTTGTGTTTGAGAAAATTTGGGGGATTCGTTCCTCTGGTCCCAAAGATCCTCCCCTACCTTTGTAAATGTTCCTCTATTTATAGAGAAAGAATGGACATGTTGTCCAAATCCAGCCTTGCAAATAAATGATAAAATAATGTAACGTGAAAGTACATGTGGGGGGCCTCTTGGCAGTTGGGGTGCAGAAGATGTGACTTATGCTTCTGACGTTGCTTGTGCTCAGACCAAAATCAGGTTGAAAGCTGATTTTGTGACTAAAGTACTCTCTATGAAAGGAAAGAGCATGTAGCCTTTAACCAATAATAGTAGTATCTAAAAGAAAAAGTTTAAAACCCTTGTACAAGCTTCTGACTATGTAAAGATTTGGACGCAACATAGCCTGGCAAACGAGATTTGGTCTTGAGTCAAATGCAATAATGAGATCGAAGCGCACTTGTTCGAAGGAAGCCTTTGCCTCAGTCGAAGCTTGTGGTCGAAAAAAGCTTACTCTAAGGAAGCTAATGCCCTGTCGAAGCTTGGATTGAAACAAACATATTGCCCAATCGAAAGACTGTGTTCGAAGGAAGCAATGTTTCCTAATCGAAGCATGTGGATCGAAACAAACATAAAGGGAGTCATTGACTTTTAGTGTGAGGGAAGTTACTGACTTCTGAGTCGAAGGGTGTTCCTTCAAGGGAAGCAAGAACTTAGTCAAATCTTATATGAAGATATCTCTTGGCTCAAACAAAGCTTGTGAGAGGTAAAGTCTGCAAGAGGCCCTTGGTGCAAGTGGATTCGAAGGAGGTTTCAAATCCAAACGAAGGATGTACCTAAACTTGCATTCGAAGGAGGTTTCAAATCCAAACGAAGGATGTACCTAAACTTGCATTCGAAGGAGGTCTAGAGTCAGTCGAAGGGTGCTAAATTGAAGGAGACATGTTTTCCTCCAAATTTGTCAAAATGTTTTTTTATCTGTTTTCTCCCTTTTTGACAATCTCCTTTTAATTTTGGTATTGGAAAATCCTAATGCACTTGTTCAAGCTTGAACCTTGAATATCCTTTTAAGAAAGGCCTTGAGAATTGAGAGGGCAAATTTTGGGGTACAACACCCTAGAATCAGAAGTTGCATACCAAGCCTCCAAACTTGTCATTTCTAACTTGTGAACTAAATCATCCATTTCACTCGTGCGTTTTCCGGCCTTTTACTTTCCCAAGCTTCCTTACCTTATAAGTAAACCATCCCACACACTGAAACATCATTGTAACTCCATCTTCCCCATTGTTGAATTTCAAAAACAGAGTAACACAGGTGGACTTCAACAGACCATTCCAGCTACCCTCAAGACAAGCTAAGCATTGCATTAGCTTTCTAGAGGTTCAAGGAAGCTAACCTGATCATCACAACATCCTAAAGCAAGCTCATTTTCAAAACACGATTTCCATTTTCAAGGTGAGTTTTCAGTTTTTCTAACTCTTAATACAGGCATAGTTAGCTCTCCATTTGTGAATATAGAATGTAGACATCATTGCTACGATGTTGTACATATCCATAGCTTGCATTTATTTGGCTTGAGTTTAGAGAATTTTAAGTTTGAAGTTTCTGAAAAAATTAGGTTAAGAATTAGGGCCAACAAAATTCTCTCTGATCTTGGACTTATAGTTTTAGTTATGTACCTGGTTAGAATCGTGAGGTAAAATGCTATAATGTTCTTGTTATCACTTTCCATTTTTATTGAGAAATGAAAAAGTTACAGGGGATCTGGCTTGCTAGAGGTTGAAGATGAAGTACATGGCAAGGCAATGTTTTGTATTATGTATTTGTGTTTTCATTTAAACTAACGGATGTACAGCCACCCCAGTGGTAAGGAGACGCACAAAAATTCCCTAGGTCGTGGGTTCGAGCCTTGGCGTTGCCTTTTGCATTTTTTCATATTTTTCCAATCTTTTTTGCTAGCTTGCAGCGTGGGCCTCTGATTGTTGGGCTTGTTGTTTTTTTCTAACTTCCTACCCCTCATTTGCCTTCAGCACCCCTGGCCCAAATATTTTATTTACTTATTTATTTTTATTTTATAAAATATATTTTCTTAATAATAAAAGATCATATAAAATATAAAAATGATAAATATTATATTTTATTTTATTTTATTTTCTCATAAAAAATATTTATTTATTTTATTTAAGTTATATACTATCTTTTTAATAAACTTGTAAATTAAAATAGAATTAGGTTAAATATTTATTTTTCTTCACACCTATTAAATATTTATCTTAATATATAAAAAGACCAAAATACTTCATAAATACCATATATTATTTTCAAGACAAAAAATACAAAAATACTTAAAGAAATTTATTTCCTTTTAATAAATTAGAATTAGGGTTTAATCAAAATCTTTTCTAAAAATAATTTCCTTCCTTAATTAATTTAAATTTAATCTTGATTCATTTATTAGGTTTAGGTTAAAACTTTTCCACATAAAAAAACCAAACAAAATCTTCTTTGCATTTATACATATTTGCATATTTAATTTATCTCATACATTATTTATTCCAATATTTGTACAAATTCAATTTGGTTGTAATAGATTAATTAGGTTTATATTATTGCAATCCCCATTCATAAATTGTATTCCCCCTCCCACAAAATGTTGTAATAGCATAATAATCTGTAAATTTTGCAATTTATCGCTTTACGTAACATGTTAGTAATTAGGGTTTGTATGGCAAGATAAAATCAATCGAATAGAAAATCCTAATCCAAGACAAAATCAAGCATGAAAATGACACACTTGCACACAAGACACCCCTAGGGTTATCCCACTTGGTTGCCTTATACAAAATGGCCATGTTACGCATGTAAAGTGTCTTAGAAAAAACAAACAAATACAAGATCATAGACCCTCGATGACGCTATTCAAAGTTGCCTTACAAAAATGATCTTAGTCCCTCAAAATGCTAAGATACTTTGCAACATTGCTAATCATGGCCATACGATGACCCACGCCTGTTCCGTTTACATCCAAAGATAGGATTGCTTACCAAATCAATGGTAAGACAACAATGTCAAAGGAAAAGAAAATGAACAAGAAAGACATTTGAGTAGGTAGATTAATTTTAGTTACTTGCTCAATTTAAAAACAAATATCCTTTCTATTTTCAAAAACAAACACACACATTTCCAAACATCTTACAAAAATTGAAAACATTTTCAAAAAGACAAACATCTTGGTATACATTCTTACGAACGAGAATCATTACAAAGATTGCCTAAACAATGGCCTCTTTCATAAAATACTTTCAAAATCACACCAAGTACAATTTCAAACAACAAAAGCAAGTGATCTAGCAAGTAACTAAGAGCCCATGGAAAACCATGGATGAAAAGGGTTCTAATACCTTCCCTTTTCATAATCTACCCCCCGAACTCAAGAAAAAATCTCAAAGGTATTTCCTGTGCTTTTATACCTTTCCTTTTAGATAAAAGAAAATTCGGTGGCGATTCTTGCTAACCAGAACATTTGCGATAAAACGCAAAACAATCAAGTCAGTTCCCCCACCATATCACAGAACTGGCGACTCTGCTGGGGAAAATTCTAAAAGTGGGGTTACCTTAGGGATTAGATCACATTTACTTGCTTACATTGCTTGATTTGTATGTTTTACATTATGGTTCTTTGTTTAGGTTTGAGTCCTCTACCCGGATTTGGGATACATTATAGGTAAGTAGCAATACATTGTGGAAACTGTGCGGGGCATGCCGACATGGTCTAAGAAATAGCTACATTAGTGTGACATATTTGTGGGTACCGGTAGCCTTTGAGTTAATCAAAGAGAATACGGGGCCGCTGAGTGCTGTCATAAAGCACTAATGAACTTCTAGAACCTTTACTTGACCAACTTGGCCTTTAGGATGTAGTGAGATGACCGGCTTTGGTGCAGTCCGAAGTTGGTAGATACTCGATACTACATTCATTGAGGTTTGGTTTCTTGGGATATTTTGGTCGCCATTAAAGAGGCTTGAGATGAAACAATGACCAAGGAAACAATCCAGTGATATTGAGCTCCTTAGTACCCGATTACTATTACTAGGACAGGTTTAAGCCAACTAAACTTCAAGAGGGTACTTACCTATAAAACTCCATGCAAGCCTAAACTAAGGACTTGTTTGCTTTGCTTGTATATGCATACATGTACATAACATCATGGACATCATGAACATCATATACATCCACTAACAATTTCAAGGATTTTGGGGATTCATCTTTGTTCTTGTTTTGTAGGATATGGATTCACTTCACAGGAAAACTATTCAAGTCAACCTTGTGAGAATTCCTCCACAACTAAAGGAGCTAGTTTCAAGAATTCCTGAAAACTCTCCATTCACCGAGAGACATGGTTGTCTACTCAACTTGGTCACCTCCAACACAAATGAGGATATGATGAAGGTGCTCTTTCAGTTCTTTGATCCTTTGCACCATTGCTTCATATTTCCCGACTATCAACTTGTGCCTACTTTGGAAGAATTATCCCAACTCTTGAGGATTCCCATTCTCAATCAACTACCTTTCAACGGTACGGAAAGAGATCCAAAGCCATAAGAGATTGCTCAAGCTCTACACTTGCACTCATTTGATGTCACAACTCATTGGGAAACTAGGAGTGGTGTCAAAGGCTTCTTAGCAAAGTTCTTGTTTGAGAAAGCCCATAGTTGTTGGAATTCCTTAGACTTGCAAGCGTTTGAGGAAATTGTGGCTCTTCTCATCTATGGGGTGGTTTTGTTTCAGAATCCTGAACAACTCATAGATGTGAACGCCATCAAAATCTTCATGTCACGCAACCCGGTGCCTACATTTCTAGGGGATATCCTACACTCTTTTCACACTCGCACAATGAGGAAAAGAGGTGTCCTTATGTGTTTCACCCCTCTCTTGGCAAGATGGTTTATTTCTCATCTTCCCCAATCAGTATTAAAGAATGAGCAAGGTTCAAGGTGGTCACAAAGGTTAATGACGCTCAAACATTCAGACATTCATTGGTGCTCCCGTTCCAAAGAGAATGTTATCATTGTCGACCGTTGTGGAGAATTTCCTAATGTCCCTTTACTTGGCATTAGGGGAGGAATCACCTACAACCCTTGTTTAGCCTTAAGACAGTTTGGTTATGCCCGAAGGGATGGCTTGCACGAGATGCTGATTCAAGGTTTGGCATTCGACTACGACAACGACGATCAAGGTCTTTGCCCAAGATTTATCCGAGCTTGGAGGATGCTGAACAAGGTAGATAGCAAGACTTTAGGGCACAAGAATTTCATCCCTCTTGAGCCTTACCTCAAATGGGTATGAACTCGCGCTCAAAGTCTTATGATGCCTTATCCCTCCATTCTCCTGATAATCATTGAGCCTTTCATGGAGGGAGACGTTCCATACACTATCCTACATCTTGACATGCCCACATCTCTTGAAGACCTACAAAGGGATTGGATACAACTCAAAGGAGAGCGAGATACTTTCGAAGCCCAATTCTATGCAAGCGAGAAGAAGGTTTTGGAGCTCACTAGGCTACTTCATGAGGAGAAGACTCTGAATACCTACATTGCAACAAAGAGGATGCACACTACTTTTCTATCTTAGAGCTTTTGTATTATTTTGCCCAAGGAGCATTGATGTACTCAAACTTTATCTTATTAATATAATGTGTGTTTCCTTTTTGTCTAAAGCGAATTTGAATCTTTGAAATCCTTGAAAACATTGCATATGCATATACCATTCATCATAACATAAGCAGGTTTTTGCAACAAATCTCCTCATCTCTCTACTGTTTATTTTAGTAAGATGGATCTTGAGCAAACAGTGAAAGATCTTCAAGCTCAGAATACACAATTTCAACAGTTGCTCATGACCCTAGCTAAGGGGCAAGAAGAATTGAAGACTCTGCTGGCTGAAGAGAGGAAAAAGAAAACAAAGAAGGTGACCGGAGTCTTAAACATGGGAAGAATATTTCAGGGGCAGACAAGAAGGACTTTGAATTTTGCAACAACATCCGGTGAAGGAGAAGGGAAAGGCAAGGAAACAATTGTCCTGTCAGAATAGGAAGAAGAGGAGGAAGAAGAGGAAGACTACTCTGAGGAACAGTATCCTCCAACTGATGACAAGTACAGACATCTCGAAGAGCGTTTGAGTGCGATGGAAATACAAAAGGTGCCAGGCTTAGACTTTGAGGAATTGGGACTAGTGTCAGCGATTATGATTCCTCTAAAATTCAAAGTGCCTATGTTTGCAAAATATGATGGAGTGTCATGCCCTAAAATGCATCTCCGGTCATATGTGAGGAAAATTCAACCCCATACCGCTGATAAAGACTTATGGGTGCACTTTTTCCAAGACAGTCTATCTGGAACACAACTCGACTGGTTTTACCAACTAGAAAGAGCCAACATCCACAATTGGGAAGATCTTGCCGCAACTTTCTACAAGCAATATTAATACAATGCTGATTTGGCGCCTACCCGTACTCAACTCCAGAGTATGGTCATGGCTTCCAATGAAGGTTTCAAGGATTACGCAAAAAAATGGAGAGATTTGGATGGAAGAGTTCAACCTCCTCTGTCTGAAAGGGAATTGGTGGACATGTTCTTAGGCACCTTATCTGGCCCCTTCTTCAACCATTTAATCGGAAGTTCATTTGTCGGCTTTACTGAACTAATATTAACCGAAGAGAGGGTGGAAGCTGGCATAAAAAGTGGAAAGATTCATAAGGATTCATCTTCTTCTACAGTTGTAAGGAAGCCTTTCATCGGGAAGAAAGAGGTAGTTGTTGTATATCCGCAAAGGAACCAAGATAGGGCCTAACGTCGACCAATGGTGGGGGATGTTATGATTCCCAAGCCTACATTTGATCAAAAAATAAGTAATCAACCAAGGGTGGAAAGGTCGGTCAGGCAATTCACTAGAACCAACATGACTCTGTCTCAAGTATTACCGCATCTTCTGAGATCCAACTTGGCAACCTTGAAAGAAGCTCCGAAAAACCCCAATACAACATCCCCTCATTATCATCCCAATGTCCGTTGCGCATATCACTCTGAAAGTCCTGGTCACAATACTAATAATTGTTGGGCATTGAAGAACAAAATACAAGACCTCATTGAAGCAAAAGAAATTGAGGTTGATGCGCCCGAGAAGCCAAATGTCATTTCTGCTCCTATGCCCAGACATGGTCACAATACCAATGCTATTGAAGAAGATTTGTTTGTTACCACAATTGATGGTCATGTCCATACGATGACCCACACATCGTCCCGTTTACATCCAAAGATAGGATTGCTTACCAAATCAATGGTAAGACAACAATGTCAAAGGAAAAGAAAATGAAAAAGAAAGACATTTGAGTAGGTAGATTACTTTTAGTTACTTGCTCCATTTCAAAACAAATATCCTTGCTATTTTCAAAAACAAACACACACATTTCCAAACATCTTACAAAAATTGAAAACATTTTCAAAAAGACAAACATCTTTGCATACATTCTTACGAACGAGAATCATTACAAAGATTGCCTAAACAATGGCCTCTTTCACAAAATACTTTCAAAATCACACCAAGCACAATTTCAAACAACAAAAGCAAGTGATCTAGAAAGTAACTAAGAGCCCATGGAAAACCATGGATGAAAAAGGTGCTAATACCTTCCCTTTTCATAATCTACCCCCCGAACTCAAGAAACAATCTCAAAGGTCTTTCCTGTGATTTTTTACCTTTCCTTTTGGATAAAAGAAAATTCGGTGGCGACTCTTGCTAACTGCAACATTTGCAATAAAATGCAAAACAATGAAGTCAGTTCTCCCACCCTATCACAGCGTCAAGCAAGATCTGTTGGCTATTGAAGAAAAAGTTATTGAAGGTACTGATCTTGACACCGACATTATCGTTGGGACCTGTAAAATAACGAGAAACGGAAGAGTTTTCTCCCCCGAGATCTCTCCAAAAACTATTACTACTCATGTGATCATCCATGTTGCTGCTCTTGTCAGTATTCCCATTGCCACTCCCACTTTTAGTCCTGCTGCCGTCCCTGCTACCGAGTTGGCCGAGACTCGGGGCAAAGGGATATTGGTTGAGCCTGTCCAGGCGAAGGCGCATCCAGAAGCCATTCCTGAGGCCTCTAAAAAAGAGATGGAAGACATTTTAAAGATAATCAAGAAGAGTGATTATAATGTCGTGGAACAATTGGAGTAGTCCCCTTCAAAAATCTCGATGTTGGCCCTACTGGTGTGCTCTGAAGCTCATGCTAAGGCTTTAGTAAAATTTCCGAAGTCTGCCCACGTGCCTCAAGAGACCTCTGCTGATTAATTCGATAATTATGTGGCCAGCCTGACTGCTGATAATGGTCTGGAATTCTTTGTTGCAGATTTAACTCCCAAGGGAAGGAAACACAATGATGCCCTGCATGTCTCTATTGAGTGCAGGGGCACTACATTAGCTCATGTTCTGGTGGATACATGTTTATCACTGAATGTCTTACAATGCTATAGACATGTTGGATTGTGAAGGGCTCACACTAAAGCCCAGTAATATTATGGTGAGGGCCTTTGACAGTTCTAAAAGAATGGTGCATGGGGAGGTGGACATCCCTACCAAAGTTGGTACTCAAACTTTTAATTCCACTTTCTATGTGATGGACATTCGCTCGTCTTACTCCTGTTTATTGGGTCAACCCTAGATCCATGGGGCTAGTGCTGTGACTTTCACCCTACATCAGATGCTGAAGTACCCAGTCAATGGGAAAATTATCACAGTCCATGGGGAGGAGGAATACATGGTGATCCACCTGAACTCTTTCAGGCACATCGAATTGGACGGTGAGTTCATTGAGACTCCCTATCAGAACTTTGAGGAGGTTGCACAGACCGTTTCTACAACCAAGACCACTACCAATGCTCCTAAGACTACTAGACCTCCGCTGAAGATGGCTTATCTGAAGGATGCCAAGACAGTAGTCGAAGAAGGTGGATTTGGGGCCAACTTCCGGATATTCCCTACAAATATGACAAATTTGGTTTGGGTTTTACTTCAGGAGCCCAGAGAGCTGTTCGTCGTGCTCACGCCGGGGGACCACCTTTGTGGATCAGCAACCATGGAGTTAATGCTCTGGAAGACAGTGATAGTGATTATGACCTGGACAAGTGGATCTTCCTAACCATCAGCGGTGTACTCAGCAATTGGAAGGCTAAAGATTTTGTGCCCGTTACTTTTATTCAAGAGTAATTTGTCTTTTTTGTTTGTGAGCAAATCTAATATTTGAACAATTGAAACATTAAAGCCTTGTGTCTTACCCGAGACACAATGGTCTATTTGTGAGGGTCATTACTTCATTTTCATATGTCATCAATAAAACATTGAACGTTTCACATACAAATTTTACGCTCTTTGTTTTTCTTTTCTGCCTCTTTACTTTATCAAAAATACACAGCTATGCTCTTACACACACCCACATATCAAATTGCAGATCCACATCCACTATGGATCCCATTGATAACGGTTATGTTATTGCTCATTATGACTTTGAAAATCCGATCTATCAAACCGAGGACGAAGGTGATGAAGATTGTGAAGTACCAGGAGAACTTGCCAGACTGTTACAACAGGAAGAGAGGGAAATATAGCCTCATGAGGAGCCAGTTGAGACAGTGAACTTGGGTCTTGAAGAGGACAAGAAAGAAGTCAAGATAGGTGGTGATCTGGAGCATAGTGTCAAAGAGCGGTTAATACATATGCTACATGACTATGTTGAGGTTTTTTCCTGGTTGTACAATGACATGCCGAGACTTGACACTGATATCGTGGTTCATTGTTTGCCAACAAAAGAGGACTGCCCTCCAGTGAAACAGAAGGTTCTTCACATGCGGCCATAAATGTCAGAAAAGATCAAGGCTGAAGTCATGAAACAGTTCAATGCCGGTTTCTTAGTTGTTACATCTTATCCATAATGGGTCGCCAATGTTCTTCTAGTACCTAAGAAAGATTTTAAGGTACATATGTGTGTGGATTACAGAGACCTGAACAGGGAAAGCCCCAAGGATGACTTTCTGCTTCCCCATATCGATGTTCTGGTTACAACACCATACAACATTAGGTATTCTCCTTCATGGATGGTTTCTCCGGGTATAATCAGGTCAAAATGGCACCTGAAGACATGAAGAAAACCACCTTTGTCACACAGTGGGGCACTTTCTGTTAAAAAGTTATGCCATTTGGGCTAAAGAACGTCAGGGCAACCTATCAGTGCGCCATGGTAGCTTTGTTTCACGGTATGATCCATCACGAGATAGAGGTCTACATTCATGATATGATATCCAGGTCCCAGAATGAAGAGGAGCACCTTGATTACCTGCAAAAAGCTTTTTTAAAGGTTGAAGAAGTACAAACTGAGGCTGAACCAGAATAAGTGCACCTTTGGGGTAAAATCTGGTAGGCTTTTGGGTTTCGTTGTCAATAGTAAAAGCATTGAAGTTGACCCTGCAAAGTTCAAAGCTATACAAGAAATGCCAACTCCTCGCACTGAGAAGGAGGTCCGGGGATTCTTGGGACGTCTGAACTACATTTCCAGATTCATTTCACATTTGACCGCTACTTGTGAGCCAATCTTCAAATTATTGAAGAAAGATCAAGCAGTGAAATGGAATGACAATTTCCAAAACGCCTTTGACAAAATCAAAGAACATCTCCAAGAGCCTCCAATTTTGATGCCTCCAGTTGAAGGAAGACTTCTGATCATGTACTTAACAATATTAGAGAACTCAATGGGATGTATGCTGGGACAGCATGACGAGTCTGGTCGAAAAGAGCATGCAATATAATACCTTAGAAAAAAGTTTATCGACTGCGAAACAAGATACTCACAGCTCGAGAAAGCTTGCTGCACTTTGGCATGGGCTTCTCACCGACTAAGACAATATATGTTGACTCACACTACCTTGTTTATATCTAAAATGGATCCTATCAAGTACATCTTTGAAAAGCCTGCTCTCTCCGGAAGAATAGCAAGATGGCAGATGATCCTGACCGAATACGACATTTAGTATACAACCCAGAAAGCAATTAAGGGAAGTGTCATAGCTGATCATTTAGCTCAACAGGTTGTGGATGACTACTAATCCATGAATTTTGAGTTCCCGAATGAGAGCATCATGTAAGTAACTGATTGTGAAGAACCTGGACCAGGTGAAGGACCTGAAAAAGGATCCCGATGGACTATGGGTTTTGACAGAACTTCCAACGCCCATGGCAATGGCATTGGTGTTGTGATTATCTCTCCTGAAGGCTGTCATACTCCTTTCACTGCTAGATTATGTTTCAATTGTACCAACAATATGGCTGGATATGAAGCGTGCATTATGGGTTTCAAAGCTACTATCGACTTAAGGATCAAGTTCTTGAGTGTATTGGGAGACTCAACCTTAGTAATCAGTCAGATCAAAGGAGAATGGGACACAAAGCATCCTAATTTCATCCCTTACAAAGAGAATGTGTTGACATTGATTCCACACTTTGAAGAGGTTACCTTTGAGCATTTTCCACGAGAGGAAAATTAACTAGCGGACGCGCTAGCTACGATGTCATCCATGTTCAAAGTCAGGTGGGATAATGAGGCTCCTCAAATCACTATTGAAATGATGGATGAACCAGCATACTGTCATGAGATTGGTACTGAAGAAGTAGTGGACAAGCGTAAGTTCCATGAAGTCAAAAGATATCTCGAAGTCCAAGAGTATCCTGAGGGAGCTTCAGTCAATGATAACAAGTTCCTAAGAAGGTTCTCTGCCAAGTTCTTCCTCAGTAATAGGATCCTCTACAATTGCAATCAAGACTTTACTTTACTCCGGTGTGTAGACAACTGCGAAGCAGAGAGGATTATGTCTGATTTACATGAAGGCACCTTTGGAACCCATTCTAGTGGGCACATGATGGCTAAAAAGATCCTACGGGAAGGATACTGATGGTCCACTATGGAAGAGGATTGTTATCAACATTCATGAACTTGTCACAAGTGCCAGATCTATGCTGATAAAGTACATGCGCCTCTGGTACCTCTAAACATCATGACTACTCCTTGGCCATTCGCAATGTGGGGCATCAACATGATTGGAGAGATCATGCCTACAACTTCTAATGGACACCACTTCACCCTCGTCGCCATTAATTATTTTACGAACTGGTTCAAAGCAGCTTCATTTGCTTCTGTTACCAAGAGTGTTGTGGCCCGATTTATCAAACATAACCTTATCTGTCGGTACGGTATCCCAGAAAGAATCATCATGGATAATGGTACCAATCTCAATAACATTATGATTACCGAGCTCTGCATGCAATTCAAGATCCAACATCATAACTCTTCTCCTTACCGGACGAAGATGAATGGCACTGTAGAAGCTGCTAATAAAAATATCAAGAAGATCATATAGAAGATGACGATGACATACCAAGACTAGCACGAGATGTTACCATTTGCTCTTCATGGTCATCGCACCACAATGCGTGCATCAACAGAGGAAACTCCTTTCTCTTTGGTATACGGTATGGAAGTTGTCCTGCCCATTGAGGTCCAGATCCCTTCCTTGAGGATCATGAAGGATGCAGGGTTGAGCGAAGACGAATGGGTTCAGAATCGACTTGACCAACTAAGCTTGATTGACGAGAAGAGGCTCGCGGTTGTCTGTCACGGTCAGATGTACCAAAAACGTATGATCAAAGCTTTTAATAAGAAGGTCAGACATCAAGTATATCAGGCTGATGATCTAGTAATCAAGCCCATCATACTGCCATAAGGTGATCCCAGGGGCAAATGGACTCCCACATACGAAGGACCATTTGTAATCAAGAACATATTTTCTGGTGGGGCCATGATCTTAACCACTATGGATGGTGACAACCTTCCACATCCGGTAAACACGGACATAGTTAAAAGGTACTACGCATAAACAGAGACCCGCTATGCCGATTGGCCTAGGCAAAAATTATGGCATCCCGACGAACCAAAAGGGTTCGGGCAAAAATTAGGGATATACATAAAAATAATCTGTACACCTGGCAAGTCAAAAACCTGAAAAGGCGGTTTGGGGAAAAAGGGTATCTCGGTGGACAGAAAACCCGAAAGGGCGGTCCAGGAAAAATTTATGGAGTTAAAGCATATAACTATGTCCCGTTGGATCACCTTACAGCCAATCTTCAATATCAACTATCAAGCTCAAACGATAATAATCAATCTAGTCAGCTTCGGACAAGCAACGAAAGAGATGAGACGCTCAAAGACATAAAGGCAATAGCAGAATGGGAACCTAATGAGATTATTGCACATAGTTGTTTTTCTTTACTATTTTTGTATAGTTTTCGTTCTTACGACGACATTATCTTACTAGGATGTATGTCTCCTTGTACAAAAACGCTTATTCAAAGTTAATACAAAGTTATCTCTTTGAAAGTGCAAAACATCTATTTTTTTTATTTTTCTGTTATGTTTGCAAAACGTCCAGTGATTATTTTTGAACATATGCATTTGAATGTGATTATTGTTTACAAATATACGCATAAAAAACAGAAATACAAGTTACTAATGACTTTAAGAAATGGGACAATATCTGAGGCCCATCCACAAAATCCCCATAGATATTTCCTCCAGTAGATACCTTCTCCAGTAGTTACAGAGGCAGAGACATCCTACCACAAGGTCACTACCATATTCTTAGTATGCAACCTAACTGTGTCAGGTTCTCATATCCCTGGAGGAACAAGAATCTCCAAATTACTACTCCAACATCTAAAAAATTCCCAGTGAAGTCACCAAGCTTCTCAGGATTCCCCATCAGGATTTCAACAAAATTCCCAAGTCGTTCACGAAGTTTACCTCCCCCAACAGAGTTTATTTCTATAACAACGGAAGTTCATCTCCCAGCGTTTCAACTTCAACAAATTTGAAGGCCTACATTCTTCTCCCCAGTAGCAATTAGGGATTTATTTTCCCTAATTCAATAATACAACAATGGAATAACTGACATGTTCATACATTGCATTCATACATCATTTCTACAAACATCATAGCATATGCAACACAAATGCGTATATCACAATCTCATTTATTTTGAGAGCATCATGAAAATCATACATCATGACATCGCATGAAACTGACTTTACCTTTCCAGGTTAAGTTCGCAAAATGACAAACACTGTCAACCTATACAGCAGGTCAAAGATTAATGCCCGAAACCAGACGGGGAAACTATCTACACGACCAAATGGTATGAACTCCCGAAGCAAGACGGGTTTACCAACATAAACAAGTCCCAGATTAATACTTGTAACGAGCCAGGAGAATTATCTATGGACGACTGATTGTAGATTAATACCTATAACTAGCCAGGAAAACTATCTACATAAGGAGATTGAAGATTAATAAATGTAACAAGCCAGGAAAATTATCTTTCTTTCTCAGGTCAGAGATTACTACCTGTAACAAGCCAGGACAACTATCTTAGTGACCAACAATTTCCAAGTTCCATATTAACACCTGTAACAAGCCAGGAGAATTATCTATCGAAGACCGACTGTGGATTAATACCTGTAACAAGCCAGGAAAACTATCTATATGAGGAGATTGAAGATTAATACCTATAACAAGCCAGGAAAACTATCTTTCTTTCTCAGGTCAAAGATTAATACATGTAACAAGCCAGGACAACTATCTCAGTGACCAACAATTTTCAAGTTCCAGATTAACACCTGTAACAAACCAGGAGAACTATATGTGGGCGAACGACTGTGGATTAATACCTGTAACAAGCCAGGAAAACTATCTACACGAGGAGATTAAAGATTAATACCTGTAACAAGCTAGGAAAACTATCTTTCTTTCTCAGGTCAGAGATTAATAGTTGTAACAATCCAGGATAACTATCTCAACGACCAATAATTTTCAAGTTCCAAATTAATACATGTAACAAGCAAGGAAAACTATCTGTGGACGACCGACTGTAGGTTAATACCTGTAACTAGCCAGGAAAACTATCTACATAAGAAGATTGAAGATTAATACCTGTAACAAGCCAGGAAAACTATCTTTCTTTCTTAGGTCAGAGATTAATACCTGAAACCATCCAGGACAACTATCTCAGCATTCGACAATTTTCTGGTTCCAGATTAATACTCGAAACCAGACAAGACAACTATCTGCGAACAGCTGATTTATAGATTAACACCTGAAACCAAACAGGAAAATTATCTACATGACCAGACGAAGCAATCTTACACGAATTCCTTCTCATCATCCAAATGCAGTCTAACACGGACTCACCCTGAAGTAATCTTACATGGGTTCCTTCTCAACTTTCCAGATGTAGTCTAACACGGACTCGTCTTGAAATAGCCCCACACAGGCTCCTTCCCATATATCTCCAGATGCAGTCTAACACGGACTCATCCTGAAGCAATCTTACACGGGTTCCTTCTCAACTTTCCAGATAAAGTCTAACACGGACTCGTCCTGAAATCGCCCCACACAGGCTCGTTCTCATATATCTCCGGATGCAGACTAACACGAACTCATCCTTGAAAATCCCTACACATGCTTTTTCTAATACATTTTCAGGTAACAGTTAATTCCATTATCCCCATCAAGTTACTGTGAAGCCTGGATTTTTCAACCAGAAAACAACAAACTTTCATCTCTCCAGAGATAACTCTTCAGCAGAGCCTTGGACAACTAAAGTCCTTAGATTCTGTCCCCCACAGAGTTTCCTCAAGCAGGAGAACAACACAAGCCCATATTCCCCAATGGAGTCCTCCTCAGACAGCAGGTACAAGAATCCCTACAAGGAGACCTCTTAGGAAGTTAGTATCTACTTTGGATAGAATCTTTAAGCCCATCTCCGACGACTCTCAGTCATCTTCTCCAAATGGCATCTATAAGCCCATTCCCGCCATCATCAACCATCATTTTTACCTCATGCGAGTGCAAAATTCTAGGAACTCTAGTATTAAATCCTCTTCCACCTTCAGATCACGAAAGGCAGACAAGCCAATCTAAATCCTCGGGTTTAAGAAGATTGAACAGGGGAAGTTGTTGTACCCCAAAATTTTCCCTCTCATGTTTTCCAAGATCTTTTCTTACATGGTTGATTACAAACACTTGCCTAAAGAAAATGATTTTTTTTTAAAGATAATCAAGTGTCTTTTGACTGGCATCTGAACAAGGTGTCTTTAGATTGGCATCTTGACAAGCTTCGATTGGGCATCTAAATCCTTCGAGCAAGATTTGTTTCAAAGTATTCGATTAGGCATTTGGAAATATTCGATGCAGGTATGATTCACAAGCTTCGAGTGGGCGCTGGGACCCCCTTCGATCACGTCCAAATCACAAGGCTTCGACTGTGCATTAGCTACTTCAGGTTTGCCTTTGATTCACAAGGCAAGAACCCCCTACAAGTTTGTTTCGATTCACCAGCAGTGACCTCCTGCATGCTCACTTTGATTCACAAAATAGTGAGTTCCTGCGGGCCATCTTCATTTAAGGCAAATGCCTCTTCACGCTTGCCTTTGATCCATTAGACAAAAGGAATTCCTACATGCCTTCGATTCACAAGGAAAAAGGTTTCTTTCAAATTACCTTTGATGCACAAGACAAAGGCCCCTTTCGACTTGCCTTCAATTCACAAGGCAAAGAGTTCCCTCTGCATGCCTGTTTTTGTTTCACAAGCACAAGATTGCCACATTATGAACACACAAATGGTGCCTTCGAAGGATATACGCTTAGTCTACTCGAAATACACACATTTGTTGGAAACATACTTGTTTTTCCTTCTGATGAGGTTGGTTCAAGCTGCTTGTTGGGCAAGATATTATATGCTGTCAAGCCCAAGCCTCATGCACCATTGCATTGATGACAAAAGAAGTTTCTACTGGCCAGAATGAAGTTTTCCTGATTGGACTAATTGGGTAGCTTCAGAGTTAATCGAAGGACAAAATGAATAGGGACTCAATCGAAGAAGCCCCAGTGATGAGAATTGGAGTTATTCGAAGGAGACAATTCTGGGCCAATCAAAGAGTAAGGATAAGGTGTACTTCGAAGGCAGGTTAACAAGGTGTCCTTCGATTGTCATATCAGATAAAGATGTCTTTAGATTAGCATATCAACAAAATCAAGCAATCAATGTAGAAGCTGACTGATCGAAGAAGCTCTAATAAAGAGGTTTATGAACACTTCGAATCAAAACTCTAGGACAATCGAGGAGCAACGATGGAGGACATTCGAAGGAGCCAAATGTGTCCAGGTTCATCCCAAGGATCAAAGAGGCATAAACATTTAAAAAATGGAAGTCTCCTAATGTGTCTAATTTTGGTCTCATGGTCTTCAAAGCTTGGTTAATGGCTATCTCTTGCAATTTCCATGTATCCCCATCTCCTATAAATACAAGACACTCATACCACCGGTCAAGGACGAGAGACATGCACTGGAAACCTACGCTTGCATATTTCCACATACACACAAGAGGGACGAGACACACACATTGGAGACACGCTTCCCCATAAATCTCTCTTGAAAGCTATCAAAATCCTCATAAGTGGTCCCAATCGAAGGAATCTCCAGTAATGCTCCATTCACTCCCTGAAGTATGCAGGAAGTGTTCCCAAGCATTAGCCAATTCACCCCCAAGTCGAAGCATCTCGTCCTTGGTAAAATTTCAAATTCATATTCTTGTTTTCATGATGTATTGATGTTTTCTAGTGTCTGATATATACCCAAGATATTATATAGCACAACATTCACATGGACATACAAAGATAGAGGGCACAATATGTGTTCTTCATCGAATCCCAAGAAATCGTGGTTTTCTAAGGCACACGAACCCAGATTTGAATTCAAAGAAATCAAATTAATGGGAGGTCGAATCAGGAAAAGACTTGGGTTTACACCCAAGTCATGCTTTGCTTTGTTGACACTTTTCTTGCAGATTTTAGTACTTTTCTCCACAAGCAAAGTCATCGGACGCCTCCAGCAAAATTCTTTGCCGGATCGAAGGCCTGTCTTCACAAGATCAAAGGCATGTCTCCATGGATCGAAAACCATCATTCTTCCCTGAATCGAAAGGCCACGTTTTCCCCTGAATCGAAGGAGGACTCTTCGTTCTTTAATTTTGCTTTATTCATTTCTTTATTGATTTTAAATTAATTTTAAATTAAATAAAAATCCAAAAAACATTAGGGGAGCATATTTTTCTAATTAAATTAATTAAATGAATGAATTAAATAATTTAACCTTTTTATTTAAATTAAAATTAAGCAGACTTAGGCTTTGTTTTCTTTTATAAATAAAGACAAACAAAAAGCTTTTTATATCTTAGGATTTTTGGACGTTATTTTCAATTTTGCGCGCGTTTATTGCTTCGTCACTATTTTTATATTATTATACCTGCTTATGGGATGTAATAGAAATTAACTAGGACTATTTACCGTTTTCCTTTATTTTTTCAAGTTTTGGACATGTAATTAATCCCCAAAGCCATGTAATAGCGTAGGATTTATATTTCCGCACTTTTAATTCTTGTACATATATTAACTGTTAGATGTATGACTAATAGGATTGTATGATAAGATTAATAATCAAACGCTAGCAAACCTAACACAAAAGACTAAAATAACTGAACATAACACACATTGCACATATACACCTCTTAGGTACGCCCACTTTGGTTGCCTTCGGAATATAGTCACAACTCTCAAAACGTGAGAGGTTTTAGTGGCTACCCTCTGGTTCAAAAGATCATAAGTCTGTCGATGACCCGCTCGACGTTGCCTTGGTAAAAATATGATCTTAGAACCTTAGGGTGGTTACTAAAGCTTCTTGCCCAGTGGAATTTGTGAATATAAAACATCCCTTTGAATGTCCCTCAACATCCAATGATAGGGCTACCTACTCACTAATAGTAGGATATCACTGTCTAAAGGATAGGAGGTAAAGAACGAACCTTTTCGAGTATAAGTAGATAGTTCTTAGATGCTATGCTTAAAACAAACTTTTTTACACTTACACATTTCAAAAACAATTTTCCAAAACATTTGCTTTGTCGACACTCTTGAGGACTGATACAAGAGTTATCATGAAGCAAATCACCACACTAAGGCATTTTTCAAAATACTTTTCCAAAAACACAAAGCACAAGGTATTTCAAAAATGAGCTAAGCATCTAAGAGCTCGTAGAAAACTACGGATGGAAAGGGTGCTAACACCTTCCCTTTCCATAATCTACCCCCTTACTTAGAAAATTCTCGAAAAAGTCTTTTTCTGTTCTTTTCACCCTTTCCTTAATTTGTATAAAAGAAAAGTCGATGGCGAATCTTGCTTACCGCAACATTTGCGAATACAAACGCAAAACCAGTATAATAGTCGGTTTTGCCACCGTATCACACCATGCATCATATCACGACAGGCTTTCCCCATATAGGTTTTCACATCTGCTTACTTTTTATTTCAGTAGAGATTGCTCTAGAAAAAACTATCAAGGACATTCAAACTCAAAATGCTCAGCTTCAAGAAATGTTCTTGAACATATCCAAAGGGCAATAAGAAGTGAAAGCATTCCTCACTAGGGGCATGACCATGAAGAATCCTGAGGACAACAGGGATGACCAATTGGAACGACTACAAACTGAGATAGCCACAATGAAGATCCAAATGATGGGATAGATGGTAGGCCAGATAGATTATATCTAAAACTTAGCTCGAGGACAAGAAGAGATGAGGGCCCTCATCAATAAACTTCATCAAGACGGATGCAACCGTATCAAACAAACAGACGAGATTGAGGATCAAGTCATTATTCAGCCTCCCATGAGACAAGAAGCGGGTTTAATGGGGAATAGACCTTTCCAGATTTCTTCTACATCACGAGCCCAACAATAACCTCACCAACAAGGACAGGGTAATCAATGTAAGTGGAATACATCCAATATGCAATATACCAAACTAAACATGCCAATGTCGCAAGTCTTACAACACATATTGAAGATGAATTTGGTCACATTAAAGGATCCTCCTCAGAATCCTAATACTTCCGCTCCTACTTACCATCCCAATTAGAGGTGTACGTAACACTCCAACAGTATGAGGCATCATACTGATAGTTGTTGGACGTTGAAATATAAAATTCAAGACCTGATTGATGAAGGAGCGCTGGAGTTCACACAAGATGGTCAACTGGAATTTTTATGTCAAAGTCACACCATCTGAAGTGACCAGTATAGGCGGAGAAATTTTCTATTTATTCGAATTTTCAGATGAAATTTCTTTGTTTGCTTGTACACTTATCTGTATGTCAGACTTTGGTTACTTTCATTAATGCACTGTATATGTTTGTCTTGAATTAATCCATTCATTTTCACTCTATTTAAACTATACTTTTTACTCCCTTTTGTGATATTCAACTCTCGTTAAAAGTTTCAAGCCTTTAGAGGGAGGATGACAAAAACAATGCCATGATCTCATACAATATGCTTTTGGACAGACCTTGCGGACGATGTACATTGTTTCAATTCCTAAACACTATAGTTATAAGAAAGATAATCCCTAGTCAACCCCTTTGAGACAAATAAGTAGGAGTTTTCTTTTTCGCACAAATTGAAACCTTTAATCAAAACCTGGGGCAGGGTAGTTTCTCAGTTAATTCAAATGCGCGTTCAATCGCAAGCTTTCACTTTGTATATAATGAATGACATCAAGAAAATCCTTCTGAATCAAAAGACGGCGATGGTTCCTTATCAAATAGGCAGTCATTATCTCTCAAAAGAAAGGCCCACTAAGTCAAAACCTACGAAGGAGACTTAAGAAAATTTGGGCATCCCGTTGACTGTAATCACAAGAACAGACAGGCAAAATCAGGGATAATAAATCAAAAAAAGAGGTCATTACAAATCCTTGACAACATGAAAAATGTTACAAAAATGACTGCCTTCACAAATAAACTTAACTTGTCTAAACCATCACCAAAACGCCATTCCAGATTCAATTGGAATCCAAACGTGCAATTAACTGAGTATAGGACTACAGAACATTAAGGAGAACGGGTTGGGTACAAATACACTTTGAGCCTTATCCTTTGTTTCTTAAACCATGAACTAGACCACGATACAACCCCTTAAAAGTCCTAACTGAAGCATGGGTTAGTTCGAAAGCATACTGTTACAAAAGGTATCCTGACTCCTGTAAGGCTTTACTGTAAATCCTGAGTTGAATTCACATTCTTACAAATTTATTTTATTTGCTAAACACATTTACAAAACTTAAAGACAAACTTAAACTTTGCATTATTTGAATATCGCTGTTAGCATATAGCTTTTTGTTTGACAACATAGAAATTCGCATGACAAACATCCAATGAACGGAAATTCTCTCAAGAAACAGAATCATATCAAATGGAAAGACACTTCCAATGAAAAATATCTCATAATCAAGGGGCATGACATGTTGTTGTCCAACCCATCCGAGGCAGTCAAGTCAAGATTCCAAGAAATATCTCATAACCAGGGGCAGGTCTCCATCCGAATCACTTGGGGCATTGAATATGAATTCCAGCAAAAGGCTACGAATGACCAAGCAAACATTTTCTGGCAGTACTACAACACTTATTACTAGGGGAAGTGCCAAATCTCCACAAAGTCCCCTTCATAAGGTGACCCCCAGTCAAGTCCCCACAGAGTAATATCTATAGGTTATCCCCACAGAATAATCTTCACGAATAAGGGTACTAACCCCTCAAGGCCAAACTCATGGATTCCCCACAAAATTGGATTCATGCAATCCCCATCCAGATTTACAATCTCCGGAAAACCTCTCCCCAGCTGAGTTGGTCTCAAGAAGAATCCATAAGGATTTCTTCCAGAAGAAAACACTTCTTCAGCAGTTCGTCAAATATTCTCTTCAACAAGGTTTATTTCCCCAACAAACAGCAAAATTCCCAGGCTGAAACTCCTCCCCATCTTGAGTTTGCCTATCCAACTATTACAAATTAAGGGGCTATAACTCCTAATTCCCAGTGAAGTCATCAACAAAACTCTTCTCCCCCAATCGTGTTTACTACTATAACTAGTGAGTTGCTGCAAAGCCTAGAAGTCGATCAGATAACAGTTAACTTCCTTACCCCTAACAAGTTGTTAACATCCATTCTCTCCGACCAAGGGTATAACTCCCCAGTAGAGCAATGGAAAACTAAAACTCCTGAACTCTTTTCCCCAAACAGAAATCAACACTCTCCATAAAGATTTTTCAAAGACAAAGCCAATCTTCCCCAATGGATTTCTCTTCAAACAAGAATCCCCAATGGAAATATTCTAAACAAGGTTTGAAGATGTGCATACTCTTTATCCCCAACAACATTCCTAAATTTAACTTCCCAAAGCTCCCCAACACTTGTCAAAGAGTAAAGATACATTTCAATAAATGTTTCACATTCATACATCATACATCATACATGGTAAATGCATACAACATGATCTCATTTATTTTGAGAACATCATCAAGCCATGCATACATCTGCACGCAACTAACCCTTTTCTTTGCAGGGAAAAGTCAATCAACAAAAGTCCTCTTTGGCAAGTACCACAACCATTTCTCTTAGGTCAGAGATTAATACCTAGAACCAGACAAGACAACTATCTCAACAACCAACAAAAAAACAAGTTCCAGATTAATAATTGAAACCAGACATGACAATTATCTGTGGACGACTGATTGTAGATAAATACCTAAAACCAAACAGAACAACTATCTGCATGAGCAGATTAAAGATTAATACCCGAAACCAGACGATAAAACTATCTTTCTTTCGCTTAGGTCAGTGATTAATACCTGAAACCAGACAGGACAACTATCTACATGATTAAATTAAATATTAATACCTGAAACCAGACGGTAAAACTATCTTTCTTTCTCAAATAGGTTAGAGATTAATTCCTGAAAAAAGACAGGGAAACTATCTCTACGACCAACAAAAAGCAAGACAGGACAACTATCTGTGAACAAATTGATTGTAGATCAATTCACGAAACAAGACGGGGTGACTATCTACATGACAAGCATTTACTTCATAGGAGTTCTGAAATGCATTTCCCCTTCAGCATTTCATTCTGAAAAGCATCTCCTTCAGCGCTTTATTCTGAAAAGCATTTCCCCTTCAGATACAGAATCCTGAAAAGCATTTTCCCCAGAGACCGAGTTCTTGTAAACATTTACTTCAGAGGAGTTCTGAAATGCATTTCCCCTTCAGCACTTCATTCTGAAAAGCATCTCCTTCAGCACTTCGTTCTGAAAAGCATTTCCCCTTCAGATACGGAATCCTGAAAAGCATTTTCCCCAGAGAAGATTTCTGGGGAACATTTCCTTCAGAGGAGTTTTGAAACGCATTTCCCCTTTAGCACTTCATTCTTAAAAGCATCTCCTTCAGCATTTCATTCTGAAAAGAATTTCCCCTTCAGATACGGAATCCTGAAAAGCATTTTCCCCAGAGAACGAGTTATGGCGAACATTTCCTTCAGAAGAGTTTTAAAACACATTTCCCCTTCAGCAATTCATTCTTAAAAGAATATTGTGATCGGTGGAAATAGAACTGACTGTTTTAAAGCTGGTTCGCGAAATGTCGCGGTAAGCAAGAGTCGCCACTGTCTTTTATGTTCTCCAACATGGAAAGGACAAAAGCACATCAAAATTCCTTTTTCGAGATGTCTCTCGGTTCGGGAGGTAGATTTATAGAAAGGGAAGGTGTTAGCACCCTTTCTATCCATGGTTATCCATGGGCTCTTAGGTACTTGCTCATTATGTTTTCAAAAATGTTTGCTTTTCTTGTGTTTGTGGGTTTTGAAAAAGTTTGTTTGAAAACTTCGTTTTGACTCTTGTATCTGTCCTTAAGAGTGTATGAAGTGTTTGTTTGAAAACTTTTGTCAGAAAAGTGTAAGTGCGAAAAGTTGTTTTTTTGTTTTTTGAAAGAGCAAGTACCCAGGAGCAATCTACCTACTCTAAGGAATTAGGCTGTGTAAGAGTCCTTTAGACAGTGTTATCCCACTATTGAGAAGTAGGTAGCACCGTCGTTGGAGTTATTCGGGTCAATTCGATTATAGGGACATGTGGTCACCAAAGCAATAGTAGGACACCTTAGAAGTAACCTTAATGTCCTATATCCTTTTATCCGAGGCAACCGTTTCGAGGCAACTGGATCTTTAGACAGGAGGGCGACCTCTAAGACACCCTATACTTGACGACCACGTTCGAGGCAACCAATGAGGCGTACCCTAGGAGTTGCATGTGCATGTGTGTTCAATTCAGTTTATGTTTATCTTTGAACATGTCATTTGTGATCTACGGATTAATTTTATTTGGCATTCAGTCTTTCATGCATATTAACAGTTAAGAGTGCGGAAAATAAAGTGCGGAAATATGAATCTACGCTATTACAAGGCGCGGGTCTATACATCACCGAAAAACAAAAACCCGTTTTGGAATAAAGTGCGGAAAGTAAAAGAAAGCGGTAAACCTAATTACTATTACATCCTTGGAAACAGATACATAATAATCAAAAATAAGAATTAAAATGCGAAAGAAAATTAAATCGGGACGTCCTTAGGATTTTGACCCTTTTTTGATAAAAGAATTTAAGTTTGTCCTTTTTTGCAATTAATCAAATATTAAACCTAATACTAATTAACTATTTAATTATTTAAGAGAAAAAGAATATTTTTGTGTTTTTATGTTTTTTAATGAAACTAAAAAGAAAAAAGAATTAAAAAGTTAGTAAACAAAACCCTAATTCTAAACTAATTTTATTTATTGTAAAAAAGAAATTAAAATTACCTAATTAAACTAATGAATTTGTTTACATTTTATTCACAAAAATAATAGTTAATAGTAAAATTAGTAATTAATAAAATATTTACAATTTTTTGATCTCTGAATTTATTATAAAAAATTAGTTTATTGGTTAATAATAATAATGATAATAATTAAAAAAAAGAAATTATAAGGAAAAGAAAATAAAAAAGTAACAAAACCATGGGGGGTGATGACCCATTAAGGAGGTGTTGGCTGGAAGCTTTAGGCCCATTAAGAAGCAAGCCTGATTGACTTTCTGAATTGCCTGCACGTGCTTTGACTGAAGAACATGGTATTCCTCCTCCCATGGCCTTTGGATGGCTGTTGAAGACACTTGGCACGCTGGATGAGTGAGGTTTATGGTGGAATTCTGGACAAGCGCTGCATGTGAAGATGTTAGAAAAAATATGAAACAAGGTTTGGGGGACCTGGGAATCGAACCCAGGTCCCAGTAGTTACCAAGCACGTCATCAACCACCAAGCCACTGCAGTGTCTTTGTTAATATAATATGCAATACATATAATATATGGAAAACCAACGCCTATACTGTAAAGCACGCGCGCGCCATTTTATTTGAATCACCCACTAACATATTGCCAGCTCACCGTCTTCTTCATGGAACCTGCAAAAAATATATCAAATAGCGGGGTTTTTTAACCCCCACAACATGGAAGCACAGTTAATAGCGATTAGGTCTACACGTAATATAAATTGAGCGCGAGGGTAGCAATGTCTTCGTCTTATTCAGACGATTTCAACCATGGGTATCGTTAGCTCTGATTTTACTTATGCTGTAAAGCCATAAATTGAGAGCTCTAAAAAACCTAAAATCCATCCATGGTAGTTTACGTTTCAGGGCACCATAATGCAATTAACCTATATCATCAGCTTCAGAATGATGTTAGCAATGCAAAGCAATGATTATATCATGTTAAATATGCAAGAAACTTGAGTTTCGATTATGGAAAAGAATGCTAAACCGTGTGACCGTTCTGGACGATTCTGATAGCTTCAAGGCTCGTTTTTGATTGCAAATTGTTTCTGAATGTCCCAACAATGTATTGGAATCGTTCTAAGGCTTTGAATTGTGCTGGAGGGTTGATTTCAATTTTCTTGAAGTTTTGGAATTTTGTTTATGGCTCTGTAGCAGCTTTTGCACGTGAATGATTTTAGGTTTAGCTTCAGCATATGTAGTAGAATGAAAACTAGGGTAAATCTTGGTCAAGAATCCATTGTATTCATGTTTTGCATCTTTGATTTCAATCAAATCTTTTTCAACCTTTTTGATTGATAAGACTTGCCAATCATGGAGATTTTGATGTCCTTGATGTGTACACGAATTGCCAGCATGCCCTAAGTGTATTTGCATCACAAAAAGATTTGAAACCATATCTTTTGAATTTTCCTACAATTAAAATCAATTAAATGAATTAATATTAATAAAAATTCAATTAATTAATTAAAAATAAGAAAATAAATCAATTTAAGCTTAATGGGTCGTGCATAGGCCTTGGGAAATGATTCAAGAAGAAATTTGAGGCCCATTAGCAAAAATGAGGTGATTTAGGCAAAGTTGACTTTTGCAAATTCCCAAAAATTTCCCAACTTCTCCAATGCATATCTTGCTCAATTTTGAAGCTATGAACATTTTATTGGACATTTTGGAAAGGTCTTGAAGTCCTCTAACCAATGCCTTTGGTTCCATGTCATTTTGATTTACCAATCTCAAGTTATGGTCTTTGACTTAAAGTGCCTTTTTGTTGACTTTTGAAAATGACCTATAATGTAGAAATTGATAACTTTTTGTGAGAGCATTTATTGGACTTGGAATGTGAAGATGAGTTGTAGGAAATGTCATCCCATTCAAAATGAGCATTGGATGGGATTTTTCTGATGAACCATGAAAAAGTTATGCCTTGGTCAAGTTACAGTTGACTTTTCAGCTGTCCAAAAATAGAAACTTTTGGCATCTTGATGATTTTTGAGCCATGCTTGTGGAATCATGATCAATACTTGATCAAATGATGATTGTGGCTTCAAAATAAGATGTTGACCAAAATTTTTGACTTTTGACTGCCAAATGACCATTTTGCCCCTGCAGTTGATTGTGAACCAAATGAAGCTTTTGACTGTGCAACTTGATGTTGTGAACCTTGCAAATTGGCATGTAGATGCTTGGCAATGTGTATAGGCATATGGGACTTGATTGGACCACTGAAAACCTCAACTTCCTTGCAAGAACCAAAACCCTAATTTGACTGGCTTAGGAGGATGTTTGACTGTGCAACCCTTGAGAGATCTTGAAGCATTTGAAGATTGATCTTGACAAATCTTGAAGAATATGGGAGGGCAAATTTTAGGGTACAACAGTTGCCCCTGTTCAATCTTCTTAGACCTGAGAATGTAGATTGGCTGGCGTGCCTTTCGTGATCCGAAGGTGGAAGATGATTGAACACTAGAGTGCCCAGAAATTTGCACTCACATAGTGGAGTATCAGCAGTGTGACAGCGGGAATGGGCTTACAGATGCCATTTGGAGAGATGGTGGATAGGAGGATGGGCTTATAGATGCCATCTGGAGATGTGACAGAACCTTGTCGGGAATGGGCTTATAGATGCCATTTGGAAGTGTCGATCGCGTAAGAGATTCCTCAACGAGAACTTGCGTACCTGAGAAAGAAAGATAATTACCTGGCCTGTTACAGGGGTTGATCTTCAAACTCTTCATGTAGACATGCCCTGGATGGATACAGGTATCGAATCTACAATCGGTTGCTCACATATGTGCCCTGGCTAGATACAGGAATTGAATCCGGAACTTCAAAAGGTTGCTTACAGACGTGCCCTGGCTAGATACAGGTATCGAATCTCTAAACTCTTCATGCAGACATGCCCTGGCTGGATACAGGAATCGAATCTACAATCAGTTACTCACAGATATGCCCTGGCTAGATACAGGAATCGAATCTGGAATTGGTCGTCTACAGATATGCCCTGGCTGGATACAAGTATCGAATCTCTAAACTCTTCATGCAGACATGCCCTGGCCGGATACAGGAATCGAATCTACAATCAGTTACTCACAGATATGCCCTGGCTAGATACAGGAATCGAATCTGGAATTGGTCGTCTACAGATATGCCCTGGCTAGATACAAGAATCGAATCCCTAAACTCTTCATGAAGACATGCCCTGGCCGGATACAGGAATCGAATCTACAATCAGTTACTCACAGATATGCCCTGGCTAGATATAGGAATCGAATATGGAATTGGTCGTCTACAGATATGCCCTGGCTGGATACAGGAATCGAATCTCTAAACTCTTCATGCAGACATGCCCTGGCTGGATACAGGAATCGAATCTACAATTAGTCACTCACAGATATGCCCTGGCTAGATACAAGAATCTAATCTGGAATTGGTCGTCTACAGATATGCCCTGGCTGGATACAGGAATCGAATCTCTAAACTCTTCATGCAGACATGCCCTGGCTAGATACAGGCGTCGAATCTACAATCAGTTACTCACAGATATGCCCTGGCTAGATACAAGAATCGAATTTGGGATACTTTGTCTACAGATATGCCTTGGCTAGATACAGGAATCGAATCTCTAAACTCTTCATGCAGACATGCCCTGGCCGGATACAGGTGTCGAATCTACAATTAATCGCTCACAGATATGCCCTGGCTAGATACAGGAATCGAATCTGGAATTGTGACAGTTGATATTAATCATCTTTGTATTGACCTTTTTCCTGAAAAGGCAAAACGTCAGTTGTATGCAATGTCATGATGTATGAAATGCATGATGTCATGATGTTCTCAAAAATAAATGAGATCGTGTGATGTGATGCGTATATGCATGCATTATGTATGTAAGCAGGATGTATGAAATGTGAAATGTGTATGAATGTATTTTCGTCTAGGAAAATAAATCCTTGACGAATGCCGGGAAGTTAAATCCCGGTCTGTTGTTAAAGAGTAGAATTCTTCGTTTACGCCGGGGATGATGGTTGCAAGAATAAACCGGTAGGAGAAGATGACTCCGTTGGGGAATAAACTTGTTGGAGAGATTACTCTGCGGGGAATTACTCTATGGAGAAGAGATACTTTGCTGAGATTTTGATGATGATTCCGCTGGGGATACCGTTGATAAGTTATGTTGGGGAATTTGATGAACTCCGCTGGGGATAGGAAGAACTTCGTCGAGGACGATCTTTCCGTGGTAATTAGCTGAGGATAACCCAGTTATAAGCTCTGGTGGGGAATAACCTTTGAATAAGGCCGGGGAGAGCGTTCGTACTCTGCAGGGGATAAGCTTCCAGAATCTACTGGGGATAAGCTTCCAGAATCTACTGGGGATAGCTTCCAGAATCTACTGGGGATAAGCTTCAACTCTCCTGGGGAAACTTTTGAGACTGCACTAGGGAAATGGCTCCACTGGGGTGTCTAATATTCCACCGGGGAACAATCTTATATTAAGACTGTCGAGGATGCTTGCTTAGGAACATCTGTATACTCCATTGGGGAACGTTGAGATCTTCTGGGGATACCCAACTTCCTTAAGGCTGACAGTAGACTAACTCTGCTTGGGGAGAGTGTTGCCGACTTGCTGGAGATATTGTACCTTTTCAGGGCTGATGGGAGACCCACTCTGCTTGGAGAGAATATTACTGATTTTGGTCTTACTCTGCAGGGAGTGAAGGTATTCTGGTTACGTTCTTCAGCCGAACCTGCCTTGGTACCTTGGTGGACAGAGCAACTAGATCGCTTATACAACTCATTAGTGCCCCTGTTTCTGATGTCACCTGTAATTAGTCCTTTGTTTCGTATGCAAATATTTATGAGTTAGCAACTAGTGTCAAATGCATATATCAAAAATGAACATTGGACGTTCTTCGCAAGACAAAACAGAAAAAGGAAAAACAATTGGCAATTTGTATGGAAAAATGAATTTGTATTGATTTTTGAATTTGCCTGAAAATAGGCGTTTGTGTACAAGAGGCTGACGTCCTAGTAAGAGAACGACGTCGAACAACAGAGTTTATACAATTTTGTGAAAAGAGAAACAAAACAGCTATGTGAAAAAAATAATCCCACTGGGTTCCAACTCTGCTATCGCCTTTATGTCTTCAAGCGTCTCATCACTTTGCTGCTTAGTTGAAGATGAAGCTGACTGATCGATGCCGTCTGAACCTGATGGTTGATACCGAATTCTGGATGCAAGGTGATCCAATGAGACATAGTATTACGCTTTAATCCCCAACTTTTGCCTGGACTGCCCTTTCGGGTTTTCGGTCCACCGGGATACCCATTTTTGCCCAAGCCGCCTTTTCAGGTTTTCGACTTGCCGGGTGTACAGATTTTTTTCATTTCATCCCTTATTTTTGCCCGAACCCTTTTGGTTCGCCGGGAAGCCCTTATTTTTGCCTAGGTGTGTCAACCTAGCGGGTCTTTTATCATGCGTAGTATCTTTTTACTATGTCTGCATTGGCGGGGTGAGGAAGGTCGTCACCATCCATGGTGGTTAGAATCATAGCCCCTCCTGAGAAGATATGTTTAACCACAAATGGCCCTTCGTACGTAGGGGTCCATTTGCCCCTGGGATCACTTTGAGGAAGAATGATGCGCTTTATTACCAGGTCTCCGACTTGATACTCTTGTGGTCTGACTTTCTTGTTAAATGCCCTGATCAGCCGTTTTTGGTACGTTTGACCATGACAAATAGCAGTGAGTCTCTTTTCATCGATTAGGTTTAATTGATCAAGCCGGGTCTGGATCCAGTCATCCTCGCTCAAACCTGCATCCTTCATTATCCGGAGAGAGGGTATCTGGACTTCAATAGGCAAGACTTCCTCCATGCCATAGACCAAGGAAAAGGGTGTTGCCCCTGTTGACGTTCGTGCTGAGGTACGGTATCCATGAAGAGAGAACGGTAACATCTCGTGCCAATCTTTGTAGGTCATTGTCATCTTCTGCATAATCTTCTTGATATTCTTATTCGCTGCTTCTACAGTCCCGTTCATCTTCGGCCGATAAGGAGAAGAGTTGTGGTGCTGTATCTTGAATTGCTCGCAGAGCTCAGTGATCATCTTGTTGTTAAGATTGGTACCATTGTCCATAATGATCCTTTCCGGGACGCCGTATCGACAGATCAGGTTATGCCGAATGAACCGTGCCACGACGTTCTTGGTTATCGTAGCGTAGGAAGCCGCTTCAACCCACTTTGTGAAGTAATCAATCGCTACCAGGATGAAGCGATGCCCGTTGGATGCCGTAGGTTTGATTTCGCCGATCATATCAATGCCCCACATTGCAAAAGGCTAAGGTGCTGTCAAGACATTCAGAGGGACTGGAGGAACGTGCACTTTATCAACATAGATCTGGAACTTGTGACACGTCCGAGAATGTTGGTAACAGTCGGCTTCCATTGTGGACCAGAAGTATCCTGCCCGAAGGATTTTCTTTGCCATGGTATGTCCACTGGAGTGCGTTCCGAAGGTACCTTCATGTAGCTCTGTCATGATCCTTTCTGCTTCAGTCTTATCCACACAACGCAGTAAGGTTGAATCATGGTTTCGCTTGTAGAGAATGCCGTTGCTGAGGAAGAACTTTGCTGCGAACCTTCTCAGAAACTTCTTGTCGTTAACGGATGCACCCTCGGGGTATTCTTGAGCTTCCAAGTACCTCTTCACTTCATGATACCAAGGTTTTTCAGTTACCTCTTCAGCCTCAAGATCACAGCAATATGCAGGTTCATCCAACTTCCAGATAATGATCTGGGGAGCCTCGTTGTCCCATTTGACTTTGAACATAGAAGACATCATGGCTAGCGCGTCCGCCAACTGATTCTCCTCTCTTGGGAAGTGTTCAAAAGTTATCTCCGTGAAATGGGGGATCAACGTCAATACACACTCTTTGTAAGGGATAAGGTTTGGGTGTTTCGTATTCCACTCGCCTTTGATCTAATTGATCACGAGAGCGGAATCTCCGAAGACACTCAGAAACTTGATCCTTAAGTCAATTGCAGCTTGAAGACCCATGATACATGCTTCATACTCTGCCATGTTATTGGTGCAGTTGAAACATAGCCGGGCCGTGAGTGGAGTATGAGTGCCTTTAAGGGATATGATCACAGCGCCAATACCGTTACCCAAAGCGTTTGAGGCTCCGTCAAAGTGCACAGACCATTGGGATCCTTCCTCAGGTCCTTCATCCGGTCCAGGTACTTCATAATCAGTCACCACCATGATGTTCTCGTCTGGAAATTCAAAGTTCATCGACTGGTAATCGTCCACTGCCTGGTGCGCCAAATGGTCTGCCAATACACTTCCCTTGATTGCTTTTTGAGTCGTGTACTGGATGTCGTATTCTATCAAGATCATTTGCCATCTTGCTATTCTCCCGGACAGAGCAGGCTTTTTGAATATGTACTTTATCGGATCCATTTTTGAAATCAACAGAGTAGTGTGAGTCAACATATACTGTCTCAACCGGCGAGCAGCCCATACCAAAGCGCAGCAAGTTTTCTCGAGCAGTGAGTATAGGGTCTCACAGTCGGTAAACTTTTTGCTAAGGTAATAAATGGCGTGCTCTTTTCGGCCAGACTCGTCATGCTGCCCTAGCACACACCCCATTGAGCTGTCAAGTACTGTCAGGTATAATATTAGAGGTCTCCCTTCAACCGGTGGCATAAGAATGGGTGGCTCTTGGAGATACTCTTTGATTCTGTCGAAAGCGGCCTGACATTCATCGTTTCAACGTACTACTTGATCTTTCTTCAGCAGCTTGAAGATTGGTTCACAGGTAGCAGTTAGATGTGAGATGAATCGGGCAATGTAGTTCAGCCGTCCTAGAAAGCCTCTGACTTCTTTCTCTGTTTCGGGAACTGGCATCTCTTGTATGGCTTTCACTTTGGCAGGGTCCACTTGAATACCTTTATCGCTCACGACGAAACCTAGCAATTTTCCAGATCTCACCCCAAAGGTGCACTTGTTTGGGTTCAACCTCAGCTTGTACAACTTCATACGGTCAAACAGCTTCTGTAGATGGTCAAGGTGTTCCTCCTCAGTTTGGGACCTTGCAATCATATCGTCGACATATACTTCAATCTCATGATGGATCATGTCATGAAATAAAGCAACCATGGCACGTTGGTAGGTTGCCCCAACATTTTTCAACCCAAAAGGCATGACCTTGTAGCAAAAGATGCCCCACTGAGTAACAAAAGTGGTCTTCTCCATGTCTTCGGGAGCCATCTTGATATGATTATAACCTGAAAAACCATCCATGAAGGAGAACACCTTGTGCTGAGCAGTGTTGTCAACCAGAACGTCGATATGAGGCAGAGGGAAATCATCCTTAGGGCTGGCCCTGTTCAAATCCATGTAATCAACACACATTCGGACCTTACCATCCTTCTTCGACACTGGAACCACGTTGGCAACCCACTGAGGGTAAGAAGTCACTGCTAGAAACCCAGCATCAAATTGTTTCATAACCTCAGCTTTGATTTTCTCGGACATCTCTGGATGCATACGGCGGACCTTCTGTTTAACCGGAGGGCAGTCTTCCTTGGTAGGCAAGTGATGAACCACAATGTCAGTATCCAACCCAGGCATGTCTTCATAAGACCAGGCAAAGATTTCCACATAGTCATGCAGCATCTGCATCAACCGTTGTTTCACACTGAGCTCTAGATTGGCACCAATCTTGACTTCCTTTCTGTCTGTCTCAGTACCCAGATTTACCGTTTCCACTGGCTCTTCATGTGGCTGAATGGCCCTCTCTTCCTGGAGTAGCAGTCTTGCAAGCTCGCCAGGCACTTCGCAATCATCTTCACCTTCGTCTTCGGCTAAGTTGATCGGATTTTCGAAGTCATAACTGGCAGTAGCAGAGTCGTTACCAGTGAGATCCAGAATGGATTGGAACCTGTATAAGTGAGTATGTGTAAATATAGTTGTTTTGCAATATAATAAAGAAAGAAAGGGAGCGCAAGATTTGAAATGCGAAAAACGTCCAATGCTTTTATTCATGATATATGAAAATGACAAATAATAATCCCTCACAAATGAAGCCACGGTGCCCCGGGTAAGACACCGAGCCATAAAGTTTCAAATTATTGTTTGTTACAAATTTAAAACAAAGGAGTTCATTACTTAGTGACAAAAGTAATAGGTATGTAGTCTTTAGCAGTCCAGTTGCTTGGTCCACCGTTGGTCGTTGGGTAGATCCAGCTGTCAAATTCAGATTCCTCCACGCCGTCTTCAATAGCATTCACCCCCGGGTTGGTGATGAACACAGGAGGTCTTCCAATCCTTTCTTTACGCACAGCCCTATGAGCCTCTGCAGTGAAACCCAGCCCAAACTTGTCAGTCTTCGGAGTGAAATCAGGAAGTCGGCCCCAGTTTGCACGCTCACCCTTCTCAATCACAGCCCGGGCATCTTTTAAGGAAGCCATCTTCAAAGGAGAGTCTTCTTCAGTCACAGTCTCTGCTGACGCCAATGTCTGAGGCACCTCTTCAAAATGTTGAAAGGGGGTCTCAATGAACTCCCCATCCATCTCTATGTACCGGAACAAGTTAAGGTGGCTGACCATGTATTCTTCCTCCCCCTGCACTGTAACAATCTTCCCTCTGACCGGGTACTTAAGCTTCTGATGTAATGTGGAGGTCACAGCTCCGGCCTTGTGGATCCATGGACGACCCAGCAAATAAGAATAGGATGGTCGGATGTCCATCACATAGAAAGTAGAATCAAAAACTTGGGAACCAACCCTGATTGGAATGTCAACTTCACCATGTACCATCCTCTTCGACCCGTCAAAGGCCCGGACAACAATGTTACTAAGCTTGAGCTCTAAACCCTCACAATCCAACCTGTCTAGGGCCTTCTTGGGTAATACATTCAATGAAGAACCAGTGTCAACTAACACATGGGCAAGAGTAGTGCCCCTGCATTCAATGGAGACATGCAGGGCGTCATTATGGTTTTTTCCTTTGGCAGTCAGATCGGCGTCAGAGAAACCCAACCCATTATCAGCAGTCAAGTTGGCCACACAATCAGTAAATTGATCAACAGACGTTTCTTGTGGCACATGGGCCGTCTTCAGGAAGGAAATCAGGGCCTTGGCATGGGCCTCTGAACACAACAACAGTGATAGCATAGAAATCTTAGAGGGGGTCCAGCTGCTCGACTACATTGAAATCACTCTTCTTAATGATCTTGAGAATCTCTTCCATCTCTTGCTGGGAAGCTTCAACATTGGTTGTCTTTGGTGCCTCCGTCCGGGAAGGCACATCAGTAGAAATCCCTTTGCCCCGAGCGTCAGATGACTCGACAGCAGGGGTAAAAATAGGAACTTGGTCAGGAAGGGAAGCAGGCACACTTGCAGGTGTGATGACAAGAGGTCTTTGAATAGCTGGTGGCGCAATATCTGGTGAGAACAGCCTACCACTGCGAGTAACTTTGGCAGGCCCGGTGATGTTGGTGACGTCGGTACTGGTATCAAACTCTTGTTTCACTCCAAGCACATAAACATCTGCCCCATAGTGCCAAGGGACAGCTTTGTCAGATGTATAAGGGAGGGGCCCCGGAACAGTAATGATGATAGGAGCCAACTTCTGAGCAGACATGATTTGGACAGGCTTCTTTGAGGGAGCCTTGGGAGAGTAAATAGTAACAATAGACACTTCTTCAGTAGGGACAGCAGGAACAACAATCTTCTTGAACAAGATCTCTTTGCTATCTATCAGGTTTTGGACGCCTGACTTCAGCAAAGGACAACCAGCAGGTGAAAGAGAACATAGAAGGCAACCTTTACTACATCCCGGAAATAAACCGGCTAGCAACAGGTTCCTCTTGACAGTCAACAACGGAGTCACAATATCATCCACGGAGGCCACATACAGGTCTTCTTCCACAGCATTCACTCCATGCTGGGGCATGGGAGCGGTTACAACATTGGGCCTTTCGGGAACTTCGAACTGTATTTCTTTAGCATCAATAAGGTCCTGGACCTTATTCCTCAGAGCCCAACAATCATCAGTAGAATGCCTCGGGCTATCAGAGTGATAAGCACAACGGGATTTGGGGTTGTACTTTGGAGAGGTTGTATTCACTACCTTCGGAGCTTCTTTGACAGTTACCAGATTGGTTGACAGCAGTTGCGGCAAAATTTGAGACAGGGTCATACTAAGCCGAGTGTACTGCCTTTTGGGCCTCTCACCCCTTGGTTGGTTGTATTGCTGAGGAGCAGTAGTAGGCTTAGAAATTACCACCGCGTTGATAGCTTGGCGGAGTTCCGGTTTATTCTGTTTCCTCGAACCATAAACAACACTAGCTTCCTTCTTGAAAGGCTTCTTTTCAGAACTTGAGGATGCACCTTTTTGTATCTTCCCCGACTTAATACCAGCTTTTATCCTTTCTCCAGTCAGAATGAGGTCTGTAAACCCTACAGAAGAATTACCAATCAGGTGGTTAAAGAATGGACCGGACAGGGTCCCCAAGAACATGTCCACGAGTTCACGGTCAGTCAACGGTGGCTGCACCCTGCCAGCCAGGTCTCTCCACTTTTGCGCGTACTCCTTAAAACCTTCACCCGATCCTAGCGACATACCCTGGAGTTGGGTACGTGTAGGAGCGAGGTCTACATTGTACTGATATTGCTTATAAAATGCAGTAGCCAAGTCCTCCCAGTTTCGAATACTGGCTCCATCCAGCTGATAGAACCACTCGAGTTGAGCCCCTGAAAGGCTATCCTGGAAGAAATGGATCCATAAGTTCTTGTCTGCAGTGTAAGGTTGGATCTTCCTCACATAAGATCTGAGATGCAGCTTAGAACAAGATGCCCCGTCGTACTTCGCAAAAGAAGGTGCTTTGAACTTGTGTGGGATCACCACCCCAGAAGATAAACCTAGATCTCCAAAATCCAACCCAGGCACCTGTTGAATCTCCATAGCACTCAGACGGTCCTCTAGTTGCTTGTACCTGTCTTCAGCAGGAGGGTACTGTTCATCATTGAAATCCGTCTCGTTGTCGGAGACCACGGGACTAGGAACCCTTTCCTCTTGGGGACTGTCTTTCCCTACAGAGGAAGCAGCTTGATCAGCCTCATTTTGCAGTGTATTACCAAACCTCCATCCAGTGTTGAACAATACAGTTCTCTTCTTCTTCTTATTCACCAGCAGAGCCTTCAATTCTTCTTGACCTTGGGCTAAGTTCTGACCAGCTCTTGAAACTGGGCGTTCTGGGCCTGGAGGGCCTTGATTGCTTGTTCGTTGGATGATTCAGGATTCATGATGACTGCTGAAATAAACAGCGAAGAAGATTAAGCAACCTGTAAAAAGGAGTACCTGTGATTCATATGATGAATGAAATGCGTATGAGTTATGTTTTTAAAGACAATCGGGATTCAACTTTGTGAACAAAAAGGAAACACACTTCATTAGATTTAACTTTGAATTGTTCAAGAAATTGCCCTTAGGCGCTACATAAATGAAAATACTTAAAAGGAAATGAAAGCTGTAAAAGAAATATCCAAGGCCCATCAGTGCTCCCATGGCCTTCTCTTCTCAGTCCAGATATAGTCATTCAGGGCCCGCTCATTCTCCAATTGCTTAGTCAGCTTCTGGATTTTCTGTTCCTGCTCGTTGAACCTTTCCCGATAAGAATCCCGTTCTTCCTGTAGTTGCGCCCATGACCTCTTTAGTGTATCAACATCAGTGGGTATCTGAGGAGGGAGAACAGTTGGAGGAACCCCGTCTCTATCAGGAAATTCAAGAATGATAGGCCTGACAACTTCGTATGGCATACCTAACTTCTGAGCACGGATGCGGACCCATCTGTAGTAGGATTCCATTGGTAGAGAAGTCTTTGGTCCCAACTCTTGTGGGTCAGCTTTGTGAATTCTGTCCCAAGCCTTGATGAATCTACGACGTAGCTCGTCACTGTCTACCTGAAACTCAAAACTGATGTGAGGCACCAACATCTCATGAGGCCCCGCTCTTCTGGCTCTTCCAAATTGATGGAGAGCTAAACATGGATTATAAGAGATTCCTCCCTGAGTACCGATCAAAGGAACATTAGGATATTCTCCGCAACGATCAATAACAGCCACCTCATCTAAACCTCTGAGAGTCCAAATGATGTCATTATCAGTGAGAGACATTAACCTATGAGCCCAACCTCTTCCTTCTTTGTTCTTCAGCACGAACTTAGGGAGGTGCGAAATAAACCACCTCACTAACAAAGGAGCACAACACCACAGAGTTCCCCGCCTTCGGGCAGTATGAGCATAGAGTTGTTGCAGGATATCACCCAAGAGAGTGGGCACAGGGTTCCGAGACATGAAGATCCTTATGGAATTGACATTAATAAAGTTATCAGGATTCGGAAACAGAACCAGGCCATAGATTAAGAGAGCAAGAATGTCTTTGTACGCCCTGAAGTCTAAGTCATTCCAGAAACTGTTAGCTTTACCAATAAGAAACTTAGCCAGAAAGCCCTTAACTCTGCTTCTAGTCACCCAGTTATCCATTACCTCCTTGTTGGTCAAAGGAAGGGCTGCAGCAATCTCCTCAAGCCTAAGAGTCTTTTCCCAACCAGTGAAGGGAGTCTGATCCAAGATAGGGATACCAAGCAAATCAGAGAATTCTTCCAGGGTAGGGACCAGCTGGAAGTCTTGAAAAGTGAAGCAATGGTACAGGGGATCATAAAACTGGGTCAGGACACTCATCAGTTGTTGGTCCCACTTTGAAGTGACTAAACCGAGAAGAGAACCATGCCTCTGGATGAAGGAAGTAGTATTTGGAATTCTGTCAACCAACTCTTTAAGCAAATCAGGTGGGTGAACAAAGTTGAGCCGGATAGTATTCCTTCGCACAGGCATCATAATGTCCTACAAAACAGAGCAAAGATGAAACCCTCTTGTCTTTGAAATGGGTCAGTCCTTATGCAGGATGCATGCAATGGTATGATGGTATGATGTTATGATAAAGCACACCACAAGTATTCACAAAGGCAAACATGATAAGGCACACAAGTCACACAAGACAACCCTTAGAGTTTAGGCCAGCATGAAGTTCAGGTACTACCCTCTTTCAGTTTTGTTGGTTAATACCTGTCCTATCAAAAGTAACCGGGTTCTAGAGGATCTCAATATCACTGACTACCCTCAATCGGTCATAACTCCAGCATCGCAATCTTTTCTTGCGGCCATAACCATCGCGAGAGTTTAGCCTTAATGAGTGTAGCATACTGCTACTGTTCTATGGCCAAGTTGGGTCAATTTAGGGTTCTAAGGTCAGTTGGTGCTTAATGACTCCTCAGAAGACCCATATTCTCCTCGTTGCAACACAAGGGATATCGGTACAGACCAAGGTGCCACACCAACGTAGCCACTGCTTCACCCGTGTCGGTCTACGCCGGACAGGTCCCTCACAGCTTATGCTACCTAAAAGGGTATTCCCCAGATCCGGGTTAGGATCTATGAAACTCCGATGCAAGCCCACAAATATAAAAGCAATCAAGACATACAATTGAAAACATAAGAGTGGTCTAATCCTAAGGTACACCTCACTTATAAGTAATCCCCAGCAGAGTCGCCAGTTCTGTGATCGGTGGAAATAGAACTGACTGTTTTAAAGCTGGTTCGCGAAATGTCGCGGTAAGCAAGAGTCGCCACCGTCTTTTATGTTCTCCAACATGGAAAGGACAAAAGCACAGCAAAATTCCTTTTTCGAGATGTCTCTCGGTTCGGGAGGTAGATTTATAGAAAGGGAAGGTGTTAACACCCTTTCTATCCATGGTTATCCATGGGCTCTTAGGTACTTGCTCACTATGTTTTCAAAAATGTTTGCTTTTCTTGTGTTTGTGGGTTTTGAAAAAGTTTGTTTGAAAACTTTGTTTTGATTCTTGTATCTGTCCTCAAGAGTGTATGAAGTGTTTGTTTGAAAACTTTTGTCAGAAAAGTGTAAGTGCGAAAAGTTGTTTTTTTGTTTTTTGAAAGAGCAAGTACCCAGGAGCAATCTACCTACTCTAAGGAATTAGGCTGTGTAAGAGTCCTTTAGACAGTGCTATCCCACTATTGAGAAGTAGGTAGCACCGTCGTTGGAGTTATTCGGGTCAATTCGATTATAGGGACATGTGGTCACCAAAGCAATAGTAGGACACCTTAGAAGTAACCCTAATGTCCTAGATCCTTTTATCCGAGGCAACCGTTTCGAGGCAACTGGATCTTTAGACAGGAGGGCGACCTCTAATACACCATATACTTGACGACCACGTTCGAGGCAACCAATGAGGCGTACCCTAGGAGTTGCATGTGCATGTGTGTTCAATTCAGTTTATGTTTATCTTTGAACATGTCATTTGTGATCTACAGATTAATTTTATTTGGCATTCAGTCTTTCATGCATATTAACAGTTAAGAATGCGGAAAATAAAGTGCGGAAATATGAATCTACGCTATTACAAGGCGCGGGTCTATACATCGCCGAAAAACAAAAACCCGTTTTGGAATAAAGTGCAGAAAGTAAAAGAAAGCGGTAAACCTAATTACTATTACATCCTTGGAAACAGATACATAATAATCAAAAATAAGAATTAAAATGCGAAAGAAAATTAAATCGGGACGTCCTTAGGATTTTGACCCTTTTTTGAGAAAAGAATTTAAGTTTGTCCTTTTTTGCAATTAATCAAATATTAAACCTAATACTAATTAACTATTTAATTATTTAAGAGAAAAAGAATATTTTTGTGTTTTTATGTTTTTTAATGAAACTAAAAAGAAAAAAGAATTAAAAAGTTAGTAAACAAAACCCTAATTCTAAACTAATTTTATTTATTGTAAAAAAGAAATTAAAATTACCTAATTAAACTAATGAATTTGTTTACATTTTATTCACAAAAATAATAGTTAATAGTAAAATTAGTAATTAATAAAATATTTACAATTTTTTGATCTCTGAATTTATTATAAAAAATTATTTATTGGTTAATAATAATAATGATAATAATTAAAAAAATAAATTATAAGGAAAAGAAAATAAAAAAGTAACAAAACCATGAGGGGTGATGACCCATTAAGGAGGTGTTGGCTGGAAGCTTTAGGCCCATTAAGAAGCAAGCCTGATTGACTTTCTGAATTGCCTGCACGTGCTTTGACTGAAGAACATGGTATTCCTCCTCCCATGGCCTTTGGATGGCTGTTGAAGACACTTGGCACGCTGGATGAGTGAGGTTTATGGTGGAATTCTGGACAAGCGCTGCATGTGAAGATGTTAGAAAAAATATGAAATAAGGTTTGGGGGACCTGGGAATCGAACCCAGGTCCCAGTAGTTACCAAGCACGTCATCAACCACCAAGCCACTGCATTGTCTTTGTTAATATAATATGCAATAAATATAATATATGGAAAACCAACGCCTATACTGTAAAGCACGCGCGCGCCATTTTATTTGAATGACCCACTAACATATTGCCAGCTCACCGTCTTCTTCATGGAACCTGCAAAAAAATATATCAAATAGCGGGGGTTTTTAACCCCCACAACATGGAAGCACAGTTAATAGCGATTAGGTCTACACGTAATATAAATTGAGCGCGAGGGTAGCAATGTCTTCGTCTCATTCAGACGATTTCAACCATGGGTATCGTTAGCTCTGATTTTACTTATGTTGTAAAGCCCTAAATTGAGAGCTCTAAAAAACCTAGAATCCGTCCATGGTAGTTTACGTTTCAGGGCACCATAATGCAATTAACCTATATCATCAGCTTCAGAATGATGTTAGCAATGCAAAGCAATGATTATATCATGTTAAATATGCAAGAAACTTGAGTTTTGATTATGGAAAAGAATGCTAAACCGTGTGACCGTTCTGGACGATTCTGATAGCTTCAAGGCTCGTTTTTGATTGCAAATTGTTTCTGAATGTCCCAGCAATGTATTGGAATCGTTCTAAGGCTTTGAATTGTGCTGGAGGGTTGATTTCAGTTTTCAAGTTTTCTTGAAGTTTTGGAATTTTGTTTATGGCTCTGTAGCAGCTTTTGCACGTGAATGATTTTAGGTTTAGCTTCAGCATATGTAGTAGAATGAAAACTAGGGTAAATCTTGGTCAAGAATCCATTGTATTCATGTTTTGCATCTTTGATTTCAATCAAATCTTTTTCAACCTTTTTGATTGATAAAACTTGCCAATCATGGAGATTTTGATGTCCTTGATGTGTACACGAATTGCCAGCTTGCCCTAAGTGTATTTGCATCACAAAAAGATTTGAAACCATATCTTTTGAATTTTCCTACAATTAAAATCAATTAAATGAATTAATATTAATAAAAATTCAATTAATTAATTAAAAATAAGAAAATAAATCAATTTAAGCTTAATGGGTCGTGCATAGGCCTTGGGCAATGATTCAAGAAGAAATTTGAGGCCCATTAGCAAAAATGAGGTGTTTTAGGCAAAGTTGACTTTTGCAAATTCCCAAAAATTTCCCAACTTCTCCAATGCATATCTTGCTCAATTTTTAAGCTATGAACATTTTATTGGACATTTTGGAAAGGTCTTGAAGTCCTCTAACCAATGCCTTTGGTTCCATGTCATTTTGATTTACCAATCTCAAGTTACGGTCTTTGACTTAAAGTGCCTTTTTGTTTACTTTTGAAAATGACATATAATGTAGAAATTGATAACTTTTTGTGAGTGCATTTCTTGGACTTGGAATGTGAAGATGAGTTGTAGGAAATGTCATCCCATTCAAAATTAGAATTGGATGGGATTTTTCTGATGAACCATGAAAAAGTTATGCCTTGGTCAAGTTACAGTTGACTTTTCAGCGGTCCAAAAATAGAAACTTTTGGCATCTTGATGATTTTTGAGCCATGCTTGTGGAATCATGATCAAGACTTGATCAAATGATGATTGTGGCTTCAAAATAAGATGTTGACCAAAAAATTTGACTTTTGACTGCTAAATGACCATTTTGCCCCTGCAGTTGATTGTGAACCAAATGAAGCTTTTGACTGTGCAACTTGATGCTGTGAACCTTGCAACTTGGCATGTAGATGCTTGGAAATGTGTATAGGCATATGGGACTTGATTGGAACACTGAAAACCTCAACTTCCTTGCAAGAACCAAAACCCTAATTTGACTGGTTTAGGAGGATGTTTAACTGTGCAACCCTTGAGAGATCTTGAAGCATTTGAAGATTGATCTTGACAAGTCTTGAAGAATATGGGAGGGCAAATTTTGGGGTACAACAAATATCCTTCAGCACTTCGTTCTGAAAAGCATTTCCCCTTCAGATATGCAATCCTGAAAAGCATTTTCCCAAGAGACCGAGTTCTGGTGAACATTTCCTTCAGAGGAGTTCTGAAACGCATTTCCCCTTCAGCACTTCATTTTGAAAAGCATCTCCTTCAGCGCTTCATTATGAAAAGCATTTCCGCTTCAAATACGGAATCCTGAAAAGCATTTCCCCAAGAGACCCAGTTCTGGCGAACATTTCCTTCAGAGGAGTTCTGAAACGCATTTCCTCTTCAGCACTTCATTCTGAAAAGCATCTCCTTCAGCGCTTCGTTATGAAAAGCATTTACCCTTCAGATACGGAATCCTAAAAAGAATTTTCCCTAAAGATCGAGTTCTGGCAAACATTTCCTTCAGAGGAGTTCTGAAACGCATTTCCCCTTTAGTACTTCATTCTGAAAAGCATCTCCTTTAGCGCTTCGTTCTGAAAAGCATTTCCCCTTCAAATATGGAATCGTAAAAAGCATTTTCCCCAGAGACCGAATTCTGGCAAGCATTTCCTTCGGAGGATTTTTGAATCGCATTTCCCCTTCAGCACTTCATTCTGAAAAGCATCTCCTTCAAAAGTTTTATTCTGAAAAACATCTCCTTCAGTGATTCGTTTTGAAAAGCATTTCCTTTTCAGACACGGAATCCTGAAAAGAATTTCCCATTGAGTCTGAGTTCTGGCGAGCATTTCCTTCAGAGGAGTTCTGAAACGCATTTCCCCCTCAGCACTCCATTCTGAAAAGCATTCTTCAAGATTCAGTTATTCTTAGACTTACTTTAAAATAACAATCATATTTGGATGGTGTTGTACCCCAAAATTTTCCCTCCCATATTTCTCAAGACATGTCAAGAAGAATCCCCAAGTGGCTCAAGATTGCTCAAGAGTTGGACAGTCAAGCTATCTCCTAAGGCAGTCAACCTCAAATTAGGGTTTTGGGTTGCACCAAGGTCCTTACATCCAAATGATCTCAAGTGCTTCCCAATGTCCTAATATGGTCTCAAGTTCATCCATGTCAAATTTCAAGCCTTGCAGAGGAAGTTTGGTCAGTCAATTGCTCAAAGGGTCCAAAAATCGGCTGTGCTAGGGCAAAAGTCAACTATGACCTATATACAGTCAAACTTCAAGATTTTTTGTCAACATTCTAATTTTTAAGGATATTTCATCATTTGATCAAGGGTTGATCATAATTCATCAAGGATTGCTCAAAATTCATCAAGACTCAAAAGTTGCTAAATTAGGGTTTTGCAGGAAAAGTCAACTCAAATTTGACCAAGCATAACTTTCTCATACTTTATGAGAAATGACCCATCCAAAGCTCATTTTGAAGAGGATGCAATTTCCTACAATCCATCTTCACACCCCCAAGATCAAGAAGTGCACTCACAAGAAGTTACAAATTTGGACATTATAGGTCATTTTTGAAAGTCAACAAAAACACCTTTTTTTCCAAAGCTTATAACTTAAGCATGGAATATAAAAATGAGATGATACCAAAAGGGTTGGTTATAGGACATCTCAAGGTTTTTAAAAAGTCCAAGAACACCTCCAAAATGTCAAAATTGAAGAAGTTATGCATTGTTGAAGTTGGGCATTTTTGCAAAATTGCTAAAAGTCAACTATCCCCAAAACTTCAAATTTTGTCAAATGGGCCCACTTTTTTCCACTTGATTTGATCTTGTCACACTACACACGTGTCCTATCTTCAGTCTTATGTCCATTCATTGATTTTTCTATTTTATTTGATTTCTATTGACTTAATTCATTTTAAATCAATTTAAATCCAAATAAAATCTAAATATTGATAACTTGGTATCTTTTTGATTGATACAGGCCTTAATTGTCATCATGGACAAGATCAAACTCGTATCAAGCCATATCATGCACAAAATATTGGTTTTTGGACAAATTTGGAAGCTTTTTCATGGAAGATCAAATCAAATCCTAAATCATCAATGCCTAAGGATTCAAAGCCCAAAACATGACCTAATTCACTCCATGTTACTTATACAAGGCAAAGGATATGAGTTCAGGACCTGGAGGCTGCATAATCACCAAAACCAAACTTGAGAAAAACTTGAAAAGGCTTGAAACAGAAATTTGTTTTAGAGGCTGATTCAAAGCAAAATCTCAACACTACTCTCTTGCTGGACATCCACTGAGTCTATAGCAATCAAAAGCAAGGCTACTCACCTCCTAAAACGTGTTGTAAGTATCCCTGAAAGCCGCCCTGCATTTGAAATCGCAACCTCTCATTCTTGCATTTTTTTTGACAAATTATTTGCATAGTCATGATTCTTGTATGATTTCTAAACTTTCTGCAATATTTGATTGTGTTTTTATAGCCTGTAATGCCATACCCGAATCTAGGGTTCTTGTTTCTTGTTTTTGGGCGTTTTAGTTTCAGGCAAAATCAATGCAAGCAATGAGCATAGACGTGATCAGTGGAAGGAGACGAGCATGACCATGGTTTTAGAACTAATTTCCATGGCCTGAATTTGATTTTAGGAGACACCTACGCATTTAGCTGCGGATAAAAATCCGCAGGTAAAATAACCAGGTCCCCACGAGGAAGACGAAGACGTGGCTTATTCCAATTGGCCCATTCAAATACTTGGCGCGTGTTTTTATAATTCTGGCATATTTATTTGTTTTCTAATATAATAATTGTTATCCATTCCATTGACAATTAAAGGGCGCTGGCTGAGTGGTAGTGGAGCATAGGCATTGGCTAACAGGACCTGGGTTCGAATCCCAGGTCCACCATATTTGCATATTGTTATTTTTCTCCAGGAAATCCAATGCGCTTTAGCAAGTATGGTCCATCATATACCTTCAAATATCATCTGCTAGATGGCCTCCAGGCCAAATCTGATGACCCAAAGGTGATGTCTACCATATGCCAAGGTCAACATGTCACATGGAATCAGAGAGTCAACCCAGGCTTGCACGTTAATGGGCTTGGAAAACTGCTAATCTCATTCCCAAATTGGGCCTGAACCCCCCTGAGTATTTCTTTTTTTATTTAGTTTCTTTATTTTGTTTAATTATTATTTTTATTGTTTAAATCACTAATCAATTAAATTTCCTTTTTCCTCATAAAATCAAAAACCAAAAAAATATATTTTATTTATTAAAATTAAATTCATCAAAAACTGTTAGGACTTTAATTATTTTAATTAGGACTTTAATTAGGACTTTAATTATTTTATCGCTTTATTTAATTTCTGCATTTTAAATTCAAGGGTTGCTTTTGGCGATGTAAATACCCGACGCCTTGTAATAATTAGATTCAATTTCCGCAATTTAATTTCCGCAATCTATAAAGTGTTAGATGTTTGGTAATAGGGAATGCATGACAAGATCAAATGTATGAACTTAAAATCAACATAGCTCACCCATGACATGTACAAAGATAAAATAACTGAAAACAACACACTCGCACATGCGCACTCTTAGGGTACACCTCACTTGGTTGCCTTCGAACGTGGTCATTGAGTATAGGAAGTTTTAGAGGTCGCCCTCTTGTCCAAAGATCATAGTTGCCTCGAAACGGTTGCCTCGGAAAAATGATCTAAGACATTAGGGTTATCGCTAAGGCGTCCTAACATTGCTTTAGTGACCACATGTCCCTTAATCGAATTGACCCTTAAAACTCCATCGTCGATGCTACCTACTCATCAATAGTTGGATAGCATTGTCTAAAGGACATTAGCACATATTGATTCCTTTTTCGAGTAGGTAGATGGTTCTTAAGTACTTGCTCTTTCTAAAACAAAACAAAACTTTTCGCACTTACACCTTTCAAAACAAAAACCCTTTTCAAACCCACAAACACAAAGAAAGCAATTTTGAAAACAAGAGCAAGTACCTAAGAGCCCGTGGATAACCACAGATAGAAAGGGTGCTAACACCTTCCCTTTCTATAATCTACCCCCCGAACCCGAGAAATATCTCAAAAAGGAATTTTTCTGTGCTTTTTTCCTTTCCTTGTTGGATAAAATAAAAGTCGGTGGCGACTCTTGCTTACCGCGACATTTTGCGAAAACAAACGCAAAACGTGAACCAGCATATCCAAAACAGTCAATTCTCTCCCGCCGTATCACAGATGGCATCTATAAGCCCATCTCATACAACTCTCCATCATCTCTCCAAATGGCATCTTTAAGCCCATTCCATACACAATCAACTAACGCATAGCTGAGTGCAAATTTCTGGGCACTCTAAGTGTTCAATTATCTTCTACCTTCAAGCTACAAACGACAACGTGCCATACTCGCTTTTCAGGTTTAAGAAGATTGAATAGGGGAAGTTGTTGTACTCCAAAATTTTCCCTCTCTTTTCTCAAGACATTTCCTCACAAGTACAATTGGATTTTTAATTGGGCTTTCAAACATCAAATCGAAGAAGAGAAAGTTTGCTTTGATTTTTTTAAGCTTCAATTAGGTATCTAGCTTCCTTCGAGCAGGCTTAATTCTTAAGCTTCGATTAGGCATCTAGCTTCCTTCGAGCAGGCTGGGTTCAGAAGTTTTGATTAAGCATCTGGTCCCCTTCGAGCAAGCTTTGGTTCACAAGTTTCATTTGAGAAGTGGACTTCTTCTTGTAGGTCTTGATTGAGCAATGGCCTCCTGTAGGTTTTGCTTTGATTCACAAAGCACTTAGCCTCCTGCATGCAAGCTTCGTTTGGACAATGGCTATCTTGATACCAAGATTTGATTAGACAAAGGGCTACCTTCACACAAAGCTTCGATTAGAGTATTGGTTTCCTTTGAAGCAATATACTTCGAATCCAACTATGAACCCTTCGAGCAAGCGGTCCATAAACTTCAAAAGGCAATGTCCTCCTGCAGGTTTGCTTTGATTCACAAAGCAGTGGCCTCCTACACACAAGCTTCAATTCATAAGGCAATGGCCTGCTGCAGGTTTGCTTCGATTCACAAAGCAGTGGTTTCCTGCATGCCAACATGCACAATGCAAGTGTCTCCTCTGCGCTTGCTTTCGACCCACAAGGAAATGGCTTCCTCTGTGCTTGCCTTTAATGCACAAGGAAATAGATTCCCTTCATTCTAGCATACAAAAAGCAGTGGCTTATTTCATGGGTGCTTCGATTCACTGGGAAGTGGCTCCCTTTGAAACAACTGGCTTCGATTCCACCCTTAAACCCTTCAACACACATAGTTTCTACACTATGACACACAATTGATGTCCCATTTGAAATACATACCTTGGTGGCCCATTCGAAGAATTGCAAGTGAGCGACACAAGTGGTGCGTGTGGTCCCTTAGAAGAACACACATATGGTCCAATCGAAGGACACACATTTGGCTCCTTTAAAAGATACACATATGATCCATTCGAAGGGCACACTTTGGGTGGAAACAAATATTGTTGTCTGAAGAGGAGTCTGGTCGAAAGTTGGATCTATAGGGTCAAAACGAAAGGTTGAAGTATTCAAGATGCTTGTTGACCAAAGTCCTATGAGCTGCCAAGCCCAGGCATGTTGTACTGGCCGCAACACTCCAAAACTGTTGCAAAGCAGTCCTGCTATGTTGCTCCCTTATTTACACTAAATTGGCATACAAAAACTGCACCTCGAAAGCTACAAAAACAGCATACTCAATTTGTTCAAATTCTTTTGTTTTCCCTCTCAAATTTCAGCCAAACTCTTCTATGAATAAGATGTTCAACAACACATCTAAAGGGGGCTTTTTGTGGATAGAGAGAGATTTTCTAAAAATGCAAAGAAAGGAGAAAACACTTCACACACTCTCAAACCCAGAATCAAAAGACAACACCCTTGTTTCCGTTCTTTCGAATCCAGAACTAAAGAAACACAACACTTGTTTTTTTCCTTCGAATCCAGAACTAAACAAACACCACTCTACTTTTCTTGGCTTTCGAATCCAGTCAAAGAAACACAACACTTGTTTTTTCCCCTTCGAATCCAGAAGCATCCAGGGCTGCAACTCAAGTCCAAAACCCACATTTCAGCTTCAAGCAAGGTAAGTCTTCCATACTTTAACCCTTTCGTTTCAAGCATGTAAATAACTTTTTGCTTATTTTTCATTTTTAATCTTTTCGTTTGTCTTCTTTTCTTGTCCAAATATATGTTAGAGAATAACCTATACAGGCCATATTAGCATGGCTTCGACCCATATTGTTATCATGTCCCAAACGAAAGAAAACAGAAAAGAGGGTGTGTGAATCGAAGGGTGTTCTTAGAGACACACTGATTTGCAGGCCCAAACGAAAGGACAGGGAGTGTGAATTGAAGGATGCAAAACTGGTTACAGGCCCAATCGAAAGAAGGAAAAATATGTGAATCAAAAGACACATCCTTCGATCCAGGATGTCTTTCCTTTCTCTCTTTTACATTATTTTTATCCTTATATTTTCTATATATTTACATTTTCTTGCTATTCAATATGGTTGTAATAATTAGGACTTTTATTGCTTTTCAACCCCCATTTATAAACTTGTATACCCCATCCCCCAAAACATGTAATAGCGTAGGACCTTTATTTTCCGAATTTTTATTGCTTTCATAAATGTTAGTAACTAGGTTGTGTATGGAAAGATAAAATCAACAAGTAGACAATCCAAATTTAGGACTAAATGCATGCAATCAAATTCACTATTCACACACATGCACCTTTAGGGTAATCTCTCTTGTTGCCTCAAAAAATAGTCATGTCCCTCGAATATGGGCGTTTTAGCAAAGACCCTCGATAAAAGATCGTAGTCCATCGATGTCCCTCGACGTTGCCTTCGGTAAAAGTTCTAGTCCCTATACGAAAATTGCTAAAAAGTCCCATAAGTTTCCTTCTATGACTATACAAATGACCCACGCCCGTCCCTTAACATCCAACGATGGGGATTCTTATCAATCAATGGTAAGATAGCAACATGTAAAGGAGGAGGAAAATAACATAGACCTTTTGAGTAGGTAGGACGCTCGTAGTTTCTTACTCTTGAACTACAACCATTTTCACACTTACACTTTCAAAAACATCTTCAAAAAACAAACATCTCTTAGAAATATTTTTCAAAACACACACTTTGTACGTATTCTTATAGAGAAGAGAATCATTACAAAGTTTTCTGCAACAAAGGAATTTTGCAAAATACTTTCAAACTTACACCTGCCACAAGCACATTTTCAAATGAAGCAAGTGATTTAGCAAGCAACTAAGAGCCCCTAGATAACTACGGATGAAAAGGGTGCTAACAACTTCCCTTTTCATAACACTTTGTATGCATTTGGTGGCGACTCTTGCTATCCGCAACAATTGCGATCAAACGCAAAACAACCAAGTCAGTTCTCCCACCGTATTATAATACCATATCATATGTAATCAAGTGTACCAAATGTGCTTCAAAACTTTCCAAAGATATAGATTTCTTCCCTTCTTGGTTCACACAGTTTTTGCTAGCTGTTTGTCACGTATTTTGGGCCCTTGAATGATCCAAATGAAGTCCACTTAAGCATTTATCCATTTATTTGATATTTCACTTGATGTCTTTTGAGAATATTTGAGTAAAAATAGAAATAAAATGAAAATAAAATATCATGACCATATATAAATGGACTTAGAGGTCCTTTAATATGTCATAAACATATTTAGACCTCAAAAATTAGGCCCATTAGTTCAAAGATTCAAGTTTGCTCACTTTGCACTTTATGCATTTTCTCAAAATTTCCCAACTTGCACTAGTCATAGCTCTCTCACTTTTAATTTTTTGAAAGTGATCTAGGACTTTTTGGAAAGCTCAATATGTCCTTTACAATTTCTCTTTTGATCATTTTTGCATTTGGATAATTTATCTTGAAGTAAGTTGCCTTGAAGAAAAGTGTCTTTTTGTTGACTTTTAAAATGACCTGTAATGTATTGGCTCATATCTTTTAAATGAAGCACTTTTTGGACTTGCGCATACGGTTGTACCCCAAAATTTGCCCTCCCACTTATTAAGATTTTGCTCACAAGATCTCCTTTGGCTCAAGACTGCACTAGGGTTGATCAACTCAAGACACCTCCTTAAGCATTGATGACCAAAATTAGAGTTTGAGATTGCACAAGGATATTTGAACTTCCAATTCCACATATGGATTTCATGGATCATTATGGACCCCCAAGGTTACTCATGTCAAGTTTCAAGCTTTGGATCACACTTTTGCTCAGTCAATTGAGCAGTTGACCTAAAATTCAATTGTATTGGGGAAAAAGTCAACTATGGCCAATTTACAGTCAAACTTCATAAATTTTTATCCAATTCAACATTGTAAACTCATATGTATCATTTGATCAAGTTTTGACCATAATTCCTCAAGAAATTTGATCAAATCTTCAAAAGGGCAAAATGGTCAAAATTAGGGTTTTTACTGGAAAAGGGCAATTTCTGATTTTTGACCTAGCTAATGTTCAATTTGTTTAAGGCATGATATCAAGAGTCCAATTGCATCATTTTTACATAATGACATGGCTCAAAACATTGCTCAAGTCCAATGGATTGACAGATAAAATTTCAGTTAACTAATCAAAAGTCAATTGTATACTGAAAAGTCAAACTTTGACTTTTTGGTCAAAATCAAATGCCAAAGATCACAATTCATCAAAACATGTCAAAATATGAAACTTATTCATCAATAAATACAAAATTCGAGATTTCATTTTGAAAAGTTAAAATTTCTAAACTTAGAAATTTTTCTAAGTGTTGGAAATTTCTTATTTTTTCATAACTTTGAGCAAAATTTTCACCATGATGCAAGCTGATTCAAAGGAAACTTCCAACATGAAAGTTGCATATCTCCATGAAATATACAACTTTTATTTACACAACTCCTTCCAAAATTTCTTGCATCTCAAGTTATAATTTTAAGAATACATGGTCATGAAACAAAACACTTAGTGAAATTTTTGCCCTAATTTGGTCAGGATTTTGACCCAACTTCATGACACTTTTTCATATATTTCCAAGGGGAATCTTAAAACTTAATTCAAATATAGGTTGTATATCACATTACAAGATTTCCAAAATGTCCAAGAACTCCTTGAGATCATTTTTGAGTAGGGAGAATCGAAGAGATGAAGTTAGGGTTTTATCACTTGAATTACAAGTTATTTTGTGATGAACCAAATTCAAAATTCAAAGTTATGTTGCATAAACTCTACTTTGCAGGCCTCAAACTTGTTAGGAACTCCATAATTAATTGTTTTCATAGTTTTTATAGGTCTCATCTCAAGCATTCAATGCAAGGCCATGCTTTATATCCATTTTGGGAAGAAAGTGCACAATGCCATTTTGATAAAGTGACTTTTTGCACAAAACTTGTTATTGAGCCTTGCACTTGTTATCTTTTGATCATACATGTCTCATAACATAAGAGAAATTGTTTAGACACTTACAATCACTCCGCCCATGCTTGTACTTCACATTGAAACTTGTTTTCCCATTTTTCTTCAAAATCAAGTAACCTAGCAATTAGCTTAAAAGTGGTCCTTCTGACTTGCCAAACCACTCAAGACTCTTTGCTTATAGATACACAAACCATTTTCCACAAAGAACACGCATACTTGACCCCTAAAAAACACCAAGAGCTCAGAACTGCATCACATACCTCCATTGTTGCCTAACCTGACCAAAAGTTTGAAACTCACATCTCCCTCGTGCGTTTTCAAGCCTTTTGGTTCCTAAAGTTTCTAAACATCATTTAGAACTCATCACACACCCTGTTATAAGACTATAACACCATTAAAACCATCTTCCATTTTCAAAAACAGAGCTTTGCACTTGGACTTCTTCAGAACTCCTCAGGCACTTTCAGCTCAAGCTAAGCATCCCATTAGTTTCCTGGGAACTTGAGGAAGCTAACCCAATCATTGGAACTCACTGAAAGCTGCTCAAACTCTAAACCCGATACCCTTTTGCAAGGTAAGTTTCCTGACTTTGGAACTCTTCATACAGGCATCATCAATGATTTATTTGTGAATGAAAAATGTAGATATCATTGCCCTAAAGCTAACCATGTCCATAGTTTTCATTAATTTTGCTTGAGCTTAGAGAATTTTAAGATTGAAATTTATGAGATTTTTAGGGTTCAGAATAGGGCCATTAAAATTCATGTTTATCTTTGAGCTATAATTATTTTTGCTTTGCATTTCTGAAATCGTGAGGAAATTTGCTACAAGTTTCATGTTTACAGTTTTCATTTTTGTTGAGATTTGAATGAGATACAGAGCTTCTGGTTGGGCGTGAGGTTGAAGATGAAGTTGGCCTTAGGAATGTGTTTACCATATATATTTATATTTTGACATAGTTTATTTATTTTTTCTCACACAAAAATTATTTTATTTAATCCTACTTTATTTATTTTGACTAATTGTTTTGTAAATTTAATTAAAAAACTAGGTTTTATTTATTCTCTTTTACACCAATTAAAATATATTATTTTAATATGAAAAAGACCAAAAATATTTTATAATACTATAAATTATTTTTAAAGACAAAAATATCAAAAAATATTCTTCTCATAAACTTAATTTCTTTTTTAATTAATATTTAGATTAGGGTTTTATTTAAATTCTTTTCCTAGTAAATTTAAGTTTTACTTTTAATTAATTAATTTTCCTTTAGTTAATTAATTTTAAAACAAAACCCCTTTTCTCTAAAAAATCCAAACAAACATCCATTTACTTTACATTTATATTCTTGTACATTTATTCATTTTGTACATTATATTCATTTAATTTCTTGTATATTTATACAAATTCAATATGGTTGTAATAGATTAATTAGATTTATTTTATTGCAATCCCCATTTATAATTTGTACACCCCTTCCCACAAGTATTGTAATAGCCTAGTAATTTTAAATTCCGCAATTTATCGCTTTATATACAAATGCTAGTAATTAGGGTTTGTATGAAAAGACTAAGACCAATCAACTAGAAAACCCTAATCAAAGACAAAATCAAGCATGAAAAATAATACACTTGCACACAAGCACCCCTAGGGTAAATCCACTTGGTTGCCTTACAAAATGGCCATATTACGCATGTGAGTTATCTTAGCAAAAACAAGCAAAATATAAGATCATAGTCCCTCGATGACGCTATCTAAGTTGCCTTCCAAATGATCTTAGTCCCTAAAAGAGAATGCTAAGATACCTTGCAATATTGCTAATCATGGTTATACGATGACCCACATCCGTCCCGTTTACATCCAAAGATAGGGTTACTTAGCAAATCAATGGTAAGATAACAATGTCAAAAGGAAAAGAAAATGAACATGAAAGACTTTTGAGTAGGTAGAATGCTCCTAATTACTTTCTCCATTTCAAAACAAAACATCCTTGCTATTTTCAAAACAAACACCTACACTTTCAAAACATCTTACAAAACTTGAAAACATTTTCAAAAGATTAACATCTTTGTATACATTCTTAAGAACGAGAATCATTACCAAGTTTGCCTAAACATTGCCTCTTTACAAAATATTTTCAAAAACCACGGAAAGCACAATTTCAAACAAAGCAAGTGATCTAGCAAGTAACTAAGAGCCCATGGAAAACCATGGATGAAAAGGGTTCTAATACCTTCCATTTTCATAATCTACCCCCCGAAATCAAGAAATAATCTCAAAGGTATTTTCTGTGCTTTTTCACCTTTCCTTTTGGATAAAAGAAAAGTCGGTGGCGACTCTTACTAACCGCAACATTTGCGATCAAACGCAAAACCTTCAAGTCAGTTCTCCCACCGTATCACACATAAATATACAAAGTTGTGGATAATTGGATTTCCTTAAAAATGGGCTTTGGTTGGGGAAAAGTTGATGAAGCATGTGAAAGTTAGGCTTGGTCAAAGTTAATTTGACTTCTCCTAAGGAAACCCTAATTTGGCAATTTTAAACTTTTGATGATTTGAGGGCTTCTCTTAAGGAATCATGATCAACCTTTGATCAAATAATTAATATCATATCAAAATGTGAATTTTGACAAAAATTCTTGAAGTTTGATTGTATGATGAGCATAGTTGACGTTTTACCCAATACAGTTGACTTTCAATCATCTGAGCCATTGACTAAGCAGACTTGTGATGTAAGACTTGAAATTTGACATGAGAATTGTTGAAGACCTATGAAGAACCATGGAAACCATTGTAGACCTTTGAAACCATTATTCCTTATACAGGATGAAACCCTAGTTGTGGACCCATTGCTTAGGAGGTGAGTTTGTTTGATCAATTCTTGAGCATCCTTAAGCATTTGAGAACCCTAGAAGAATATTTTTACGAAAATGGGAGGGAAAATTTTAGGGTACAACATTTACCATTTTCATATTTTCCATATTGGCTACCACTATTTTAGCGTTGCACTTATTAGGACCATGTCTATGTGATCGGCCAAATTTTTCTAAGTTTTTCACAATCAACTTTCGTCAATCCGTGTCTGACAAAATAGTCAATAACCAAAACTTTAAGTTTTCAGAAAAATTCAAATAAATTTCAAAATTTTCAACTTTCCAAATATCTTCCTCTCCCAGTTTTTGGGATTGACAATTTTGGTAAGAACACAAACTAACCTTAAAACTAAAACTCAGCTAATGCTGCTAGTGCCCATTCCCCTAATTCGCCTATGCAAAATTGGAATGGACAACATATGTTTATTACCCTCACATTAAGATAAAACATAAAACATCAAATGGTTTAAAATACCTCTTAGGCTTAATACATGAGAAATACAAATCTAGGCATGATTTCTCTAACATGCTACACCTAGTTTCTGCACCTACTAGCAAGTGGATTTTAAGTCCCAAAGGCTTATATCTTGCCTCCGGCTTTGTGAAGTTGTTGTTTGGCCCTATTGGCCTTATTCTTGATTTTTTGTTTTTACTTTGAGAACCATGTTTTGTAGTTTGTCGGCCTCTAAATCCGATTTTCTTTTGTATTCAGCCACATAAGCCGAAATTTAAGCCAAACTTTCTGACTCACTAGTCATCAATGTCGACCATAGGCCACCCCGTAGGTGGAATCGACTCCCTAGACATTTTTTCTTCTTCAAAATCCCACATAAAACCATGATCATGATCCAAGATTAGAAAACTATTTTAGTTTTCATTAGGAGTGTAATTGTCATCATCACAAGGCACCACATTCACTAAGTGTTGGTCGAAGGATTTCTTTCCACCTTTAACTTCATCGACCTTATAATAGCTCTGATCAACTTCTACATTTTACACTATTCCATTCTTCTACCAAATGGAAATCATCTGATGTAAAGTCGACGAGACTGCATCTATTCCATGAATCCATTCACTATCGAGTAATACATTTAAGTTTGCTTTGGAATTTATGACCATGAACAAAGTGTATCTGGTTGTTGTCCCAATAGCCAACTCGACATGAATGACCCCAAGTATACTACTATTTTTCCCTTCATAGTTTGATAAAACCATCTTATGAGGTCCAAGATCTTATCCATACTTTCCCATTTTCTTGAACAGAGCATGTAGCATTAAGTTTACAACTGCTCCACCATCGACAAACATTTTGTTCACCGGCTTGCCATCTACCTTTTCCCTTATAAATAAAGGCTTAAGATTATATAGGATCTCTGGGATTGCTTTCTCAAACACATCCTTCTGTTATTCGACAACGCCATTATTCATCACATAGTAACACATAGGCTTTTCATCAGCCACTTCGTTAGAGATGAAATCTTCTTCATTTTCTGATACCTCTGACACTATATCATATTTTGCAGGAAGAATCAACGCAATTCCATAATTAATGATGAATTCTTCACCATAATCATCATCCACCATGTGATCTTCTAGAAAAGGTTCATAATTAGGATCTTCCTCTTCTTCAACCTTAGATGTAGGAGTATACTTAGGTGTAGGAGAATGTTCAACATTTTGTGTTGCTCCCAGCTTTTTATTACCTAAAGGAGTTATTGTCACATCCAACCTTTGATTGGAAGTGATTTTCTCCTTTTCAGTCAACCTTGAACTTGGATAGAATCCTTTATGAACTAGAGTTCCACTAAGTTTTTCAACCTCCGTTAGTTGCATGCTTTCGGAAGGCCTAGCAACTTCGACATGGTTTCATCTGGGAAGTCGAGGCCTCTTTTGCAGCTTTTTTATTTCTCTGATAACGCCTCCACTGTGTCCTTGTCATTGGATTTTCCCCTTTATAATTAGGAGAAACTTGATAACCCTTCGAATCAACCTTCTTTTCTTAGGCCTCAGCTTCATGTACAATCATGTTCCACTTTGGCCTTTTGCCCCCCTTTTGGCTCACTGGTTCCACCTATTTTTCTTGTGGGGTGTCTCAAGGAAGGCAAAAGGTTTTTGGACGAGGTTGTTGGAACAATATTCTATTATTTTCGATGCATCAAGGAATTCCTTATTTGTCGAAAACAAACCTTGGAACTGGAGGCTTCTCTTGCTTAAGAGCCTCTTTTTTTAAAACTTCATATTTCTCATCTACTTTGTCATACACAGTGTTGTATCTTGGGCGTAATTTAGACTTCGACCCTTTCACTATGCATGTATCCTAAAAGTCATCCAAACTCCCTTCAGGCTGAGGGTACACTTCCTGTAATCCCTCTCCCATCTTCATGTTGAAAATTTCATTAGTTCTAACCATCATAGCTTATATGTCATTAATTATTATGACTTCCCTGTTGAGGCCCTCGGTAGCTTCAAAGATGCAGGTCGACATTAATCTAAAGTCAAGAACAAAGTCAATAAAGATGTATTGTATAAAAGAAATTTTGACATGGTCTTTCTTAGATGCATGGATATACACGAAGCAGACATGTTGATGCAAGAAGTTCATGAAGGGTCATTTGGTACTCATGCTAATGGATATTTTATGGCTAAAAATATGCTCAGGGCAGGTTATTATTGGATGGCAATGGAATCTAACTATTACCAATTTATGAATAGATGCCATTAATGTCAGATTTATGTAGACAAGATTCATGTGCCTCCAACACTAATCAATGTTATTTCATCTCCATGGCATTTCTCTATATGGGGAATTGACATGATTGGCATGATTGAGCCTAAATATTCGAATGAACATCCTTTTATCCTAGTGGCTATTGATTACTTCACAAGTGGGTTAAAGCAGCATCTTATGCTAATGTGACCAAGCAGGTTGTGGTCAAATTTATCAAGAATCAAATCATTTACTGGTATGGAATCCCGAGTAAGATCATTATTGATAATGGCTCAAATCTGAATAATAAGATGATGGATGAACTTTGTGCAAGCTTCAAGATTGAACATCACAACTCTTTGCCTTACAAACCCAAGATGAACGGGGTTTTTGAAACTGCTAATAAGAACATTAAGAAGATCATACAGAAGATGGTTGTAACCTACAAGGTTTGGCATGTGATGCTACATTTTCCTTTGCATAGATATCAGACATATGTACGTGCTTCAACAGGGGAGACCGCCTCCTCTCTTGTTTATGGCATGGAAGCAGTACTCCCCGTAGATGTTGAGATCCCATCAATACGAGTCTTGATGGAAGCCAAGTTGACAGAGGATGAATGGTGTAAGAATAAATATGAATCATATGATCAATTAGTGTCGACCTCCAAATTCAGGGATGAATATAAAGCCTCCTCCACCTTCAAAAGAATTAGTGTCGACTTGCATATTTGAAGCCTGCCTTCTTTCAAAGCTTTCGTCACCAAATCCCTGAAAAGAACACATTGAAAAGTTTTATAACCAAGAAAATTATGAAATTTACATAATCCCTTTTTCTTCTTTTGTTCAAGTGGGGGATTCTTCAGGCCCTGAGGGACCACAATCTGACCATCATCCACTAACAAATAAAATATTTCATCAAATTTAGTTATGTTAAAAGTATAGGTCTTAGTGATGGATGTGCCATTCTTTTCAATTTCGATGGGGTTTTTCCCATTCAAAGGTATCAAGAATATATTTTTGGAATTTTTAATGTGAAGAAAGATATCAATTATCAATAAAAATGGAAAAGGAATTTAAAGTCATTTCAAATGAGCTAGGGGGGATAAACCCAAAAAGTTGATTAAACTAGAAATAGTTAAAATGCTAGTCAGGCCCAAATGCTAGGGGTGCAGAAAAAAGTGGCTCCAAGCCCAAAAAAAATGCTACGTATTATGAGTGAATCAGGGGTGTAGAAAAAATTGCAGCAGAGCCAAAGTCCATTAGCATTATGATCCATGGTCTTAAACAAAACAAAAATTAGAATTCTTTTAATTCTACCTCATGTCATGTTTTTTTACTCATGTACCACATACGTCGTCAACTGGTCTTAAACAAAAAAAAAATCAGATTTCTTCTAATTCTACCTCATGTCACGTTTTTTACTCATGTACCGAAAAAGATGACTTGAAAAGGGTAATAAACCTCTTAAAAGTTCCCGTAATCGGACAAAAACGGGGCTCCATTTCTTCTTGAACCAAGTCTTCCACTTGGAAAGGACGACAACTTGCTGGGAATTAAGAATCAATAGTTATTCTGAGAATACTCAAAAGAGATGTGAGTAGGTTAAATTGCATAATAGGCTTCTCAAGTAAAGAGACAGACACCTGTCGGGGATGATAGATTTACTGGATTGCAAAAGGCTTCTCATATAAAGAGACAACCAAAGATGCAGGTCGACACTAATCCTTTGAAGGTGGATGAGGCTTTATATTCAAAGCCTTTGGATTGTATGATGCCTTATTCATCATCTCCATCACTGTGTGAAACAGAAACTCATTGAGAATATCATCAGTTTTGTCGAAACTCGTGTTCTTTATTTACCGGTCAGAATCAACCTGGAACTTCTATCAAAATATGAAGTTATTCAAGTATCCACTCTCGATTAGATAACTTCATAGGTTCGAGTGATTGAGTTTTTTGGAGCAAAGGGACGAGTTCAAAAAGTGTGACGGACGTACACTTCGTCAGGTAAGTCATCTTCAAGAGTCAAAAAGCGTGGTACATGAGTCAAAAAACGTGACATGCTAAAATCTTATGTTAAAATGATTTGGTGACATATGTGGTACATGAGTCAAAAAACGTGACATGAGGTAGAATTAAAAGAATTCTGATTTTCTTGTTTAAGATCATGGATCATAATGGTAATGAACTTTGGCTCAGCTGAACCAAACATAATGGCTAAGTTTTATGTTAAAAGGTAAATATCTATTTTTTACACATGAGATAAGGTATATGCATGGCTTAAAGATTTTTATGGATTAAAAAAGTAATGAAAATGAATGGTATAGCCTCATGATGTTACCATCCTACACAATGGATTTAAATTCCTTCTTGATCAGCCCAACCATATTGAATTGATAATGAGAACATGACCGAGTGGCAGGTTTCCAGTGAGCAAAGCTTGATGCACGATGCATCAATTAACATACAAAGGATGTCAATTTAAAGAGGGCGTGTAATTGCATAAAATTGATGTTGACAACAAGTTCAAAATATGCTTGTATTGGCATATAATTGGCCCTCGAAAGCACACCACCAAAAACTAATAAAAACACTTGAAAACTTTCTATGTGTCTACCAAATCAGGCACATTGGCACCCTGACTTCAACACCTCATAACTCTTGGGATGCTTTGCTCAAATGTGAGATATTGACATCAATGTAAAGATTATAGGACGTTGAGCATGTTTGAAGTTGAAAAGATCTTGAAAAGATGGCTAGAACACCATGTAATACTGCCTCAAAGTCAGGTATTTAATCATGCTAAAATACTTAGTAAAATTCTGAAATTACTTAAAGGGATTCCAACTTGAGATAGCAACTTCATCCACTTATAACTTTTTATCCAAGGCATCTTTTAAGTTCTTTCCTTTTGCAAAGTGGGAGTATGAAGCAAGATCTTTCCATTAGGACCTTATTTGTCAATTTTTGATGCTTGGAGAGAGAGATACATTCATGTGAAGTATCTCACTTGATCATGATACTTAGAAAAATCTCAAAAACCCTAAATTTAGTGAATTTTGAAACTTTGATGATTTTGGTTGGCATACTTTGATCAATATTCATAATTCCATGCGAAGTGAATTGAAATGGATTTAGTTGACCAAAATCTCCACAATTGACTTTTGTTGACCTTTGCTCATGCACACTTAAATCTTCTCATGTTCAATCAATCTCGATCATTTGATGAAATGTGAAGACCAATAAACCACACCTGGTTACTTTGAGACATATAGAAGACCATGGAATCATTGTAGGATAAACAAATCAATTACAACATACTCTTGATCAATACCCTAATTTGTGTCAAAAGATAAGAGATGATGATCAATGCTCCAAAACCCTAGTTCATATGAGATAGCTTGAGGAACTCTTGAATCAATATGTCTAGTGCACTGGGATGATACTCATGATGATGAGATTTCAAATATCTAACCCTTGTAAGTTAATTTCTATCTCTTGAGTGATGCATACTCACACGGTCAAAACTTTGATCCAAATCCATTGAGTTAATGCAATGTAAATGATGTGCATGATGGTGATGCATAATCCTAAAGGGTATGAACCACAAGAGGGAATATTTTAGGGTACAACAGCTACCCATATTCAATCATCTTGGACCTGAGGATGAGAAAAGTACAATCTTCTGAACATTCGAGGTAGAAGGGGATTGAATACCCAAAGAACCGTAAAATTTGTGCTCTGGGTGCAATCACGGGAAATTAGATATGTGTATATATATTTTTTATAAAGAAGGCCACCCAAAGGTGGAGTTTTAGAAACAAATGCCAGTCTAAGAAAGACGAAGCCTGAAAAGAAACTCGCCAAAGGAGACTCTAAATAGAGATACTAATTAGCTTAGATTTGCAAAAGAGGAACTAGTTAAACTATACCTATAAAGGGATAACAATTAAATTGGATACAGGGAAATGGCCAATTAAATTGGACTTGATTAAACCAAACTTACCAAAGGATACCAATCAAATTGGATACGAAGAGGTTTCCAATCAAATTGGACTTAGAACGAAAATACTATTTAGATCAGACTTACCAAAGGATACCAGAACACTGGGTTTAAGAAGGAAGAAATAGTTAAACTAAACTGACAACATGGTACCAGAAAGATGGGTTTAAGAAGGAAGGAATAATTAAACTAAACGACCACAACGTACCGGAAAAATGGGTTTGAGAAGGAAGGAATAGTTAAACTAGATCGGCCAAAGGGTTACCAGAAATTTGGATTTGAGAAGGAGGGAATAGTTGAACTAGAACGACCAAAGGGTGCCATAAAATTAGATTTGAGAAGGAAAGAATAGTTAAACTAGACTAACCAAAGGGTACAAGAAAATTTGATTTGAAGAAGTTGTGTGATATATAAAGATCTTGAGAACCAAAGAAAAGTCTGTAGGAATCACACACCTTCTAGGGGACAATTAACAACTAGGTTTCTTCAGTTAAAGTGTCAAAAATGACTTATGCTTCAATACATGTTTGAATTTTTTATATGGCGTAATGCTCCATACAAAAAGGGAATGCTACGTATTTAGGTAGATGTAATGTAATGATGCATGTTTGGATGTTCCACTAGGGAACGACAGAAATAAGGGACAGCTGAGAAGACATCTTCGAAAATTTATTCTTCTGGAGAGACTAACAATCTGGATTATTAACAACCATTGGCTATATACTGCAGTGCGAGATTGTAAATCAAACACGCCAACTATGAGGAGAGATGCCACTGAAAATTAGACTTTGGAAAAGACGCTGCAAAAATAAACGGCATTCCACTAAAGAGAGTTAACAATGGCTTCAGCCCACTCTTAGATTCTTAGGGATAGATCTGTTACCTCCTTGCTGGGGATAAGGAACACTTCATTTGGGAATAGAGATTTTGTCGTGTAGATCTTTGGTCAAAACAGCCTCTATTGGAGATAATGAGACTTCTTGAACAAGAAAAACTCAATAATAAACTCCATTGGGGAACAAATCTGCACTTGGGAGGAGAGAACTTCTTGAGTATGAACTCCTTCAAGCTTAATTTTTACTAGGGATGATATAACATCTCACTAGGGAATAGAAGAATTTTTAAGAGAAAACTCAAAAAATGCGGGATATGCTGGGTAAGCAAACCTCAGAAGGCCTTCAACCAAACACAACTTTACTGGGGAGAACTTCCCAAAAACATCATTTTGAAGAAGGTCCAAAACCTTTCACAAGTGAACTAAGATCCCTGCAAGACAAACATATCAACATGCCCCAGGTATAACGTGGAATTTTTAGTCGTCATCTCGAGCACTTGACATCTAAAGCAATTTTTAATTGTCTACATCATGTTTTGTATGAAAATGTTTATAAAAAAATCTAGACGTTTTTGTAAACAAAATAGTAAAAGTAAAAACAACGAGAAGCTTTTAATCAAAAAATGGAAATTTTATTGATTTATTGGCCTCTAAATAGGTCTTCACATCAGGAGGTAATTCCTAAAAAGAGGTAATTATGTACGTAACAAAAAAATAAATACAAAGATGGTAATGCAATCACAGATTCCCATCGAGTTCCGCTCCTGCTATAACTCTCGTGTCTTCGAAGTATCTCAATACTTTTCTTTATGGAGAAGACAATTTGACTTATTTCTACCCTTTAGGGTTATCAACTACTATGGTAATGCAGTTGTGGATCTGACGCATACCGTAGTCATTCGCTTTTAAATCCTTAAGTTTTGCCTGGATTGCCCTTTTGGGTTTTCGATCCACCGGGATACCCTTTTTTGCCTAAGTCTCCCTTTTCAGGTTTTCAACTTAGCGGGTATACTCAATTCTTTTGATTAATTCTTTTTTATCCCTAATATTTTCCCGAACCTTTTTCTTTTTATGGTTCACCGGGATGCCCATTTTTTCCTAAGCCATCGACTTAGCGGGTCTATTTTATGTGAAGTATTTTTTATCTGCGTCTGTATTCACAGGGTGTGGAAAGTCTTCTTCATCCATAGTTGCAAGCATTATGGCTCCTTCTGGGAAGAACTTCTTTACAATGTATAGACCCTCATAGTTCGAATTTAACTTTCCCCTGGCATCTGTATTAATCGGAGGCAGAATTCTCTTCATCACTAGGTCACCAACCTGGAAATTATGAGGACGCACCTTCCTTTCGAAGGCCTTCTTCATCCTTATCTGGTATAACCTCTTGTGACAGATAGCTCCCAATCTTTTATTGTAAATGAGGTTCAACTAATCAAGTTTGTTCTGAACCCATTCAGATTCATCGAGCTTTACATTTGTCATGATCCTTAGTGAAGGAATCTCAAAATCCACATGCAGGACTGCTTCCATACCATATACAAGAGAGAACGGGGTTACCTCAGTTGAGGTACACACCAAAGTATGATATCCATGTAATGTTAAGGGCAACATTTCATGCCAATCCCTGTAGGTTACCACCATTTTCTACACAATCTTGTTAATGTTTTTATTAGCTGCCTCGACAACACCATTCATCTTCGAATGATATGGAGAAGAGTTGTGATGTTTAATCTTGAAGCTTTCACATAGCTCCTTCATCATCTTGTTATTAAGATTAGATTCAATATCAGTAATGATCTTTTCAGGAATTATATAATGGCATATGATTTCTTTCTTTATGAAGCGAGCAACAACTTGCGTATTGACATTGGCATAATATGCAGCTTCAACCCATTTGGTGAAGTAGTCGATGGAAACCAGAATGAAGCGGTGTCTGTTGGAAGAAGTTGGTTCGATTTGACCTATCATATCAATACCCCCACATAGTAAGCGACCAAGGAGAGGTCAAGACGGTCAATAAAATAGACGGCACATGCACTTTGTTAGTGTATATCCGGCATTTATAGTAGACTCTGGTGTGATTGTAGCAATCAACTTCCATGGTAGACCAGTAATAACATGCCCTCAAGATTTTCTTCACCATAGTGTATCCACTAAAGTTAGTCCCAAAGGATCCTTCGTGTACCTCTTCTATGATTTTGTCTGCTTCGTGTCTATCCACGCATCTGGGCAGCACAAATTCATAGTTTCTTTTATACAACACGCCACTATTAAGGAAGAACTTGGATGAATATTTCTGCAGAGTCTTCTTGTCTATAATAGACGCATATTCAAGATACTCTTGTGTTTCACGATACCTCTTGATGTCATAGAACCAAGGCTTCTCATTAATCCCCTCCTTTTTTGCATAACAGAATGATGGCTCATCCAACCTCTTGATGGTGATAGAGGGAGCCTCATTTACCCATTTAACTTTGAACATGGATGACAGAGTAGCCAAATCATCTGCTAAATGATTTTCTTCCCTCGGGATATGATTAAACATGATCTCGTCAAAATACAGGATCAACTTCACGACATGCTCCCGGTAGGGAATTAGATTTGGGTGATGCGTCTCCCATTCTCTGTTGATCTGACCGATAACTAGAGCTGAGTCTCAGTATACTTCAAGGATTTTAATTATCATATCAATTTTTGCTTCGATCCCGTAGATGCAGGCTTCATACTCAGCCATTTTATTGGTGCAATCAAATCAGATTCTGGTTGTGAAAGGAAGATGAAAGCCTGTAGGAGAAGTGATAACAGCCCTAACATCATTCCCTAAAGCATTTAAGGCACCATCGAACACCATCTTCCATCGTGATCATGGTTTGGGTCCTTCTTCTGGTCTAGGAATATTGCAATCCCTGACATAAATAATATCTTCATCTGGAAATTCAAACTTCATTGGCGGATAATCATCTTTCAAATGTTGGTGAGCAAGATAGTCTGCCAATACACTACCTTTGATGGCTTTCTGGGTAGTATACTAGATATCATATTTGGTCAAAATCATTTGCCAACTATTATTCTTGTGAGAGCTGGATTTTCAAATTTATACTTGATAGGATCCATTTGGATATCAAGAGAGTAGTATAAGTCAACATGTAATGTCTGAGACATTTTTTTTCCGATGCAGGTACATAACTTGTATTTTCTAGCAATGTGTATCGCGACTCACAGTCTTTGAACTTCTTGCTCAAGTAGTTGATGGCATTTTCTTTTCTACATGTCTCGTCGTGTTGACCGAGTAAGCAACCTATAGAGTTTTCTAACACTGTCATATACATAATCAAAGGCTCTCCCTCCACTGGGGGCATGAGGATCAGAGGTTCTTGCAGATATTCTTTTATTCTATCGAACATTGTTTAAAAGTTCTCATTCCACCTGGCCGCTTGATCTTTCCTTAGCAGCTTAAATATTGGTTCACATGTGGTTGTAAGATGAGAGATGAATATAGAAATGTAGTTCAACCTCCCTAGAAAACCACAGACCTCTTTTTCAGTTCTTGGCTCAGGCATCCCTTAAATTTATTTTACCTTTGCAGGACCAACCTCAATACCTCACCCCAAAGATGCACTTGTTCGGATTTAGCCTCAGTCTGAATTTCCTCAATCTTTCAAACAATATCTGCAAGTGAACCAGATGTTCGTCTTCTGTTTATAATTTGGCGATCATGTCATCGACATATACTTCAATCTCTTTATGTATCATGTCTTAAAAAAGAGTGAACATTTCCCGGTGATAGGTTTCCCCTGCGTTCTTCAGACCGAAGGGCATCACTTTGTAACAGAAGGTCCCCCAAGGGGTTATGAAAGTAGTTTTCTCCATGTCTTTCGATGCCATCTTTATCTGATTGTAACCGGAGAAACCATCCATGAAATAAAATACCTTGAATGTATCGTGTTATCAATAAGAACATCAATGTGGCGTAATAGGAAGTCATCTTTAGGGCTTGCTCTATTCAAGTCCCTGTAGTTAATGCACATGCATACCTTATCTTCCTTCTTAGGCACGGGCACAATATTAGCAATCAATAGATGATAGGAAATCACATTCAAGAAACCTACATCAAGCTATTTTTGAACTTCCTCCTTAACCTTCTTATACATCTTAGGATGATTTTTCGAAGCTTCTGTTTAACTGAAGGGCAATCTTTCCTCAGAGGTAGCTTGTGCACAACAATGTCAGTATCTAACCCTGACATGTCTTCATAAGACCAAGCAAAAATATCCATATACTCTCATAGCATTGCAATTAACCTCTGCTTCACACCTTCCTCTAAAGCGGTCCCAATTTTGACCTTTTTCATGACTGTCTCGGTGCCCATATTGACCACTTCCAATGATTCCTGGTGTGGTTAGATGACTCATTCTTCCTGCCTCAGCGGCCTGGCTAACTCTTTGGGAACTTCAAAATCTTCCCCGTCTTCTTCTTTGACTTGGTAAATTGGATTTTTGAAGTCACAGAGAGCCATAGCAAAATTGTTACTAATGGGATCCATGATAGTTGCAGAAGTGGATCTGCATATTTTGATTATTTATGTTTTTTATAATGCGAGTAAAAAAATAAAAATAAATTGCATTGCCATTTTATTTAAAACATAAAAGTAAAAAGAAAGACAAGGAACATAATTTTTTAAAACAAAAATGTCCTTTATTAATGATAAAATTTACAAATGAACAAATGAGGCTCTACAAAAGTTCACTACGCCTTGGGCAGAGCGTAGGAATTATTCATGATGAAAACAAGAAAGAAAGTTACCCGTGATGACGAGTGACTGAGACGACGTCTTCATAATACCAGCTGATAACACTCTGCTATGGGGCTCTGGGATAGATCCAATTGTCTATATCATAGTCAATGTCAACTTCATCTTCGACAGCATTAGCCTCTGCTTCCTGAACTGTGCCAGCACTGATGAATTTAATGGGACCAGGTGCCCTTTGAATTCTTGGAGTTATTGTATGAACTACCTATCCTGCCTTGTATCCTAGGCCACCCTTATCATTTTTTATGGGTAAATCAAGTACTCGTACCCAACCCTCGGGGTGTCCTGACTGCACAATTGCGTGTTCCTGTTTCAAGGATGCCATAGAGGCTTGTGGCTTCCCCACCTTAGGACGGGAAGTTTTGACAACCTAGACTATCTCAAAGGCTTCAAATAGGGTTTCATGCACTTCCCCTTCAACCTTAACATAACAGAATGAGCTCAAGTGACTGACTACATAGTCTTATTCTCCGCACATGGTAACCACTTTCCCGTTGAGAAAGTATTTTAATTTCTGATACAAGGTGGAGGTCACTGCATCGACAGAATGACGGCCTCCCAAGGAGGCAGCAATAGGAGGGTTGTATATCCATGATGAAGAATGATATGTTGAAAACATGAGGCCCTACCCAGATGAGAATGTCCACCTCTCCATATACATATCTTCTGACGCCATCAAAAGCTCAAACTACCAAGTCACTTGGCCTGAGTATTATCCCATCATAATCAATCTTCACCAAAGAGCTCTTTGGTAGAACATTTAATAAGGATCATATGTCCATCAATACATGGGAAAGAGTTGTTCCTACACACTCGATTAAGATGTGCAAAGCCTTGTTATGGTTCCTCCTCTTAGGAGGCATATCTGAGTCAACAAACCTTGAGCTCATGACTAGCAGTGATGCTGGCCATTACATTCTTAAACTGATTCACTGATATTTCTTGTGGCACGAAAGATGTACTCAATAAATTCATCAGAGTATTTATGTGTGCCTCGGAGTCCTTTAGAAGTGATAAGATATATATCTTGGTCGAAGTCTTGTTTAGCTGGTCAACTATACGGTAACTACTTTTTCTGATGTACCTCATTAACTCTTCAACACCTTTGGTGGATGGTAAACCAGAACTTGATTTCTGAGTCGCGGGGTTCTGTACTAGTTCTTCATTTCCAACCACAACATGTTTGCCTTTAGCCTTTGCATGGGCATCAGCACTTGCATAATGGGAAACCTGTGGAGGACAGAATATCTTACCGCTTCTAGTCATTCTTCTCGGCCCAACAATGTCATTTCAATCAGAAGTTCCTACAATTGATGGCCCGACTTCATGTTTCTGACCTTGGTATAGAACTTCACCCCCATAGTACTAGGGTATAGCTTTATCACTCTAATAAGGGACTGGCCCTAGCAAAGTGACAGTCAAGGGAGCTCTCTTGTGCTTCAATGATATACAATTTTCAATCGTGTGGCTGAGAGCACCTGAATGGAATTCACAATGAGCATTGAAATCAAAATTTACAGGCAATCTGTTTGGGTTAATATTCATGACCCTCGACTCAATTAGCTTTATCTATAATAAATAAGGAGAAGTCGCGCATATGACATAGGCAACGGGTCAAACTTTCCTGGAGGCAGCTTGGGATTTGGCTGATAGTTGCCCTGGCGGGGTGCATACGCCTGATGGTATTATTGGGGTTACTGTTGAGGGGATGCGGTAGGAATGGTCACAGCTGCAACGTGTTGGTACGACTCCTGATGGGCTTGGGCCTTCCCTTTTCGTCCATATAGAGCATTGGATTCACCCTCCTTATTTTTTGGGTATCCATTGAACGACTTCATACCACCACCATACAAACTACCAAATGCAGTTGCCTCGATCTTGCCCATTTTGAGCCCCATCTTAATTCTTTCACCAATCAGAACCAAATCAGAGAAGTTCCCTGCACTGCTTCATACCATAAATAATGGTCCCTTCAAGGTGCTAGTGAATATATCAATAAGTTCCCTCTCCATCATAGGAGGCTTAACTATTGCTTCTAGTTCGCAGCAATTTTAGGCGTATTCTTTAAAGGACTCTTTGTGCCCTTGGACCAAGTTTTATAGTTGTTTACCATTCAGAGCGAAATTGGTATTATACTGATAGTGTTTGACAAAAGCTTCTGCAAGATCCCTCCAACTGCGAATATGCACCCTCTCCAACTACATATAACATTCTAGAGGAGCGTCAGCCAGACTATCCTAGAAGAAATGCATGAGCAGTTTCTCATCATTATGAAGACATTTTTTTGTAATAGGACTCTATATGTGTCCTAGGACAGATTATGCCCTTATATTTTAGAAAGTCTGATGTGTTGAACTTTGGGGCAATCTTCACCCGAAGGACTAGTCCAAAATCATCTATGTACAAACCCATGGTGCCTTGAGTCTCCATAGCCCTCATGCATTCTTCAAACATATGGAGCTTATGGTCAGCTTTTGTTGGTTCCTCATTCATAGAATATAGATCTTCATAGTTTTCTTCCTCTAACTGTTGAGCAAGAATCTGAACTGTTCTTATGGGTTGTTGTTGTTGCTGAGCCAGAATCTGCTCAGGTGTCAGATATGGAGGATTCCCGGTTGGAATACCTTATTGTAGATTAGCCCCTCCAGAAGGGTTCACCTGATTATTACCGGGAGGATTCTATCTGTTGATCTCGTGTTCAACTTATGTAGCAGGCTTCTGCACCATAGCCCTAAGCTCTTCTTAGCCCTTGGCCATATTCTATATGATATATGTTAGCTGTGCCATGCGAGTATCCATACGGGCACCCATGGCAGTCAATTTGGCTTGAATTTGTTCCATTCTTTGATGTTTGTAGTTGCGAGTGGAATAGCAATGTAGATTCAGATTTTCAATCTTTGTTGATAAGAAAACCAAAACAGATAAGAAGACCAATTTGAACATGTGTTATGCATGAAGTGCATGTGTGCATGATGTGTATATGTAATACGTTGAGAGAACTGACTTGGTTGTTTTTTCATTTTATCGCAATCGTTACGAATAGCAAGAGTCACCGCCGACTTTTCTTTTACCCAATAAGGAAAGGGTGAAAAGAACAGGAAAGACCTTTGAGATATTTTCTTGAGTTCGGGGGGTAGGTTATGAAAAGGGAAGGTGTTAGCACCCTTTTCATCTGTAGTTATCTACGGGCTCTTAGTTGCTTGCTAGCTCACTTGAAAATTTCTTTGTTTGAAATGTGTTTATGGTGGGTTTTGAAAGTATTTTTAAAAAGCTCCTTCGTTTAGGAAAACTTTGTAATGATTATCGTCTCTATAAGAATGCATACAAAGTGTTGTACTTTTGAAAATATTTCATTTTTTTGAAAGTGTTTGGTGTGTTTGAGAAGATGTTTGTTTTTGAAGATGGATTGTGAGCAAGCAACTAAGAACATTCTACCTACTCAAAAGTCTTTTATTCATTTCTCTCTTCCTTTGATATTTCTATCTCACCATTGATTGGTAAGTAGCCTTATCTTTGGATGTAAAGGGACGGGCGTGGGTCATCGTATAGTCATGAATAACAATGTTGTGAGATATCTTAGCATTTCTCTTGAGGGACTAAGATAATTTTTAAGGCAACGTTCGTAGCGTCATCGAGGGACTATGATCTTATATTTTTTATTGTTTTCGCTAAGACGTCTCACATGCATATTATGACCATTTTCTCAAGGAAACAAGTGGAGTTAACCCTAGAGGTGCAAAGTGTGAAAGTGTTTTTATTTCATGTTTGAATTTATCTTGGATTTAAGGTTTTCTAAGCATTGATTTTATCTTTCCATACAAACCCTAATTTACTAGCATTTATATGAAAGCGATAAATTGCGGAAAGTAAATTTCTACGCTATTACATCATTAGGAGATGGGGTATACAAATTTACAAATGGGGATTGCAAGAAATTAAATCATAATTATCTATTACAACCATATTGAATTTGAATAAATATACAAGAAATGAAATGAATATAATGTACGAGTATGAATGGATAAGGAATGGACTTTGTTTGGTTTTTTGTTAAGAAAACATAGTTTTGACTTAATTAACTTAAAAGAAAATAGTTAACTAAAATAAGAAAATTAAAATTAAGTTAAAAGAAATTAATTTATTAAAGAAAACAAGTTTTTATTTTGGGTTTTTGTTTGTGAAAAGTTTTAATTAAATTCAAATAGTATAAAAATTAATTAATTAAAAGAAAACCTAGGTTCTAAGTTAATTTTTAATAAAATAATGCAAACTTGGTTTTAATGTTAATTTATTTTGAGGAAAAAAAATAAATTAATTTGTTTTAAGAAAATATTTTTAATGTGTGAAAATAATAATCAAAATCCTAAATTCTAATTAATTTACAAGTTAATTATCAAAGATAAAATAAAAGGTGATTAAAATAAATTTATTTTTATGTCAAAATTAATTTAATTAAGTAAAAACCTAAATCTATTTTTCAATTATTTTTTTTATGATTTTTGGTATTAAGTAAAATAATTAAAAGGAAATAATGGTATAAAAATAAAAAAAATAGAATGGGCCATGTGACAAAAGTGAGCAGGAGGTGGAAGTTCATCAAAAACAAAAGGCCCATTAAAGGAGGCTCAGGCGCTGGGTGAAACAAACAAAAATGAGAAAAATATGTGAAAATTGCAAAATGGCAGCATTGGGGCTTGAACCCACGCCCTCTACATAATACACGCGTTGCCTTACCACTGGAGTGGCTATACATCTGGTGTTTAATACCAAACCATTGTATTATATTTTAAGACACTTCCTAAAGACAACTTCATCTTTAACCTCATGCCTGCCTGAACTCATGCATCTCATTCATCTCTCAACCAAAATGAAAAATGTGAACATGAAACTTGTGGCAAATTCCATCACGATTCTAGAAATGTAAAGCATTAAAACTATGAATCCAAGACAAGCATGAATTTTAAACAGTACCAAATTTAACCTAAATTTTTTAGAAAGTTCAGGTCCAAAATTATCTCTACTCAGGACATATAAATGAAATATATGGATATGTACAGTTTTAAGAGAATGATATCTACATTTTGTCTTTGAAAATGAAAGGTTAACAATGCCTAAATAATGAGATGAAAAGTCAGAAAACTCACCTTGCAGCTGGAGATCGTGTTTTGAGTTAGAGCTGCTTTCAAAGTTTTTTGATGATTGGGTTAGCTTCCTTGAACCTCCAGGAAGCTATTGCAAAGCTTACTTTGTGTTGAAAGTTCTTAAATCAAGCTGGAGAAGTCAATGTGCAATGCCCTATTTTTGAAAATTGAGGATGGTACAAATGGTGTTACAGTTTGAAAACATGGGTTGGGATAGCTTCTATATGTGTATTAGAAGCTTTATGGATGTTTTGGCCAAGAAATGCACGAGGGGATTTGGAGATTGGATTTAAAAATCAGAAATGACAAGTTTTTGTGCTTGTATTGCAATTTCTGGTTTTGGGGTTTTTGAGGGAGTTTAAGGGCTTGTAAAATCGTGTGTTATCTTGAAAAAGATGTCTTAATTTATAGAGGAAGGGTTTGGAAGCTTGGAGAAGTCAGATGTACAAGATCACATGTTTGTGGATTTTGACTTGTTTTTGAAGTTATCTTGACAAACACCTTTCCAAGGTATGGTACAAGGCTATCTAGAGTTGTTGCAAACTTTAAACATGTTCCTATGACTTTGTAAAGGAAGCTTGTGCATAAGGACCAAGTTAGAGGCTCAATACAAATTGACATTGTGATTAAAGTCACTTTTCAAGAATGGCAATGTTGCTTTCTTCCAAAAATGGATGAATGTTTTCAAAAATAGCTCTAATGCTTGGATTATGGCTCTAGAAATTGTGTAAATAATTAATTGTGGAGTGGCAAACAAGTTTGAAGCCTGCAAAACAAAGATTATGCAGCCTAGCATGGATATGGTTCAATGTCATCTTAAAAATCTGCCTTGTAAAAAAAGAATGGAACCCTAACTTCATCCATTCGATTATCCTTGCTCAAACATGATCTCAATGAGTTCTTGGACTTTTTAGAAAGCTTTTAACATGCTCTACAATCCCTCTTTCAATCACTTTTGCAAACTCTAATTGGAACTATGTGCAATTTGGCCAAGAAGTTAGGTCAAAATCCTGACTAAAAATGCTCAAAATTTTACTAAGTGTTTTAGTTTCATGGGTATGTCTTCATAGATTAATAACTTGAAATACAATAATTTCTAGAAAAATTTCTGCCCTACAAATTTTTATATCTCATTGAGATCTACAACTTTCATGTGGGAAGTTTTCCTTGAATCATCTTGCATCATGGTGAAAATTTGGCACAAAGTTATAAAAAAAAGTAAATTTTCCAACACTTAGAAATCTAATTTCTAAGTCTTGGAAATTTTGACTTTTCAAAATAAAATTTGACTTTTTGATTTCTTGATGAACAAGCTTCATATTTTGACATGTCTTGATGAAATATGATTTTTGAAACTTGATTTTGATCAAAAACTCAAAGTTTGACTTTTTAGTGTATTAGTTGACTTTCTATCAATTGACTGAATTTCCATTATCAATCAATTGATCTTTGGAAGTGTTTTGAACCATACCATTAGGTTAAAATGATACATTTGAATCTTTGATATCATGTCTCAAACCAATAAGTCATGTACTTGGTCAAAAGTAAAAAAATTAAGCCTCTTCAGTCAAAACCCTAATTATGACCATTTTGCCCTTTTGGTGATCTGATCAAATTTCTTGAGGAATTGTGATCCAAACTTGATAAATTGACATATATGAGTTAAAAATGTTGATATGGATAAAACAATTATGAAATTTGACTGTAAATTGACCATAATTGACTTTTTCCCCAATAGAGTTGATTTTAAGTCAACTGATCAATTGACTGAGCAAAAATGTGATCCAAAGCTTGAAACTTGACATGAGAAATCCTGGGAGTCCAAAATGATCCATGAAAGTCATATGAAGCATTAAAATTCCAATTATCCTTGTACAAACTCAAACCCTAATTTTGAGTCATCAGTGCTCGAGGAAGTGTCTTGAGCTGATCAAACCTTGTGCAGTCTTGAATCAATGGAGATCTTGTGAGAAAATTCTTGAGAAATTGAGAGGGAAAATTTTGGGGTACAACAGTATACAAATGACATATTCAATTATTTCTAGGAATCTAAATATTTTGATTCAAATTGTTAAGCCAATAAGATATGAGAGATAATGAACACTAGTAAGCCAACAATCATATCATTAAACCAATACGAGAACTATACAATTAGTTCATACAGTAAGCAACAATCATAGGTAAAGTACTGAAATAAGAACTGAGATATCCCATAAACAATCCTAATGATGATCTATAAAAAAAAAAGAAATGACAACTTTAATCTTTCATCTTCAGATTGGTCAAAGGCCCATATCTGTAGTACTCCTGGCTCCAAGCCTTGGATTCTTCCAATTTCTTCTTTGTATCCCCGTCATTTAGCCTCAGAACCAGGCTTTGAATCAGCATATCTTTCTTGTTAATAATGTTATCCAGATAACAAAACTCTTTTTCTAGTTGGTTACATTCATCACACTTAGTGGTTTGAGCTTGCATGGGCACTTTTCCCTTGTCTTCCATATGGGCTTTAAGACTTGCAATATCCCCCACAACTTGTTCTAACTAGATGTGCCTTCCTTTAAGTTAACTTTCCACTCCTTGCCTCTGAGTATTATCTTCTTCAAACTGAACATTCTTAGCTTATAGTTACCTTTCTAGTTCTTCAATCTTGGCTTTATACCTCTTTTCCATCTTTACTTTGGAGACTTTAAGAAATTCATAGTCTCGGTGATTTTGCTTTAAATTCTTCTCAACCTCATCGAGATACTTCTTATGGACTTCAGCAGAAACAGAAATGTCTACTTTGCTATCTTTAACCTTTGATCTTTTTCTAGCTTTTACGAATCCTGATGTTTCCCTTTGAACCCTCTTGAGCTTGTAGGCTAGTTGAGCCTTTTCTTGAGTGGCCACAAGGTATTTCACAACCATCTTCTCATTATCTTTAAGGAGTTGATGCTTCTGAGCTTGGACTTCTTCAAAATCTCCCTTAGGCACAACATCTGGTTAGTCAGGCTCTTGAGAGTACAAAGGCTCTTCTAGAGAAAAATGCCAACGACGATTCTTATTTCTTTCCTGCAACCACTTAGCATAAGGTGAATAAACCACATACTTTTTCTTTCCAAAGTAGGTCCCTTATTTCACATGAATACTTCCCCAAGCTCTGGCAGCTCTCTCTATGCATCCAGTACTATCAGGCACATCTTAAAATAGATATTATTCCACATCTTTGTCTTCAAGTGGGACTTTAAGAGCATACCTCAATTGCCTACGGGAAAGAGTTGGGTTGCAATTGATTACTCCTCTTAAACCCATAAGAGGCACGTTAGGAAATTATCCACAACTGAAGATCACTTCTTTACTTTCTAGTCTGGCCAAACTGTGCTTGTACCACTCAATGTCTTTGTAGGTGAGCCCCATCAGCCTATGAGCCCATGCCAAAGTATCTTTGGTCTCCACAAAAGCTCTTCGACAAGGAAGATGACTTATGAACCATTTGTAAAGCAATTAGGCACAACAATGAACAATACCACCCCCCCCCCCCCTTATAATTTCTAGAATGAATAGAATGATAAACGTCTCCTAAGAGAGTTGGAACAAGATTTCTTTGGATAAAGATAGAAATAGCATTCACATCAATAAAGTTTAACATATTATGACATAGTATAACTATAGATACAAAAATCTAGCATAGCATTAAATGCCTTCTTATCCTTCTTGTCATCCTTGACATGAGCCTCTTTCAGCATAAAGCTCAAATGATAACCAAAGAAATCTCCTTTTTCTAATGTTGGCTTCCACAATAGATACGCTCAAATAAAGAGCAACATCAATCTGATCAGAATTAGTCTTCTCCATTGTAGCATTGGAAGGTAACTGGTGCAAGATGGGAGGATTCAGGATTTGGAATATTCCTCCAAAGTATGAGCTAGCAGGAAATCCGAGAACACAAAACATCTCAGAGGACGATCATAGAATTGTAACAAAGTATGGATGGCATCCCTCTGGTACTCAGTATATGGAGAGTCAATATAATCAAAAATCCTCCCATATTCCTTCTTAAAAGTCTCAATATTCTCAGAAGAATATATTTTAGCTAAGTTGACAAGATCACTCAGATTTGGCTGTGGGAACTTATAGATGATCTGATATTTGTAGCTTTTCTTCTTTTCAGTGTTCGTCTTCAAAGGCTTAGCAACTAGACTCAAAAAATAAACCGGGAAATAAAATAACATTCATGTTAGAAAAAAAATGTTGTCAACAATGCTTATGAATGCAATGAGATCAAGGTTCTAACATCTGAACAAACTTCTTTATTGTGACATCTCACTTTGATCCTGCTTAAACTTCCAATCTTTTCTCTTCAATTCACTTTCTTTCTTGAATTTTTGAAATTAATTCTTGATGTTTCTTTCATAATTTTTGACTAATTTGTTTTGTACATATTGAAGTGTTGATTCCTGACTTGTTGATATTTTCTTCATGATTTTTATATTAGTTTAGGATTTAACTGAATTGAGATTTGAATATGTTTAGAACTAAGATTTTAACATGTTCTTGTTGATTATTCCCAATTGATTCAATTTATTTTGTATGATGAGTGATTTAATGGAAGGTTCTAATCCTTAATTGCTTTATTAATTTTCTACTTGTGGTTAGGTTCATAAAAAGTCTCATAAACTCGATAAAAATAGGATTTTTGTTTCATTGAATGTTCATATGATTTGTAAGCCTTGTGATGGATTCTTAATTCAATTTTAGACCGACAATGGTGCTTGATCTATGATACTTGTTGGCATGATTATGTGATGATTTTGTGTGATAATTTTTGAAGATTTTCAAGAGGTTCTGAATTAAACTAAGCATAATCTTCATTAAGGAAATTCAAGGTAGCTTTCGGTAGAGTTTTTTATATTGCTTGGGTGACTTTGAAGAGGCAACAGACCTTTTCCATTAGGTACCACTTGGATCTCTTTTATATCTCTTTCATGCATCATGCTATGCTTTTATTGATTTCTAGAAGCATATAGCGTAGTTTCATCTGAAGTCCTACCTTGAAGTAGGCAATTTTTGATTGGAAGTCCTACCTTGAAGTAGGCAATTTTTTACTTGAAGTTCTCCCTCGAAGTAGGCAATTTTTTACTTAAAGTCCTACCTTGAAGTAGGAAATCTTTGACTTGAAGTCCTACCTCAAAGTAGTAAATGTTTGACTTGAAGTCCTACCTCAAAGTAAGCAGTTTTTTTACTTGAAATCCTACCTCGAAGTAGATAATGTTTGGTTTGAAGTCCTACCTCGAAGTAGGCATTGTTTTGTGTGCACTTGTGTAATAAATTAGAGGAATATATGTAACATGATAGTTGATACTATAATATGTTGTATGTGTTGATCTCATGATTTTTAGATCTTTTTAGGTTTTGATTTGGTAATTCTTTTGTAGTTACAAAATAATGCATAATTTGTTAACTTGTTAACCTAGTTAGGAGCTTATTTCTCTTGTATAATTTTCCATGCTTTGATAAGTGTTGAAGTAACTTATTTGTTAATATGTTAACATGTTTAAATGACTTTTACCTTGATGTTTAGGTTTAAATTGAGTCATATTCTAGGTGAATCATATTGTTTGGCTCATAGGTTGATAGTTGGATACTTTTGACCTAATTTGGCTACCTAGTTTGCCTTGATGATTATATTTCTTGTGATATTTGTTTAACATGAATAAATTTGAGTATGCTAATGACTTGTAAGGTTGTTTATCTTGTGTAGCTTTAAACTTACTTGCATTCTAAGCTTTGATTATATTATGATACTTGAAAGCATGTTTCTCCTTGTACTTTTTGAAAATGCGTATAGGTTTGAAAACCATGATGCATGACCCTTAGGCTTGATCTTTAGGTAATCTTTACACATTTAGCCTTGATGTATCATCTTCTTACATGTTTAGATACCATTTTATGAATTGGTTTAAGTGTATGCTTTAGAAGTTGAAACTTGAAGCATGTTTGTGTTCCATCTTTTGGTATGTGAACTTTATGTTTGTAAACCTTCTTGTTATTGATGATTAGGTAGATACTTTGAATACTAATCCATGTTTTGATAACATTTTTAGGTTGAGTTTTTTAACTTTTGATTCCTTCTTACATGATTCTTGTTGTTGGATATAACAATTTGCTTGCATGTCTTCCTTTGTTGAGGTAGATTGATGATTATGAGCATGCTTAGGTTGTAACCTTGATGCTTAAATAATGTTGTATGTATTCATGATATAAATGATGTTGTTTCTGACTTGTAAAGGCTTACATCTTTACTAAGTCTTTTTACCTCTGCTTACTAAGCATTGATTTTGTCTTGATACTTTAAGCCTTGAGTGCTTGTATGATTGTCGATTGCTTTTGACATGGTTTGTAATACCATAGGGTAGAACCATTTGAGTATGACCCTTATGGGACATTAGTATTTGTGTTTAACACATTCATGCTTATTGATTTATGACTTGAAGTATGCATTAGAGATTAGACTCTTGTTTGATGCTACTTGATTGTTGGTCTTAGACCTTTACACTTAGGTGTTTGGTGGGCTCTTAAGCCATTTTATTTTGTTGCTTTGTCCTTGTTTTGTCTTTGTATGTTCCCTTAGGTTCAATTAGTTCATCTTTGAATCAAGGTAGACATAGGGCTTTTAAACCATGCATGCTAACATTAGGTAGCTCCCTTAATCCAAACCCATAGGTCAATTTTGTATGCTAATATTAGGTAGTTTTCCCTTTGATTATCCTAATCTTAGGACCATATTGCATGATAAAATTAGGATCTTTCATATTCCTTATACTTTTTTCTTTCCCCTTTTACATCTTTAAAACTAAAAGTACTTTTCTTAATCAAATTCAAAAAGACTAATAAATATGACGTGTGCATATACGTCACGAGTCTTAAGCACGTGCGGAGTACTTTGAATACGAGGCGTCTGGCTCGACCATCTAAAAGTCTCTCATGCCATAGACTTCAGTATTACACATCTCAAATACTTTCATAAATAAAGGTGAAGTACTCAGATACCTCCAGCCTTGGAGGACCATCTAAGGTATTCTCCGAACAAAACAAATAAGCCAATTCAAATATTTTTCCTCTGGGCTGCCTCTGGGCTTTTCTTTTAAGTAAACATTTTCATAAAAGAATGTGTTATTTTTATTTCGCGCAAAGGACACGTGAGTCCCTAAAGGTCGGGCAGCAAATGTCTAATGCTAGAGTGCGAATGTAACATTATCCGCTTAAAAAACACAACAAACAAAAACTTTTGAGCCAAACTACGGTGCTCTGATTCCTAAAAGGGATACACAGGCATTGGGTTGCAGGGCCTAAGCGAGTCAACTATTTAAAACCTTTGTTTTCCATGTATTTTTCTTTTGTATTCACGCATTCCTTTAGCTTGTAAGTTTAGATAGACACGCCCCTTTTTTTAGAACAACAACAGTGGATCCCATGGAGTACCACGAACGTGAGGGGTGCTAATACCCTCCCCTTGTATAATCGACTCTCGTTCCCTTCTCTTGGTTGCAAGACCTTTTTTTCTCTCAGGTTTACTCGATGTTTTCCTTTCCCTTCCTTGGGATAAATAATATTTGATGATGACTTTATTGTTTATTTTCCTAGTTACTTCAGCTGGAGACTTCACTGAGAAACCTAAGTTATTCAGTCCTACCTCTTGTTTGTTGTGTCTTTGGGTGTTTATTGATTTTTAAATTTATGGCTTGTTAATTTGTATATATGATCATTTGTATGTATGTTTGCATGCATTGTATTTGGATATTATTTGTATATATGTTGTACTGTTGTTTTCTTGGCGGGTGGCATGTTACTTGAGGTAAAAAGCCCAATACACAGGCCAAAATGTTAAACACTTAGGAACACATAGTACTAGAGTAGATGTTCTTGACGCCTGTGGGATATAGGCCTCACTAGTGTGATCATGAAGTACTACGCACAAACGAGGTTCATTTAGGGATATTATCGTCTTACGTGTTAGAACATAGTTTGATTCTACAACCCTCAGTTAGAGTTTTGATGATAACAAAATACAAGATTAAATGAATTATGAGATTTATATAAGACATATGTGCTACTCAAAATTATGTTGTGTATTCGCAGGAAACTCTGATGGAATCAGCATCAGAATATCAATATCAGCATCAGCATCAGAAGATATGTCAGCACCAGAAGATCAACATGTGCTTACACTGAAGCCTGATGAACAGAATCTGCGCTTAACATACTCTGACTCTGATCAAGATCCTAATCATGTCATCAGCATTCAAAAACGCCAGAATAAGCTAAAGCCAAGAACACTCTGATTTTCATTAAGCAGAACATTTTGAAGTGTCAACGTTACTGCATTCAAGGCAGATTAATTACCAACGGCTTTATTCCAAGACAAAGATCTTCTCAAAAAGGAAAGAACGTTATGAGCATTGAAATGGAATTATGGACAGCAATGTATCTATTCCAAGGCTATATAAACAAATCAGTGAGAAAAGAAATGGCTAATACTCTATAATACTCTACACACATATACACGCCAAAAGCCAATCATCATTATCTTCGTCCTCACTCATTCAGTTTGCTAAAGCTCTCAACTGCTTACTCTATAGCTCTAGCAAGCTAGTTTTATCTAAGCTTTATATTGTGTATTATCACAGTTGTGATATATAGTTTTTCTAGAAAACATTAAACACACATTTGTTCATTTATCTGTAAAAGAATTTCCTTGAGAAACCGGTCTGTGGTTAGACTTAAGAAGGCTTTAGCAGTTGTTAAAGCAGTTTTGTATTTAGTTGAATATAGTGGATTAAGACCTCGTTGGAGAGAGGCAAAATCACCTTGACGGGTGGACTGGAGTAGTTTGAGATCAAATGAACCAGGATAAAAATAACGTGTTATCTGCATTTGATTTCAAGTTTTAACAATTCAACCCCCCTTCTTGTGTTTTTCACTTCTTCAATTGGCATCAGAGCGCCTGGTTCTGAGTTCATAATACTTAACCGTGTCAGTACAAGATCCAGCGTTGAAAAACACTATGGCAGGAACAGATCACAACATCAGCAATGACAACAATGAAGAAAGAGACAGATTCAGTGGCAAACCTCCAGTCTTTGATGGAGAGAACTTTGATTACTGGAAAGACAGAATTGAAAGCTTTTTTCTGGCCCACGATACTGATTTGTGGGATATGGTGACTGGTGGATACACGCACCCACTGAATGCAAGTGGTCAGAAGATTGACAGGAAAGCAATGTCTGATCAACAAAAGCGTGATTTTAGAAATCATCACAAAGCAAGAACTATTCTTCTTAGCGCCATCTCTTACTCTGAATATGAAAAGATATCAAACAGAGACACTGCGAAGAATATGTTTGACTCTCTGAGAATGACGCATGAAGGCAACCTTTAAGTTAAAGAAACTAAAGCTCTTGCACTCATTCAGAAGTATGAGGCATTCAAGATGGAAGAAAGTGAATCTATTGAAACAATGTTCTCAAGATTTCAGATTCTGGTTGCTGGTCTCAAAGTTCTTGGCAAAGGGTATTCTATTGCTGATCATGTTAAGAAGATCATCAGAAGCTTGCCAAAACAGTGGAGGCCAATGGTCACAGCGCTGAAGCTAGCTAAGGATCTCAATACAATCTCTCTGGAGGAACTTGTCAGCTCCCTCAGAAGTCACGAGATAGAGCTAGAAGCTGATGAACCTCAAAAGCAAGGTAAGCCATTAGCTTTAAAATCTAACAGAAAATCTGACTCCAAGGTTTTGCAGGTTGTTGAAGAAACCTCTGATGGGTCCTCATTAGAAGAAGATGAACTGTCTCTCCTCTCCAGAAGGGTAAACCAACTGTGGAAGCAGAGGCAAAGAAAGTTCAGGAATCCCAGAAGATTAGAGAATCAGAATGAATCCTCCTCCAGATATAGAAGGTCAGAACCCTCCTCTGGATACAGAAGATCTGAAGGCTCTTCAGGAAGCAGAAAGCCAACCAACAAAGACATCATCTGCTATGAATGTAACGAGCAAGGACACTACAAGAGTGATTGCCCAAAGCTTCAGAGGGAAAAGCCCAAAAAGAAGTTTGGAAAGGAAAAGAAGAAAAGTCTCATGGCTACATGGGATGACTCTAACACATCTGAAGCTGACTCAAAATCAGATGATGAGAGAGCAAACATAGCTCTCATGGCTAACATAACAGAAGACAGTGAAGCTTCTGAATCAGACTCTGAATTAGACACAGAAGATGTATTTCCTGACTTTACTATTTATTTTACTAAGGCTGAACTAGCTGTAAGCCTTAATGAGATTCTGGAAAGATATCAGCAGATCAGAGTCAAATTCAGAAACCTGGAAAGGGATCTTGCTTCTGACTCTGATAAAACTGAGAGTCTCAAATTGGAAAATTCTGAGTTGAAAGATAAAGTTTTAAAATTAGAAAATCTATTACAAAACTCTCAGAAGGAAACAATTCTTGAAACTACCAGTAGTGCTGATGAGATCATCAAGGAGTATGATCACAGCTTTCAGAAGTTTTTAGCTAAAAGCATAGATAGAAGCAAAATGGCTTCAATGATCTATGGAGTTAGAAGAAATGGCAGAAAAGGAATAGGATACCAAGGTAAGGTACCTACACCAAAGAATGCCATGGATTTAGTGATAAAACGCACTTCTCTTGATTCTCACTTTGTATATGGGCACACACATGATATCAAATATACTAGTAGTAATTATTCTATCAAACCAAAATTCAACCAGAGTTTTGGTAAAACTAACAAATCAGGACCCAAGAAAATATGGGTACCTAAGGATAAAATAATACATGTTGTAGATATCTTTAGCAGCAAAGCAGAAACACCAGTCATGGTACCTGGACTCTGGCTGCTCATGACACATGACGGGAAGAAGGCATATGTTCCAAAGCCTGGAACTTAAGCCTGGAGGACACGTAGGCTTTGGAGGCAATCAGAGGGGAAAGATCATTGGCTCTGGAACAATAGGTAACAGAAATCTTCCCTCTATAAGTAATGTTTTATTAGTAGATGGATTAATGCATAACCTGTTATCCATAAGTCAATTAAGTGATAACGTTATGATATAATCTTTAATCAAAATTCATGTAAAGCTGTTAGTCAGAAAGATGGGACTATCCTATTTAATGGAAAGAGGAGACACAACATTTACAAAATCAAACTTTCTGAACTGAAAAGTCAGAATGTAAAGTGTCTTCTGTCTGTTAACAACGAGCAATGGATCTGGCACAGAAGATTGGGGCATGTTAGTATGAGAAGAATATCTCAGATTAACAAACTCAATCTGGTCAGAGGACTTCCTAACCTGAAGTTCAATTCAGATGCTCTGTGTGAAGCATGTCAGAAAGGCAAGTTTGCAAAACCAGCTTTCAAATCTAAAAATGTTGTTTCCACCTCTAAACCATTAGAACTTCTGCACATTGACTTATTTGGACCAATTAAAACTGCTTCAGTCAGTGACAAGAAGTATGGGTTAGTAATCGTAGATGACTATAGCAGATGGACATGGGTAAAGTTCTTAAGACACAAGGACGAGTCACACTCTGTGTTTGTTACCTTCTGTAACCAAGTTCAGAATGAAAAGGATCTTAGAATCGTCAAAGTCAGAAGTGATCATGGTGGAGAGTTTGAAAACAAAGATTTTGAATAATTTTTTAATGACAAAGGCATTCTACATGATTTCTCTTGTCCTAGAACTCCCCAGCAAAATGGAGTTGTAGAACGAAAGAACAGAACATTGCAAGAAATGGCCAGAACCATGATCAATGAGACTAACGTTGCTAAGATCTTCTGGGCAGAGGAAATAAACACAGCGTGCTACATTCAGAATAGAATCTCCATAAGACCTATTCTGGAAAAGACTCCATATGAATTGTGGAAGAACAGAAAGCCCAACATTTCATATTTTCATCCATTTGGATGTACTTGTTTTATTTTGAATACTAAAAATTATTTGAACAAGTTTGACTCTAAAGCACAGAAGTGTATTATGTTAGGATACTCTGAACGCTCAAGAGGGTACAGAGTATACAATACAGAAACACATATTGTGGAAGAATCAATCAGTGTTCGTTTTGATGATAAGCTTGACTCTCAAAAGTCAAAGCAGAATGAATTACTTGCAGGTATGGAAGTTGAATTCACAGGTACTGAAGACAAGTAATCAGAAGCTCTTAACAGAGACACTCCCTCAACATCAGAAAGAGGCACTGCAAGCAATCCAGCATCTTCTGTTGATCAACCTCAGAAAAGACCATCCAGAAGCAGCATGGATCACCCAGAAGAAACAATCTTAGGAAGAAAGGAAGATCCAATCAGAACAAGAGCCAGCTTCAGAAACTCTAAAGAATCCCTCATGGGACTTGTTTCTCTGATTGAACCATCTTCAATTGATGAAGCACTTCTGGACAATGACTGGATTCTAGCAATGCAAGAGGAGTTAAATCAATTAACAAGGAATGACGTATGTGATTTTGTTCCTAAACCAAAAGGATTCAACGTCATTAGAACAAAATGGGTGTTCAGAAACAAACTGAATGAACAAGGTGAAGTCATCAGAAACAAGGCACGATTGGTAGCACAAGGTTATAGTCAGCAAGAGGGGATAGACTATACAGAAACCTTTGCTCCAGTCGCCAGATTAGAATCTATCAGACTTTTAATTTCTTTTGCTGTTAATAAAGGCATCACTCTGTATCAGATGGATGTTAAGAGTGCATTCTTAAATGGATATATATAGAAGAAGAGGTATATGTGCACCAACCCCCTGGTTTTGAGAGTTCAAAAAATCCAAAATATGTTTTCAAACTAAAGAAGTCACTGTATGGTCTGAAACAAGCTCCCAGAGCTTGGTATGACAGACTAAGTAACTTCCTGTTAGAAAAGGAATTCACCCGAGGGAAGGTGGACACAACCTTATTCTGTAAGACAGTTAAGAATGACATTTTAGTCTGTCAGATTTATGTTGATGATATAATATTTGGATCTACTAAATCTTCTCTGGGAAGAGAGTTTGCTAAGTGTATGCAGGCAGAATTTGAGATGAGCCTAATGGGGGAACCGAAATTCTTTCTGGGCATTCAGATCAACCAAACCCTAGAATGAACTTACATTCATCAAAGCAAATATGTCAGAGAACTTCTGAAGAAATTTGATCTCTCAGAATGTAAGGCATCAAAGATTCCAATGCATCCCACGTGCATTCTGGAAAGAGAAGAGGTAAGCAAAAAGGTAGAACAGAAGGTCTACAGAGGTATGATTGGGTCTCTTCTGTATCTTACAGCTTCAAGGCCTGATATTTTATTCAGTGTATGCATTTGTGCAAGATTCCAATCAGATCCTAGAGAATCTCACTTAACAGTTATTAAGCGAATTTTCAAGTATCTGAAAGGTACTACTAATCTGGGTCTGTTTTATAGAAAATCTAGTGATTACAGCTTAGTAGGTTACTGTGATGCTGACTTTGCTGGAGACAGAGTTGAACGTAAAAGCACTTCTGGAAGTTGCCAGTTTCTGGGAGAAAATCTGATCTCGTGGTCCAGCAAAAGACAATCCACCATTGCTCTATCAACAGCAGAAGCTGAATACATAGCAGCAGCTGGATGCAGCACACAAATGCTCTGGATGAAAAGTCAACTTGAGGACTTCCAGATATTTGAGAGTAACATTCCTATACTCTGTGATAATACTTCTGCTATTTGCTTAAGTAAAAATCCAATTTTGCATTCTAGGGCTAAGCATATAGAAATAAAACATCATTTTATTAGGGACTATATTCAGAAAGGAATCTTAAACTTAAAATTTATTGATACAGACCATCAATGGGCTGATATCTTTACAAAACCACTTTCTGAAGATAGGTTCAACTTCATTCTGAAACATCTCAGCATGAAGCTCTGTCCAGAATAAAACTGTTTTAATTTTATATATTAACCTTCAGAACTATGTTTATTTCTCTGTGAACTTCTGATCAATCCTCTTTCAGAATTTTAGAAATGCAGATTGTATCAGAATCTATCCATGAAGATCTGAGCGCTTCAGTTCAAGGATAGGTGTGCTGTTCACACAAGCAAACAAGTGTCATCCAGTCATCAGCTGTTTCCTGAGGCAGAACACGCGTTCACGCTTCTGAAAAGGCAAAGCGCTGATTGGATGCATTGAGACACATGTCATTGGTAACCATTTAAGAATCTTTCTGAAATCCCCCGAAATCAGCTATCATTAAATGCTATTAATCATGCTTTATTTCTCTCTCTTAAGCGTTTATGTTTTCAAAAAACTTTTTCGAAATCTATTTAAACACCATTCACACCATTCACAACTTTTACCCTAACTTTCGTTTTCAATCAATACTTCTGTTTTCTGTGTTCTTCTTTCTCAAGAAACCCCTTAAAGCTTTTTCAAAAATCCTCGTGTGAACATGGCTTCTAGCAGCAATCTCTCTTCAGGTTCCCAGAAAGATGCATCAGCTGAGCAATATGAAGTTCCTCTCAGAATGCTACTCACTCAAGTCAAGAACCTTGAAGTTCTGTCAGAGATAATAGTGGATTTCAACAGTCTGAAGGAAAATGGTTTTGATTTATCAGAAGAGATTCAAGTACAAGGATGGGAGAAATATTTCGACAGGCTGGTGGGTCCAACTTTTCCTATCTTGGTTAAGGAATTTTGGATTCACGCCTCTTCCTCAAATCACCAAGTCACTTCTTACATCATGGGGAAGAAGATTGTGATTACTGAAGACCTGATTGCAAGACTCATTGGGTACAATGGTGGTGGTATTCGCTGTATAGACATGGCAGAAAGATGCTCAGATGTTGTTGTTATAGCAAGGGAAATTTTCACGTTGGGGCTTCCCTCCAGCAAGATAAGGGATTTGAGAGATAAGCACAAAATTTGGGCAAAGATTATTCTGGGTTGTTTCAACCACAGGAAGCCTACCAACTCTCCTGATTACATAAACATAGATCAGCAGTTTCTGATCTATTTTATTTCTCAGAAGGTCAAGATTAATCTAGCACATCTTCTGTTCAACCATCTCAGAACAAGCGTCAAGGAAACAAGGGAAGAAGAACGCACTAAAAGGGATTGGATACCCTTGGGAAGACTGATATCAGATATTCTGACAGAGAATAGGCTGATTGATCATCTGCAAGAGGCTCAAGAAATCAGCAACCTGGAACCATCTGTTGGCAAGCAGCTGAATGCCAAAAATCTGAAGAAAATGAAGCTGATAGAGAACATTAAGAAGGAGCCCAGCGTCACTCCTTTTGCTGAAATCTCCAGCAGAAGAGTCCCTCTGGACGACTTCCTTATGTTCTCAGAGATTGACTCTAAGCCTCAAATCATTCTGAGATATTTGGATGCGTGTAAAGCTGATGGTACAACACCTAATCTAAATATTCAAGATCTTCAACAGAAGGCACCAGAGGTTGTTCTGAAGAAGATAAAGAAGAGAAAAGCTTCTCCAGAAGGATCATCTCAACAGACTCCAAAGAAAAGAGGTAATCCTGTTTCTATATTTGTTTTAGATTCAACTGATGTTTCCACATCTATTCCTACTCCCATTCCAACACCAGCTGATATCCCAACACCACAAACCTTTGAAGATTTTGACATTGACTTTGACCCTTCTGAGTCATTAACCCTCAGAAGATCCCTCTCCAAACCACAAAATCCAAACACTGCAACCATACCAGAACCAGAACTTGCACAAGTTCTTTCTGATATAGAACAACACTCTTCCGCTCCCGAAACAGAAAATCCAAATCCAAACTCAGAAATTCCCATCTCACCACAACCTGACATTCCACTCTCACCAATACCCGAAATCCCACTCTCTCCAACACCAGAACCAGAAATTCCACAACCTTCCTCTCCTCATCCAGATATTAATCCACCCTCTCCTCAACATACACAATCTCCACAACCTGAGACTCAAAATTCTGAGGCTCAAACCTCTGAATCTCCTGAACCACAACCTTTGGCCATTCAATTTCCCTGTGGTACTATTGTTAATATGTCTCAGCTTCCCTCTTCACCAGAAACAACTCCACCTAATACTCCATCAAGTCCAATCGTTATTTCTGACTCTCCCACTCCCTCACCAAAAGCCAATAAAGAAAACCACAGCAAGACAGTCATTGATCTAACAGTCTTTGAACGCCTTGCTGCAATACATCACAAACCTGCCATCCTCAAACCAAAACAACCAGATGTTGGTTCCAGCATATTGAACTTTGAAACAGATATGCAGAAGTGGATCACTTCTTTGAAACAAGCAAGTCTGGAAATGGTTGATCCTGATGCATCAGACCTCCTCTGGACTCAATTCAGAAGATGGGTAAGCGCTGAAACCTTTAAGTTGCGAAACCAGAGCTATGGACAGGCTTAACAGAACTTCAGCAATCTGTTGAAGGAAATGGAAGGTCCAGTTCTGAGCAAGCTGCTGAAGGAAGAAGCTCTCCATCTGGACATTGCGCCTTGGTCTGAAAAGCGTCCAACATCTCAAGTTCAACCTGCAGAAGAACAGATAATTCAAGCTGAAGACTTGGGTCAAGCAGAAGAAACTACAGAAAGCTCTGAGAAGCAGCCTGTATCTGAAGATCCTCAAGCTTCCTCTCTTGACAGGCAGGCTCTGGAGGATTTGAAGAGATCAGATATGTTGATGAATGAAAGGATGGACAAGCAGGATATCAAGATTGATTCTATAGCAAACATGGTATCTAAGCAACAGGAAACCAGCGAGCAAATCAAGAGCATGTTGGAAGCTCTGTTCACACGACTTCCTTCTTCTTCTTCTTAAAATTTTCCTGTGTTTTCCCTGTTTTCTTTACATGTTTGTCTGTAATATTTTTACTTGTTCTAAACTATCATTGCTTCTATTTTAATACAAATGTTTTTACTCTGATCATTTTAACTCTGATTAATTATGCTTTTTGATAACTGACAAAAAGGGGGAGAAAGAATGATATTTTTCAATAACGGATTACTGAGACATAAGTCTCAAACATTCTAACATCCTTATATATTTGTTGTTCTGAAAAGCTTACAGGTACAAGAATCTGATGAACTCTGATAAAGTAAAATTCTGATGCTCCAAGAAAGTTCAGTAAAGTTCTGATGCTCAAGGTCTCAAGGAATCATAGGGAAATAATCAACTCAGGGGGAGTTTTTCTCATCATTACTCTGATACTTTTTATTCCTTACCCTCTTAGCTCTGATACTTTCTACTCATTATCTGATTATCTCTGATACCGTTTCCTCTTTATCCTTAAACTCTGATACTTTCATCATTTTATTTTAATTGAAAAAAATCTGGTTTTTGTCATCATCAAAAAGGGGGAGATTGTTAGAACATAGTTTGATTCTACAACCCTCAGTTAGAGTTTTGATGATAACAAAATACAAGATTAAATGAATTATGAGATTTATATAAGACATATGTGCTACTCAAAATTATGCTGTGTATTCACAGGAAACTCTGATGGAATCAGCATCAGAATATCAATATCAGCATCAGCATCAGAAGATATGTCAGCACCAGAAGATCAACATGTGCTTACGCTGAAGCCTGATGAACAGAATTTGCGCTTAACATACTCTGACTCTGATCAAGATCCTAATCATGTCATCAGCATTCAGAAACGCCAGAATAAGCTAAAGCCAAGAACACTCTGATTTTCATTAAGCAGAACATTCTGAAGTGTCAACGTTACTGCATTCAAGGCAGATTAATTACCAACGACTTTATTCCAAGACAAAGATCTTCTCAAAAAGGAAAGAACGTTATGAGCATTGAAATGGAATTATGGACAACAATGGATCTATTCCAAGGCTATATAAACAAATCAGTGAGAAAAGAAATGGCTAATACTCTATAATACTCTACACGCATATACACGCCAAAAGCCAATCATCATCATCTTCATCCTCACTCATTCAGTTTGTTAAAGCTCTCAACCGCTTACTCTATAGCTCTAGCAATCTAGTTTTATCTAAGCTTTATATTGTGTAGTATCACAGTTGTGATATATAGTTTTTCTAGAAAACATTAAACACACATTTGTTCATTTATCTGTAAAAGAATTTCCTTGAGAAACCGGTATGTGGTTAGACTCAAGAAGGCTTTAGCAGTTGTTAAAGCAGTTTTGTATTCAGTTGAATATAGTGGATTAAGACCTCGTTGGAGAGAGGCAAAATCACCTTGACGGGTGGACTGGAGTAGTTTGAGATCAAACGAACCAGGATAAAAATAACGTGTTGTCTGCATTTGATTTCAAGTTTTAACAATTCAACCCCCCTTCTTGTGTTTTTCACTTCTTCATTACGTACCTCCATTATGATGATATGTTTCCACGTGGACTCTAGACTTTGTGGACCTTTTGACCTTACCTTGACCATATTTCACCCGTGAGAGGGGAGGGATTATTCTTACAGGTACATATGTTGATCTTCATGGGACTTAGTTCCTATGTATTCTAAATTGGTGTTGAACCTTTGATCCTCTGATATTCACACTTGGTTTCTTTGTGTTCCAAGATGGCGCCAGACCTTTGATCCTGTGATATTCAGATTGTTTAGAAAAAGAACAACAGTTATCTATTGTGATGGAAACATTGATCCCATATACTTTTCATACATGACATTGTTAACAGCATCTTAACATACATGTATGTTCCTCCATTTCCAAGGAATCGTGTCTTTGAGCCTTGTGCTGAGCTTTTCCATCTCTTACTTGCATAAATTCCTAATCAAGGCACATAGACACCTTTGAAGTGATTAAGCATGGCACTTCATTCACTCATGCATCTCATGCATCTATAATAGGTACTCAGAGTTGGGGGATCTTCTTATTTCGGTCTTGATATTATTTGTTAGTATTTGCAAATATAGACTTCTTACCGCTTCGTGCTCAGAGATTAGCTATGGAATAACTTCATGGGGAATTGACCGAGATAAAGGTTCAGATAGGGCTGATTGTTGGAGATATTCCAGCAATGGCCCGTAATCAGGAACTCTTGAAAGAGAACAACGATCAGTCGAAGGCTCAGTTGAGTCAGGTTATGAAAATTCTGAATACAGTGAAGGATAGAGAAACACAAGAAATTGGGGTTTGAGTTAGAGTTTTCAAAAAATAAAAACAGTATGACACGTTTTGTTATCCTAGTTCGTTTAACTCAAACTACTTCAGGCCACCCTCCAAGGTGATTTCTCCTCTCTCAATCGAGGTCTTAATCCACTAATAAAAACTTAATTACAATTCACGAAGACAACTGTCAACGTCTTCTTGAGATCAAACCATAACTTGGTATCTCAAGGAATTACAATTCACAAAGACTACCATCAATGTCTTCTTGATACTAAACCACAACTTGGTTTCTCAAGGAATTACAACTTTTGTAACATAAATAATGTGTTTAACAAATGCTTCTAAAAAGCTATATCACAATTGTGATGTTTACACAAAGATTAAATCATGGTGATAATTCAAGAGAAAATAATATAGAATGTTTTTTATCGCTCTTGTTGGTATGTATGAGTGATTTATGATTCTTCTTCATAGTCTTCTTTATATAGAGGAAGTGAATTGAATCGTTGGAGACATAAGAAATTATCTTTGGAAGGTTGAAAAAATGTTGTTAATGCACTTTCCAAAAATATAGATCTTGTCTTGTTTCAATCGTTACTCTTTAATTGGTAATGAATAAATTGTAATGCATCAGAACTTTGCTTCTTTGAAATATGATTAGAATTAGAATATTAACGTTGAGACTTTAGATCATCAGACTTTCTTGAGATTCATATGATCAGAAATTGGATGAGACAGACACATTAAAACTTCTTTGTACTTTAGGAATATTCACTTATTAGAGTATAACTTAAGCTTAAGTGTTGAGTCTTAGAACTTCAAAATAGATGAGTGTGTTGAGACTTCCTTTGTTCTTCCAGAAATTCACTTATCAAAGTATCAGAATTTATCTTGTATTTTTTGTGCTTCAGAAGTTATAACATTAGAACTTCTTCTGTACAGGCGTGTTACACAGATTTTCTTCTAAGTTTGTACGCTTCGTCTTATCAGAGCTTCAACATGCAATTCTCTCATCATCTTCTATGCTCTATCATCAGATTTTCTTAGCACAAATTGTTCGCTAACTTTTGTGCTTCTTTATCAGAACTTCTCTGCATATTTAAATAATTTTTTATAGAGCATAATTGTTCTTTATATGTATCATGTATTTGTTATTATCAAAACTATTACTAAGATGTAGAACCAAACTATGTCCTAAAAATCTCCCCCTTTTTGATGATGACAAAAACTTGTATATTTTGATGAACAAGTATGAACATAAAGCATTAGGGTCTCCCCATGAGTTGAATACTCAGTCAAAGAAAAAAATTGATACTTCCCTGAAGATGTTTGATTAGAGCTTTTGATGGAAATTATGATAAGTCCATGTGGCATAAGTTACTTTCAAGAGACACTTTTCCTGTTTGCTTTCAGAAACATTAAAATAAAAATTGTGAAATAAAAAATGTTTGAGACTTAGTCTCGACACTGTTATATTAAAAATTTCACTTTCTCCACCTTTTTGTCATAAATCAAAAAGAATTAAAAAAACACGTAATCAGAGCAAAAAGGTTATGCATTCAAGAAAAAATATTAATAGAAACAGAAGCAGAGAAACATAAGTTTTAAACATAAAGCATAGCAGAAACAAGCAAAAGACTAGATCTAAGTTTGAGAAGGCGGTGGAAGTCATGTGAACAATGCTTCCAGAAGACTTTTGATCTAATTACTTGATTCTTCTTGCTTGCCTAGCATTCCCTTAATCTCTTTGTTTGTTTCATCTTGTTTATCCATCCTTTCCATAACAACTTTATTCTCTTTCTTCAACTCATCCAGAGTTTTCAACACTAGAGAAGATGGAGCTGTTTCAACAGTAGAAGCCATATTCTCAAAAGTTATTACGACAGATTCTTTCTCAGGAGATTCTTTAGCTGATTTTCCCTTGTCTTCAAAAACGACCAGAGGTTGAGGTTGTGGTTCAGGAGATGGTTCCAAAAATTCTGATTCATGTGGAGCTTCCCAAGGAGTGTTGTCCAGAAGATGAAGGGGTTTCCTTACCCAGAGACGTAGAACTTGATCCTTGAAGATATTCAAATGATCGCAGAAGTTCTGTTGAGCAATTTAATAAATAAGTTCCTTCATCTTCAAAGATTCATAATTAAACCATTTTCTAAACTGAGTCCAGAGAGAATCAGAAACTGTTGGGTTAAGATTATCCATGCAAGCTTGCTTCAGAGAGTTAACTCATTCCTGTATTTTTGTCTCAAAAACCAGCAGAGATTTACCAACATTTGATTTGGATGGTTTTGGTGTTGGTTTTTGAATGGTTATTTTTTTAGAAGATGTGACAAGATTGTCCCAGGCTTCTAGGTCAATTATGGGTGAGAGGATCTTCTGAGGAGTCAGTGGGAGTTGGAGAGTCGAAAATGATGATAAGAGTTTTAGGTAGTGTTGAATCATAAGGAGAGGGAATGTATGGAAGGAAAAAATCATGTGAAGGTTTGGTGGAGATATTTGGTGATTGAGAGGTGTTGAGAGGGCAGGTGATTCCAGGAATGGCTGGTGTGGTTTCGAGCATTTGTTCAGAGGTAGCATTTAGATTTTCCGTTTGAGGAGCTTCAAGGAATTTATTAAATTGATCAATATCAGATAGAATTTGTGCAAGTTTTGGCTGAGTTTGAGCAAATTGGGTAGAAGAAGGGTTAATCAAAGGATGATTATTGTGTATGGTGGTGTCAATTTCTATGTCAAAGTCATCCAGAGTTTGTGGTGAGGGATTTTCAGCGGGTTTTGGAGATGAGGAGGGTTGAGATGTTGATAATAAAATGTATTCTACAACATAAACAAAAGAGGAGTTACCTTTCTTTTTAGCAGCTTTAGGAGTTTTTGAGAAGTTCCTTCTCCAACAGCTTTCCTTTTCCTAGACTTTCTGGTAGAAATTTATAGAGGTTGTTGCCTGAGATCTACGATATTGACATCTGGAATTGTTCCATCACTTTTGCAAGCTTCAAAATATATGAGGGCAATTTCTGGATATGAGTCTGCTTGAGTGAAGAGAGGAAAATACTTCAGAGGAACTCTTCTGGTGGTGATGACTTCCTTTGCAGTAAGTGTGAGATCCTTCTTAATGGTTTCTATAATCTTCATATTACTAAGGTTCTTGGAGTTGAGAGGCTTTCCAGCATACAATTCCAGAACACTAGCTTATTAAGCTTCACTCAGATGTCCTATCATCTTGTTCTCTGTCAGAATATATGAGATAAGCCTTCCTAGCGGAATCCAGTCTCTTTTGGTTCTTTCTTCTTCTCTTGTTTCCTTAACACTGGTCTTAAGATGATTGAATAGAATATGAGGGAGGTAGACTTTGGCCTTAGTTGCTATGAGTACAATAGCCATTGTTGATCAATGTTGATGTAGTCAGGAGAACTTGTTGGTTTCTATGATTGATACATCCCAGAATTATTCTAGAGCAAATTCTGAGATAGTTTTTCAGATCTTTGATCTTGTTGAAGGGTTGTCCAGAAGAGAAGATTTCTTTTACCAGTTTGGGAAAAACTAGACCAATTAATCGATCAAAATATTTTGTCCACCCTTGAAACTCAACATCAGGAGTAAGGTCATACCTATTTTCTTCCATGCTTTCAAAATCAACTATGAGTTCACAGAGAACTTCAAGAGTATCAACCGGAGTAAGGAGAGTTCTTGTAGGTCCAACATACCTTTCTTTGTTAGAAGTAGAGGATGAACCAAGCATGTTGATTTGAGGAGCAGGATCTTGAGACTTTTGTCATTGATGAGAAGAAGAATCCATTGTTCACAGACTTAGGGTTTGAGAGCACACAAAAGGGAAAAAGGTACAAATTCAAAGAGAATAGGGTGAGTGAGAGTGAAGATGTGAAAGTGATTTATGGTGAATGTGAGGTATAAATAGTTAAAGGAGAGAAAACGTGAAATTAATTGCAATTAATAAAATAATAAAAAAGATTAACAACAATAATGATTTTTGAAGAAAAAAAGGGGAATGGCGTGAAGATTTTGTAAATAGTTATTGATGTGACTTGCGCCTCAATGCATCAACTCAGATTTTTCAGCCCTTTAGATTTTGAACACGTGTTCAGCCTCAGAGAGTGTAGCGTTTAGGTTGACAAATGTTGATGTGGTGAACTTCTTGCGTCTATCTTTGAAATGAAGCATTTTCAAAAAATGTTCAGATATTCAGGATAGTTTGAGATAATTTTCCTTCTCGCTTTTGAAGAACTCTTCCTTTTCAATAATGCATGTAAGATGCATAGGAGTTTTGGATGGCTTACTTTATGACATATTAACTTTCTTCAGAAGTTCTTTAACATACTTGCTTTGATGTATGTAGGTTTGATCAGAGACACTAATCCCAAGAGAGACTCTTCAGTATTTTTGAATGTTGATCTTGTTCTGATTGGTTCATCTTTCTTTCCCATAATCATGTTTTCAGAATGTGCTAATCTACTTCTGAATTGTCTTTTCTAGATGGATTCTTCGGAAGATGCTGTAATATTTGTGATGTCTTCTTCTCTATTTGGATGAAATTCTGAACTTTTATTTTCTAATAATCTTTCCTCCTGTAATTTGAACTTATATCTGCAAAAGATTCACCATGCTTTGACTTTTGAGAGCCAAGCTTATCATTAAATATGATACTAATAGATTCTTCCATAATTCGTGTTTTTGTGTTGTATACTATATAACCTTTTAAACATTCAGAGTATCCTAACATGAAACACTTTTGTGCCTTAGAATCAAACTTATTCAGATGATCTCTAGTGTTCAATATAAAACAAGTACATCCAAATGGATGGAAATAAGAGATGTTGGGCTTTCTGATCTTCTACAGTTCATATGGAGTCTTTTCCATAATAGGTCTTATAGAGATTCTATTATGAATATAACATGATGTGTTAACTGCTTGTTCCCATAAGTGTTTAGCAATGTTAGTTTTGTTGATCATGGTTCTGGCTATTTATTGTAGAGTTCTATTCTTTTGTTCTGCAACTCCGTTTTGTTGAGAAGTTCTAGGACAAGAGAAATCATGAGAAATGCCATTTCCATTAAAAAAAACTTTTCAAAACTTTTGTTTTTGAATTTCCCACCATGATCACTTCTTACTTTTACAATTCTAAACTCTTTTTCATTTTAAACTTGGTAACAAAAATTAGAGAACAAAGAGTATGACTCATCCTTGTGTCTTAAGAACTTTACCCTTGTACATCTGCTATAGTCATCTACAATCACTAATCCATACTTCTTGCCGCTGATGGGTGCAGTTTTCACTGGTCCAAATAGATCTATATGCAGAAGTTCTAATGGTATAGAGGTAGAAACAAATTTTTTTGATTTGAAAGAGGGTTTTGCAAACTTTACTTTTTGACATGCTTCACACAGAGCATCTGAGATGAACTTCAAGTTATGAAGTCCTTTAACCAAATTGAGTTTGTTAATCTGAGATATTCTTCTCATACTAACTTGCCCCAATCTTTTGTGCCAGACCCATTGCTCATCGTTAACAGACATAAGGCATTTTACATTCTGACTCTTTAGTTTAAAAAGTTTAATCTTATAAATGTTTTTCTTTCTCTTACCATTAAAGATGATAGTTCCATCTTTCTGACTAATTGCTTTGCAGGACTTTTGATTAAAGATTATATCATAACCGTTATCAGTTAATTGACTTATAGACAAATGATTATGCATTAATCCATCTACTAAGAGAACATTAGTTATAGAAGGAAGTGTATTGTTACCAACAGTTCCAGAGCCAATAATATTTCCTTTCTAATTGCTTCTGAAACCTACATATCCTCCAGTTTTAAGTTCCAAGCTTTGAAACATAAGCTTTCTTCCCGTCATGTGTTGAGAGCAACCATAGTCTAAGTTCTAAGACTGGTGTTTCAACCTTGCTATAAAAGACATATGCAACATAGATGATTTTATCCTTTGGTACCCATATCTTTTTGGGTCCTTGTTTGTTATACTTTCCATAATTCTGATTGAATTTTGGTTTATAAGAGTTCATAGAATGAGATTCACTAATGTATTTGATATCATGTGTGTGTCCATATGTGAAATGTGAATTTAGGGGTGTGTATTTAATGACCATGTCATCGACTTGTTTTTGTTGATATGGTTCTTTCCCTTTTGGTTTCACATATCTGTAGCGGTAAAAATGTTAAGACTAGGCCATTGGATTGACTTGACTCGCACAGATCAAATAAAAATCACCACTGTGCTTTATTGTTTCCAAAGGAATGGGAAAAGAGCAAATAACCCAAAAAAAGAGGGAGAGAATCTATGTTCGGGGGTTGGTTATGCAAAGGAAAGGTATTAGCACCCTAAACATCTACGGTACTCCGCAGGAACCTCTTTGAAAATTTGTGTATTTTGGCTATAAATGTTGTATAAAAATAGATGGTAGATATGAGAAGAGAAATATTTTTTACAATTTTTGCACTCGCCGCGGCTACGAATATTTAGTGCCTACGTACCACCTTCTGTGCAATAGGGGTTCGAGGTACTCGTAGTTCACCTTTAAAAATTTTAAAACACAAGTGTGTTGGTTAATTTTAAGAGACGAGACATTATCTTCTTATCTGAGTGGAAAACATACTTACTACCCACGATTATGAGAAAGGAGAATTTGAGTCATATCAAAGTGGAGGATATGGATTGGATTTTAAAATCAACAAAGTCTCGCTAAACACCCAAGTGGAAAATATCTCACTTCACTTCATATCGTAGAAGTATAGTAGCTTGCATAACTACAAGGATTGACAAGAGTTTAATCTTTTGAGAAAGGTTTTAAAGTAAAAATCCAAAATGGCAAAATAGTTTGAATGAGATTGATTGACTTTTAGTCTTCTCACAAAAAAAAATGTCAAAGTATTGTTAAGTTGTTTAAAATTTGATTAAAGAAAATATTTTTGAAAATGCATGGACCTAAGTCCAAGTTTATTATGAAAGTGATACAAGTTTAGAAAACAAGAACAGTTTTGAAAAAGAGGGAGAAGATTTTTGAAATTAAAAAAGATGGGAGGAGATGAAGGGACTATCCTAGAGCATAAGGTAAAAGCTAAGGAAAATAATCGTCTAACCAACAATAAGCCAACACTTAACACAATGAGTCAATGTATAATTCCCATCCTTTGCATTGAAACAAAACAAGCAAAGATAATAAACCTCTTCAGAAAATTAAGCTTCAAATGCATTAAGTCTTCACAAAAATTGGACAGAGTAACGATTGTATATAGATGAATTCCTAATAAAGCGCACAATCAGAATAACATGCACACAAAGAAAATAAACAGCCCAATATCTCGGGGTAAACCCCAAGAACTCCAGACAAACTAACAATAGAAGTCATAGGATCCCAAGGTAGGTCAAGGTCTCTACTCCTAATTCTAAGAAGTCTACAACTCCATTATGTTAGGGATATTAACCAAATAGTCCAAGTAACATAAATTTTCTTTTATTGTTCATGTTGGTTATTAGGTATCTTGAAAAAAGAAAATGAAAAGCTCAAGTGAGCAAAATAAAAATTACATAAAGATAAATTCTCAAGTGAGAAAAGATGAAAATAATATGAAATGTAAATGCTAAGATAAATGGTGCTTAAAGTAAAAGTAAAAAGTAAAAGCATAGAAATAAAAGTCAATTGTTAATGAGTTAGAAATTAGAGGTTCGTTGAATGACCATCTTGAATCTTGCATTTAAAAACTCATTAGAAGATTGATAAAATCAAAGCCTCTCAACAACAAGTTTCATTTGCTTTTTGTCAAGTATATCATTCATTTCAAAATCTCAAGGCAACAACAAATGATCAATGATATTTAAATGATTCACTTAGTCCAAAATTTATGATGATTCATTAGAGGATTGATAAGACCAAAGCCTCCTAACAATGAACCTCAAGGTTATTAGATCAAAAGTTTCAAATTAAACATACTTGGGTTTACAAACATAGGTTTGGGCCACGAATGATCATTTCTCGAATCAGGATAAAATTTAGCGCTATGTTAAGCAATCGTAAGTGGACTTATATAGAAGCCACACCTATTTTTAGGTCGATCAATAGCAATCTATGTGTCATATATTTGAAGAGACGATATGTAGATCATCCTCTAACAAAATGTAACACAATGAGAAAGGGATAAGATGAAGAGGGAGGGGAAATATTTGAATCAAAAAATTTAATCAAACTATCATTAAAATCATCCATCCATTTTAATAGAGTTAAATTCAACATTCAAGATCCAATGATGTTAATGAAGTTTATGATCAACAATCACATAGTTGGAGTATAAAAAAATAAATAAATTACATTTAATGGACAAAATCAAAGGAAGAAAAATGAATTTTTTTTTAAATTGTATTTAATGGAAATAAAAGGAAAAATATCAAACTATATTCAAAGTGTCAAAGAAAAATTAGAAGAGACCATGGAAAAGTCAGATATGATCTCAAATATTTTTATATATTTTTTGGTAATTTTTTAAAACAAAAAATTATTTTTAAACTAATTAAAATCACTCAAATAAGTGAAAAAATATATAAAAAATAGTAGAAGTCAAAATAAAATTCTAGAAAAATTTCAAATAGGTCAGAAATAGAGAAAGTGACATTGATAAAAAAAATTAGAATTTAAAAAATGCCAAGAAGTATTTTTAAAATAATTAAATTAAGGCAAACAAAACAAAATTTTTGAAAAATATCAAACATTAAAATAAAAATATGAAAAAATATTCACAAAATAAGAAATTATTCAAAGTATTTTTGTATATTTTTTTCATAATTTTTGGATAAAAAGTAAAAGAGTTATGAATTTTTAAAGATAAAAGAAATTTAAAAATAATTTTGTAAAATAAAAACACATCAGAAAAAACCAAGTACGTTGGACCTCTCTCACTTATATACGCTGACATATCTAATGGATCTGAGGTGAGGGAGTATCATGGACCCAAGCTAAGGCACGCGTATACCACACAAGAAAGTCCAACCAATAAAAATAAAACAATTGGCTGAGTGTCATTGGTTAAAGAACGACATGTAGGTCGTCTTTAACCTCCAGTCTCCTGCAAGTAGGGCAAATCCAAGATCCTTGAATTTATAAATTTACGCGTTCATAGTGGTACCATTAGATGCGTCTACTTGAGACGATCACAACCATATGCTCGCGAAAAATTTATATATGCACAGCGTGGTCGATTTGGAAGACACCAGAGATGTTTAAAAATGTTAAAATCTAAAATCAGAAGCATCAAATACATTGTTTCACCAAAATTTAGTTAAGAGAAAGCATCAGTGAACATCATAGACCATTTCAGTAATTTGAGTTAGAGAATTTGGGGCCTTAAACTACCTGAACAAAGTCAGATGAACTTGCTCTGTAAATGGACTTGGCTAGCACGATTCAGGGCACCTCAAGGCTTGATTCTTCTTTTGTTAGCTTCACGGAAGTTCAAGGATGAAGGATCAATAAAGAAATTGGATTGAAAAGTGGTGAGTTATGGAGGGAGTTTGACAGAGTGATTTTGGTTGTTCAAGCTTGAGAAAATGAGAGGAGTGAGGTCCTCTATTTATAGGGAAGCGAATGTTGCAAAGAATTCAGAGGAAATTTGATGTTTGGAGGGAAATTAGATCAAGCTCGAAAGTGAAAAAAGTGTGACCCCATGTGCATCAAAACTCAATCAATTCCTACGTTTTGAACCTTAATTCAACTTTGGGAACTTTGTTAAACATGTTTAAATCAAAAACTGTGTGCTAAATTGGTGATTAAAAGCCATATTATGAATTTCAAATTCTGACTTTGGAGAAAACTTCAGTTTCAAGGTACCATCTTTGAATCCATGGTGTTTACCGCTCAAGGACTCTTAGGGCATGACTCTTGAAGCATTTGAAAGATAAGGTCACAAAATTTACAATGTGCAAAGAGTGAGATAAATTGGATGCTTCAGCTAAAAGTTGTGATGAGTCAAAGTTGAGAAAAAGATGCTGACTTTTTGTACTTAGAAAAATTCTAAGTTTTTCTTCAAAAGTGACCTATAATGTTTTGAGTTCAAACAAGGCCTTCCTCCGAAATTGAGCTTTGATCATTGATTCTACCTTAAAGTTGACTTACCAAAGATAATTGTGAAACTTTAATCACTCAAAAATACTTATTATTGAAAAAGTTATGGCCTTGTTAAATTGGTGAAAATTCATGGGGTGACCTATAATCTTTTGAGTTCTTAGGGCATCTTCCACTTATTTTCAAGCTTTGCACATAAAATAAGAGTTGAATTTCACTTTCTTAAGATCATTTTAGAACAATAATGGGCTCAAGGAGATAAAAATATACCAAGTTATGATCTTTTGAAATTACATAAGGAAATTTGATGGCCTATCTAGAAGACTTGTAATCTTTATTCATTATTAGGCATCTTCCACACTAAATTTTCTTGAAACTCTTGAAGTGATTAATTGATAACCCTTTATATAGAATCATGTATTTTGAATTCCTCAAAAATCTCAAAATATGAGCAAGATATAGCCCTTAGAAGTTCAAAACCCTAGCTCTTCAAGCACCAAAATGACTTGGAAACCCTTTTCAATTTTGACAAACATTCTTGCATAATAACTTTTTCCATGTGAATAGAGGTTGCTATGGATGACAATAAGAACCCATAGCAACAAAAACCACCATCATATATTAAATATTGAGAGAGTTATGTACTTGTGATCAAAGAAATCAAGAACTTGTCCAATTAACTTTTTCAATCAACCTTTGTATCTTTTGACTTTCTTTGACAAATTGAGGGATGATGAATCATAGTAGACCTTGTCACGATATTACTTTAAACATATTCAATGATGAAGCTTGCATCTCAATGAAGCTTTGTTGGAGAAGGCATGGAAAAAAACTCATGAACCTATGAATTCACCTGATGAAATATGTTGTGCCCTTACCTATAATATCATCAATTAGAGTAAACACTCATTGTATTTATTAGTTAAAAGTTAATAAATACAAAACATGTATGATCATAATATACAAATAAAGGTGCTTGGTGATTCCTCATGAGCAAACCTAAAGATGGGGAGAAGAGTCAAACCCTAGTGTGATCTTGTTGTGATTGAGTTGATATGAGATGATAGAGGAATCTTAGGGGGGGAAATTAGGGTACAACAGCTGCCCTTATTTAAGTGTCTTCTATCTGGAGATACGAAGGTTAAAATATTTGTGTCGAAGCGATTGAAGATGCTTAAATATATATAACAAGCCCTTTTTTTGGCCCTAAGAGGCCATGTGATGCTTATGATTGTGCATGCAAATAAATAGATCCCAAGGTGACACAGGACACCGCTGGGGAAACATAAAATAAAGGATCAAAAGAAAATTTGACCAGGAAAATAAATCACTGGTGAACAGAAGACTCGACTCTATTGGGTTAAAGCCCAAGGAGGAGATAAAGTAACATCAACTCAAATATTGAGGAGAGAAATTAAAGAGTAAGAATGATCGACAGGTAACTGTAAACTAACCACTCACTGAGAAGATAGAAAAAAGGGTAATAACAACCCACATGGGGAATGGTAGGATAATACTAGCAAATACCAATATTAGGGTAGTTAACAAATAATCAGCATTAGTACTTACGACTAGAAACAGATGAATTCTTCAAATCAAAATGAATCTCAATGACGAACTATATCCCATAATGACGAGACTACCATCCATCGGAGTAACAAATCTCAACAACAAACTATCTCCCATAATGACGAGACTACCATCCATCAGAGTAACAAATCTCAACGGCGAACTATCTCCCATAATGACGAGACTACCATCCATTGGAGTAACAAATCTCAACAACAAACTATCTCCCATAATGACGAGACTACCATCCATTGGAGTAACAAATCTCAACAACGAACTATCTCCCATAATGACGAGACTACCATCCATTGGAGTAAAAAATCTCAACAATGAACTATCTCCCATAATGACGAGACTATCATCCATTGGAGTAACAAATGTCAATAACAAACTATCTCCCATAATGACGAAACTACCATACATCGGAGTAATAAATCTCAACAACAAAATATCTCCCATAATGACGAGACTACCATCCATTAGAGTAATAAATCTCAACAATGAGCTATCTCCCATAATGACGAGACTACCATCCATTGGAGTAACAAATATCAACAATAAACTATCTCCCATAATGACGAGACTACCATCCATTGGAGTAACAAATTTCAACAACAAATTATCTCCCATAATGACGAGACTACCATCCATTAGAGTAACAAATCTCAACAATGAACTATCTCCCATAATGACGAGACTACCAGCCATCGGAGTAACAAATATCAACAATGAACTATCTCCCATAATGACGAGACTACCATCCATTGGAGTAATAAATCTCAACAACAAACTATCTCACATAATGACGAGACTACCATCCATTGTAGTACCAAAGAATCTTCTCGGGGAACTAACAGACTTACTGGGGAGGTACAGATTGCTCAAATAAAGAGACCTGCCACTTGCCATTAAATGAAACCCTATTGAAAAAAGCAAATACAACTTATTTGGGGAAGTTTCAATATATTCATACTGAGTAGATAACATCTTCTCGTGCCAAAATAAATGCACATTCTCAAATTCAGGCTTAAAGCCTGTAAAAAAACATAATAATAATGTTATCGGAGACCATAAATCTAAACCATAAATAAACTGGAGTGAAATAGTCAAGATAACACCTTATGAGAAATAAACTCAAAAAGGGATCACAGATCCATTCAGAGAATAAGCTGAAGAGGAAAGCTAAAGCAAAATTATTCCACGAGGGATAACTCAGTGGGAAAATTGAAAGAATATACACTTTCTGCTTAAGGTCGACACTCTAAGAAATCTGAAGTTCTGTGTTGAAACAATAAGAAATCCTAGAAGTTTTCTTGTTAAAACAGTGAAGAGAAACTCAGAAGTTCTGTGTTACATTTCAACTCTTTCCTCATATTAATCAGCATATTAGCAATTTATTTAGTTCTTAACAGCAAATCAAACGGATAAAAGCACAGCAGTTTATAGAAGTTCTAATTCTAATTATGAGCCTAGCTTTATTCAAGAAGTTTTGGTCCATAGTTTTTTCTACTTATGCAATGATATGGACATCATCAATACTACGATATTTACATATTTAATGATGTTCTGAATAAAAAGATGCAAAGTCAAAAAGACTTACCTTGAATCTGGAACATGTATTTGGAACTTGAGTTGTTGCCTTCAGGTGTTCTGGAAAGGAACAGGAAATTCTATGTTCTTTAATTCAAAATGAAGAACAAAGGTTTTGGTTTTGTTTGTGGATTTTGGATTTGCGAAGGTTTTACTGTTTTCTTTTCTATCCTTGATGATTCTCTCTCTCTCTCTCCAAAACTCATCCCCTTGAACATGTGATGGAGCAACTTATTTATAGATGGGTTTGTTGTGGTTTTGGGGGGAAAAACAAATGGGATTTTAAACATTTTTGGCATATTGTTCCATTGCTTTTTAAACACAGTTTTTGCATGCTAATTTGGTGCAATTATGGGGTTTGAGAAAAACGCATGCGTGGACTAGATCAGTAGCACCTTTGAGTGTTGTGGCAGCTGGTGGCAGGACTGTACTACAGCAGTGCAGTAGGTTGCTCAAATGAGGTTTTGGGATTTGGTAATGTTCTGATCGCAGAAGACCGGAGTGAGATTCGAAGGGTGAGGCTCTGATCGAAGCATAGAACACAACCTCCATATGATGAAGAGTCACATTCTAATTGATGAGTCATGTTCTGAACCATATTTGCAAATTCTTATTGCACTTGCGTGAAGGCTGACCCAGAAGTTCTAAAGTATCATATTCTCTTAACACTTAGAAAATTTTCCAAATGTTTAGAAATTTGATTTTTCAAAGTAAATTCTGACTTCTGATTTTTGATGAACCAATTTCATGTCTTGATGAAATATAATTGTTGAAACTTGACTTTTGATCTAAAAGTCAAAGTTTGACTTTTTAGTGTGATTTTGACCATTTTGCCCTTGTGAATGATTTTCTTTAGAAAATTATGGTTTGAGACTTGAAACTTTCCAGAAGAAAACCTGGGGGTCTAGAATGATCCTTTGAGAAATGAGAGGGAATATTTTAGGGTACAACAGCTGCCCCTGTTCAATCTTCTTAAACCTGAAGAGGTAGATTGGCGAATCTGCCATTCGTGACTTAAAGGTAGAAGATGATTGAACACTAGAGTGCCCAGAAATTTGCACTTGATGATATTATGGTTGATGTGTAAGGAATGGGCTTAAAGATGCCATTTGGAGAAATGATGGAGAGTTGTCGGAGATGGGCTTATAGATGCCATCCAAAGGTGATTATTGGAAGAAATTAGACTAAATCTAAACTTGAGTTCAACTGGGACAAGAATCAGAGTAAACCTTGGAGTGATTTATCTGAACCAGGGAAGATGTCTACTGGGAAAGAATCAGGATAAACCGTTGAGAGATTTAAACTGAACCAGCAGGGGTCTGGAGAAGAATCAGAATAAATCTTGGAGCGATTTATCTGAACCAGAGAAGATGTCTACTGAGGAAGAATCAGGATAAACCGTTGAGAGATTTAAACTGAACCTAGCAGAAGTCTTGAATAATCTTTAATTAGGAAGAATCAGGATAAATCTTTGAAGCAATTTATCTGAACCGGAGAAAGTGTCTATTGGGGAAGAATCAGGATAAACCGTTGAGAGATTTAAACTGAACCAGCGGGGGTCTGGAAAAGAATCAGAATAAATCTTGGAGAGATTTATCTGAACCAGATAAAATGTCTGCGGGAAAGGATCAGTATAAACCGTTGAGAGATTTAAACTGAACCAGCAAGGGTCTGGAAAAGAATCAGAATAAATTTTGAAAAGATTTATCTGAACCAGAGAAAATGTCTGCGGGAAAGAATCGGGATAAACTGTTGAGAGATTTAAATTGAACTAGCAAGGGTCTGGAAAAGAATCAGAGTATATCTTAGAGAAATTTATCTGAACCAGAGAAGATGTCCCGTCTTATTTTGGGAATTGATCTACGATTGATTTGTTCATAGATATTTGCCTTGTCTTGTTGAAAATTTGATAATAATTTTCTGTTGATTGATCTTTCCTAAAAAAGGTAAAGAGTTAGTTGTATGTGATGCCATGATGTATGAAATGCATAGTGAAATGATATTGCGATATATGCATTTGTGTCATCGATATTTATGATGTATGGATGCGATGTATACGCATGTAAGTTGCTGGACTCGGGAAAAATAAATCCTTGAGTACTGCTGGGAATGAGGAGTGTAAGTATTTGTATTTTGAAGTTGAAGCGTTTATGGATGAGTTTCTATTATTAGATAAATAAACTCTGTTGGGGAAGGGAAATTCCGTGTATTTCTTATGGACTTCGTGAAATACTGCTGGGGAATCCTGAGAAGCTGGGTGACTTTCATTGGGGAATCTTTGGAGCGGTAACTGGAAGTTTTTGCTCCGTCGGGAATGTGAGAGCACCTGATACCATTAGGCTGCATACTGGAGATACGTTAGTGATCCTGTAGTAGGATGTCCTTGCTTCCTCTCTTGCTAGAGAAAGTACCTGCGGGGATTTTATGGAACGACCTATAGATATTATCCTATTTCTTAAAATCATTAGTAATTGTCTTTCTGTTTTCTGTTCTCTCTTTTCTTGTGCTCATTTGTAAACAGTAATCACGTTCAAATGCATATGTTCAAAAATAATCATTGGACATTTTCGCAAACAAAACACGAAAATAAAAGAAAAACATATAGTTTTTCACTTTTAAAGGAACATCTTTGTATTAACTTGAATAAGTATTTTTGTACAAAGAGACGAACATTCTAGTAAGAGAATTTCGTCGTAGAAAATGAAAACTGATATAAAGAAAAGAGAGCTATGTGAAATAATCCCACGGGGTTCCCACTCTGCTATAGCCTTCGTGTCTCTGAGCGTCTCATCCACTTGCAGCTTTGTCTGAATCCGATTGGATTGATTAGAATCGTTTGATTTTGTCAGCCGATACTAAAGGTTGTCTGTAAGGTGATCCAACGGGACATAGTCATATGCTTTTAATCACTAACTTTTTCCTGGACCTCCCTTTCGGGTTTTCGATCCATCGGGATACCCTTTTTTGCCCAAGCCGCCCTTTCAGGTTTTCAGCTTTTCGGGTGTACAGTTTTTTTCTTTTGTATTTTATCCCTAATTTTTTCCCGAACCCTTTTGGTTCATCGGGATGCCCTAATTTTTTCCTAGGCCAATCGACCTAGCGGGTCTTTATTCATGCGTAATATCTTTTAACTATGTTCACGTTTACAGGGTGCCGAAGGTCATCACCATCCATAGTGGTTAAGATCATTGCTCCACCAGAGAATATGTTTTTAATCACAAATGTTCCTTCGTATGTAGGAGTCCATTTTCCCCTGGGATCACCTTGTGGCAATATGATACGCTTGATTACCAAGTCACCAACCTGATATACCTGACGTCTAACCTTCTTTTTAAAAGCTTTGATCATACGTTTTTGGTACATCTGACCATGACAGACAGCTGTAAGCCTCTTCTCATCAATCAAGTTCAACTGGTCAAGTCAAGTTTGAATCCATTCATCTTCATTCAACTCTTCATTTTTTATGATTCTCAGAGAAGGTATTTGGACTTTAATTGGTAGGACATCTTCCATGCCGTATACCAAAGAGAAAGGAGTTGTCATTGTTGACGTGCGCATCGTCGTACGGTAACCATGGAGAGTAAATGGTAACATCTCATGCAAGTCCTTGTAGGTCACTGTCATTTTTTGTATAATCTTCTTGATGTTTTTATTTGCATCTTCTACAGCGCCATTCATCTTCGGTCGGTAAGGAGAAGAGTTATGATGTTGTATCTTGAATTGTGCACATAGTGCTGTAAACATAGTATTGTTGAGATTGGTACCATTATTTGTGATGATTCTCTCCAGGATACCGTACCGACATATGAGGTTCTGTTTGATGAATTTGGCCACAATGTTCTTGGTAACAGAAGCGAATGAAGCTTCCTCGACCCACTTCGTGAAATAATCAATGGCAACCAAGATGAAGAGGTGTCCATTAGAAGCTGTGGGTTTGATCTCTCCAATCATGTCAATGCCCCATATTGTGAAGGGCCAAGGAGCAGTCAAGACGTTTAGAGGAACCGAAGGCACATGTACTTTGTCAGTATAGATCTGGCACTTGTGACAAGTTCGTGAATGTTGATAACAATTCGCTTCCATGGTGGACCAGTAGTATCCTGCCCGTAGGATATTTTTAGCCATTGTGTGTCCACTAGAATGAGTTCCAAAGGTACCTTCGTGTAAATCAGCCATGATCTTTTCTGCCTCACTCTGGTCTATGCAACGAAGCAAAGTAGAGTCGTGGTTGCGTTTATAGAGGATTTTGTTACTGAGGAAGAATTTAGCAGAAAATCTTCTCAAGAACTTCTTATCATTGACTGAAGCTCCCTCCGGATACTCTTGGGCCTCGAGATACCTCTTAATTTCATGGAACCAAGGCTTGTCCACTACTTTTTCAGTATCAATCTCGTGATAGTGAGCTGGTTTATCCATCCTATCAATGGTGATCTAAGGAGCCTCATTATCCCACCTGATTTTAAACATGGATGACATAGTGGCTAGCGTGTCTGCTAGTTTATTTTCCTCTCGTGGAAAAGGCTCAAAGGTAATTTCCTTAAAATGTGGGATTAATGTCAACATATGTTCTTTGTAAGGGATGCGATTAGGATGCTTCGTGTCATATTCTCCTTTGATCTGACTGATGACTAAGGCTGAATCTCCAAATACATTTAAGGACTTGATTCCCAAATATATGGCAGCTTTGAGACCCATAATACACGCTTCATATTTCACCATATTATTGGTACAGTTGAAACAAAGCCTCGCGGTGAAGGGAGTATGACATCCTTCAGGGTATATGATCACAGCTCCTATGTCGTTGCCAAGTGCGTTGGAAGCTCCATCAAAAACCAATGTCCATCGGGATCCTTGTTCAGGTCTATCATATGGTATGAGTTCTTCACAATTGTTTACCAACATGATATCTTCATCTGGGAACTCGAATTTCATGGACTGATAGTCATCCACAGCCTGATGAGCAAGGTGATCAGCTAGCACACTGCCCTTTATTTCTTTTTGGGTAGTGTATTGAATTTCGTATTCAGTCAGGATCATCTGCCATCTTGCTATTCTTCCAGAGAGGGCGAGCTTCTCAAATATGTATTTAATTGGATCCATCTTGGATATCAATAAGGTAGTATGGGTTAACATATACTGTCTTAGCAGGAGAGCAGCCCATGCCAGAACGCAACAAGTTTTCTCGGGCAGTGAATATCTGGTTTCATAGTCGGTAAACTTTTTGCTCAGGTAGTATTATTGCATGATCTTTTCGGCCAGACTCGTCATGCTGCCCCAGCACACACCCCATTGAATTTTCCAAGATAGTTAGATACATGATCAAAGGTCTTCCCTCGAATGGCGGCATCAAAACAGGAGGCTCTTGAAGGTACTCTTTGATCTTGTTGAAGGCATCCTGGCAGTCTTCGCTCCAATCCAACACTTGATCTTTCTTCAGTAATTTGAAGATTTATTCACAAGTAGCGGTTACGTGAGAAATGAATTTGGCGATGTAGTTTAGCCGTCCTAAGAATCCTCTGACTTCCTTCTCGGTGCGAGGAGCAGACATTTCTTGTATTTCTTTTACCTTTGCAGGGTCCACTTCGGTACCTTTACCGCTGACCATGAAGCCTAGGAGTTTACTGAACCTCACTCCAAAAGTGCATTTATTCGGATTCAGTCTTAGTTTGTATTTCTTCAGTCTTTCAAACAGTTTCTGCATATGGTCAAGGTGTTCCTCTTCAGTTTGAGATCTGGATATCATGTCATCCATGTAGACCTCTATCTCGTGATGGATCATATCGTGAGACAGAGCTACCATGGCGCGCTGATAAGTTGCCCCAGCATTCTTCAACCCGAATGACATAACTTTGTAACAAAACGTACCCCACAGTGTGACGAAGGTCGTTTTCTCCATGTCCTTAGGTGCCATTTTGATTTGGTTGTACCCGGAGAAACCATCCATGAAGGAGAATACTTTATGCTGTGCGGTGTTGTCAACCAGAATATCGATGTGGGGAAGCGGGAAATCATCCTTAGGGCTTGCCCTATTCAAGTTTCTGTAATTCACACACATGCGTACTTTACCGTCCTTTTTAGGCACTAGAGAAACATTGGCGACCCATTGTGGATAGGAGGTGACGGCTAAGAATCCGTAGTTGAATTGCTTCATGACTTCAGTCTTGATCTTCTCTGACATTTCTGGCCGCATGCGACGGACTTTCTGGTTTACCGGAGGGCAGTCTTCTTTTGTCGGCAGACGATGGACCATGATATCAGCTTCGAGTCATGGCATGTCTTCATATGACCAGGCAAAGACCTCAACATAGTCATGTAGTAACTGAGTTAAGTGCTTCTTGACACTAAATTCCAGGTTGGCACCTACCTTGACTTCTTTCTTGTCCTCTTCGGTACCTAAGTTAATGGTTTCAACCGACTCTTTGTGGGGTTGTATGGTCCTTTCTTCCTATTGTAGTAACCTGGCTAGTTCCCCTAGTACCTCACAATCTTCCTCACCTTCGTCTTCGGCTTGGTAGATCGGATTTTCAAAGTCACAATAGGCCATAGCAGAATCGTTACCCATGGGATCCTGAGTGGATGTGGATCTGCATTTTGATATGTGAGTGTGTGTAAGAGCATAATTATCTTTGAATAAAAGGGTAGAAAAAGAAGAACAAAGAGCATAAAATTTTCATGCAAAAACGTCCATGATTTATTGATGACATATGAAGATGAAGTAACAACCCTCACAAATGGACCGTTGTGCCTCGGGTAAGACACAAGGTTTTAAAGTCTAAATTGTTTAAATATTACAAGTCTAAAAAATTTAAAAGACAATTACTCTTAAATAAAAGTAATAGGGACAAATTCTTTAGCCTCCCAATTGCTGAGTCCACCGCTGATGGTTGGGAAGATCCACTTGGACAGGTCATAACCATTATCATTGTCTTCCAGAGCATTGACTCCATGGTTGCTGATCCACAAAGGTGGTCCCCCGGCACGAGCACGATGAACAACTTTATGGGCTCCTGAAGTAAAACCCAAACCAAATTTGTCAGATTTGTAGGGAATATTCGGAAGTCGGACCCATATGGTACACCCAACTTCTTCGACTACTTCCTTGGCATCTTTCAGAGAAGCCATCTTCAGTGGAGGTCTGGTAACTTTTGGAGTCTTGGTAGTAGTCTTGGCTGCCGCGACTATTTGTGGGACCTCCTCGAAATGCTGACACGGAGTTTCGATGAACTCACCATCCATTTCTACGTACCTGAAAGAGTTCTGGTGACTGACCATATATTCCTCCTTTCCATGGACAGTGATGATTTTTCCCTTGATTGGGTACTTCAACATATGATGTAATGTAGCGGTGACGGCACCAGCGCCATGAATCCAAGGTCGGCCCAATAAACAGGAATAGGAAGGGCAGATATCCATCACATAGAAAGTTGAATCAAAGGTATGAGTTCCAACTTTGATGGGGATTTCCACCTCCCTGTGCACCATTTTCTTTGAACTATCGAAGGCCCTTACCACTATGTTGCTGGGGTTTAAGGTCAAACCTTCACAGTCTAGTCTATCTAGAGCCTTCTTAGGTAGCACATTCAATGATGAACCAGTATCTACCAGGACATGGGCCAAAGTAGTGCCCCTACATTCGACAGAGACATGCAACGCATCATTGTGTTTCCTATCTCTAGGTGTCAGATCAGCATCTGAAAAGCCCAAACCATTATCAGCTGTCAAACTAGCCATACAATCTTCGAATTGGTCAGCAGAGGTTTCCTATGGCACATGGGCAGTTTTAAGAAATTTCACCAAAGCCTTCGCATGAGCTTCGGAGCACAACAGTAAAGCTAGCATAGAAATCTTTGAAGGGGTCTGCCCTAGCTGCTCCACTACATTGTAGTCGCTTTTCTTTATAATTTTCAAAATTTATTCTATCTCCTTCTTGAAAGCCTCTGGGATAGATACTGATTGCGCCTTTATTTAGACAGGCTCAACCAAAATGCCTTTGCCCCGAGTCTCGGTTGACTTGGTGATAGGGGTGTCAGCAGGGGTAATCACAGGAACTGTAGTAGTAGTATCAGCAGGAAGAAAAGCAGGAATGATCACAGGACCAGTAACAACTTTCAGAGGAGAAATCTCAGGGGAGAACACTCTTCCACTTCTGGTTATTTTGCTGGTTTCCACAATGTTGCCAATGTCGGGGTCAGCCTTCTCAAAAACCGGGTCTTCATCAGCCAGCCAATCTTGCTTGACGCCGTGGTAGTAGACGTCACCCCCATAGTTCCAGGGAACAGTCATGTTTGAGGAGTATGGGATTGGCCCTGGCATAGTAATTATCAGTGGAGTCACCTTCGGAACAGATGTAATCCTAATGGGTCTTTTGATGGAGACCCTGGGAGGATCGGCAGAAATGGTTATTATTGAAACATCCTTGTAAGAAATGGTCGTAACGGGAGTCTTTTCAAGCAAAACCTCTTTGTCATCCATCAGGCGCTGGACACCTGCCTTCAATAAATGACAACCAGTCGGTAGAGATAAATAGAGGTGGCAACCTTCGCCACAGCCCGAAAATAAATCGGCCTTCAACAGGTACTTCTTGACGGTCAGGAGAGGAGTAACAAGTTCATCAACAACAGTAACAAACACATCATCTTCAACAGCGTTAACACCACGACCGTGATTGGTCATAGGAGCAGTGATAACATTTGGGATCTCAGGGGCGCCAAATTCAATTTCTTCTGCCTCGATAAGGTCTTGCACCTTGTTTTTTAAAGCCCATCAGTCGTTTGTATCATGACCTGGACTTTCTGAATGGTAAGCACAATGAGCATTTGGGTTGTAACGGGGAGAGGCAGTGTCAGGATTCTTTGGAGCTTCCCGCAAGGTTACCAGATTAGATTTCAACAAATGTGGCAAGACTTTAGACAGCATCATATTTATCCGGGTAAACTATCTTACCGGCCTTTCCGTTATAGACTGATTGTTCCTTTGTTGAGTAGGTGCAGGCTTAGATATCATGACAGCCCCTACCGCTGGACGGTGTTCAGTTCTGTCCTGATTCCTATGGTCATATGCAACACTGACCTCCTTCTTTCCGGTAAAAGGTTTCTTCATCGTGCTCGAGGATGCATCTCTTTGAATTTTGCCACTTTTTATACCCGCTTCTATCCGTTCATCGGTCATGATTAATTCGGTAAACCCAACCGAGGAGCTTCTGATCAAGTGTTTGAAGAATGGACCAGATAGCGTGCCTAAGAACATATCAACCAATTCTCTGTCAGATAGAGAGGGTTAGACCCTTCCCGCAAGATCCCGCCATTTTTGAGCATAGGTTTTGAAACCTTCACCTGTACCCATAGACATGGCTTGCAACTGTGTTCGAGTTGGAGCTAAGTCAGCATTATACTGGTATTGCTTGTAAAAAGCGGCCGCCAAATCTTCCCAATTGCGGATGTTGGTCCCTTCCAACTGATAGAACAAATCCAACTGCGTCCCTGACAAGCTTTCTTGGAAGCAATGCACCCATAGATTCCTATCGGCAGTATGGGGTTGAATTTTCCTGACGTATGATCTCAAATGCAGCTTTGGACAAGAGACACCGTCATATTTAGAGAAAGTAGGGACCTTGAATTTTTGCGGTATGACAACCCCTGAGAAAAGTCCTAGCTCTTCAAAATCCAACCCGGGTACCCTTTGGATCTCCATAGCATTGAGGCGATCTTCCAACAGTTTGTATTTATCATCAGCTAGAGGATACTGCTCTTTATAATAGTCAACCTCTTCTTCCTCTTCGGATTCTGGATGGTCAGTCACTTCCTTGTTTTTCCCTTCTTGATTATCCCCTTCACCCGATGATGTTGTGAAGTCTACAGTCCGTCTGGATGGTCCTCTGAACCTTCTTCCCAGATTCAAAACACCAGTTGATTTCTTCGCTTTCTTCTTCTTTTCTTTGATTAGCAGAGTTTTCAACTCCTCTTTTCCTTTTGCCATAGTCAAGAACATTTTTTGAAACTGAGCATTCTGCGCCTGAAGATCTTTTACTGTCTGTTCAATATCCATATCACTGAAATAAACAGTAGAAAGATAAGGAGACCTGTTGTAAGAAACTTGTTTGTGTTATGATGAATGAAGATGCATATGCAAATGATTTCAAGGAAATTAAAGATTTAAATTTTATTTAGACAAAAAAGGAACAAACGTTATATTAATAAATCCAAGTTTGAGTACATCATGCCTCTTTGGGCTTACAATGAAAGAAATAAAATATAAAACTTCTAAGACAAAAATGTTGAACGCATCCCCTTTGGTGCGATATAAGCGTTCAGACTCTGCTCTTCATGAAGCTGCTTGGTGTGCTCCATAACTTTCTTCTCACTGGCGTAGAATTGGGCTTCAAAAATGTCTCGTTCTTCCTTAAGCTGAATCCAATCCCTTTGTAAGTCTTCGAGAGAGGTGGGCATGTTGGGATGAAGGACAGTTTACGGGACATCTCCTTCAACAACAGGCTCTATGATAACTGGGAGAATAGATGGGTAAGGCATTGCGAGACTCTGAGCGCGAGCCCATACCCACCTAAGGTAAGGCTCAAGGGGAATGGAATTCTTGTGCCCCAATGTCCTACTGTCCACCTTGCTTAACATCCTCCAAGCTCGTATAAACCTCTGACGGTAGTCTTGATTGTCGCTTTCGTAGTCGAATACCACACCTTGGATGAGCGCGTCATGTGGACCATCTCTTCGTACGTACCCAAACTGTCGCAGAGCTAAGCAAGGGTTATAAGTGATGCCTCCCCTAATGCCAAGCAGAGGAACATTAGGGAATTCCCCACAATGATCGATGATAGTAATGTCCTCCAAGGATCGAGAACACCAGTGGACATTCGAATTCCTGAGTGACATCAGCCTATTGGACCACCTCAAACCTTTCTCATTCTTCACAATGGATCGGGGAAGATGTGAAACAAACCATTTAGCCAACAGAAGAGTACAACACATGAGGGTTTCTCTTCTTTTCATGGTGCGAGCATGGAGAGAATGCAAGATATCTCCCAACAAAGTAGGCACTGGATTGTAAGATAAAAAGATTTTAATAGCATTCACATCTATAAGTTGGTCAGGATTTGGAAATAGTACCAACACATAGACGAGAAGAGCCAAAATTTCTTCGAAAGCTTGTAAATCCAGGTTGTTCCAACAGTTTTGAGCTTTTTCCAGTAAGAACTTGGCTAAGAACCCTTTGACACCACTTCTTGTTTCCAAATTAGCCGTGACGTCGGATACTTGAAAGTGTAAAGCTCGGGAAACCTCTTCAAGGCTTGGGTCTCTTTTGGTACTATTGAAAGGTAGTTGATCGAGAATAGGAATTCCCAAGATCTGAGAGAACTCTTCCATAGTTGGTACATGCTAGTAATCGGGGAAGGCAAAGCAATGGTGCAACGGGTCAAAGAACTGGAAAAGCACCTTCATTATATCATCCTCAAAGCTCTAGGTAACCAAGTTGAGAAGTTGTCCATGTCTTTTGGTGAATGGAGAATTCACAGGGACCCTTGACGCTAACTCCTTGAGCTGAAAATGTACTCGTACAAGGTTGACTTGGATTGTGTTCCTGCGAGTATGAGTCATATCCTATAAAACAGAACAAAGATGAATCTCAAAATCCTTGAAATGGTTAGTCTGAAATGATATGGTATGATGTCATGATGTTATGTACAAGCATATGCATAAGTTAAATCAAACAAATCCTTAGGTTTAAGCTTGCATGAGGTTTTATAGGTAAGTACCCTCTTGAAGTTTGGTTGGCTCAACCTGTCCTAGTAATAGTAATTGGGTTCTAAGGGATCTCAATATCACTGATTTGTCTTCTCGGGCATTGTTCCAGCACAAGCCTCTTTCACGGCGACCGAAATATCCCAAAAAGCCAAACCTCAATGAGTGTAGTATCGAGTATCAACCAACTTCGGACTGCACCAAAGCCATTCATCTCACTATGTCCTAATGGCCAAGTTGGTCAAGTAAAGATTCTAAAAGTCAGTTAATGCTTCATGATATCACTCAGCGGCCCCGTATTCTCCTTAACTACTCAAGGGCTACTGGTACCCACAAATATGTCACACTAACGTAGCTATTGCTTAGACCGTGTCGGTATACCCCACACAGTTTCCACAATGTATTGCTACTTACCTATAAGGTATCCCAAATCCGGGTAGAGGATTTAAGCCCAAACAAAGAACCAAATTGTAAAGCATACAATTCAAACAAAGAAAGAAAGTAAAGGTGATCTAGACCTAAGGTAACCCCACTTTTAAGTTATTCCCCAGCAGAGTTGCCAGTTCTGTAACGTGGTGGGAGAACTGACTTGGGTTTTTTGTGTTTGATCGCAACTATGCGGATAGCAAGAGTTGCCACCAACTTTTCTTTTATCCAAAAGGAAAGGCTGAAAAGAACAGGAAAGACCTTTAGAGATTTTTTCTTGAGTTCGGAGGGGTAGGTTATGAAAAGGGAAGGTATTAGCACCCTTTTCATCAGTAGTTATCTACGGGATCTTAGTTGCTTTCTAGATCACTTGCTTTTGTTTGAAAATGTGCTTGTGGTGTGGGTTTTGAAAGTATTTCGAAAACGTCTTTGTAATGGTTCTCGTCTCTATAAGAACGCTTACAAAAAGCTTTGTCCTTTGAAAATGTTTCAAATGAGTGTGTTTGTGTATGAAATGTTTTTGTTGTAAGAAAGCGAGCAACTAGGAGCAATCTACCTACTCAAAAGGTATTTAAATTTTATTTTCCTCCTCCTTTATATGTTGTTATCTTACCATTTATTTGGTAAGAAGCCCCATCGTTGGATGTGAAGGGATAGGCGCGGGTCAATCGTATAGTCATAGAAGGCAACTTGTGAGACGCTTTAGCAATTTTTTGTAAGGGACTAGATCATTTTACCGAAGGCAACATCGAGGTACATCGAGGGACTATGATCTTTTTATCAAAGGGTCTTTTCTAAAGCATCCCACATTCGAGGGACATGATTGTTTTCCGAAAGGCAACAAAGCGGGATTACCCTAAGGGTGCTAGTGTGTAAGTGTGTTTGATTTACATGAATTTTGTCTTGATTAGGGTTATCTATTTGTTGATTTTATGTCTTTTCATACATACTCTAATTACTATAATTTATACTTGAAAACAATAAATTGCATAAATGTAAAGGTCCTATGCTATTACATCATTTAGGGATTGGGGTACAAGTTTACAAATGGGGGGTTGCAAGAATTTCAATCCTATTTAACCATTAGAACCATATTTAAATGTACAATATAAGAATAAAAAGGACTTATTTTGAAAGTGGTTTTTTGTCTTAATGAAAAAAAAATTAATTAATAAAAAGAAAATATTTTATGTCTTTTTTATATTAATAAAAAGCGTATTGATATTTGAAAATGATAAAAAAAAAGGGGAAATAATGAGAGATAGAATGAGCGTGCTGCTACAAGTAAAACAAAAGGGATCAGAAGTTCTGATGCCAGGCGCGCTGTGACTCAGAAAGAAACGTCAGTGGGAATCAGAAGTTCTGGATTGATACACTCTGAGGCCCTGCAAGAAACGTTAGAGGGAAAGAAAACAAAGGTTATGGGTGGTGTTTAGACAGTGAGCAAAATGTAAGAAGTTTTGTGTCGTGTTAAACAGTGGGTGAAAAGTCAGAAGTTATGTGTTGTGTTAGCAGTGAGTAAAAATTCAGAAGTTCTGTTACCGTATCATAATAGTGTAAAAACCTAGGAATTCTGGTGTGTTAAAACAGTGAGAAGAACTCATAAGTTCTGTGTTGTGCTAAACAATGAGTGAAAATATGAAGTTCTGTATTGTGTTAGCAGTGAGTAAAAAGTCAGAAGTTCTATTACCGTATCATAACAGTGTAAAAACCTAGGAATTCTGGTGTCTTAAAACAGTTAGAAGAACTCAGAAGTTCTGTGTTGTGCTAAACAGTGAGTGAAAATCTAAAGTTTTGTGTTGAAACAATAAGAAATCCTAGAAGTTTTCGTGTTAAAACATTAAAGAGAAACTCAGAAGTTTTGTGTTACATTTCAACTCTTTCCTCATATTAATCAGCATATCAGCAATTTATTCAGTTCTTAACAGCAAATCAAAAGCATAAAAGCACAGCAGTTTATAGAAGTTCTAATTCTAATTCTGAGCCTAGCTTTATTCAATAAGTCCTGGTCCATAGTTTTTTCTACTTATGCAATGATATGGACAACATCAATACTATGATATTTACATATTTAATGATGTTCTGAATGAAAAAATGCAAAGTCAGAAAGACTTACCTTGAATTTGGAACGTGTACTTGGAACTTGAGCTGCTGCCTTCAGGTGTTCTGGAATGGAACAGGAAATGTTATGTTCTTTGATTCAAAAGGAAGAATAAAGGTTTTGGTTTTGTTTGGGAATTCTGGATTTGTGAAGGTTTTACTGTTTTCTTTTCTCTCCTTGATGATTCTCTCTCTCCGAAAGCCAGCCCCTTGAACGTGTAATGGAGCAACTTATTTATAGATGGGTTTGCTGTGGTTTTGGGGGGGAAAACAAATGGTATTTTTAACCTTTTTGGCATACTGTTCCATTTCTTTTTAAACACAGTTTTGCATGCTAATTTAGTGCAATTATGGGGTTTGAGAAAAACACTGGCGTGGGCTGGACCAGCAGCACCTTGGAGTGTTGTGGTAGCTGGTGGCAGAACTGTACTACAGGAGTGCAGCAGGTTGCTCAAACGAGGTTTTGGGATTTGGTAATGTTCTGATCACAGAAGACCAGAGTGAGATTCGAAGGGTGAGGCTCTGATTGAAGCATAGAACACAGCCTCCATATGCTGAAGAGTCACATTCTGATTGATGAGTCATGTTCTAAACCATATTTTAAAATTCTGATTGCACTTGTGTGAAGGCTGACCCAGAAGTTCTGAAGTATCATATTCTCTTAACACTTAGAAAATTTTCTAAATGTTTAGAAATTTGATTTTTCAAAGTAAATTCTGACTTCTGATTTTTTTATGAACCAATTTCATGTCTTGATGAAATATAATTGTTGAAACTTGATTTTTGATCTAAAAGTCAAAGTTTTACTTTTCAGTGTGCTTTTGACCATTTTGCCCTTGTGAATGATTTTCTTTTGAAAATTATGGTTTGAGACTTGAAACTTGCCAGAAGCAAACCTGAGGGTCTAGAATGATCCTTTGAGAAATGAGAGGGCAAATTTTGGGGTAAAACAATAGCTTATGCTTCAAGGTAACTTAAAGTTCATGAGAGGAATTATCTGACGCATGAATTATAATTGGCTATTGTTGTGTTTGTCTTGAAACTGTGGAGGCACTATTTGTTAGGATCGAGGTTTGGTGTGTTTAGTGATCATAAGAGTTTGAAATATTTGTTTGATCAGAAAGAGTTAAATATGAGGCAAAGAACGTGGTTGGAATTTTTGAAAGATCATGATTTTGGTTTGAACTACCATCCGGGTAAAGCGAATGTTGTAGCTGATGCTTTGAGTAGGAAGTCTTTACATATATCAATGTTGATGGTCCAAGAATTGGATTTGATTGAGAAATTCTGAGATATGAGTTTGTTTGTGAAGAGACTTCTTTTGGGTGTAAGCTTGGTATGTTGAAGCTTACTAGTGGTATTCTTGACGAGATTCGAGAAGGATAGAAATCTGATTTGAGTTTAGTTGATCGATTGGCATTGATCAATCAAGGCTGAGGTGGTGATTTTCATATTGATGAGAATGGTATCATGAGGTGTCGTGATAGAGTTTGTGTTCTTGGTGTAGGAGATTTGAAGAAAGGAATTCCTGATGAAGGGCATCGTAGTTGTTTGAGTATTCATCCTGGAGCTACTAAGGTGTATCAAGACTTAAGGAAACTATTTTGGTGTCCTGGTATGAAGAAGGATATTGCAGAGTTTGTGTATTATTGTTTGTTTTGTCAAAAGTCTAAGATTTAACATCAGAAACCATCTAGTTTAATGCAATCGTTGTTTATTCCTGAATGGAAATGGGATAGTATTTCTATGGATTTTGTTTCGGGTTTTCTGAAGACTCTGAATAATTTTGATGCGGTTTGGGTCATCGTTGATAGATTGACAAAGTCTTCTCATTTGGTTCCAATTAAGATGGATTATCCGATGGAGAAGTTTGCTAAGTTGTATATTGAGAAAGTTGTAAGTTTGCATGGTGTTCCGTCGAGTATTGTTTCTGATAGATATTTGAGGTTTACTTCACATTTTTGGGAAGGTTTGCAAAGTGCTTTGAGTATGAAGTTGTATTTGATTTTGGCGTATCATTTGCAAACATATGGTCATACTCAGAGGACGATTCAGTCACTTGAAGATCTTTTGAGAACTTGTGTGTTGGAGCAAGGAGATAATTGGGGTAGTTAATTTCCTTTGAATGAGTTTACTTATAACAACAGTTTCCATTCGAGTATTGGAATGGAACCGTTTGAGGCTTTGTATGGTAGAAGGTGTAGGACGCCTATGTGTTGGTATGAATCTGGAGAGAGTGTTGTGGTTGGACCTGAGATAGTTCAACAGACTATATATAAGATTAAGATGATTCGGGAGAAGATGAGGACTTCTCAGAGTCGTTAGAAGAGTTATCATGATAAGAGGAGGGAGGATCTTGAATTAGAGAAGGGAGATTATGTGTTTCTGAGGGTTACTCCGGTAACTGGTGTTGGTAGAGGTTTAAAGTCGCGTAAGTTAATGCGCATTTTATTGGTTCGTATCAGATTGCTGAGAGAGTAGGTGAAGTGGCTTATCATATCCATTTGACGTCGTCACTTGCTAATCTCCATGATGTGTTTCACGTGTCTCAGTTGAGAAAGTATATTGCGGATATGTCTCATGTTATACAGTTAGATGATGTTCAGGTGAGAGATAACCTGACTATTGAGACATCACCTACGCGGATAGAGGAACGAGAGGTGAAATGACTTCGAGGTAAAGAAATCGCTTTGGTAAAACTGGTTTGGGTAGGACCGGCATACGGTAATGTGACTTGGGAGTTAGAGAGCAAGATGATGGATTCCTATCCTGAGTTGTTCGTTTGAGGTAATTTTCGAGGACGAAAATCTTTTAAGTGGAGGAGAGTTGTAACATCCCAATTTTTATTTAGTATTATTTAATTATTTAATTAATTATTATATTATATGATAATTAATTCAATTATATGTTTTTGTGACTATTTGAAATATTTGAATATATGTGTTATTTGAATATTTTGGTTTATGAGTGAGAATAGAAATAATTAAGAGTTGGGCTCATATTATGATAGAAATGTGAAGAATAGAATTAGGCCCATTAAAGAATAGGGTAGAAAGAAGAGAAAAGAAGAGAAAAGAAGAGAAGAGGAGAAAGAGGAAGGAAGGAAGAAGAAACCTAGAGTTTGACTCTTCAAGAGGTAAGGGGGAGAATCCTTATTATTATGGGTGTATATGGTATGCAATGGGTAGTAACATGCTAGGTGTGATTTGATTTTCAATTTCTAGATCTAAACTCTCATATGTTAGGGTTTGTGTAGAAATCTATAGATTTGATAGAAATTGATGTGTTAATTGGACTAGAATGAGTACCTTCATGTTAGGATGATGGATTATTGATAAAATTGGAAAACATGATGTTTTGTAGTGATGGGTAGTTTTTTTTATAAGAAAATAGTGTGGAAATTAAATTAAAATGCAGAAAAAATCATGTTTTAGAAGTTTGAGTAGACTCAAACTGAAAGGGGGGTCGACGCGAGACAACCCGCCAAGCAAGGAAGTGTTGTCACGTAGTTTTGCATCGACTCATAGTTCTTTTGCATCGAATCATTCTTTGCGTCGACTCATACAGGGTTTTGCATCGACTCATACAACAAGTTTTCTGGAAGATTTTGTAACAGCCATAACTTTTGAACTGTAATTATGTTTTAGGCTCTGTTCGAATTGTTAAAAAGATAATGCAATAACCTATAAGATAGAACTAGGTTTTTTGGAATTGGATGATTGGAATAATAGTTTGGGTATTATTTTTTATGTTTCATTAATGGATGATGAATGGAAATAACATGTTTTGGCATTGTTTGCTATATGTTATTGTGATGTGCTGAGTTGAGAATGTTATGAACATGACACTTGACTTTGTCTATGTGTATGTTGTGAATTGATGTTGAATGAGAATAACATGTTTTGGCATTTTTTTTCTATTCGTGATATGTGTGATTGATGAATGATAAATAATTACATTGTTGGTAATGACAACGTGATAAATGTATGTTTTGTGCAGTGGTTGGATAATTCATTTTGATGGATTATTGTGATATGAGGTATGAATAAGGTTTAGTGATAATCTTAATTTGCATATAATTGGTTATGTTTGCACATGCATACATGGGGAGATTTAACTTCGGTTGGTTACTTTGATCCTTGTGTGGAAATAGAAGCGGTGAACTATATGTTCATATTGGTGGGCTTTGGTCTTGTCCAGATCGTAAGCATGGCTCTGGTTCTAAATATTGAATCAGGAGCGAGGTGAACTTGATGTTCACGATGGTACCATATGCATGAGTCGCATTGAGTTGCATTGGAGTCACATTTGTTGTTATATGAGGTTTTGCTTTAAATGCATGATATGTGTGTGATAGTTGGTTCAACCGTGACTTTGGTGATCATTGCAATATATGTGATGATTGTGTGAATCGTTCTACTTGGATGTAATTATCTTGGTACTTGTATTGGTGAAGCCATGTTGTATAGATAATTATATGAAGTGTGATGAATTCATGGAATGTATGTGTATTATATACATTGTTTATATTATATATATATTCATAATGATGTGAATTCTCACTCTTCTATTGTAATGATGTTCTATGCGACATCGCGCAGGTACCGAGTATAACGGTGATACTTGCCAGGATTAGTCAGAAGAGCTAGATACTTATTTATCTGTTTATCCCTAGGTAGTGAGTCATTGCTCTGGTCTATGTAATACGGGGGAGGTTTTGAACTCATGCTTAATTGAAAAGATATTGTTATTTCTCTTATTTGAATTGTATGTTGAGAGTGTATGTTGAGTGGCCTCAGTGCTTAAGGATTTGAGATCCATGACTTGTTATGAGGATTTATGATTATAGTATGGGATATAATCATTATTATTATTATTATTTGAGTAAAGAATTATTCCACTGTGATGTGCATGATTTAGAAAACATGAAGTTTGAATATGTGTTATGTATTAGAACATAGTAACAGTTTTGATGATAAAAAACACTCAAAGAGCAATTATGCTCCCTAAAGTTGTATTTTGTTTTGCAGAGAAATTTTGATGGAAGAAGCTCAGAAGATGAGTTAAATAGCTATTTCAACTCTGATTCTAAACATCTCTTAAAGAAGTTCTAACGCTGCAAATAGGACTTCGTGTTTCTTATCCACAAAGCTCTGGAAATAAGCAACAGAAACTTTCATCTTCTGAAGCAAGCATGTTATGAAGCGTTACAAATCAATTATTACCATTTCAAAAGTAATGACTGGAAGAGAACAAGGATCTCTATTTTTGGAAAGCTCTTTAATTATCATTGAACAACATTCCAAAATCTCCCACATGCTTCTCCTATTTAAACAATGTTTGAAGGAGAAATCGTTTACGATTTTCATGCACAGTAATGAAGAAATCTTCATCATCCTCAAACGTTCAAAAGCAAAATTGTGTAAAACATCACTTGTCATGCTGGTTTATTAGAAAATATTTTTGTACATGTTTATTCAATATTGTTTAGTGAAATTTCTTGAGAAAACTGGATTATGGTTTAAACTCAAGAAGACTTTGACGGTTGTCATAGTAGCTTTGTAATCAAGTTTGATTAATAGATTAAGACCTCGTTGAGAGAGGCAAAATCACCTTGGCAGGTGGACTGGAGTAGTTTGAGTTCAAACGAACCAGGATAACCAACGTGTTCTTTTCTTTAAATTTTAAAAACCCCAATTCAAACCCTCATTTCTTGTGTTTTTCCATTGTTCAATTGGTATCAGAGCGCCTGGTTCGGAGTACAAGCACTTAATCGTGTCAAAAAAAGATCCAAGCTTAGAAAAACACTATGGTGGGACCAAGTCAGAACATCAGCAATGACTACCATGATGAGAAAGACAGAATCAGCGGCAAACCTCCAATCTTTGATGGTGAGAACTTCGATTAATGGAAAGAAAGAATCGAAAGTTTCTTTCTGGCTCATGACGTTGATCTCTGGGATATGGCAATTGATGGGTACATACATCCTGTTGATGAAAGCCGTCAGAAGATTGACATAAAAAGAATGCCAGATCATCAAAAACGAGATTTCAGAAATAATCACAAGGTCAGGAATATTCTCTTGAGTGTTATCTCATACACAAAGTATGAGAAGATCACAAATAGAGAGTCAGCAAAACAAATGTTTGATTTCTTGAGAATGACGCATGAAGGCAACATGCAAGTCAAAGAAACCAAAGCTCTTGCGCTTATTCATAAGTATGAAGCCTTCAAAATGGAATAAGATAAAACCATTGAAACAATGTTCTCAAGATTTCTAATTCTGGGGGCTGGGTTAAAAGTTCTGGATAAAGGGTACTCAACTGTTGACCATGTAAAGAAGATCATCATAAGTTTACCCAAGAAATGGAGACCCGTGGTCACAGCTCTTAAACTGGCCAAATATCTGAACAAAATCTCTCTCGAAGAACTTGTTAGCTCTCTAAGAAGTCATGAGATAGAGTTAGAAGAAGATGAGCCCCAGAAGCAAGGTAAGTCTTTAGCCCTTAAATCTAAATAAAATATGAATCGAAAGTTTTGCATGCAAAAGAAGAAAACTCTAGTGGGTCCTTATCAGAAGAAGACAAATTGTCTCTTCTCTCCAAAAGAGTCAATCAGTTGTGGAAGCACAGGCAAAGGAAGTTCAGAAATTCCAAAAAAACATGGAATCAGTCTGAACCATCGTCTGGATACAGAAAGTCTGAACCATCTTCTAGATATAGAAAGTCATGTAACAGAGACATTGTCTGCTACAAATGCAATGAACAAGGGCATTACATAAGCGATTTCCCAAAGCTTCGAAAGGAGAAACCTAAAAAGAATTTCTTTAAGGAGAAGAAGAAAATTCTCATGGCAACATGGGGTGACTCAGATTCTTCTGAAGCAGAAACAGGATTAGAAGATGAAAGAGTCAACATAGCCCTTATTGCCAACATGTCAAATGATACTGAATCATTTGGATCGGAATCAGACTCAGAGGCAGAAGAGGTATTTTCTAACTTTTCTAGATCTCAATTAGAAGAGATTATATCAGAAATTCTAGAAAGGTATCTGAAACTTCGAGTCATAAACAAGAACTTGAAAAAGTATCTAGTTTATGACTCTGAAGAAACTAAGAATCTGAGATCAGAAAACTATGAGTTGAAAGAAACAATTTCAAAACTTGAAAATAAATTACAAAATGCTCAGAATGAAACTGTCTCAGAAGTTCCTAGTAACTCTGATAAGATCAAAGAGGAATATGATCACAACTTAAAAAAATTTCTTGCCAAAAATATAGATAGAAGCAAGATGGCTTCAATGATCTATGGAGTTAGCAAAAACGGCAGAAAAGGAATATGATACAAAGGAAAAGTATCCCAACCTAAGAAATTTAAGGATATGGTCATTAAACACACACCCCTGTATTCTCACTTCACCTATGGGCATACACATGACATAAAGTATACTACTAATGCTTTTTCTGTTAAACCAAAATTCAAACAGAATTTTGGTAACTCTAATAAAGAAGGATCCAAAAAGATATGGGTACCTAAGGATAAAATTGTCTATGTTGAAGATATCTTTAACAGCAAGACTGAAACGCCAATCTTGGTACCTGGACCCTGGATGCTCTTGACACATGACGGGAAGAAAGCATATGTTCCAAATCCTGGAGCTTAAATCTGGAGGCTACGTAGGTTTCGGAGGCAATCAGAAGGGGAAGATCATTGGCTCTGGAACTATTGGTAACGGTACTTTTCCCTCTATAACTAATGTTTTGTTAGTAGATGGATTAATGCATAACTTGTTATCCATAAGTAAATTAAGTGATAACGGTTATGATATAATATTCAATCAAAAGTCCTGTAAAGTAGTTAGTCAGAAAGATGGATCTATCCTCTTTAATGGAAAGAGAAAGAACAACATTTACAAAATAAAACTTTATGAACTGAAAAGTCAGAATGTAAAATGCCTATTGTCTGTTAACGATGAGCAATGGGCCTGGCATAGAAGATTGGGGCATGTTAGTATGAGAAGAATATCTCAGATTAACAAACTCAATCTGGTCAGAGGACTTCCTAACCTGAAGTTCATCTCAGATGCTATGTGTGAAGCATGTCAAAAAGGCAAGTCTGCAAAACCTTCTTTCAAAACCAAAAATGTTATTTCTACCTTTAGACCATTAGAACTTCTGCATATATATCTATTTGGACCAATGAAAACTGCATCCATTAGTGGCAAGAAGTATGAATTAGTGATCGTAGATGAGTATAGCAGATGGACATGGTTAAAGTTCTTAAGACACAAGGACGAGTTACACTCTGTGTTCTTTTCCTTCTGTGACCAAGTCCAAAATGAAAAAGATCTTAGAATTGTTAAAGTCAGAAGTGATCATGGTGGAGAATTTGAAAACAAAAAATTTGAACTATTTTTTAATGAAAATGGCATCTCTCATGATTTCTCTTGTCCTAGAACTCCTCAACAAAACAGAGTTGTAGAACGAAAGAACAGAACTTTACAAGAAATAGCCAGAACCATGATCAACGAGACTAACATTGCTAAGAACTTATGGGCAGAAGCAATTAACACAGCATGCTACATTCATAATAGAATCTCCATAAGACCTATTTTGGATAAGACTCCATATGAACTGTGGAAGAACAGAAAGCCCAACATTTCTTACTTCCATCCATTTGAATGTACCTGTTTTATTATGAACACTAAAGAACATCTGAACAAGTTTGAATCTAAAGCACAAAAGTGCCTCATGTTAGGATACTCTAAATGCTCAAGAGGCTATAGAGTATATAACACGGAAACACGGATTGTAGAAGAGTCCATCAATGTCAGATTTTATGATAAGGTTGGCTCTTAAAAGTTAAAGCAAGATAAATCTTTTGCAGATATAGAAGTCCAATTTACAGGTACTGAAGACATTGCATCAGGAGTTTCTCACAAAGAATCATAGTAAACTCCAGAAGAAGATGTCACACACATTACAGCAACATCTGAAGAGCCTCTCTAGAAAAGACAATCTAGAAGAAGCTTAGCTCATCTGAAAGACAAAATCCTGGGAAAGAAAGAAGATCCAATCAGAACAAGATCCACATTCAGAAACTCTGAAGAATCTCTCATGGGATTAGTTTCTCTGAATGAGCCAACTTCCATTGACGAAGCTCTTCTGGACAATGATTAGATACTTGCAATGCAGGAAGAATTAAACCAATTCACCAGAAACAATCTGTGGGATCTGGTTCCTAAACTAAAAGGGTTCAACATCATTGGAACCAAATGGGTATTCAGAAACAAACTGAATAAACAAGGAGAAGTCGTCAGAAACAAAGCACGACTGGTGGCACAAGGTTATAGTCAGCAAGAGGGGATAGACTATACATAAACCTTTGCTCCAGTTGCTAGGTTAGAATCTATCAGACTTTTAATTTCTTTTGTTGTAAATAATGGCATCACTCTCTATCAGATGGATGTCAAAAGTGAATTCTTAATTGGTTAAATTGATAAAGAAGTTTATGTACACCAACCCCCTGGTTTTGAAAATTCAAAACATCCAGAATATGTCTTTAAACTAAAGAAATCACTATATGGTCTGAAACAAGCTCCCAGAGCTTGGTATGAAAGACTAAGTAGCTTTCTGTTAGAAAATGATTTTACCAAAGGGAAGGTGGACACAACTTTATTCTGTAAGCCATTTGAAAATGACATTATAGTCTGTCAAATTTATGTAGATGATATTATTTTTGGATCTACTAAAGCCTCTATGGGAAGAGAATTTGATAAGTCTATGCATGCAGAGTTTGAAATGAGCTTGATGGGAGAACTCAAGTTCTTTCTAGGCATCCAGATCAATCAAACTTTAGAAGGAACATACATATATCAAAGCAAGTATGTCAAAGAACTTCTGAAGAAATTTGACCTATCAGAATGTAAGCCATCCAAAACTCCCATGCATCCTACATGCATTCTGCAAAAGGAAGAGGTAAGTAAGAAGGTAGAACAAAATATCTATATAGGTATGATTGGTTCTCTCTTATATCTTACAGCTTCAAGACCTGATATTCTGTATAGTGTATGTCTGTGTACTAGATTCCAATTAGATCCTAGAGAATCTCACTTAACAGTTGTTAAGCGAATTTTCAAATATCTGAAAGGTACTACTAATCTTGGTCTGTGTTATAGAAAAACCAAAGAATACAAGTTAGTAGAGTATTGTGATGCTGACTTTGCTAGAAATAGAATAGAAAGAAAAAGTACTTCTGGAAGCTGCAATTTCTAGGAGAAAATCTTATCTCGTGGTCCAGCAAGAGGCAATCCACCATCGCATTATCAATATCTGAAGTTGAATGTATAACAGCAGCTGGATGCAGCACATATATGCTCTGGATGAAAAGTCAGCTTGAAGACTTCAACATATTTGAGAGTAACATTCTTATACTCTGACAATACTTCTGCTATTTGTTTATCTGGAAATCTTATTTTACATTCTAGGTCTAAGCATATAGAAATAAAACATCACTTCATTAGGGACTATATTCAGAAAGGAATTCTTTCCTTAAAATTTATTGACATAGACCATCAATGGATTGATGTCTTCACTAAACCCCTTTCTAAATATAGGTTTAACTTTATTCTGAAATATCTCAGCATGAAATTATGTCCAGAATAAGAGTTTTATTTATGTATTCTTTAACCCTCAGAATTTTATGTTTTTTTTGTGAACATCTGATCAATAATTCTTCAGAAGTTAAAAGGAAAGTTGTATCATGATCTATCTAAGAAGATTTGAATAGTTTCCAAACGGTTCATTTCAAATATAGAAGCTTGCAGTTCACAACATCAACATTAATCATATTCTCACAAGAGTTTCTTCTAAGTCTGAACATGTGTTCAAATTCTAAAGAGACTAAAGCGTTGATTGGATGCATTAAGACTCGTGTCGTATCAGTAACTATTTTATATCTCTACACCATGTCCCTATTTTCAGGAATTATTAATGCTATGTAATCATTTCTTTTCACTCTTTTATTGTAATTAAGTTTTCTATTTTTCTATAAATACACTACTCACTTTCACTTTCACTTTTTCACTCTCACTTCTTCTCTCTATTACCTGTGTTCAATTTTTTCTTCAAAAACCCTCAAAAATCTGTGTGAACAATAGCTTCTTCTCAAACTGCTCAAAGCTCTCAAAATGTTCCTGGCTCTTCTTCTTAAAAAGCAGAAAGGTATGAAGAACCCTCAAGAACACTCTTGACTCCCATTGATTCGCTGGAAGTTTTGTGTGAACTCATTGTGGACTTCGTCAGTATGAAGGAAAACATTACAATCTAACTCTTGGTGTTGAATTTCAAGGGTGGGCAAAGTATTTTGATCGTCTACTGGGTCCAGTGTTTCCAAGATTAGTTAAAGAATTCTGGATTCATGCTACTTCTTCAAATCATCAAATTACTTCTTTTGTAATGGGAAAGAAAATAGTAATCTCTGAAGATCTCATTGGGAGTTTGATATGTCATGGCGGCAGAGGTATTTGTTGCAGTGAAATGGCAGATAAATGCTCTGACCTACCAAAGATTTCAAAATATATTTTTTCTTCTGGACAACCTTCAAACAAAATCAAAGATTTGAAAGACTACTTCAGAATTTGATCAAAAATTATCATGGGCTACATCAACCACATAAAACCCACAAGTTCTCCAGACTATATCAACATTGATCAGCGGTATCTTCTGTACTTTATAGCAACCAAGGAAAAGGTCAATCTTCCTCATCTTATGTGTAGTTGTTTAGTTATTGGCTTGCATTTTTGGTAAAACCAGGTGTGTGTGTGAATGCCATGACTGATGTCATAACATTCTAGTTTAGTATGTACTGATTCATTAGGTACCTTTGCAAAAAAATATTGTCATACAGGTGCTGCTGTTTATAAGTGTGTATCTGAGCATTTTGCAAAAAGATCATATTTACCTAAATCAGTAGACAGGTTTTCAGATGTCATAACAAATGTTAAGACATCCTGTTCTAAACTAACAGTTATGCAGTTTGGGTAATTCTGAGTTTTTTCAGGATTATGACTCAGTCTTTCCAGAACAGAAAATGTCGTGGACTTGGGGTTAACCTAGCTCAACCCTAACCTGGTTAATAAAGTCCTGTGACCTAGTCTTAAGGTCAACCGGAATTAACCCTAGCTTTTTGTGGAAACCCTAACTAAAGATGCAGCTGCTATATATTCAACAGAGCTGCTGTTTTGGAAAGAATCCCTTTTTGACAGAAGATCATTTAGAAGCTGTATAGTTTTAACTATTGTAATCCAAGCAATTATCATTGTGATAAGTGACTTGGAATAGGTTTTAATTGTAAGGGTTGTGTATCACTCAAAGCTTTGAAGCAAGAGTGTTTGTATGTCTCTTGACTAAAGCTTTGAAGCAAAGTCAAGTTAGGTTTGTGTATCACTCAAAGCTGTGAAGCAAGAGTGTTTGTGTTGCTTGATTAAAAAGCTGTGAAGCATAATCAAGTGTATGTTTTGAAGAGTGTATTCATCAATTCATTAGTCAAATTGTTTTATGTATCACTGATGTGATTGAGGGGGAGTGAGTAGGAACTCAGGTTTAAGTTGTACTTAGATTGAAGTTGCATTGGGTAGGTCTTAAGTGAAGGAGATAAACTGGTTGGTTTATTCTTGAATTAATATCTCTTATAGTGGATTTCCTCCCTGGCTTGGTAGCCCCCAGAGTAGGTGTTGTTGCACACTGAACTGGGTAAACAATTGACTGTGTTCTTTACTGTTTTTGTATTTACTGTCTTATAGAAAGTCAGATACGGTGTCATAACATTGAACGTGACATTGAGTATCTGCAGCCAGAATTTCAATTGGTATCAGAGCAGGCACCCTGCCTGTATTACTGGGTGAGATCTAGGGATATCACTTTCTGGAACTATGGACAAAGAAGGAGTTTTTGGAAATAGACCACCCATTCTGGATGGAACAAATTATGACTACTAGAAACCTCGTATGATTGCCTTCTTAAAATCTATGGACAAAAAGGCTTGGAGAGCTGCTGACAAAGGATGGATCCATCCCACCATAACTGAGAAAGATGGGACAATCAGTCTGAAGCCTGAGGAAGATTGGAGTAAAGAAGAAGATGAGTTAGCCCTGGGAAATTCCAAAGCTTTAAATGCCTTGTTCAATGGAATTGATAGAAACATTTTCAGACTAGTACATCAATATGAACTAGCCAAGGAAGTTTGGGACACTCTCAAAACTACCCATGAGGGCACTTCCAAAGTAAAAATGTCAAGGCTTCAGATGTTGACTACCAAGTTTGAGAATCTAAAAATGATGGAAGATGAAACCATTCATGAGTTTCACATGAACATCTTGGAGATTGCCAACACCTCAGGAGCACTGGGAGAAAAGATGTCAGAAGAAAAATTGGTGAGAAAGATTCTCAGATCCTTGCCTAAAAGATTTGCAATGAAGGTAACTGCCATAGAGGAAGCCCAGGACATCAGCAAGTTAAAAGTGGATGAACTTATTGGGTCTCTTCAGACTTTTAAGATGGGAATCACTGAAAATGGTGACAAGAAGAACAAGAGCATAACACTTGTATCCAACACTGATGTTGAAAACAAGGAGGATGAAGAAGAAAATTTTTCAGAAGCTATAGCCATGCTTGGAAGACAGTTCAACAAACTCATCAAAAGAATAGATCCAAAGTCAAGGTCTAATGTTCATAACATTCCCTCTGACATTGACATTTCCAGCAGAAGACCAAGGTCAGAAGAGAAGGGAAATCAAGGCAGAGGAATTCAATGCCATGGTTGTGAAGGATATGGGCATATTCGAGCTGAATGTCCTACCTTTCTTAAGAAACAAAAGAAAGGAATGACTGTTACTTGGTCTGACTGTGATTCAGAAAGTAATTCTGAAGAAGAATCTGCCAAACTAGTTACTGCTCTAACTGGTGTTTATACCTCTGAAAGTGACACTAGTGATGAAGAGGTGACATTTGAAGAACTGGCTGATACTTACAAGAAATTGTGTATCAGAAGTACTGAAGTCTGTGTGCAGAATGAGAAACAATCAAAACTCATCATAAAGCTGGAGGCTGAAAAAAGGGCAAACCTTGAAACTATAAGTCATCTAGAAGGGGAAGTTCAATTGTTGAACTCACAACTGAATCAAATGACCAAATCTAACAAGATGCTGACTAATGGAACAGACAAATTGGAAGAGATCCTTCAGGTTGGACAAAATGTGGGAAATAAATCTGGACTAGGATTTATGGAAGCAAAGAAATCTGGTACAGATAAGAAGATCAGGCCTGATAAGCAAATGTCAAAACAGATGTCTCAACACAACTCTCAACATCAGGAACAGAGACATATGAAGAAAAGGTACCAAAGATGGAGATGTCATCATTGTGGGAGATATGGCCACATAAAGCCTTTCTGCTTCAGATTGCATGGATACCCTAATCAGAACTCAGGTGTCAAACCTAAGTCTAAAAAGGTACCACATTCTCCTAAATGGAAGAAAAAGGCTACTGCCCTGATAGCCCACACTTCCCTGAGGGTCTCTGCAAAGGAAGACTGGTACTTTGACAGTGGGTGTTCCAGACACATGACTGGAATCAAGAACCTCCTCAATAATGTTAAACCTCACACCACCAGTTTTGTGACCTTTGGAGATGGTGCTAAAGGTGAAATCAAAGGAGTTGGTAATTTGGACTGCCCTGGAGTTCCAAGTCTGAATGAAGTACTGCTGGTAAAAGGGCTGACTGCTAATCTCATTAGTATCAGTCAATTGTGTGATCTAGGATTCAAGGTCAATTTCTCAAAATCTGAATGTCTTGTAATTAATGAAAAACAAGAAATTGTAATGAAAGGAGTCAGATCTAAAGACAACTGTTACTTGTGGGAGTCTGAGAACACTAATTTCTCCTCTGTGTGTTCCATTGCAAAAGAAAAAAAAGAGGTGAAACTGTGGCACCAAAAACTTGGCCATCTTCATCTAAGAGGTATGAAAAGGATTATCTCCATGGAGGCAGTCAGAGGGATTCCAAGACTGCAAATTGATGAAGGAAGAGTTTGTGGTGAATGTCAGGTTGGTAAGCAGACTAGGATGTCACATCCAAAGTCAAGGCATCTGACCACCTCTAAGGTTCTAGAACTTCTTCATATGGATCTGATGGGACCAATGCAAGTGGAGAGTCTTGGTGGAAAAAGATATGCCTATGTGGTTGTGGATGATTTTTCCAGATTCACCTGGATTAACTTCATTAGGGAAAAATCTGATGTATTTGAAGTTTTTAGAGAATTGTGCAAAAGAATTCAAAGAGAAAAGGAAGGGTGTATTGTCAGAATCAGAAGTGATCATGGCAAGGAATTTGAAAACAACAAGTTTGATGATTTATGTTCCTCAGAAGGAATTAGTCATGAATTTTCTTCTCCTATAACTCCTCAGCAAAATGGAGTTGTGGAAAGAAAAAACAGGACCATACAGGAATCTGCCAGAGCAATGATACATGCCAAAAGACTTCCTATGTATTTTTGGGCTTAAGCTATGAATACAGCCTGCTATGTCCATAACAGGGTCACCTTGAGAAAGGGAACCTCATCCACCATATATGATCTCTGGAAAGGAAGAAAACCAATTGTGAAGTACTTCCATGTGTTTGGCAGCAAATGCTATATTCTGGCAGATCGTGAACAAAGAAGAAAACTGGACCCTAAAAGTGATGAAGGCATATTTCTAGGATACTGTTGTACCCCAAAATTTGCCCTCCCATATTCTTCAAGATTTGCCAAGTCAAAGCTTCAAAATCTCCCCAAGGGTTGCACAGTTCAAGGGCCTCCTAACAGTCAAAAACTAGGGTTTTGGTTCTGACAAAGAAATTGAAGTTTCCAAGGGTCTAATCAAGTCCCACATGCCTATAAACATGGTCAAGCATCCTCATACCAAGTTTCAAGACTTACAGCACAAAATTGCACAGTCAAAAACCCTAATTGCACTACAGTCAACTGCAGGGGCAAAATGGTCATTTGACAGTCAAAACTTCAAATTTTTGATCAACATCTCATTTTGAAGCCACAAACATCATTTGATCAATTCTTGATCATGATTCTCAAAGCTTGGCTCAAAAAGTCTCAAGATGCAAAAGTTTCCATATTTGGATAGTTGAAAAAGTCAACTGTAACTTGACCAAGGCATAACTTCCACATGGATTATCATAAAAATTCCATCCAAAGCTCATTTTGAAGAGAATGACATTTCCTACAACTCCTCTTCACACTTCAAGTCTAAGAAATTCTCTCACAAAAAGTTATCAATTTCAACATTATAGGTCATTTTCAAAAGTCAACAAAAAGGGACTTTAAGTCAAAGACCATAACTTGAGATTGGTAAATCAAAATGACATGGGACCAAAGGCATTGGTTAGAGGACTTCAAGACCTTTCCAAAATGTCCAAGAACATGAGCAAAGCTTAAAAATTGAGCAAGATATGCCTTGTGGAAGTTGGGAAATTTTTGGATATTTTGAAAAGTCAACTTTGCTTCAAATGTCTTAAAATTGCTAATGGGCCTCATTTTCTTCCAAGATTCATCATCCAAAGCATGTGCACGACCATTTGGCCCAAAGGGGAGTTATTCATCATTTTTATTTATTTATTTGAATTTTTAAATTGCTATTAATTCATTTAATAAAATAAATATGTGAAAAATACCAAGGCAAACTTTTTAAATCTTTTTATGCATGAAATATCCTCAAAATCTCGTGCATTATTAGATATGGAAAGGATCAAGTGATTTGGACATGATTGGTATCTAATATGCATGGAAAAGATTTGAAAGATTATGCCATGAAAATCAAATATCACTCCATCAATGCAAGGATTCTTTGGACCAAAAAACTCACCCCTAATCATTCCATACATAAGCCAGATGCTAACCCTAAAGACCAAGACCTAAAAGCTGCGCCAGAAGTCAAGAACAACTTTTGCATTTTTTTGAAAATTCCAAAACTAAAAACGTGATTCCAAGGCTTTTCAAGATCAAATAATCATTCCATTGCCTTCCTGAGACATCAAGGAAGCCTCCTGGATCAAAACCATCCATTCTAACGCAAAGAAAGGGTAGAACGATTGTGTCCTGTACAAGATTTTTTCCATATTCTTGCATCATGATTCATGCGTTATCTGCAATTTTTAATGTTTGGTTTATGTTATTTGGTTCATTCTGAAGCTAACCGTGTGTTTTAATTAAGTTTTTATGCATCATACATGATTTCACCATTAAAGCTAGCTAGGGTTCTTCAAGCTCCAAATTGGGCGTTTACGTATATGGTAAAATCAAGACATCTCAGTGCCATGGTTAAAATCAGGAAGCTTGGACGAACATAACTACCCTATCGCGCTCAATTTATACAGCCTCACATGTTAATCGCTATTTTGGAAAAGGCTGTATTTTGGGGGGGTTCAAAACCCCCGCTAATTCTTTTTATGTTTCAGGAAAAATACAAACAAGGAAGAAGAATATTAGGTGGCGAGCGATGGTTGGGTAGTTTGAATTCAACGCGCGTTTTTTTTATTTTTTATGTCACTAACCAAGTTTTCTCTTATATTATTTATTTGCCATTATATATTCAAAGCGCGTTCATAGTTCCATTGGCAAGGCGTTGGGTTGGTAATCTCTGGGACCTGGGTTCGAACCCCAGGTCCCCCTTCTTATTTCCATATTTTTCATCTAAACGCGTTTCTATGTAGCTCGTTCCCTGAAGACCATCATGCAGCCTCATGATCTGCCATGCCACACGTCCCACTGCATCCATCCAGTGGCCAGGATTCAGAGCCTATGATGTGTCTCAGTCAACGAAGCCACACGCTAGCCAAAGAGTCAACGAGGCCAGGAACTTAATGGGCCCAAATTGCTGGAACAAGACCTCCACTTGGGGTCAACACCCCCTAGGGTTTGTGTTTACTTTCTTTTTCTATCTTTTTATTATTTGTTTAATTTAATTATTTCCTCTCAAAACTTTAAATTAATATTTTCATAAAATATAAAAATAATACAAAAATCAGAAAAGACAAAAATTAAAATATGTTTTATTTAAATGTTATTTTTGTAAATAAATCTCACTAATTAATTAGGTTAAATTTAGGTTTAAATCTTAATATTTTTTCTAATAAACTTAAAATTTGTAGAATTAGGTTTTAATTATTTTTATCTTTTTCTTTTCTTTTCTTATTATTAATAATTAATTATTTATTTTTGTAAATAAAATTGCATTAATTAATTAGATTAATTTTAGATTAAATTTCAATGCTTTTCTTAATAAATTAAAAATAACTAGAATTAGGGTTAATTAATATTTTAATTTCATTTAATTCTCATAAAAATCCATAAATACAAAAACTCAAAAAATCTTTTTCTTTTTATTTTAATTTAATTAATTTAATAATCATAATTTAATTTCATTAAAAAGGGTCCAACGCCCTCGCATTCGATAATAATTCCAATTCGCGTATTTTATTTCCTTTCCTATAGTTGTTATGTAATTCTCCCAAAGCCGTGTAAATTAAACATTTATATTTCTCGCATCTTTATTTTATGTCAAATCGGGTCCTGGATTTAATTTGGCGATGTGGACCCGCGCCTTTGTAATAGTTTAAGAACTTTATATTTCTCGCAACTTTTTTAACTGTTAATAATTGCATGCAAGAATGAATGTCAAAATAAAAGCAAAAGCGTAGATCACCCATGACATGAACAAGACAAAATATCCGAAAACGACACACAAATCACACACCACCTCTAGGGTACGCCTCACTGTTGCCTTGCCTCTCGAAAGGTGATCGTCGAGTAGAGGATGTTTTAGTAAGTCCTCATGATCCGAGAACCTAGCATGAGGGTAGCTTCTAAGGTATCTTCCTATTGCTCCGGTGATCACCATGCCCCGAACCTCGAATTGACCCGAACACCTCCAATGGTGGTGCTACCTACCTCTCAATGGTGGGATGGCACTACCTTAAGGACATTTACACAGCCTAATTCCTTAGGGTAGGTGGATGACTCGTAGATACTTGCTCTAAAAAAAACAAATCAAAATAACTTTTCACACCGACACTTTCAAAAAAGCTTTCAAAACAACTTTTCAAACACTCTTGAGGACTGATACAAGAGTCGATCTGAAACCTTCAAAGAAACTTTTTAAAACCCACAGTTGAAAAGCAAACAAACCATTTTTGAAAACACAAGTGAGCAAGTATCTAAGAGCCCATGGATAACCATGGATAGAAAGGGTGCTAACACCTTCCCTTTCTATAACCTACCTCCCGAACCGAGAGCAATCTCTTTAAGGAATTTTTCTGTGCTTTTGTCCTTTCCATTTGGAGAAAATAAAAGACGGTGGCGACTCTTGCTTCCGCGACATTTCGCGAACCAGCGTTAAACAGTCAGTTCCAGATCCACCGATCACAGAACTGGCGACTCTGCTGGGGACCTAAACTTAAAGTGAGGTGTACCTTAGGGTAGTTCATAACTGTGTTTTCAATTGTTGTGTTTTGTTTGCTTTAAATTGTGGGTTGCATGGGATTTACATAGATCCTAACCCGGATCTGGGGGTACCCTGTTTAGGTAGCATAAGTTGTGAGGGACCTGTCCGGCGTAGACCGACATGGGTGAAGCAGTGGCTACGTTGGTGTGGCACCTTGGTCTGTACCGATATCCCTTGTGTTGCAACGAGGAGAATATGGGTCTTCTGAGGAGTCATTAAGAACCAACAGACCTTAGAACCTTAAATGACACAACTTGGCCGTTAGAACAGTAGCAGTATGCTACGCCCATTGAGACTAAACTCTCGTGATGGTTCTGGCCGCAAGAAAAGATTGCGATGCTGGAGTTATGATCGATTAAGGGTAGTCAATGATATTGGGATCCTCTAAGAACCCGGTTACTTTTGATAGGACAGGTATGAACCAACAAACTGAAAGAGGGTAATACCTAGACCCCATGCTGGCCTAAACTCTAAGGGTTTCTCTTGTGTGACTTGTGTGCCTTCGTACTTGACTACGTACATGCTTGTTATCTGACACATGAACTTCTTGCAGGATTTGTTCATGGTCCTTAATTAGGACTCATAACAAGGTTTACCGAGTTTCTTGCAGGTTTTGTTTTTGGTCCTTAATTAAGACTCATAACAAGGTTTACCGAGTTTCTTGCAGGTTTTGTTTTTAGTCCTTAATTAGGACTCATAACAAGGTTTACCGAGTTTCTTGCAGGTTTTGTTTTTAGTCCTTAATTGGGACTCATGACAGGTTTTACTTGAGTTTCTTGCAGGTTTTGTTTACAGTCCTTAATTGGGACTCATAACAGGGTTACTTACATTACCCCATGCATAACATAACATCATACCATTGCATACATCCTAATCCATTTCAAGGATCTCAAGGGGCTTGTGATGCAGGTCATGATGAATCAAACATCTAGCAAGGGGCAAAGAGGATTTATTTTCCTCTAGCCAAAGTTGTCAGAGGCTATGACCCACTGGATATGGTGAGCTTTGACACTTGAAGAAGGTTCCTCTAGCCAGAGATTGTCAGGGGCTATGACCCACTGGATATGGTGAGCCTTTGACTCTTGAAGAAGGACTCTCAACAATATGCAGTTCCTTCAATCAAATTACCGGATTCAAGTTTTAACAATTTTCTTGTTTACCCCGCGAGGTCCTTGAAAACATTGCATGCATATCATACACATCATTGCATTACAGGTATCCTTTTTGCAGGTCACTTACCTTTGTCGCTATTTATTTCAACAATGACTTCCCAACAAGGTAACCAGGACCTTCTTGCTCAAGAGACTCGGTTCGGGGAGATCCTCTTGAATTTATCCAAGGGGCAGGAGGAGCTGAGAACACTTCTCGTGGGGACTTTGGTCAGGAACAGTTCTGAGGATGAACGGTTGAAACACCTGCAAGTTGAGATGGATGTAATGAAAGCCCAGATACTGGGGCAGGTGACTGTCATTCAAGGTTTGGCTCAAAGACAAGAAGAGCTCGGAGTTCTCGTCAACCAACTGCTTCAGGGTAACCAACTGGGGCAAACATCCAAGGTTGAAGAGCCAGTCATCGTTCAACCACCTTTGAGACAAGGAGATAAGGGGAGAGCTCCTCAAATGGCTCCAGTGTCACAAATCCATCATCAACCTCACCGGCCTCAGCTAGACAAGTCCAGGAGGCAATTCACCCCGCTCAACATGTCGCTGTTTCAAGCTCTACAACGCCTGTTGAGATTGAATCTGATCACATTAAGGGCTCATCCCCGGAACCCCAACACAGCATCTCCTATCTATGATCCCAATAAAAGGTGTGCCTACCACTCTTCCTGTCCAGGACATGATACAAATGAGTGTTGGGCTTTGAAGAACAAGATCCATGACCTGATTGATAAAGGGGCATTGGAGTTCACACAAGATGGTCAGGCTGAGTTTTTCTACCATCCCTCCAAGACTCACCAGTTGAAGTAACAGGCCCTGAGAAGAAAAGACTTTTGCTCATTAAGATTTTCAAGTTGTTAAATTTCTTTTGTTCAAACATTTACTCATGTTAAACGTTGTTATTCCATTAATGCATCGCATATGTCTGTTTTGAAGCAATATATTCGTATTCATTATATGCAAATTATTTTCATATTTTTTCTGATGATCAACGCTCGATTAATAATGTTAAGCCTCTTGAGGGAGGATGACGAAAACGATACCACGACACTTACAGTATGCTTTTGAACAGACCCCGCTGATGAGGTACAGGCATTGTTTCAATTCCTAAACACTGGAGTTATAAGGATGATAATCCCTCGTCAACCCCTCTGAGCCAAAGAAGTAGGAGTTTTCCTTTTCGAAATTTAAAACCCTTAATCATAACCTGGGGCAGGGTAGTTCTCTCAGTTGATCCAAGTGCATAACGAATGGCACCAAAGAGGTCCTTACAAAACAAAAGACAGTGATGGTTCCGAACAATCATACAGACAGGCAGTCATTATATCTCAAAAATAAAAACCCAATAAGTCAAAACCTATGAAGGAGACTTACGAAACTGGGGCATCCCGCTGACTGTAATTCCAAAAAGGAAACAGCTCAGGCAAAAAACAGGGATAATGAAATCAAAAAGAAAGAGGTCCTACAAACCCTCAGCAAAAAAGAGATGACTGCCCATTCAAAATAAACTATCAACATCCGAACCATCACTGGTATATCAGGACAAAGATTCAAACAAGGTCTAACGCATGATCAACTGAGTTTAGGTTTGGAGAACATCACGAAGAGCGGGTGGGTACAAATAAAATTTGAGCCTTTATCCTTTGTTTCTTAAACCGTGAACCAGGCCAAGTTATAACCCTCAAAAGTCCTAGCTGAAGCATGGGTTAGTTCGAAAGCATACTGTTACGAAAGGTATCCTGACTCCTTAAGGCTCGCAATAAAATAACGAGTTGACATCATGTTTTACAAACATTCACTTGTTTTATGAAAGAGAATGCATTTTCAAAATCTTCAAGACAGACATAAGCTTTGCATTTTTAACATAACTTTGTTTGCATATGACTTTTTGTTTGAACAACAGGGAAATTCGCACGACGAATCCCTAATGAACAGAAGCACTTCCAATCAAGGGGCATGATATGATCATGGTCTATTATCTGGGGCAGTCTAATCAAGATTCGGAGAATCTCTCAAAGGCCAAATAGCCTGGGGCAAATCTCCGTCTGAGTCACTTGGGGCATTCCAACAAAGAATCTTGCCTGATCAAACACATTCTGGTGGCATGACAAAACACTTCTAGCAGGGGCAACTCCCTACATTCTGAAAGCACGGACATAGTCGGAAAATACTACGCAAAATCAAAGACCCGCTAGGTTGACACACCTAGGAAAAAATAAGGGCTTCCCGACGAACCAAAAGGGTTCGGGCAAAAATAAGGGATGAAATGGAAAAATCTGTACACCCGGCAAGTCGAAAACCTGAAAAGGCGGCTTGGGCAAAAATGGGTATCCCAATGGACTGAAAACCCGAAAGGGCGGTCCAGGCAAAAATTAGGGATCAAAGCGTACGACTATGTCCCGTCATCTTGTCACCTGCCTACCAGAAGTAGGTCTGTCCATCAACAAGCTATCAGCACCTCACAGGTCTTCCTCTCCCACTTCAAAAACAGGGGCAATGATGAGCCGTCCAAGCGATCTAATTGCTCTGTCCACAAGATATAAGGGATGTTCAGCTGAAGAACGCAACCATATATCTTAATTCCCCAGAGAGTGAGCCAGCAAGTCAGTTCACTCTCCCCAAGCAAAGTTACAATCAAACCTTAAGGAAGTTGGGTATCCTCCCGCAGATCTCAACCTTCCCCAGTAACATACATGCGTTCCTAACAAGCATCCCCGGCAGTCTTAACCTGAAGATTGTTCCCCGGCGGTATATCAAACATTCAATGGAGTCACTTCCTCGGTACAGTTCAAAACTTCCCCAGGAGAGTCCAATCCAGTTTCCCCAGGAAAGTTGGAATCCATCTCCCCAAGCAGTAAGCTTATCCCCAGTAGATTCTGGAAGTTTATTCTCGCAGAGCACGAACGCGTCTCCCGGCTTTATTCAAAGAGTTATTTCCCTACCAGGATATAACTGGGTTATCCTCAGCCAAAAGCCACAGAAAGATCATTCTCGGCGAAGTCTTCTTATCCCCAGCGAAGTCTATTAGCACTTCCAACACAACAAGGGTATCCCCGGCAAAATTACCATCAACATTTCAGCAAAGTATCTCTCTCCCCACAGAGTATTGCTTCCCAGCAAGATCGTTAGAGTACTTTTCTCCCCGCAGAGTAATCCATTCGCCAAGTTTATCCCCAACGGAGTTATCTTCTTCTACTGGTATTCTTGCAACTATCATCCCCAGCGGAAGCAAATATTCTTTCTTCAAACATCAACCCAGGAGTCAACTTCCCGGCACCCGTCAAGGATTTATTTTCCTAAGACAAAAAGATACATTCATAAACATCGCATTTCCATCATTATAGCATGCATATACGCATCACATCTTACCAATCTCATTTATGTTGAGAACATCATTGCTTGATCCATATCACGCATTGCATATGACTGACCTTTACCTTTCAGGAAAGATTCAGTTGAGTTCTCAGCTATATTTCAAGACCTAGACCGGTTCAGTTAAATCGACCCTAAGATTTTCCTGTTTCTTATCCAGCCAAAGGCCTTCTCTGGTTCAGTCAGATCGACCCTAAGATCTCCCTGTTTCTTATCCAGTTGAAGATTTCAAGACCTAGATCGGTTCAGTTAAATCGACCCTAAGATTTTTCTGTTTCTTATCCAGTCAAAGGCCTTCTCTGGTTCAGTCAGATCGACCCTAAGATCTCCCTGTTTTTTATCCAGTTGAAGATTTCAAGACCTAGACCGGTTCAGTTAAATCGACCCTAAGATTTTTCTGTTTCTTATCCAGTCCAAGGCCTTCTCTAGTCCAGCTAAATCGACCCCTAACATATTTTTCTAATAAAGACTCAGTAGAAGATATCCAAGATTCTCTCAATGATACTGTTGAGGTTGAAGTCGCCTATGGTTCTCTCCCCGTTACTGCGGAGGTAGTAATCATCCCCAGATTCTCTCAGCGTTACTGTTGAGGTAGAAGTCGCCCAAGATTCTATCAGCGTTACTGTTGAGGTAGAAGTCGCCCAAGATTCTCTCAGCGTTACTGTTGAGGTTGAAGTCGCCCAAGATTCTCTCAGCGTTACTGTTGAGGTTGAAGTCATCCAAGATTCTCTCAGCGTTACTGTTGAGGTAGAAGTCGCCCAAGATTCTCTCAGCGTTACTGTTGAGGTTGAAGTCGCCCAAGATTCTCTCAGTGTTACTGTTCAGGTTAAAGTCATCCAAGATTCTCTCAACGTTACTGTTGAGGTAGAAGTCACCCAAGATTCTCTCAGCGTTACTTTTGAGGTTGAAGTCGTCCAAGGTTCTCTCAACGTTCCTGTTGAGATAGTAATCATCCAAGGTTCTCTCACCGTCCCGTTGAGGTAGTAACCATCCCTGGTTCATTCATCACCGTTTGAAGCTCCAGATTCAGCTCCTGCAACCAGTCAGGACGCATCTATACAAAGATTTGGAAGACCAGCTCCCGAAACAGGTCAGGTAATCATTTTTCTTTTGCAGGTACGCAAGTTCTCGCTAAGGAATCTCTTACGCAACCAACATCCAGATGGCATCTATAAGCCCATCATCCTATCCATCAATCTCCAAATGGCATCTATAAGCCCATTCCACCATCACACTGCTACTATGTGAGCGCAAATTTCTAGGCACTCTAGTGTTCAATCATCTTCCACCTTCGGATTACGAAAGGCACGTCAGCCAATCTGCATCCTCAGGTCTAAGAAGATTGAACAGGGGCAACTGTTGTACCCCAAAATTTGCCCTCCCATATTCTTCAAGATTTGCCAAGTCAAAGCTTCAAAATCTCCCCAAGGGTTGCATAGTTCAAGGGCCTCCTAACAGTCAAAAACTAGGGTTTTGGTTCTGACAAAGAAATTGAAGTTTCCAAGGGTCCAATCAAGTCCCACATGCCTATAAACATGGTCAAGCATCCCCATACCAAGTTTCAAGACTTACAGCACAAAATTGCACAGTCAAAAACCCTAATTGCACTACAGTCAACTACAGGGGCAAAATGGTCATTTGACAGTCAAAACTTCAAATTTTTTATCAACATCTCATTTTGAAGCCACAAACATCATTTGATCAATTCTTGATCATGATTCTCAAAGCTTGGCTCAAAAAGTCTCAAGATGCAAAAGTTTCCATATTTGGACAGTTGAAAAAGTCAACTGTAACTTGACCAAGGCATAACTTCCACATGGATTATCAGAAAAATTCAATCCAAAGCTCATTTTGAAGAGAATGACATTTCCTACAACTCCTCTTCACACTTCAAGTCCAAGAAATGCTCTCACAAAAAGTTATCAATTTCAACATTATAGGTCATTTTCAAAAGTCAACAAAAAGGGACTTTAAGTCAAAGACCATAACATGATATTGGTAAATCAAAATGACATGGGACCAAAGGCATTGGTTATAGGACTTCAAGACCTTTCCAAAATGTCCAAGAACATGAGCAAAGCTTAAAAATTGAGCAAGATATGCCTTGTGGAAGTTGGGAAGTTTTTGGATATTTTGAAAAGTCAACTTTGCTTCAAATGTCTTAAAATTGCTAATGGGCCTCATTTTCTTCCAAGATTCATCATCCAAAGCATTTGCACGACCATTTGGCCCAAAGGGAAGTTATTCATCATTTTTATTTATTTATTTGAATTTTTAAATTGCTATTAATTCATTTAATAAAATAAATATGTGAAAAATACCAAGGCAAACTTTTTAAATCTTTTTATGCATGAAATATCCTCAAAATCTCGTGCATTATTAGATATGGAAAGGATCAAGTGATTTGGACATGATTGGTATCAAATATGCATGGAAAAGATTTGAAAGATTATGCCATGAAAATCAAATATCACTCCATCAATGCAAGGATTCTTTGGACCAAAAAACTCAACCCTAATCATTCCATACATAAGCCAGATGCTAACCCTAAAGACCAAGACCTAAAAGCTGCGCCAGAAGTCAAGAACAACTTTTGCATTTTTTTGAAAATTCCAAAACTAAAAACGTGATTCCAAGGCTTTTCAAGATCAAATAATCATTCCATTGCCTTCCTGAGACATCAAGGAAGCCTCCTGGATCAAAACCATCCATTCTAACGCAAAGAAAGGGTAGAACGATCGTGTCCTGTACATGATTTTTTTCCATATTCATGCATCATGATTCATGCGTTATCTGCAATTTTTAATGTTTGGTTTATGTTATTTGGTTCATTCTGAAGCTAACCGTGTGTTTTAATTAAGTTTTTATGCATCATACATGATTTCACCATTAAAGCTAGCTAGGGTTCTTCAAGCTCCAAATTGGGCGTTTACGTATATGGTAAAATCAAGACATCTCAGTGCCATGGTTAAAATCAGGAAGCTTGGACGAACATAACTACCCTATCGCGCTCAATTTATATAGCCTCACATGCTAATCGCTATTTTGGAAAAGGCTGTATTTTGGGGGGGTTCAAAACCCCCGCTAATTCTTTTTATGTTTCAGGAAAAATACAAACAAGGAAGAAGAAGATTAGGTGGCGAGCGATGGTTGGGTAGTTTGAATTCAACGCGCGTTTTTTTTTATTTTTTATGTCACTAACCAAGTTTTCTCTTATATTATTTATTTGCCATTATATATTCAAAGCGCGTTCATAGTTCCATTGGCAAGGCGTTGGGTTGGTAATCTCTGGGACCTGGGTTCGAACCCCAGGTCCCCCTTCTTATTTCCATATTTTTCATCTAAACGCGTTTCTATGTAGCTCGTTCCCTGAAGACCATCATGCAGCCTCATGATCTGCCATGCCACACGTCCCACTGCATCCATCCAGTGGCCAGGATTCAGAGCCTATGATGTGTCTCAGTCAACGAAGCCACACGCTAGCCAAAGAGTCAACGAGGCCAGGAACTTAATGGACCCAAATTGCTGGAACAAGACCTCCACTTGGGGTCAACACCCCCTAGGGTTTGTGTTTACTTTCTTTTTCTATCTTTTTATTATTTGTTTAATTTAATTATTTCCTCTCAAAACTTTAAATTAATATTTTCATAAAATATAAAAATAATACAAAAATCAGAAAAGACAAAAATTAAAATATGTTTTATTTAAATGTTATTTTTGTAAATAAATCTCACTAATTAATTAGGTTAAATTTAGGTTTAAATCTTAATATTTTTTCTAATAAACTTAAAATTTGTAGAATTAGGTTTTAATTATTTTTATCTTTTTCTTTTCTTTTCTTATTATTAATAATTAATTATTTATTTTTGTAAATAAAATTGCATTAATTAATTAGATTAATTTTAGATTAAATTTCAATGCTTTTCTTAATAAATTAAAAATAACTAGAATTAGGGTTAATTAATATTTTAATTTCATTTAATTCTCATAAAAATCCATAAATACAAAAACTCAAAAAAAAAATTTCTTTTTATTTTAATTTAATAATCATAATTTAATTTCATTAAAAAGGGTCCAACGCCCTCGCATTCGATAATAATTCCAATTCACGTATTTTATTTCCTTTCCTATAATTGTTATGTAATTCTCCCAAAGCCGTGTAAATTAAACATTTATATTTCTCGCATCTTTATTTTATGTCAAATCGGGTCCTGGATTTAATTTGGCGATGTGGACCCGCGCCTTTGTAATAGTTTAAGAACTTTATATTTCTCGCAACTTTTTTAACTGTTAATAATTGCATGCAAGAATGAATGTCAAAATAAAAGCAAAAGCGTAGATCACCCATGACATGAACAAGACAAAATATCCGAAAACGACACACAAATCACACACCACCTCTAGGGTACGCCTCACTGTTGCCTTACCTCTCGAAAGGCGATCGTCGAGTAGAGGATGTTTTAGTAAGTCCTCATGATTCGGGAACCTAGCATGAGGGTAGCTTCTAAGGTATCTTCCTATTGCTCTGGTGATCACCATGCCCCGAACCTCGAATTGACCCGAACACCTCCAACGGTGGTGCTACCTACCTCTCAATGGTGGGATGGCACTACCTTAAGGACATTTACACAGCCTAATTCCTTAGGGTAGGTGGATGACTCGTAGATACTTGCTCTAAAAAAAAACAAATCAAAACAACTTTTCACACCGACACTTTCAAAAAAGCTTTCAAAACAACTTTTCAAACACTCTTGAGGACTGATACAAGAGTCGATCTGAAACCTTCAAAGAAACTTTTTAAAACCCACAGTTGAAAAGCAAACAAACCATTTTTGAAAACACAACTGAGCAAGTATCTAAGAGCCCATGGATAACCATGGATAGAAAGGGTGCTAACACCTTCCCTTTCTATAACCTACCTCCCGAACCGAGAGCAATCTCTTTAAGGAATTTTTCTGTGCTTTTGTCCTTTCCATTTGGAGAAAATAAAAGACGGTGGCGACTCTTGCTTCCGCGACATTTCGCGAACCAGCGTTAAACAGTCAGTTCCAGATCCACCGATCACAGATACTCCTCAAACAGCAGAGCTTATAGAGTATTCAATTCCAGGACCAAAGCCATGATGGAATCAATAAATGTCATAATTGATGATTATCATGAGGAAATAGATGTCCCTTGTAATGTTGAGACATTCTTTGAGACTTCAACCCAACAGAATGATCTACCCAACACCACCACAATAGAATCTGAATCAAAGGAAGCTAGCAAGATCCCTTCCATCAGAATTCAGAAGGATCATCCAAAAGAGCTCATCATAGGAGATCCCAACAGTGGAGTCATTACAAGATCTAGAGAAATCATCTCAAACTCTTGTTTTGTGTCCAAAATGGAACCAAGAAATGTCAAGGAAGCTTTAACTGATGAATACTGGATTGGTGCAATGCAAGATGAACTGAACCAATTCAAGCAACATGAAGTTTGGGAACTGGTTCCTAGACCTGAAGGAACTAACATCATTGGCACAAAATGGATTTTCAAGAACAAATCAGATGATGAAGGAGTTGTCACCAGGAATAAGGCAAGACTTGTTGCTCAAGGATACACTCAGGTTGAAGGGGTTGATTTTGATGAAACCTTTGCACCTGTAGCCAGGCTGGAATCAATCAGACTCCTATTGTCAATTGCTTGTCTTCTGAAGTTCAAGTTATTTCAGATGGATGCGAAAAGTGCCTTCCTAAATGGGTACTTGAATGAGGAAGCTTATGTGGAACAGCCTAAAGGCTTTGTGGATCCAAATCACCCTGATCATGTCTACAAATTGAGAAAATCTCTATATGGCCTGAAACAAGCTCCTAGAGCATGGTATGACAGGTTAACAAAGTTTCTCTCAGACAAAGGATACAGAAAAGGAGGCTTGGACAAAACTCTCTTTGTCAAAACTGAAGGAGGGAAGTTGATGGTTGCCCAAATATATGTTGATGACATAGTGTTTGGAGGAATGTCAGAACCTATGGTTAAACATTTTGCTGACCAGATGCAGGCTGAATTTGAAATGAGTCTCATGGGAGAACTAACTTATTTTCTTGGACTACAAGTCTCACAGATGGAGGACTCAATCTTCCTATCTCAAAGCAAGTATGCTAAGAACATTGTAAAGAAGTTTGGTATGGAGAATGCCAGTCACAAAAGGACTCCTGCTCCTACTCATTTAAAGCTTTCCAAAGATTCAAGTGGGGTTAAGGTGGATCAAAGTCTGTACAGAAGCATGATAGGAAGCTTGTTGTACTTAACAGCCAGCAGACCTGATATTGCTTTTGCAGTTGGAGTCTGTGCAAGATACCAAGCTGATCCTAAAGTCAGTCATATCAATCAAGTGAAGAGAATTTTGAAGTATGTGAGTGGAACTTACAACTATGGGTTGCTATATTCTCATGGCTGTGAACCAACTCTGACTGGTTACTGTGATGCTGATTGGGTTGGTAGTGCTGATGATAGAAAAAGCACCTATGGAGGATGTTTCTTCTTGGGAAATAATCTGGTTTCCTGGTTCAGCAAGAAACAGAATTGTGTGTCTCTCTCTACTGCTGAAGCTGAATACACTGCAGCTGGTAGTAGCTGTTCTCAAATGATCTGGATGAAACAAATGCTTACTGAGTATAATGTCACACAAGATGTTATGACATTGTACTGTGACAATCTGAGTACAATCAACATATCCAAGAATCCCATTCAGCATAGTAGGACCAAACATATTGACATAAGACATCACTTTATCAGAGACCTTGTAGAAGAGAAGACAATCAAATTGGAACATGTTGCCACTGAGCTACAGTTGGCTGACATTTTTACCAAGGCACTTGATGCAAATCAATTTGAAAACTTGAGGGGTAAGTTGGGTATTTGCCAACATGAGGAATTGTAGCAATTAATTTTGCTTAAAACAAGGATTAAAGGAGTTATGCTTGTTAAGTTTGCTCTGATTGGGTTAAACTTATATTTTCCCATTTCCTTCATTTCTTTTAAGAAGTTGAATAGACACTCCTTTTCTTCCTTCCTCTTTCGTCTCATCATCAAAACCAAATCTCTCAATCAGAATTTTCTCTCTAGTGGCTATTGGTTTTCTAAGACTATCAAAATGTCTCAAACACCATCATCATCCAACACGACCATTTCGTCCTCTTCCTCTGATCAAGATTCTAGGGCAATCTCATCTTGCCTGGATTCTGAAGTCCTGGAGATCGCTCCTCTTAGAGAAGTGGAAACTAACCCCACCAAGGTCAAAGAGCTGAGAACAAGGCATGCATGAAGGTCCCAAACTACTGCCTTTGGTAATCCTTCTCATCCTTCTTCTTCTGTTCCCTCTGAAATTGCAAATAGGGAAGGGTCAGCCTATGTTCGTCAAGCAATAGCTAAAATTGTTACAAGAATTCTAAACGAGAACCACTTAGTTCCTGGCATTTCTGTTCCTTTAAATCAAGAAAGTTCAAATGCTGAAACAAATCCAGATGTCTCTAAGGATGTTGAGACATCAGACAAAGAGAAGAATGCTGACATTGCTCACAAGAAAAGGAAGAAGCCCGAACCTTCTGAGTCTGATGACAGTGCTTAAATGTTGGTGGATGGTGGAGTTGCTGTTTCATGGTGGAGCTTGCAAAGTGTGTTCAGTTTTTTGTCTTGTTATGTTACTTTTTCTGGATGACTGTATAAATTTTAAGAACATGTATCTTTGGCCCATTTGTGGCTAAAGAGGGGGAGATATATTTTGGTAGACTTTATTAGACATTCTATTTTTCTGCAGTCATATTTTTTCTGTTGCTATCTATCTCTGATTGCTTAGGGTCTTTAGCCAAAAATCTGCCAAAGGGGGAGTTTGTAGTTGTTTAGTTATTGGCTTGCATTTTTGGTAAAACCATGTGTGTGTGTGTGAATGTCATGACTGATGTCATAACATTCTAGTTTAGTATGTACTGATTCATTAGGTACCTTTGTGGAAAAATATTGTCATACAGGTGCTGCTGTTTATAAGTGTGTATCTGAGCATTTTGCAAAAAGATCACATTTACCTAAATCAGTAGACAGGTTTTCAGATGTCATAACAAATGTTAAGACATCCTGTTCTGAACTAACAGTTATGTAGTTTGGGTAATTCTGAGTTTTTTCAGGATTATGACTCAGTCTTTCCAGAACAGAAAATGTCGTGGACTTGGGGTTAACCTAGCTCAACCCTAACCGGGTTGATAAAGTCCTGTGACCTAGTCTTAAGGTCAAACGGAATTAACCCTAGCTTTTTGTGGAAACCCTAACTGAAGATGCAGCTGCTATATATTCAACAGAGCTGCTGTTTTGGAAAGAATCCCTTTTTGACAGAAGATCATTTAGAAGCTGTATAGTTTTAACTATTGTAATCCAAGCAATTATCATTGTGATAAGTGACTTGGAATAGGTTTTAATTGTAAGTGTTGTGTATCACTCAAAGCTTTGAAGCAAGAGTGTTTGTATGTCTCTTGACTAAAGCTTTGAAGCAAAGTCAAGTTAGGTTTGTGTATCACTCAAAGCTGTGAAGCAAGAGTGTTTGTGTTGCTTGATTAAAAAGCTGTGAAGCATAATCAAGTGTATGTTTTGAAGAGTGTCTTCATCAATTCATTAGTCAAATTGTTTTATGTATCACTGCTGTGATTGAGGGGGAGTGAGTAGGAACTCAGGTTTAAGTTGTACTTAGATTGAAGTTGCATTGGGTAGGTCTTAAGTGAAGGAGATAAACTGGTTGGTTTATTCCTGAATTAATATCTCTTATAGTGGATTTCCTCCCTGGCTTGGTAGCCCCCAGAGTAGGTGTTGTTGCACACTGAATTGGGTAAACAATTGACTGTGTTCTTTACTGTTTTTGTATTTACTGTCTTATAGAAAGTCAGATACGGTGTCATAACATTGAACGTGACATTGAGTATCTGCAGCCAGAATTTCATTATGTTTAATCATCTGAAGACAAACATCAAAGAGACTAGAGAAGAAGAAAGAACAAAGAGGGACCGGATACCTCTGGGCAGGCTTATATCAGATATTTTGACAGAAAACAAACAGGTAGAATATATGATTGAGGCTCAATAGGTCAGCACTCTGGAAGCATGTGCTGGTAAACCTCTGAATGCGAAGAACCTGAAGAAAATGAAGATCATTGAAACCATCAAGAAGTATCCAACTGTAACAACCAAGGAAGTCATTACAACGAGAAGAGTACCTCTGAATGATTTTCCTCTCTTCTCTCAAACAGATACCTCTCTAGAAATTATTGTCAGATATCTGGAGGCTTGTAAAACGGACGGGACAATTCCAGAAGTTAACATCTGTGATCTGCGAAAAGGAAAGCTGCTGGAGAAGGATCTTCTCAGAAAGTTCCCAAGGCTGCTAAGAAGAAAGGTAATTCATCTTTTATTTATGTTATGGAATCAGTTCTTTTATCAACATATGAAACTCCCTCCTCTCTAAAACCCATAGAAGATCCACCACCACAAACTTTGATGACTTTGACATTGAATTTGACCCCTCACTTACTCTAGAAAATATTCTGGACGAACCACCTTCTACCCATCTTAACCAAAATCAGCCAGAACTTTCTCAAGTTCTTTCTGATATTGATTAATTTGATCCTCTGTTCCAAGCTCCCCACTCAAAATCCAAACTTTAAAGCTCCCCCCTCGGAGAATCCAAATTTTGACTCTGATACCACAACATCCATTCCTGGAATTACTTGCCCTCTCATGGTCTCACAACCAATCACAATCCACGACATCCCAGATATTCCATCTCCCTATCATTCCACTCCACCAAAATCACCATAATAACCCATTGTTATTTCTGATTCTCCCTCTCCAATCAACCATCCAGAAGATCCCCTTCGCACCGTGATAGACTTAGAAGCTCTGGACAATCTTGTCTCATGCTCTCAAAAAATTGTCGTACCAAAATCAAAACCAAAAATCACCAAAGCAGATGTTGGTAAAAATTTGCTGATTTTTGAAACAAATACTTTAATGGCTTAACTCTCTGAAACTATCATGCTTAGAGAATCTAAATCCTGCCGCTTCTGATTCACACTAGAACCAGTTCAGAAAATGGTTCAATTCTGAGTCCCAGAAACTTAAGGAGTTGAGTTATGAAATTGCTCAACAGAACTTCTGTGATCATCTGAAATTCTTCAAGAATCAAGTTCTGCGTCACTGGGAAAAGAAACCTCTCCTTCTACTGGACAATGCCCCCTGGGAAGATCACCAGCCTTTAGAATATGATGAACCATCGTATGATCCTCTGCATCTAGTTAGGATTCAAGACAAAGGCAAGGAAGTTGAAGAAGTCATTGAGTCAGAATCAGCCACAGCTTACTCTGAAAAGGAGGTACCTTCTATTGATATACACTCTTCATCTCTGGTTCTGCAAACTCTGGAGGAGTTGAAGAAAGAGAATGCAGTGTTCAAAGAAAGACTAGACAAGCAGGATGATACATGCAAGGAAATCAAAGGGATGTTGGGAAAACAAGAAGAGTCAAACAATCAGATTAAGAGTTTGTTGGAAGCCCTGTTCACACGACTTCCTCCACCTCAATCTTAGTTTATGAAAAAAAAATTGTATTGTGTTCAGTTTTTTCTTTCTTCTGAATGTTTTTCTTGCAACCTTTTGAATACAAATCCTCTTTTCTTGCTTAAAATGTTTTTATTACTTTTTGATTCTTGACAAAAAAGGGGGACAACGTAAGATATTTCTAATATAACTGTATCGAGACACAGTCTCAAACATTTTGAATATCATAACTTCTTCTGTTTTTTTCTGAAAGCAAAACAGGAACTAACTTTGTTAAGGCTAGAATTGGACGCATCAAATACTCTTATCAGAACAAACTTCAGGAAAGTATTTCTTCTCTATCTGAGTACTAAACTCAGGGGGAGACCTTAAATGCCTTATGTTCTTCATATGTCAATTGAAATATCCAAGTTTTTTTCATCATCAAAAAGGGGGAGATTGTGATAACATAGTAAGAGTTTTGATTATAACAAACACTCAAAGAACAATTATGCTCCCTAAAGTTGTATTTTGTTTTGCAGAGAAGTTATGATGGAAGAAACTCAGAAGATGAGTTAAATAGCTATTTTAACTCTGATTCTAAACATCTCTTAAAGAAGTTCTAATGCTACAAACAGGACTCCGTGTTTCTGATCCACAAAGCTCTGGAAATAAGCAACGGAAACTTTCATCTTCTGAAGCAAGCATCTTCTGAAGCGTTACAAATTAATTATTACCATTTCAAAAGTAACGGCTGGAAGGGAACAAGGATCTCTATTTTTGGAAAGCTCTTTAATTATCATTGAACAACATTCCAAAAGCTCCTACATGCTTCGCCTATTTAAACAAAGTTTGAAGGAGAAATCGTTTACGATTTTCATGCACAGTAATGAAGAAATCTTCATCATCCTCAAACGTTCAAAAGCAAAATTGTGTAAAACATCACTTATGATAATGTTTTATTAAAAAACATTTTTGTACACGTCTATTCAATATTGTTTAGTGAAATTCCTTGAGAAAACTGGATTGTGGTTTAAACTCAAGAAGACTTTGACGGTTGTCATAGTATCTTTGTAATCAAGTTTGATTAGTGGATTAAGACCTTGTTGAGAGAGGCGAAATCACCTTGGTGGGTAGACTGAGGTAGTTTGAGTTCAAACGAACTAGGATAACCAGCGTGTTGTTTTCTTTAAGTATTAAAAACTCCAATTCAAACCCCCCTTTTCTTGTGTTTTTCAATTCTTTATTATGACCATGACCAGTATACATGTTTGAATTTCTTGGATATTTTGTGAATTTAATATGTGACGCCCTCTTTGAGATGCACGTTATTTTACTCTGATTATGCTATTTATGCTATGTGGGGTTAGGGGTGTTACAGAGGTCGCGCAATAGCAATGTAGGTGTAGTGCATGTTATAGAAATGATATAAAGTCATTCTCCGAAAACAATGTAACATTATGGTTTAAAACCAAAAGCAAAGTGATCAAGCACAAAGGCAAGGAGATTATATCATTACTTCAATTAAATTCTTCATGATACCTTGAGACAAACTTATCATAAATCTAAAGTACCTAAAATGATCAAATGATTATTTAGAGGTAGATTTCAAATTATGAAAGTTCATCAAGAACCAACCTAAACAAATTGAACAAGATGAATCCATCATAATCCAATTGATCAAAATAAAAAAAAGAAATAGATGAAGAGAGAGAGAGAGAGAGAGAGAGAGAGAGAGAGAGAGAGAGAGAGAGAGAGAGAGAGAGAGAGAGAGAGAGAGAGCAACCAAATTGAATCATAACATTAGATCAATTTATCATCAGTTTCAATCACTTCTCTTGGTGTATCAATTTGATAAACCTATCATCAATCCAAAGTACCAAAAATGATTCAAATGATCATTTCATAATATGTTTGAATTGATGAAGATTCATGCAAACAAAGTATCCCCCCAAACCCATTGATATTAATGAAGACTTTGATAAAACAAGTTATGATTCAAGTCAACAGAAGTCAAACTAATATTAAACGACAAAATAAACAAGTAAAAATGCATTAAAAGGATTTTAAATGGAAAATAAAATGAAAATTCAAATGAAGCATCAAAACATCAAATAAATGACTACAAAAATTATAGAAAATCTGAAATATTCTAAAGAAAAAGATCTCAAAAGTTAGGATCCAAAATGTTTTAAAAATATTAAAATAAAATTGATGAAATTTAATTAAAAAGAAAATAATGAGAAAATGATTAAAAAAAACAAAAAATGACTTTAAAAATCTAAAAAAAAACATATAAGGTAGAAACTAAATTTACAATTATAGAAAAAATTTAAGTGAAAAAGGTTAAGGGATCTATTTTTAATTGATTTTTGAAGAAAATGAAAATAAAAAAGGATTTAAAAGAAAAAGAAATAAAATAACTCAACGGCTAGCACGCGTGTCAGGTTTCAATTGGTTGGGGATTTGAATTTGACTCCCTATGGTGCGAAGCAACTTCATCCCTAACCTTAGAACCCTCAACTTAGCATGTTTATGAACTAGATTTTCAAGCTCAAACACTCATTGTGCAAGCTTCCTCGTCCTTCATCTCTCCTTGCTCAAGATCAATTTATTTGATCTGGGCAAGGTTAATTTGTAGAAATTCGTAAAAACCCTAGTAACTTAAGAGTAAAATTAAATTCCAAATATCAAAGATAAATTCCGGTTAGGTTAGGGGAAACACTCAGTGGAACAAGAGGAAGATGGTGGTAACTTGTTTGAGTGAAAAATAAACTCATATCCACCTTTCTCAAGTGAGCTTCAAAGCTTGAAAATGGTGGAATCAGGTTGAGTGTTTCAGGTCACGACTACCTTCTATAATGCCTGGGTTGGCTTCATAGGAGGCTGATGATGAATTATAGGCAGAGAAATTGAGTTTAAATAAAGAGAAAATAAGGGTTTGATCTTCTGGTTTTTGGTGGTTTTGAGCTTCAAAGTGACAAAGGTTTTTTGGCTATTCAAGCTTGATTTTCATTGCATAATGACTCTATATTTATAGGGGAAGAGAGTGGGGTTATGACTTGTGTGAAAATCGGATCCCAAGCATGTGAATTGAGTGAGAAATTTCTAGATCCAAGTGTGTGAGAATTTGGCACAAAATGTGTAACTCGCTAAGCATATTCAGGTCATTTTTCACTTAGTGGAATGATTTTTACCATCACAAACAAGTTTGCGTATGATTTGGTTATGGTTCAGACAAATTTCAGGTCACCATGTTCAGCCTTAGGCCAAATGAAATTCCCTCGTACATTTTTTGATTTTTCTTGAGCCAAATGTTCCTTTAATGACAAGGAAAACAATACAAATAGAACCAACTCAATTAGATGATTGATGACAAAATGAGAAGCTTGGAAAGTTGAAGGAAAACCACTGAAAACCAGGTCTGACATTAGGTCAAACATGTTATGAACTCACTTTGTGTAGAAATAGCCTTCAAGATTTGAGGTCCGTAGATGCATAATTGATGTTAGACCTCTAACTAAAAGTTGTAGAGGACATCAAAAGGGATATTTGGAAAAAAGAACCGCCCATAAAAGTCGAAAATTGAATGAATTATGGTCTTTGGGACATAGGCATGCCATACTTGACTTTTAGGTCAAATTTCTTTAAGTCCACAAAATGACCTATAATTAATTTAACACTTTGAGAACCTTAGGAGCATAATTGGCCTTTGACTTGTGAAGATGAGTTGTAGGGGACATCAAAATGAACCTTTTTCCCAAATAACAACTGAAAATTGTTGAATTATGAAGAAGTTGTGATATTTTGAACGTAGAATGATAAACTTGATTTTGGTCAAAATACCTTGAACCAACTTGCAACATTTGAATTATCCTTGCAATACAAATAACATTGATGAAAAATTTAACTCCAAATTCATGATCCTTGTTTGTTCTTTGATAAGTCTTGGAGAAACCTTGAGAATACTTGATGAAGAAGGCATGAAAATAAACACATGAACCTACTTTAAATGACTTGAAAAGCAAGAAATCAACTTGAACTTTCTTTGATCAAAAGGTGTAAAATGAAACTTGAGGAGAGGGTGACCTAAGATTATAGTTTATGCATTGATGAATAAGCCCTTGAGAATCCATGGTTGACCATCTTTGACCTTTAGGATTCAAAACCTTAATTAGATAACCACACTTGATCCTCTTGATTGAAAATCCTAACTTGCAAAATAAACAAAAGTAACAAAGCATGTTTTTGTATTTTGGTTAAGGTTAGTAAAGCATAAAATTATTAATCATAAAGCAAAAGGAAAAAACAAATATGCTTGGTGATCTCCCACACAACAAACCCAAAGATGGAGGGTTGGGAGGCTACCATGCTTGTGACTTTGATGAAGTGAAAATGATGTTATAGATGGAATCTTAAGAGTAAAAATTAGGGTATAACATTATGCATCATTAACATATGTGAATGTATTCTCACCCCCTGGTTGTTGAAAACAATACAAAAATAACATGTGGTACAGATATTCAGGTAGAGGCCGGGGAGCTTTAGTTATTGCATGTGTTGGAGGATGGCATAATTGTCCTTCTTCATTGCTTATCAATATGTGTTGTTTTAGTTTTCCGTGTGTTGCTCTAATAGTGTAACACTGGGTTAGGGATACCTTATTCGTTTCTAAAAGTTGTTTAATTGAAAGTTTTATAATTTAAATGAAGTGAATTTCTATTTATGAGACAATTCGAGTTATAAATTAAGTATTTTATTCTGCGTGTTTTATAAGTTAGGCGTTTGGGATTTAGGGTATTACATTTTAAAGTGAAACTATTCACATATGTTATGTCAAATTTACTGGTCTCTAAGTTGTTAATCATTTACTCTCTCGCTCATTTGATTCCTTCCAATATAACATCGTTGATTACTATACTATGGATATCATTATTCCTTCTCGATTTTGACATGACTCCATGGAAGCATATTAAATTTGCATCCCTTTCTTTTAAGCCAAAGAAATCTTGTTTTCTGGCACAATATGCTAAACTTAACTATGGAAAGATTAAACATATGCAAATAAATATTTTGAACATTCTCCAAATCAGAATCAAATATGCATTGACAAGTAAGATATGCAAAATGGTTTTATATTTTTTATAAGTAAAACATATTGTGTTAACGCGAGTACAAGGGGTAATTAACCCAAATACAAAATAGAGATAACTGAATAGAATGAAAGAACCAACTAGGGTTTAGGCTATGAAATACATTCTAAAAGACTTACAAGTTGATCCTTCATATGAAATACTAGAGGTCCCTTAGATCTTGCTCCAAACCAATTCCACGATACACTTTTAGCTATTGATACAATTTCAATAATACCTTTATGACCTCATTTAAAGAAGATTTTATTCCTAACTAACAATATAGACCAAGTAACAAATTTCCAAAACAAGAGACACAAATTCTTTTTTATCTTTCCTTTCATGAGATTTCCAAAGTCCTTCAAATGGTCCAAAATTCTTTTCAAGGTGTTGTATCCAAAAATTTGCCCTCTTTTCATACACGCATATTATTGGTTTTATGACTATGAAATAAAGGTATATTTATCAAGCTTCTTCAGGTTACAAGTGACGTTTATTTCGCCAATGGATGTTCTCAGAGTATTTTCTGTGCTGAAGATCGGTTCGCCGTTTTGCAATAATTCGGGGTTCAAAGATTCACAAGTCCAACCCGGCGCGTCATATTCAGGTGTTCTTATTCTAAGATATCTCTGATAACGTATTCTCAAATTTAAGTTCGGCTCAAGAGTCAATTCTTTAAAGAAGGTCTCCGAATGTGTGAGTTTTCTCGAAGAAATGTGGTGAAAAAGTGTGTTGAAAGTGCAGTTTTTATGCGCTAAAAAATTCATAACTTGAAGATCGTGGCTCGTTTTGAACCCTTTCCGATGGCCAAAATTCCATCTTGACGTTATCTACTTTTTCATCTCTCACGACTGAAAGCTAATTTCTATCAGAAGGTCTTCAAAAATGAGGATTTATCAAGTATTTTTGTACAAAAAAATTGTGACAGAAGTTTATTTGCGCCATGTTCAGGAAATCATAACTTGGTCGATTTTCATCGTATCGAGCTGGTTCCGGCACCAAAATTTCACAAATTAAGTTGGCTAAGTTTTCACAAGAGGTATTTAGTTTGAACGGTATTCAAAAGGCCTTTGTTTTTTTCTCAGAGTGCGCGTGACGCGCTGAAAATCCTGAATGCTGAATATTATTTCATCTGGGTCAAAACTTCGAAAATTCATAACTCGGTCAATTTTTATCGGATCGGGCCCATCATTTTACATAAGGTCACTGACTCAGAGATCTACAACTTTGCTTCCAAAGTCGAGACTGGGTTATGCTCTAATCAATACCAGTTTTTTATTGAAGAACGTGTCAGAGTCGACACTGGAGCCCAAAATAAGTTTGTCTGAGCTGAAACTTCAAATATTCATAACTAATTCACTGTTTATCCGATTGAGCCCATTTTTGGACAGGAGTTAGTTCTCGATGTCAGCTACATTTTTTTTCACATTTCAACTTCAAAAATTACAATTAAGCCCCTGCGATTTAGCCTGGAACGTGACAGACTCAAGTGAACATTGGAGGCCCAATTGCACATTCAAAGTCCATTTTTCTCTCTAATTTCTTTTATGTAATCTCTTTTTTTTCACACAAAAAGAAGACGAAAAAAAACCTTTGCTACAACGCTGTCAGAATATCAAATTCTTTCAAGAACCCTAAAACCTTTAAATCCTTATTACAAACCCCCATCTCACTACAAACAAGTCATCCTTATTACAAACCCACATCTCACTACTTCTCCAGTAAGGATAAAGCTGGTTTGATCTTCATGATCAAAAGGGCATAGAAGCATTCATCTCACTACTTTTCCAGTAAGGGTAAGGTTGGTTTGATCTCCATGATCAAAAGGGTATCATCATTCATATATGCCATAGCGGTTTTAACATTAAATTTTTTTTCCATATATTTGTTTATTTGTATTTCATGATATATAGTAATTTATTTAATGTGTTCATGAGATTCAACACTGCAGATTTAGACAGGTTCCCATGCGGGTTCATTACAGAACGTTGAGGCCAAAACACTAATGGCTAAAATAGAACAACCACCAATACATGACGAGGCAGACATCCTGAGAAGGTTAAGGGCGTGGGTTCAACAACCACCCCTATTGGTATTGGTTTTCTTCCTTTCTATTTATCCTTTTACCTATTTTCATTCTTTCTGTTTAAAACTTTTTTTTCATAAAACCTAATATTTTTCACAAACCTGTGATTTTTCCTCCTAAACTCGAATAATTAATTTTAGGTTTTAATTTAATTTTAGGTTTTTAATTTCATTGTTTGTTTTTGGTTTCTAACCAATTTGTCTTTTTCAATCTTAAATTCCCTTAACCACAAAACTTTTTTCACAAACCTTTTTTTTACAAAAAAACCTAATTTAATTTTTAGGTTAATTAATTTTATATTTTTTTAAACTTTTTTTCAAAATTAACCTTTTTTTATTAATTAAAATTAATTAGGATTTAGGTATTTTAATTAACTTTTTTTCAAAATTAACATTTTTTACTAATTAAAATTTTTTAGGTTTATTTAATTAATTATCATAAATCACTTTTTCATAAAAAATTACCAAAAACATTAACTTAGAATTTTAAGTTTTAAATTTTCCTTAATTTCTTTTTATTTATTCCTTTACATTTTAATTTCTAGAAAAATTGTATAGGTCGCATTATCAATGTAATAGCGTAGATTTATCTTTTCTCGCATTTTTTTCTAATTATGTAATTGCTTCTGGGATGTAATAGTAATTAGGGTTTTAAATTCCGCATCTTTATTTTCAGTCCAAGATAATTATGTATCTGCAAAAGCCTTGTAATAACTAGGACTTTAAACTTTCCGCATTTTAATTCCGCAAACTATAAACTGCTTAGATCTATGGCTAATAGGATTATATGGAAAGACAAACTGAAAACTAAAACGGTAGATCACCTTAATTGTGCAAAGATTAAATAACTGAAATCAAACACATGCACATGCTCACTCTTAGGGTATGCCTCACTTGGTTGCCTCGGAAAACAATGGTCATGTCCCTCGAACGTAGGGATACCCTTTGCAAAGACCCTCGATTAAAATCCTCATAAAGATCATGGTCCCTCGATGTCCCTCGAAGTTGCCTACGGTATATGATCTTGTCCCTCGATGTTGCCTACGAATATATGATGACAGTCCCTTCGAAATGCTAAGGTATCCTTACATGTTGCCTTCAATGACCATTACGTCCCTTTCGAATTGACCCTTACAACTCCAACGACGGTACTACCTATTTCCCAAATAGTAGGATAGCGCTATCTAAAGGAAACGAAAATAGAAACAATCTTTTTTCGAGTAGGTAGATTCTAGTAGGTACTTGCTCAAACCAAACTTTTTTCACCAAACACTTTTCAAACAAAGTATTCAAAAATATTTCGTAACACTCTTGAGGACAGAAATAAGGGTTAAAACGAAGTCAAACTTTTCAAAAACAAAGCACACACACAAGAAATTTTAAAAGATGAGCAAGTACATAAGAGCCCATGGAAAACCATGGATGGAAAGGGTGCTAACACCTTCCCTTTCTACAATCTACCCCCCGTACTCAGAAACATCTCGAAAAAGGTTTTTTCTGTTCTTTTTTCCTTTTCCTTTGATTGGATAAAATAAAAGTCGATGGCGACTCTTGCTTACCGCGACATTTTGCGAACATAAAACGCAAAATGCAAACCAGTATTAACAGTCGGTTCTGCCACCGTATCACAGAACTGGTGACTCTGCTGGGGAAAGTTATAAGTGGGGTATACTTTAGGATCTAGGTCATCATAATTGCTTCTCTTGATTGCTTTGTTTGCTTTACTTTTAAGGATTTTGTTTGGGGTTACTATAGATCCTAACCCGGATCTGGGGACACCTTTTAGGTAAGTAGCAATAGACTGTGAGGGAACTTTACAGCGTAGACCGATACGGTTAAAGCAGTAGCTATGTTGATGTGGCACATTGGTTGGTACCAGTATCCCTTATGGAGAAACGAGGAGAATACGGGTCCACTGCATGGTGTCGTTAAGCATCAACTGACCTTAGAACCTTTAATCGACCAACTTGGCCATTAGAAAGTAGTGAGATAGTCGGCCTCAGTGTAGAGCTGAGAATTGGTTGATACTCGATGCTACACTCATTGAGACCATACTCTCGGAATAATTTTGGCTGCAAGAAAAGATTGTGTGAGCTGAAACCATGAACGATGGAGGATGGTCAGTGATATTGAGATCCTCTAGAACCCGGTTACTTTTTTAGGACGGGTTAAACCAACTAAACTTCAAGAGGGTACTACCTTAAAACCCATGCAAGCCTAAACCTAAGGCTGTTTGTGTGACTTGTGTGCTTTCAACTTGAATTACTTGCACAGTTTTATTATATGACAACATGAATTCCTTGCAGGTTTTGTTTACAGTCCTTATCCAATAACTTGGATTTCTTGCCGGGTTTACTGCTTACATCACCTCGCACTTTTGCTTAAACGCATAGCATACACATCATAACATCATGCCTTAACATTTCCTTAACCATTTCAAGGATCTCAAGGGTTTGTGATGCAGGTTATGGTAAATCAGACGTCTAGCAAGGGGAAAAGGGGATTTATTTTCCCCTAGCCAATGTCATCAGAAAATCAAAACTCAATAACTTGAGTCAGTGGCTATGACCCACTTGAAATGGTGAGCTTGAATCTTGTAGAAGGACCTTCAACGATACGAAGTGCTTCAATCAAAGCGGGAAAATTTCAACTTCTGACATTTTCTTGTTTTTCCGCGAGATCCTTGAAAACATTGCATACATATATCATGCATATCATTGCATAACAGGTCTTCCAGTACAGGTCTCTCATGTTCTCGCTGTTTATTTCAGCAATGACTCTCAATCAAGACAACAGAGATCTTAAAACTCAAGAAGCTCAGTTCAGGGAAATATTCCTAAACCTATCCAAGGGGCAGGAAGAGTTGAAAACACTCCTCGCTGGGAACTTGGTCAAGAAAAGTCCTAAAGACAATAAGGACGAACGGCTGGAACAACTGCAAGCTGAGGTAGGTGCAATGAGAACCCAGATGCTGGGGCAGATGGCTCTTATCCAAGGCCTAGCCCTAAGACAAGAAGAGCTAAAAGCCATTATCAACCAACTTCATCAAGACGGATACAACAGTATGAAGCAAATAGTCGAGGTCGGGGACCAAGTCATTGATCAACCTCTAAGAAGACAAAAGGTTGGTTTGGGGAAGAGTGGACCTTTCCAAATTTCTACTACATCACGGGTCCAACAACAACCTCACCAAAAACAACAGGTTAATCAGAGTAAGCCGGATATGCCCAAAAGGCAGTTTACCAAACTCAACATGTTGTTGTCTCAAGCTTTGCAACACCTATTAAGGATGAATCTGATTACGTTGATAGAACCTCATCCTAATCCTAAGACTTCTTCCCCTAACTACAACCCTGATGCAAGGTGTGCATATCACTCCAACAGTCTGGGTCATGATACTGACGATTGTTGGAGGTTGAAATACAAAATTCAAGACCTGATTGATGAAGGAGCATTGGAATTCGCACAAGACGGTCAGGTTAAGTTCTTCTGCCATCCCTCCAAGGCATACCATCTGAAGTGACAAGTTCTCACAAGAAGACTTTTTGTTCATTAGAATTTTCAATTTGTAATTTTCTTTTGATTGTTCGAACATTTAGTCATGGCAAAAATTTATTATTTCATTAATGCATTCCATATGTCTGTTTTGAATCAATCCATTCGTATTCACTATTTTAAAAATGCGTTCTTATTTCCATTTGTGATACTCAACTCTTGATTAAAAACTCTAAGCCTTTAGAGGGAGGATTACGAAAATGATACCACAATCTCTACAGTATGCTTTTGAACAGACCCCGCTGACGATGTACAGGCATTGTTTCAAATCCTAAATAGTGGAGTTATAAGGAAGATAATCCCTAGTAAACTCCTTCGAGCCAAAGAAGTAGGAGTTTTTCCTTTCACACATATTAAAACTCTTAATCATAACTTGGGCAGGGTGGTTTTCTCAGTTAATTCAGAGGCGCCTTCAGTCATAATCTGTCGCTTCGTACATAATGAATGGCATGAAAGACGTCCTTCCAAAACAAAAGATGGTGATGGTTCCCTATAATCTTCAAGACAGACAGTCATTATCTTTCAAAATAAAAGCCCACTAAGTCAAAACCTATGAAGGAGACTTAAGAAAAAACACTGGGGCATCCCGCTGACTGTAATCACAAAAAGAAACAGTTCAGGTAAAAGACAGGGATAATAAAATCAAAAAGAAAGAGGTCCTACAAACCCTTAACAAAAAGAAATGACTTCCTATTCAAAATAAACTGTCAGTATCCGAACCATCACTGGAATATCAGAGCAAAGACTCAAACGGGATCTAAATGCACAATTAACTGAGTATAGGATCGAAGAATATCACGAAGAACGGGTGGGTACAAATAAATTTTGAGCCTTTATCCTTTGTTTCTCGAACCGTGAACCAGGCCACGTTATAATCCTTAAAAGTCCTAGCTGAAGCATGAGTTAATTCGAAAGCATATTGTTACAAAAGGTATCCTGACTCCTGTAGGACTTATTGTAAATCCTGAGTTGATATCCCATCTTTGCAAAATTCTATTTTACTAAAAAAAAACTGCATTTTCAAAACTTTAAGACAGACGTAAGCTTTGCATTCTTAAAATAACATTGTTTGCATATGACTATTTGTTCAACAGCAGAGAAATTCGCATGACGAATATCTAGTGAACAAAAACCTTCTCCAACGAAAGTGATCACCTCAAGTGGAAAAACGCTCCCAACCAAGGGGCACGGCATGATCATCGTCCATCACCTGGGGCAGTCTCTCCAAAAGTGCCAAATAACTAGGGGCAGATCTCCATCTGAATCGCTTGAGGCATTACGCATGCATTCTAGCAACGAATCATGTGCCATCAAGAAAACATTTTTAACAGTACTACAACGCAACACTATGGACAGTGACAACTCTCTACATCCTGAAAGCGTGGACATAGTCGGAAAATACTACGCATAACAAAGACCCACTAGGTTGACATACCTAGGCAAAAATAAGGGCATCCCGGCGAACCAAAAGGGTTCGGGCAAAAATTAGGGATAAAAAATGGAAAAATTTGTACACCCGGCAAGTCGAAAACCCGAAAGGGCGGCTTAGGCAAAAAAGGGTATCCCGATGGACTGAAAACCCGAAAGGGCGGTCCAGGCAAAAGTTAGGGATTTAAAACGTACGACTATGTCCCGTCACCTGTCTATCAGTGGAAGACTTATACCTTGATCAGCATTCATCAAGAGCACCAGAATTCAGATACAGTTCAGATACGCTACAGATACGGATGCTATTTTGATACTTATTCAGATTCATCTTTCAGATACAGTTCAGATATGATCCAGATACGGATGCCATTCTGATACTCATTCAAATTCAGCTTTCAGATACAGTTCAAATATGCTCCAGATACGGATGCCATTCTGATACTCATTCAGACTCAGCTTTCAGATACAGTTCAGATACGCTCTAGATACGGATGCCATTCTGATACTCATTCAGATTCAGCTTTCAGATACAGTTAAGATACGCTCCAGATAGGTATGCTATTCTGATACTCATTCAGACTCAGCTTTCAGATACAGTTCAGATACGATCCAGATACGGATGTCATTCTGATACTCATTCAGATTCAGCTTTTAGATACATATCAGATACGCTACAGATACGGATTCCATTCTGATACTCATTCAGACTCAGCTTTCAGATACTGTTCAGATACGCTCCAGATACGGATGCCATTCTGATACTCATTCAGATTCAGCTTTCAGATACAGTTCAGATACGCTCCAGATACGGATGTCATTCTGATACTCATTCAAATTCAGCTTTCAGATACAGTTCAGATATGATCCAGATTTGGATGCCATTCTGATACTCATTCAGATTCAGCTTTCAGATACAGTTCAGATATGCTCCAGATACGGATGCCATTCTGATACTCATTCAGATCCAGCTTTCAGATACAGTTCAGATACGCTCCTGATACAGATGCCATTCTGATACTCATTCAGGTTCAGCTTTCAGATACAGTTCAGATACGCTCCAGATACGGATGCCATTCTGATACTCATCCAGATTCAACTTTCAGATACAATTCAGATACGATCCAGAGACGGATGTCATTCTGACACTCATTCAACGCATGTTTCAAGTACAGTTCAGATACGATCCAGAGACGGATGTCATCCTAACACTCATTAAATACATGTTCAAGTACAATCACGACATAGATCCATCCATAAAATTTTCGCATGTACTTTTTCCAGCATGGTACAAGGGGCAGAGACAGTTGGAAGCGAATTCATTATCACATACACGCCTGTGATATTTATATTCCCCACAAAGTAAGGACAACCAAGGTCTGACCTCCGTATCCCCAAGAAGGAATTCCTTCCTCAGCAGGTTCCTTCAGAAAGCTGATATCTGCATTCCCCAGCCGAGTTTTATAAGCATGAGCAGTTTATAAAGCCATCTCCCGAGCAGAGTTTTTTCTCTGACAGCGGAAGCTCAATCTCCAACAGAGCTCTTCTCTCCAGCAATGGAAGTTCATCCCCAGCTGAGTTTATTTCTCCAAATCAACAGATCTTCCAACAGAGTATCTCTCTTCCCCAGAGAGTCATTCCCTCGCAGGATTATTCACTGACAAAGTCTCCTCCGGCAGAATGTTCTCAAGCAGAGTGGATGTAAATCCCCTAGCTAATCATCTTCGATCATTATCCCCAGCGAGAACGAAGAACTCAACTCCTTATACTCTCCAACAGCAGTCCAGGATTTATTCTCCCCTACCAGAGAATATCACAAGAACATTGCATATCCATACATCGTAGCATACGCATATGTATCATACAACACAATCTCATTTATTTTGAGAACATCATTACTCAATACATTAATACATCATGACATACAACTAACTCTTTACCTTTCATGGAAAGATACAATTAAGTTCTCGCAAGTTTTCTCTGGTTTAGTCAAATCGATACTAAGATTTCTATTCCAGTTCAAGCTATGAAGCCCGAAAATTGATCGGATAATATCTTGATTTCTCCAAAATACTATGAAGCTTGGAATCGACCAGATAGTGGTACATCTTAAATTCAAGCTTTGAAGCCCGGAAATCGACCGGAAAACAGCTTAATCCTCAGCAAGTTATTGTGAAGCCTGGAAATCGACCAGATAGCAATAAAAGATACCACGAAGCCTGGAATCGACCAGATAATGGTATAAGACGCTGTGAAGACTGGATCATGAACAGATAACAGCAAAGGACACTGAAGCCTAGGAAACGACCAGATAACAGTATAAGGTACTGCGAAGCTTGGAATTCGACCAAATAGCAGTTTACCCGGCCAATTACTATGAAGCCCGGAAAACAATCGGATATTAGTATGCCTTAAATTCAAGTTGAAGCCCAGATGCGACCGGATAACCACTTGGTTCCTTCTAAAGCCTGGAGCACGACCAGATAAGAATTGAGAAATTTCAAAGCCTGGAGCACGACCAGATAGCAGTTCATTTTCACCTCCTCAACTAAGATTTAATTCCCCAGTAGATTAACGGACAACTGAAGCTCCTAAAATTCTATTTCTCCCAAGACATAGACCAACATTCCTCAGCAGATTCCTCCTCAACGATAGGAACAAGAATTCTCATCAAAGAAATATCTCGGGAAATCAACATCTTCTAGATGGCATCTTTAAGCCCATCTCCGACGATTCTCCGTCATATCTTCCGGATGATATCTTTAAGCCCATCTCCGGTGACCTTCCGTCATCTCTTCCAAATGGCATTTGTAAGCCCATTCCCGATACAACCTACATAGTCAAGCATCATTGCAGACGAGTGCAAATTTCTGGACACTCTAGTGTTCAATCATTTTCCACCTTCAGATCACGAAAGGCAGACGAGCCAATCTAAATCTTCAGGTTTAAGAAGATTGAACAGGGGAAGCTGTTGTACCCCAAAATTTGCCCTCTTTTCATACACACATATTATTTGTTTTATGGTTATGGAATAAAGGTATATTTATCAAGCTTCTTCAGGTTACAAGTGACGTTTATTTCGCCAATGGATGTTCTCAGAGTATTTTCTATGCTGAAGATCGATTCGCCGTTTTGCAATGATTCGGGGTTCAAAGATTCACAAGTCCAACTCGGCGTGTCATATTCAGGTGTTCTTGTGCCAAGATATCTCTGATAATGTATTCTCAAATTTAGGTTTGGCTCAAGAGTCAATTCTTTAAAGAAGGTCTCCGAATGTGTGAGTTTTCTCGAAGAAATGTGGTGAAAAAGTGTGTTGAAAGTGCAGTTTTTATGCGCTAAAAAATTCATAACTTGAAGATCGTGGCTCGTTTTGAACCCGTTACAGTGGCCAAAATTCCATCTTGACTTTATCTACGTTTTCATCTCTCACGATTGAAAGCTAATTTCGATCAGAAAGTCTTCAAAAATGCAAATTTATCAAGTATTTTCGTACAAAATATTTATGACAGAAGTTTATTTGCGTCATGTTCAGAAAATCATAACTTAGTCGATTTTCATCGTATCGAGCTGGTTCCGGCGCCAAAATTTCAAAATTTGAGTTGGCTAAGTTTTCACAGGAGGTATTGAGTTAGAACGGTATTCAAAAGGCCTTTGTTTTTTGCTCAGAATGCGCGTGACGCGCCGAAAATCCTGAATGCTGAATATTATTTCATCTGGGTCGAAACTTCGAAAATTCATAACTTGGTCAATTTTTATCGGATCGGACCCATCTTTTTACACAAGGTCACTGACTCAGAGATATACAAATTTGCTTCCAAAGTAGAGACCAGGTTATGCTCCGATCAATACCAGTTTTTTATTGAAGAACGTGTCAAAGTCGACACTGGAGCCCAAAATAAGTTTGTCTGAGCTGAAACTTTAAAAATTCATAGCTAATTCACCATTTATCCGATTGAGTCCATTTTTAGACAGGAGTTAGCTCTCGATGTCGGCTACATTTTGTTTTCACATTTCAACTTCAAAAATTTCACTTAAGCCCCTGCTATTTAGCCTGGAACGTGACGGACTCAAGTGAACATTGGAGGCCCAATTGCACATTTAAAGTCCATTTTTCTCTCTAATTTCTATTATATAATCTCATTCTTTTCACACAAAAAGAAGACGAAAAAAAACCTTTGTCACAACGTTGTCAGAATATCAAATTCTTTCAAGAACCATAAAACCTTTAAATCTTTATTACAAACCCCCATCTCACTACAAACAAGTCATCCTTATTACAAACCCACATCTCACTACTTCTCCAGTAAGGGTAAGGTTGGTTTGATCTCCATGATCAAAAGGGCATAGAAGCATTCATCTTACTACTTCTCCAGTAAGGGTAAGGCTGGTTTGATCTCCATGATCAAAAGGGTATAATCATTCATACATGCCATATCGGTTTTAACATTAAATTTTTTTTTCATATATTTGCTTTATTTGTATTTCATGATATATAGTAATCCATTTAATGTGTTCATGAGATTCAACACTGCAGATTTAGACAGGTTCTCATGCAGATTCATTACAGAACATTGAGGCCAAAACACTAATGGCCAAAATAGAACAACCACCAATGCATGACGAGGCAGACATCCTGAGAAAGTTAAGGGTGTGGGTTCAACAACCACCCCTATTGGTATTGGTTTTCTTCCTTTCTATTTATCCTTTTACCTATTTTCATTCTTTCTGTTTAAAACTTTTTTTTTCATAAAACCTAATATTTTTCACAAACCTTTAATTTTTCCTCCTAAACTCGAATAATTAATTTTAGGTTTTAATTTAATTTTAGGTTTTTAATTTCATTGTTTGTTTTTGGTTTCTAACCAATTTGTCTTTTTCAATCTTAAATTCACTTAACCATAAAACTTTTTTCACAAACCTTTTTTTTACAAAAAAAAAAACCTAATTTAATTTTTAGGTTAATTAATTTTATATTTTTTTAAACTTTTTTTCAAAATTAATCTTTTTTTTATTAATTAAAATTAATTAGTATTTAGGTATTTTAATTAACTTTTTTTTAAAATTAACATTTTTTACTAATTAAAATTAATTAGGTTTTTTAGGTTTATTTAATTAATTATCATAAATCACTTTTTCATAAAAAAAATCACCAAAAACATTAACTTAGAATTTTAAGTTTTAATTTTTCCTTAATTTCTTTTTATTTATTCCTTTACATTTTAATATCTAGAAAAATTGTATAGGTCGCATTATCAATGTAATAGCGTAGATTTATCTTTTCTCGCATTTTTTTTCTAATTATGTAATTGCTTCCTGGATGTAATAGTAATTAGGATTTTAAATTCCGCATCTTTATTTTTAGTCCAAGATAATTATGTATCTACAAAAGCCTTGTAATAGCTAGGACTTTAAACTTTCCACATTTTAATTCCGCAAATTATAAACTGCTTAGATGTATGGCTAACAGGATTGTATGGAAAGACAAACTGAAAATTAAAATGGTAGATCACCTTAATTGTGCAAAGATTAAATAACTGAAATCAAACACATGCACATGCTCACTCTTAGGGTATGCCTCACTTGGTTTCCTCGGAAAACAATGGTCATGTCCCTCGAACGTAAGGATACCCTTAGCAAAGACCCTCGGTTAAAATCATCATAAATATCATGGTCCCTCGATGTCCCTCGAATTTGCCTACGGTACATGATCTTGTCCCTCGATGTTGCCTACGAATATATGATGACAGTCCCTTCGAAATGCTAAGGTATCCTTACATGTTGCCTTCAATGACCATTACGTCCCTTTCGAGTTGACCCTTACAACTCCAACGACGGTGCTACCTATTTCCCAAATAGTAGGATAGCACTGTCTAAAGCAAACGAGAATAGAAACAATCTTTTTTTGAGTAGGTAGATGCTAGTAGGTACTTGCTCAAACCAAACTTTTTTCACCAAACACTTTTCAAACAAAGTTTTCAAAAACATTTCGTAACACTCTTGAGGACAGAAACAAGGGTTAAAACGAAGTCAAACTTTTCAAAAACAAAGCACACACACAAGCAATTTTAAAAGATGAGCAAGTACCTAAGAGCCCATGGAAAACCATGGATGGAAAGGGTGCTAACACCTTCCCTTTCTATAATCTACCCCCCGTACTCAGAAACATCTCGAAAAAGGTTTTTTCTGTTCTTTTTTCCTTTTCCTTTGATTGGATAAAATAAAGTCGGTGGCGACTCTTTCTTACCGCGACATTTTGCAAACAGAAAATACAAAATGCAAACCAGTATTAATAGTCGGTTATGCCACCGTATCACACAAGGCATGTAGACAACTGAGCATAACTGATCCACTCCAAAATACTTTCACCAGACCCTAAACAAAATATACAGACTAGGTTGTGCACACCGCTAATAACCCCCTTTTTTTGGAAAATTCATCTCTTGTTTGCAGCCTATTCAAAAGAAGTCTCCAAGCAAATACTTGAATGTTGCTTGAGACGTTGTCTTTCTAAACTAGCTTTAGAGCACTAAACATATCGAATTCCAATTAGAAACTTGCACCTGAAATAATTTCTATCATACGACAAGCATCCTTAACCGAGTAACCTACTACATCGTGCCACCAAACTAAAGCATAGACTAAATCCGGATTTGGAGTAACATTAAAAAGAATATTTTGTAGTTCCTCACATTTACTCCATGTCGAACCTTCAAAATGATCATGATTGATCCTCACATTCCAAATCCAAACACCATTAAGCCAATGCCTTGAACCATTCACTTTTGATGTTAAGTCCTAGAGAATCTCAAATAAATCAGGAAATAGTCAATCCAGAGGAATTGAACCAAGCCATCTATGTCTCCAGAAGTAAATTTTTAAATCCTTTCCTAATTTAAAAATAATTCTATTTCTAAACCAATTTGGATCTTCCCTCTAAACACCTATTAAATCTTTTACATCTCTCCACCAAATTGAAGCCTTCTTACTATTTACAATCAAAGAAGGGTTAAGTATTTATCACTTGATATCTCCATACTTAAAATCTAGAAGGGGATTCCAAATAGAGTTATGCTCTGAGATGATTTTCCATGCCCATTTACTTAAGATGGATGGTTCATAATGCTTGACCCCTAAGCCACCTTCAACTTTTGATTTGCAAGCAGTAGACCAGGATACATAGTTTTTTTCCTCTTGTTCTCTTCACCATTCCATATGAAAGCGCGTTGAATCTTTATAACTTATTGGGAAACAAATTTTGCAACTTTTTAGAATGAGAATTAGAAGAGAGGGATGGAATTTAAAATCGTGTTTAAAAGAGTCACTCGACCTCCAAGAGAAATCATTTTATATTTCCAAGAAGAGAGGCAGTTGCGTAGCTTAAAAAAATTGAATCTCAACTCATACACCTATGAGAGTTGGGCCCTAATTGGTAAGCCTAGAAAAGTGAAAGGGAATGGATTGTTTTTCACAAGATGGGAAATTAGATGTTGCCAAAAAGAAATCATAATCAACATTAAAACCCAAGATTTTATTTTTATGAAAATTAACTGACAATCTTGATGCCATTTCAAAACAAATCATCACAATTTTAATTAACCAAATATTTCACCATAATGCTTTTCCCAATATGATTGTATAATCCGCGAATTGCAGTAGATAAAATTCAAGATTTCCAGACACTTTCAAAAGATGAAAACTAGAAAAACAAGCATTTATCAAAAGTCAACTAATGCCTTCGGCCACAATATTGAAAATATATGGAAATAAAGGGTATCCCTGGAGAAGACCCCTCCAAACTTCAAATTCCATGGTAGGTCTTCCATTTATCAAAACCGAGAGAGTTGGAACAAAAACAAGCTTGAATCCACTTAATCCAATTGCTTCCAAATTTTATGTGTTTAAGAACATAAAAAAGGTAATCGCATGACACAAATTCGAAGGCATTTCAAAACTTACTTTTAACACAAACATATGCTTCTTGTTTCTATAAATCCACCAATTTGTTAGCCGCCACCACTCTATAAAGCATGTTTCGATTCAGAATAAAAGTATATTGGCTTTCTAATATAAGATTTACAATAACCTTTTTCAATTTCCTAGATAGAAATTTAGAGATAAACCTATACACACTTCCTATCAAACTGATTGGACGATAATCATTGAGTTCTTGGTAATTTTGAATCTTTTGGATCAGGGAAATGAAAGCAACTGAAATGGCCTTAGGAAGATGAGTATGGGGAAGTAATTCTTTATCACAATCAATAAGACCATTTTTGATAATATCTCAGCTAACTTTGAAGAACCCCAAGCTAAAGTTGGCCAGACCCAGAATCTTATCAGACTCGGAACTCCAAATTACCTTTTTAATGTCTTGAAGAGTAAACAATACTCCATGGTAGAATTTTATTCTAATGATAGCTTCTTGAAAGTCACTCCCTCCAACTTAGGTCTCCTAAGGTTTGGCTCTTGAAATCTCTCCTTAAAGTGATTGAATGCAATAGTTTTAAAAACCTTTACATCCTCAATCAAAGTGTCTTCTGATTTTAAAGCCACGATGCCATTTCTTTTGAAACGAATTTTCATGCAGGAATGGAAAAACTTTGAGTTTTTGTCACCCTCCTTAATCCATTTGCATATGGACTTATGTCTGATAATTGATTCCAACAAATGGAGCATTTTACAAACCAAGTCTTGAGCGTTAATTATCTTTTCAGGGAACTCAAAGCATGGAGATACATCACCATTTTCCACCTTTTGATCAAGCAGATTAAGACCTTTTATTTCCTCTTCAACTTCTAAGTCTAATTTCCCTAAAACCTATGAATTATAGATTCTTGCATTACAATGATTAACAGCTTTTATGATGAAGCTTTCATCTCAAACATGCTAAAAGCAGAGAGTATATGTCCTGGGAGCATTATGTTTGATTTTTTTTAATAAAATAAACAACATTTTTACTTCGGTGTTATAAAAAAGTGAGGTAACACATCTATCAGTGAGCGTCATTTTTTATACATAAAAAAATAATAAACCTATTCTCTCAGTTTCTTTGGAGAACCAAGGTAATATAGCTATAAGGTATCTCGCTTCAAATCCCTGTTACCACATTTAAATTTTTTTTAACGATTTATCACTTGACGTCTTTTCCAGATTCCATGTTTTTCTTTGTTTATTAGTAACTCTCAAAATCTTTGTTATCAATAAACAAGAATAGGAAATAATAGAAAAAGGAAATATTTCATTGATAATAAAAAAACAAGAGAAAAGAGAAAACTATTCCATATATTCAAACTTCTCAGTCCACTCAACTTCACATTATTCCTAACTATCCCTAACTTAGAGAAAAGTTCAAAAAGAACTCTTCCATATGGTATGAAGAAAGTCATTTCCTCCCAAGAAATTCTTATCATTTTTCCTTCAAGAAGTTGAAAATGGTAAGAGGAAAATTAACTCTGACGTTGTAGATGAGGAAGTACAAGAGATGCTTGTAATACCAAATAAGTGTTTCCAGTTATTCCTCTCTTGGGGATAGATTTGCCACTAGAAGTTGAAACCAAAATTTTTCAATAGGGAGTGGAGAAGCATGACTGGTTGGCTTAACTTGATTGGCATAAATTCGATGAAGGTTGGTTGAGTAAACATTGTTGAATTGATAATGTTGAACACAACTACTTGTCTCTTGACAATTGATTGTCATAACGATCACGGATGGAGTAATGAAGAAATGAGAGCCATTGATATAGGACTGGATGACTTTATCATGATCAACTGGCACAACAGAGACATTCATCTAGAACTCTTTAACAATATTAGTGTATATGTGCCACGTAGAATGTGAAAGTAACCATTCAGCCTTTGTTTATTAACAACTTTCTTTAGTTCAAAATGGTCGAAATCATTGAAATCATAAAACTTTTCATTGATAACAAACAAAAGATTTGCATCCATTTTTTTAATAAAAAAGACTTTGAAACAAGGAAATAAGACACAAAAAGTCTAAAATAAAACATTGAAAATACAAAAAGACTTTGAAACAAGGTTTGAAGACACAAAGAGTTAGAAATGAGATGTTTAAATAGCTCAAAAGCCTCTTTGAAAATTCAAAAGGGACATTACGAATTGAATATAAATGATCATTGATATTCTATTGATATGATTCTAATGCATGTGCGCCACATTTTAATTAGTTTTTAAAACAACATATTACCTCAGATTTTTGCATAACCGAGGGGAAAAACAAAACTGGAACCTCTCTTTTTATTATTATTTTTATTTGTAAATTAAATGATCTAACCCGCCGGTTTTCATAATAACTAGGGGATAAGATAATCATATTTTACTATAAAAGCACTCCTTAAATAGATTTTACCCTAATCCTAACTCGTATGCATCATTATTTGGGATATATGCTTATCATTTTCTTTAAGAAGTTTGAAAAAGAACTCTATGATGGATTGCAAGTGCAAAAAAAATAGTTTCCAATGGTTGGAACCTATATCTCCTTTAGAGGTTGGATGCATTCAATCCATATAACATTTTCTAATATTTGGAATAGATAACTCCTCACAACTAAGAAGTTGGATTTGTTACAATATTATGTTTTAATATTCTGTGTAGGCATGGCAATAAAACCCATACCCGTGGGTACCCACCTGAACCCGCCCCGAAGTTGACGGGGAAAACCTACTTTGACTAGGTTTGGGTTAAGATTTGGGTTTTCCCCTATTACAAAATATGGGGATGGGTCGGGTAATAGGGACACTAGTACCCACTCCAAACCTGCCTCTAAACCCGCCCCGTTTATTTTATATGTACATTATTACTTATTTTTGATAACTTAGAATATTAAATATGTGGTCAATATTTTGATAATTTGTATTGTATTTATTATTTAAAGTGTTTGAAATGTATGTATGTAATATTTTGAGATTATTTTATTTTATTATTTATAATGTAATTTAACTTTGGAAAACATAAATATTTTTATTAAAAAAATTGATTTTACTAAATAGATGGTGGTTGGACGGGGATACCATAGCCCAACCCGAACTCGTTTGAGACGGGTTTGGATTTTAATTCTCCATCCTCGTTTAGGTTTGGGGCAGGGAACGGGGATCATTTAGGAATTTAGATTTTGGTTTGGGGCAGGTAAAAACCGTCCCTAACCTGCCCCGTTGCCATGCCTAATTTCTGTATAAACAATGTAACTTTAAAAAAAAAATATTTTGCACCTCAGTTTTCCTAAAAACTCAGGGGATAATTTAGCGTTAAAATTAAGGATATTTTTCACTATCCTTAATCAAATCCTCGACATCTATTTCATGACTATCAACACTCAAAACACTGTCATTAGTGATCTGAATGAAACATAAATAACTTCTATTATAAAAGCATTATAAATATAAAAAATTGATAAAGAAACCTCATGAAGCGCTTGAAACTATCCTCTACTTTAAGGTTTTCAAGAGTGTTTGTCATGAAGAGTTCTCTATAATGGATTGCAAGAGCAAAAAATTATTTGAGTTTAAAGTTTGTCTTCTTAAATATTAATTTGAGCAGAAAATCATTTATATCTAACTCCTTTTTTGTCTAACCCTTTTTTGTTCATATCAGGAACAAATGCAAGCAAAATACATATAAAATATTATGCACCCATCATTTGATCTTCTCTAGAATTATATGATTTGAAGATCTAAAATCTATAAGTCTTGGGGAAATTAATTTCTCTCTGTATAAACAATGTAATATTCTGGGTAAACAATGTTGTTTGTAAACAAATTATTTTATTAATTTTCTATGTAAACAATATAACCAGTTTTAATTTTTTTTAAAACTAATTTACCCCTCGATTTTATTGATAAACCGAGATATATGAGATGCTAGTATTGTAAATAATAAAAGTGCAGATGATGGGGTTCGAATGCATGCGCAAATAATTTTACCCCTTAGTGTTTTAAAAACTGAGGTGTTAAGTCGACACTTTTTATGATGCCCATTCGTTACCTCGCTTCTATAGCCGAAGTAAAATGTATTTCGCGTCCAAGGTTAAAAACACTTTTTGTAGTAGTTTCGGTCTTGTATTCATAAGATTTAACTTCTCTTTGAACACATACATTTAATTTCCTTGAATGTTTGATATTTTCCAAGTCTCTTCAACAATACTTAAAAAATTCGGATGATCAAGCCATGTTGAAAATAACTTAAAGGGGTTGGGCCCCTAGTTTGAAAGGTTGCCTCTGATCATGATTGGACAACGATCCAAGTTTTACCTTTTACCCATGAATTGGCCTTTTAAACTTCAATTATCTATTAAACCTTCAATAATAAGAAAACTATCAAGCTTTCTCATAGAATTTCCAGTTGCATTGAATCTCATAGATTTCCTCCCTAATGCTGATAAGTCTGCTAGTTCCATCTCAGTAATGAACTTGCTAAATTCAATTAACTCAATATTGTTTGAATGATCTCTACACCCTCTTTTTTCAGTAACCCTCTTGTTGGCATTAAAATCTCCTCGAAAACACCACTCACTTGTGGGAAAGAGTGGTTTAATATGAAATAATTCCACTCACATTCTCCTTTTGCGGATGAGGCAGCACAAATAGTTGATGTTGACCAAATAAATAATATAATCTTTCCATATAAACTGAATCCTTATGAATCCCTCTCTTACAAAACTGAAGAGAGTATTAAAAAGACCAGGTTTCCAAATGAGTAACATTCCTCAAACCTTCCTATAGCTCACTTGGTCGTCCATATTACTTCTCCACTTCCCCATAAAGAATGAACCAAAGATTAATCCACCACTTTCAATTTCGTTTCTTGAAGCATACAAAAATCCACCTTACTTAAAAAGATTAAATTTTGTATTGATTTTTTCTTGGTTAAATTTACACTCCCCCTAATGTTATAGGATAGCAAATTCATTTGACACCCAATTTGTTTCCATCCTTTGCTCTGAGCCTCTATTGATCTCAATTTTCCAGTCCTTTGATTTTAGCTATATTAGCACAATCATCATCCTCACCTCTAATGCCTAAATCAGATGCTTTATTCCAAATTTTTGACACCATCCCTATTCTTATTTAGCCCAAAATCTCGCATTTACTTGGATTACATGTAATCGGAAGTGGATTCACAACAAAGTGTTGATCCACCTAAAAATCTATCAAGTGAGGGTGAAGAAGAATGGGATTCCAATGAGATAGTTGGAACAAGGGATTTATTGGATTTAAGAGGAATTAAAGATGAAAGGTAAGAAGGTTTGACGTATGAGAGAGATTTGGGTATCAGAGGAATAGGTGTTGAGCTCTTTAGAAGTTTTTTGATGACTCTACCAATTCCCCCAAATTTTTGCATTTGTGTTTGGTTGGGTCACCATAGAGGGAGAACTTAAAGGCCCAATTACTTGACAAATATGCTCTTGTCTCAGTATGGATAGATGTAATGCCCCATACTATTTTTAGGATTACCGACTGACCCCACAAACTAACATGGATCTTTTTAATATGTTTTGTCCTCACTCACACGCTTTCTGAGAAACTTCCCAGAAGGTCACCCATCCAAATACTACTCCAAGTCAAGCACGCTCAACTATGGAGTTCTTATCTATTAGGCTACCGAAAAGAGGATGCGTCTAGTTGATATAGGTAGTACCAATTAATCCTTATAAGTCTTCCTTCAACCATGAAGTCTCTTCCTTGCACAGCCTCATGATCTCTCTCATTCTGATGTGAATTCGACAACTACTCATTGCTCTTTTCAGACTTGGGAGTGTCTCATTATCATGCCTCGTGCACCAAAAACCACTCTCATGCCCTTGTTGGCCTCGGGTGTTACATGCCCACCAGCTTCTGCTTGGTACATCCGTGAACCACATCGTACTGGGAGAGGTCTAGTTCTGATAACATTTGTAACGCCCTAGAATGCTTTCAGGATTATCGACTGACCCCACAAACCAACACGAGTCTTTTCAACATGTTTTATCCTTACTCACATGCTTTCCGAGAAGACTTCCCAGAAGTCCACTCATCCAAATACTACTCCAAGTCAAGCACGCTTAACTATGGAGTTCTTATTCGTTAGGCTACTAAAACCAGATTATGTAACACCCTAATTTTTCCCGTATAATTATAATTAAAAATCAGAGTAATTTAAAAACATTCATACAATTAAGATGCTACAATCATCAACATAAAACTGCTCATAAAATATGACATGTAACACATACAACTCTTTAATCTGAAGAGTAATACTAATAAGCATCAATATGTCTAACTTAATTTTTATTGCAGCGGAAAGCATCAAGAAATTATTCAATTACTTATTCAAAACGAATCAAGTTATAAAGTAATTATAAAGAATTTCGACATAAGAGATATCATAAAATCTCCAACAAACAAAGTAAAAACAACCAAACGTTCGACCCTCAGGGTTACATATCAGAGTAGAAGTCGACTTGAAAAAAGCATAATGAAGAGCACTCTCTTCTTCTCACATCCACACCTTCACTATGAATCATCTGCATGTTACCCACGTGGAGGAAACATTCAAACAAAAAGGGTGAGATATAACAATTATATAAAGCAATGCATAATAATAAATAAGTATCAGATTATTTCATGCATAATAACTCATTCCACCAATCACACTTCCATACAATCCAAACATACAACAACATAACAAGTATGCAATATAATGAAAATCAACACCATGACTCAATGCATGTGGTACCAATATGTGAACTCTTAGGTTCACTCACTCTCGATCCCCACCATAGGATCCGAGCACACCAAAATCGTTACCGTCACCATCAGTAATGATTCACCGATTCTTACATGGAACCAACTACTTGCACCCAATCCCCATCATAGGATGGAGGCTCACCAAAATGGACCACCGTCCAAACACTAATGATGCATGATACATAATAGACACGAAACAATAACAACAAGTACATTAACCTTTATATGTTGACCATCATACACCAAACACATGCTATAAATATTATACAACAGTAACTAATAATATATCAAGCAACAACAATGCATTCATGCATATTCCAAACACTGACACCATACCACAACATACAATTACACACCTTACAATATAATTACACATAATTTAAATTATTTCTATAAACATGAAACTATTTTTAAACCAAAGTACATTGTCTTAGATCTCTATAACTTCAAATGGCGCGTAAATCGGACACCTGAAACTCAAGATATGAATTTCTAAGGTTTTGTAAAAATCCTGTCAGAACAGTGGTAATCTATTACACCATAACCCGTAATCGATTACACACACTCAGAGTATCCTGAATATTCAATTTTTTTGCAATGGTAATCGGTTACACTGAAAGTGGTAACCGATTACGCCCTTCCCAAAACCCCATTTTTTTTACAAATTTTGCATGTGTAATCGGTTACGCCATACCTGGTAACTGATTACACTCACGAAAAATCCCATTTTGAAAGGCTATCGCAGTTGTAACTGATTATGCCACTCCCCATAATTGATTACCACTATGATAGTAGCAGATTTTCTGCTATGTCAGTGTACGAAAATCAGTCACATCCCAATTCCAAAATCCCAATTTTTATGAAATATTGTGTATTAAAATTCTATAGGTCCAGTCTCATCAACATACAACATCTTAAACATTCACCAAATACCAATTCATCCAACATACAAACAACTCATTATCATACATCAATCCATTTAAAACCAAAAAGAGATGAACACAAGGATAGAGATAAAGCATTCCAACAAGAGCAATCATAATCCCTAACCCACAAATCATTATGAAAACCCTTATAGAATTGGAAGGATCCAATCTGGAGGCATCTAGTTCGGTGCAATGTCACCTACATTTGGGGGAATTCAAGCAAGGAAATAAATTCACTATAATAATATTATATTGAAGTCCTATGTAAACAACCTCCAGTTTATAGTATTCGCACCTAATCACTGCCCGTGATATTTCTATCCAAGACTCTCATAGATATGTGATGCCCCTCACTTCCTCTCAATCACACAACTCGTGATAACAGAGATAACAATCAAATTAGAAACACACTCCAATAAACAGAATCCACTCTTGCTTAAAATCTTATGAGTGATACTTAATTAGAACTCAACTATCAGTCCATCTCTAGCATCAATAGTGAACAGACTAAACCCTAATTGAAATTATCGCACTTGCGGATTTGCGTCTCTTAGGTTTAGAGTCTTCCTTTAAATAGATTGAGTACATCATATGCTTTATGAACAATACAGGGTAAACAAACAACATATCTAATACGATCTTCAACATAATATTCTGGAAGAGAATATATTGTTTCCTTAAATGTTTTGACATTCATTCTTAGGAAACACAACAAAGCTTGAACAGAACTTTATTGCTTCTAGAAACACACGCTTCTTGGACTGTAATATACGTGAATCATATCTTCATAGAATCTTCAGTGATCTCACGCTTGAAACAAATCTTACAAGAATGCAAAACAACACACACTATGATGTTGTACCAATATGTCAAGACATCTTGTCCAACATCTTGCTAGAACACTTGTTTTACCAAAATGCTGCCAATCACAACACAACCAACCTAACAATCTCTCCCTTTGGAATTTTTTTGGGTAAAACAACATTTGCATAACTCAACTTGCATATACCAAAAAAACTTTCACAAACAACCAATAACAGGAGGGATACACTAACATGCTCTTTATTATTTTAACTAAAAGACTCATCTTGAAAGAAGGTAAAACGTCAGCATTACCTCAAAAGCACGTCTTCAAAAATAATGCACAATAAAAATTGGAACTTCACCAAGCCACGTTAGAGGCACACACAGTAGAAAAAATAAAATGCAGTCTCACTAAGCACAACATCATAGAAAAATAAACTCTCACAAAAAACTTTCTTCGGAGATAATTAAATTCTCATAGACAGGATGTCAAGACATTGGGTATGACCCCACATGAAACCATACATCAAGCACATAACATGGCATCATCAAGATATGTGGGTTATGTTCAATTATTTTTATCTTTTGTATTAGGTTTGCTAACATTTTGTTATTAGTCTTTCCATACAAGCTAAATTACTAACAGTTAATATGTATAAAAAAACATAAAATGCGAAAATATAACCTTACGCTATTACAATGCTTCGGGGGAGGGTATTTACATGTTCAAATGGGAAAAAATAAAGAAATCGATAAAGTCCTATTTTAATCTATTGCAATCCATCAGCAGATACAAAAATATGAAAGGGAATAATAGAAAAAGAAATATACGAACGCGCGCGAATTGGGAAAAATACGTCTAAAACCCTGAAAATTTCTAAGTAAACAAGAAAATATTTTTTTTGGTTTTTTTTTTGTTAAGAAAATATTTGAATTAAATAAACCTAGGTCTAGTTGATTTTAAATTGATAAAATGAAGTTAAAATAATTAATTAATTTGTTTACAAAATTAATTTGATTAATAAAAAAAACTAACCTAATGTTTTTTTTGTGATTTTTTTGATTTAAAGTTAATTCAAATGATAAGGTCAATAAAGAAATAACCGAAAACAAAAATAAAAATACACAGGGCATCCTTAGATCCAGGGAGAAAAATGGGAAGCTTCGATCCAGAGAAGGTGTCTTTCGATCCAGGGAAAAAATGGGAGGCTTCGATCCAGAGAAGGAAATGTCTCATTCGATCCAGAGAAGGAGATGTCTTCTTTGATCCAGAAGGGAAATCTACTTTTCGATTCATATCTGCAAGAAAAGCATTAGAACAATAAAGATGCAGGACCTCGGTGTCGAACCCAGGTCTGTCGTTCCTGTGCGCGCTGGTCTGCTCAGGCTTGATCTGCAGTATAAGCATTAGAAAAAGAAACAAATACAAACCTGGGTGTCAAACCCAAGTTCTTCTCCTACACATACACCTACAAGTTTGATCAAATGCTGGATCGAAACAAATCCAAAGACTCTACCCTATGCATGATCATTTCCTAAACCCAAATTTGGGGTTAAAACTAGCACAAGATCTTTGTACCACCTAGTTTGAAGCCTGGCTGCTTCGAAGCCTTAAAATGACACCATGTACTTCCACACTTATATTTGTATGAATGATCAATGAGAACACAAGCATGCATATAAAAACAATTCAAATAGTAATCGAAAGGCTGTGACCCAGAATTTTACCAAGGACTGGTGGGCTTGATGCATGGATTTTGGCTAGTGCTTGGGAACACTTTCTGCAGACTTTAGGGAGTGAATAGAGCGTTGTTGAAGACTCCTTCGATTGGGACCACTTATGAGGATTTTGATAGATTTGGGGTGGTTTATGGGATAACGTGTCTCCAATACATGTGTGTATGTGGTCTCCTCTTTTTTCCGTCCTCCCTTCTAAGCTTACTAGTGTGCTCCTTATATAGAGGGGATGGAGGGGACAAGAGTGTTGGCTCCTAAATTCGACACCCTTGTTTTATTAATGTCAGCCATTAAAGCTGAAGGATGTTTTCGACTGGCTATGTCTGTCGAAGTGCCCGTCGAAAGATGGCAAAGTACTTAGAAGATTTCTTCCAAGGGAGAAGTTGGTTGCCTTCGACGTCGAAGGAGTTTCTCGTCGAAGATGTCTCTCGACGAAAGTGTTCGATGGTTCAGAGTGGAGCAGTTTGAAATTCAAGTGTTTGGAGGGAAAACGGTTTCCAGCAGTTACCACGTGCAAACGTGCAAGGATCTGGAGCGTCGAACGTTGAGAACGTGCCAAGTGGAATCATCTCGAAGCAGTGTAACTACCCGACGGTTACTTGGGATGTTTTAGTATAAATAGTAGTAGACATGTAGTTTCTCGTGTGTGTTCACAATTCTATACAAAGTCACTCATATAGATTCGAGTACCCAGCGTGTGAGAAAGAATTGTTGAGAAATGTATGTGTGAAACACCAATTTTATTAATCAAAGTCATTTACTTTTCCAGAAATTTACTTGCTTTCCTCTTTACATTCCTGTCGAAGCCTTTTACTTTAAGCCTTGTTTATTTTACCAAGTCCTTTCTTCATGCAATTTACTTGAAGCCTCTTTATTTTATTTAAAGCCTCTTTATTTAAAGCCTTATCCAATTTAATCAAACTTCAAAAATCAACCTATGTCCTAGGATCAATCTGATCGATCCTGCGAGTAACCAAATAAGTAACCATTTGGAGGATCAGCGGTTGTTTACCAAATACCGAGGTAAACAAATTGGCACACCTGATGGGACTGTGTGTTGATTGTTGAAAATAATCTCATCTTTTCGAGGAGTGTTGTATGTTATTGAGAAGTGGTAGAATATACACAAACGATAACAATACTGCCAGAAGAAGGGAAGAGATGGCGAATCCGCCAAACAATAACGAAATCCCACAAACCAATGTGGGAGCAACGGTTAGTACGACCGTAAGTGAAGCGACAACTGTTGGTTCGACACCAGAAGTAACGGTCACAGCAACGGGGCCAATACCTTCGTTCACGGGCCCCAGGATGCCTTTGGGAACTCCCCCACCAAGGGGAAATATAGGCACAAGGCCTTTAGCGCCACCAGGATTTATGCCACTTTATGGTATGCCAACTTCTGAAGTGGCTAGCCTGACGAATGCTACGTCCACTTTTTCAGACCCTTTAGTGAGTGCCTCTTCGCCACTCCAAGGTTCTGGAGTAGGCATGGCGAATAGAAATAGGACCCAACTCTTAGGAGGAACGTCCCAAGTAGCCCATGGCCTTACAAATGCCTCGACAGCAGTCTTGAGGCAACAGATGGACGAAAGCAACCATGATATGGTGCAAATGTTGGCACATACTTTGAGTACAGTGCTAAACCCTCTAATACAAAACACTACTCAATCGAATCAGCAAGTGACAGCGCAAATGACGCGTTTGGCTGATTTCTTTGGAGTACCCCAACCTATTCGACCGCCCCAAAGGGCGCAAATAAGGGGAAACCAGGGGATATTCTTAGAGGAAGAAACCACCATTAACCAGGCTCAACAGCCTGTCGAAGAAAACCTTAGGCCACGATTGGAGCAACCTGTCGAGGAACCTAGGGTAATAACCCCAGAGGTAAGGTTAGTTAACAGAAACCAAAATGCTGACGAAGTAGTTCAGCATATCCAATACCAAAACATGGGTTTGGAAAACAATCTGGCAACCATGATTGAAAGGATCATGACTCAGAACGGGATGAACATGGGCTTTCGAAGGCCCAATTTTACATCTCCATTGTCGGAATACGTGTTACAAACAAACTTACCTCCTAGATGCAAAGTCCCCAAATTTACTAAGTTCTCAGGGGACACGACAGAATCTACTGTCGAACATGTGGCGAGATACCTGATCGAAGCAGGTGACATTTTGAATAACGAAAACCTAAGGATCAAGTACTTCCCAAGTTCTTTAACAAAGAACGCTTTTACTTGGTTTACAACTCTTCCCCCCAATTCGATCCATCATTGGACCCAGTTGGAAAGATTGTTCCATGAACAATTCTACATGGGGCAAACCAAGATAAGCCTGAAGGAATTGGCCAGTGTAAAGAGACGTTTCACTGAACCTATAGACGAATATCTAAATAGGTTTAGGCTGCTCAAGGCGAGATGCTTTACACAAGTGCCAGAACATGAGTTAGTCGAAATAGCCGCAGGCGGTTTAGATTATTCCATTAGGAATAAGCTAGACACCCAATACCTGAGAGACATGGCCCAACTGGCCGATAGAGTTCGACAGGTAGAACGCCTCAAAGCTGAAAAAGCTAAGGCAACGAAAACTCACAAGAGAGAAAGGATAGCGTACGTTGAGATGGATGACGAAGATCCAGAATCCTTCGACGATACTTTAACTGTCGAAGAGGGAGAAGTCGATTTAGCAGAACTGAAACAAGGGCCACCATACTCTTGTAAACTGTTAGTCCCCTCAAGTGGAAAAAATCCCATTGGTCCAGAAAGGACCAACGATAGGTTCCCAAAAAAGACTTATAGTTTTGACATCACAAAATGTGATGAAATATTCGACTTGTTGGTTAAAGATGGCCAAATGATAGTACCCCCAGGGGTAAAAGTGCCTCCTCTTGATCAAAGAAAGAAGAGAGGTTTTTGCAAATATCATAATTTTTTGGGCCATAAAACTTCTCAATGTTTTCTTTTCAGGAATCTTGTGCAAGACGCTATCGAAGAAGGGAGGTTAAAGTTTGCTGACAAAACCCCCATGGCTGTCGACTCAAATCCATTGTAGGCTGAAGCCCACTATGCTGAGCCCTCTGAGGTGAACATGATAGAGGCAACCAGGAGTCAGTCGAAGAAGCCAGGAATTACCATGGTCGAAGTCTCGAAGGACCACATCAACATGCCAATCTTTGGCAGTTTTTTTTGGAAATTTATCCAGGAAGACAATTGAAGCTGTTCAGAAAGCGGTCGAAAGCCCAAAGTCGGAGACCGCTGAAGCACAAAAAACTGGATCAAAACCCAGTTCCCACTTGGCCACAGTTCAAGGCCAGACGGAGAATCTGGAGATACAAATGAAGCAGTTAACTCTTGCTAATAAAGATACAATGAATATCAACATGGTTGAACTTTCTGACCCAAAAGCATCAGAAGAGGCCATGAGACAAGAACAAGCTAATAAGACTGCTTTCCCTCGAGAAAATGAAAATTTGGCAGATTTTTTACAAAGATGCCAGAAAAAGAAATCAGAGGTGATGCTGTGTCCAAGATGCAGTTCGATCTTTGACAAAAAGGCTGCTGAACACATTCAAGGCGTAAGAGCAGCGAACAAGAGAAGGGAAAATGTTGATCTTCGACATGACCCCAGAAGAGCCTCCCAAAGAGGTTCAAACCAAGAAAAGAGGCCATTGACTTTTAGGCCTCCAACAAATGTGCCAGTAGATACTTGGTACAAAACCTCTGGTCGAAAAAGGCCAAGTAAGGAGAGATGGCACTCTTTCGACGTGCCAAGAGGTTCCTCTTTGACTCAAAATAAAGAGCCTCAAGTTGCTGCACCTAAAGTTGCACAAGTGTCAAGCAACTACAAAGGTAAAAATCCCATGTCTCGATCTCAATGAAGGAGATATCAAAGGAGACGAAAAGCTGAAAGGGAGGCTGCCAACGAACCAAAGGCAGAGACCAGTTCGAATGTTCCTCAAAGGAAGCAAAGGAAGCCTCTAGAAAGAGAGCCAGTAACCAACAGGCTAATTTGGCCTAACCAAAGTGAAGTCGAAGACGAAGACGATGCTGAGTCTGATGATACTTTGGATATAATGGTGAATATAGTCTCAGTGCTGCCCAGAGAATTCAATCGACAAGTAGAGGTCGAAGCAAGTGACTGGGAAGTGGAGCAAGAAATGGCCAAACATAGGCCAGTGTGCTATTTTGTCATGGACAATGGCACTACTGAGGAACAAAATGGCTTCTTCGAGCCACCTACAGAGGCGATGAAAAATCACCTCAAGCCTTTATTCATAAGGGCTAAACTCGAAGAAACAACGGTGAATAAAATATTGGTGGATTGTGGGGCAACCATCAACATTATTCCTCACTCTATGCTAAGGAAAATTGGCAAAAGGGATGAGGACATTAAGCCTCACAATATGGTCTTGTCGAACTATGAGGGCGGCATAGGGACCACTATGGGAGTGATCCAGCTAGATATCAAAGTAGGATCTATCCTTCGACCAACGATGTTCATGGTCATATCGGCCAAACCTAACTACAATCTTTTGTTGGGCCGTGAATGGATTCATGGTGTTGGAGCTGTGCCATCATCAATGCATCAGAGGCTGCTCCTATGGCGTCCAGATGGGATGGTCGAAAACATAGAGGCAGATCAAAGCTACTACCTTGGCGAAGTGAATCACCTGGGTTTGGCAGATTTCGACAAAAACTTGGCTCACATAGGGCCATGTCCAACACCTGACTTCGACATGGCGCCAGCGCCAAACACTTTTTGTTCCCTATACCTGCATCCTGAGCATGGTTTCCAATGGGACAGAGAAGACTTGTCCCACATAGACTTCAGTGGGTTAACTGATATCCAACCAACAGGTTGGGGAAGTGAATTCAGTGATAATGACTGAGTCACAATCTTTGAAGCGAATTTCGGCTTATGTAGCCGAAACCAAGATGATAACGGCTCTCGAAGCCGAAGTAAAGTACATGGCCACACAGGCCAATGATCAACAATTATCTGCTGCAGGTCCAGGAAAGGATTTCGATCCAAAACCTCCTGATATCATGCCAGAAGAAATGCAGGAACAGAGGCTCGACGCCATCTATGACGATGAGCCTTTGGGCTTCGAAAAGGACCCCTTGGCGAACAACATTAAAATGTTAGCGCAAGATCCTTTAGAAGAAATCAACTTAGGTGAAGGGTCAGAGAAAAGGCCAACTTACATCAGTGCCAAAATTGATCCAGAACTTAGGTCGGAAGTAATCCAATTGCTGAAAGAGTTCAAAGACTGTTTTGCATGGGATTATGACGAAATGCCTGGTCTCGACAGAGGATTGGTAGAACTTCAGTTGCCAATCAAACCTGGGAAGAAGCCAATCAAGCAAAATCCAAGGCGCTTCGCTCCAGAAATACTGTCGAAGATCAAAACGGAGGTCGAAAGACTTCTGAAATGCAAATTCATCCGTGTTACAAGGTATGTCGAATGGATTGCAAACATTGTGCCAGTAATTAAGAAAAATGGTACGTTAAGGGTGTGCATAGATTTCAGAGATTTGAATGCTGCTACACCCAAAGATGAATATCCTATGCCTGTGGCGGAAATGCTAGTCGATTCTGCCGCTGGCTATGAATACCTGAGTATGCTCGATGGTTATTCAGGATATAATCAAATATTCATTGCTGAAGAGGATGTGTCGAAAACAGCTTTTCGATGCCCTGGGGCCTTAGGCACTTACGAATGGGTAGTGATGCCTTTTGGCCTAAAGAACGCTGGGGCAACGTACCAGCGAGCAATGAATACTATCTTCCATGATTTTATTAACACTTTTATGCAAGTATATATTGATGACATTGTTATAAAATCTGTTTCCAGGAAGAATCATATTGACCACCTTCGACAATCATTCGAAAGAATGAGAGAACATGGTCTGAAGATGAACCCTTTGAAGTGTGCGTTCTGTGTGAAAGCTGGAGATTTCTTGGGCTTCGTTGTCCACAAGAAAGGAATCGAAATCAACCAGAACAAGACGAAGGCAATTTTGGAAGCGAAAGCGCCATCGAATAAGAAGGAACTGCAATCCCTCTTAGGCAAGATAAATTTATTAAGGAGATTTATATCTAATCTAAGTGGGAAAGCTCGGGCCTTTTCACCCTTACTTCGACTGAATAAAGAGGGGTTCGAATGGGGGCAGGAGCAACAAGAAGCCTTCGACAAAATCAAAGGGTACCTCACTAAGCCACCTATTCTGGTGCCTCCTTGTAGCAATAGGAGTATGAGATTGTACATAGCTGCGTCCGACAAAACTCTGGGAAGCATGTTAGCCCAAGAGGATGAGAATGGAGTCGAAAGACCCATTTATTATCTCAGTAGAGTTTTGAACGATGCAGAAACTAGATATAGTGAAGTTGAAAAATTGTGTCTATGTCTGTATTTCTCTTGTACAAAACTCAAGCAATATATAAAACCAGTTGATGTGTATGTTTCGTCTCATTTTGATGTTTTCAAATATATGTTGTCGAAACCTATCTTGCACAGTCGAATTGGCAAGTGGGCATTAGCATTAACTGAATACTCCTTGACCTTTATGCCTCTTAAGGCAGTAAAAGGACAAGTGGTTGCAGACTTCATAGTTGACCACTCAATTCAAGTCGAGGATATTAATTATGTGGAGATAGAGCCTTGGAAATTCTACTTCGATGGTTCCAGCCATAAAGATGGAGCAGGGGTAGGAGTCTTGATTATTTCTCCAGATAAAATTCCAACAACATTCAAGTACAAAATATCAGGTTCTTGTTCGAACAATGAGGCTGAGTATGAAGCTCTAATTACTGGCCTTGAAATATTGTTGGAATTGGGGGCAACTCGAGTCGAAATAATGGGAGACTCAGAGTTAGTCATTAAGCAAGTCACAAAGGAATATAAATTCATAAGAGAGAATCTCATTATGTACTTTGTGATAGCGAATCGTTTATTGAAAAAATTTGAAACGGTTGATATTCGACACATACCCAGAGTCGAAAATCAAATAGCCAACGACTTGGCACAGATTGCATCTGGGTATAAGATTTCAAAAACGAGACTGCAAAGAGCAATCGAAGTTCGAGAAAAGATAAAAGCAACTTGTCTATCACCAACAGACTTGGAATCGACGAGACTAGGATATGCTGATCAAAGTAACTTCGAAATTTCGTTCATAGATAATTTGTCAGAGCAAGATTGGAGGAAACCCATAGTGGATTATCTTCAAAATCCAGGAGCTTCGACAGAACGAAAAACAAAGTACAGGGCGTTGAGTTATGTACTCATGGGTAATGAGTTATTCAAGAAAACGCCTGAAGGGGTATTGCTAAAGTGCTTAAGTGAAACTGAGGCATACATAGCCCTTTCGACTACGCACGCTGGAGCATGTGGGGCTCACCAAGCAGGCCATAAGATGAAATGGTTGTTGTTTCGACAAGGACTATATTGGCCCACTATGCTGAAAGATTGTGTTGAGTTCGCCAAAGGTTGTCAAGAGTGTCAAGTCCATACAGGCATCCAACATGTACCAGCAAGCGAACTTCACTCGATAGTGAAACCTTGGCCCTTTAGAGGATGGGCGTTAGACCTCATTGGAGAGATTCGACCAGCATCATCAAAGAGCCAGAAATACATACTGGTAGGCATTGATTACTTTACTAAGTGGATCGAAGCTATCCCTTTAGTCAATGTAGACCAGGAAAATGTCATTGAATTTATTCAAAAGAACATTATCTTTAGGTATGGAATCCCTGAGACAATAACAACTGATCAAGGATCAGTTTTCACTGGTCGAAAGATGCAGGAATTTACTCAGGAAACAGGTTTCAAACTCCTAACATCAACGTCTTATTATGCACAGGCGAATGGTCAAGTCGAAGCAGCTAACAAAGTGGTGATTGGCTTGATAAAGAAACATGTTGGGAAGAAACCAAAGAATTGGCATAAGACGTTAGACCAGATTCTGTGGGCTTGTCGAACGTCCCCAAAAGAAGCCACTGGTACAACACCGTATAGGCTAACTTTTGGCCATGATGCAGTGTTGCCAGCAGAAATTTGTCTTCAATCTGCAAGGGTTCAGAGGCATTATGATATTCCTTCTGAAATTTATTGGAACATGATGTTAGACGAACTGGTGGATTTAGACGAAGAGAGATTGCGCGCTCTCGACCTACTCAGGCTTCAGAAGAAAAGAGTAGAAGACTCTTATAATAAAAAGGTAAAACCTAAGGTATTTTTACCTGAAGAACTAGTTTAGAAGGTAATTTTTCCCATGGATCGAAGGGATCGAAGCATGGGGAAATGGTCACCCAAATGGGAAGGACCATTCAGAGTTATCCAAACTTTTTCTGGTGGAGCCTATGAAGTCGAAGAGTTAGGTGAAGATAAAAGGCTCTTGAGAGTAAATGGTAAATATTTGAAAAAATACAAACCTATACTTCAAGAGATAAAAATAAAATAATAAAAGAACAAGACTAAATTAACCATAAAAATGCCAAAATGGAAATTTTATAAATTTCAGCCAAGATGGCAATGTTGTCGAATATAGATTACAAAATATGGTTACAAAAGCTGAATCAATCAAAAGGGAATAGAGTCCTTGAGCCGAAGGTACTTGGCTTGCTGCAGCTCCAACCTTTTCTTGCACCAGGCGTTCTCCTGCACAATCTTGGCAATCTGAGCGTCGAAGCCTTGGGCCTTCTCCGCAATTCGAGAAGTCGTATCCGAAACATTAGTCCACGCAGAGGAGCTTTTTCCATACAACACCTCAAGCTGACTATTGAAACCCCTTTGGCGCCTATAATCTGCTGAGACTTGATCAATCATAGAGTGTAACTCCATGATCAAGCCTGAAACTTCTGGGGCTACAGCTAACAAGTCGACAACATTCAAAACATCCCTCAAGTATGATGGAGCAGTGGGGTCCCCCTCTAAAGCCTTCATCAAGTCCTTCTTGAAAAACTGGGCCTTAACCTTCGCCAAAGCTTCATCAAGAGGAGAGGTTTCAGTGGACTTCCCCGACAGAGTAGGAACCTCCTGACTAGCGTCAGACGAACTCTTGCTCTCGATGATTGCATTGAGATAGCTAACAGGGTCAGTTTGTTTCAAGAGTTCCAAGTCCTCTTTCGACCTGTGCTTCGTTGAGGTAACCCTTGCAACAACATTGTCTTGGGTTTGAGGCTGTTGAGTGTTAGGTGTCTCGACTTGTTCCCCTTCGACTCGGACTGGGGCAGTACCAGCGTCATCTTGGTGCTCTTCGCCAGCGTTACCTTGGTGCCCTTCGCCAATGTCACCTTGGTTTTCTTCGCCAACGGCACCTTGGTTTTCTTCGCCAGCATTGCCATGGTCCCCTTCGTCATGATTCTCTTCCGACAGATCCACCACCGGAACCTCTGTTGGCTGTTGTTCTTCCGTTTGAGGATCCTCTGCTGGTTTTTCTACCGTCTCAGCATTGGCCTCATTTATCTCAGTATGGGCTTCGTCATTTTCCAAGCCCTTTTCTTGTGGCCTGCTGAGTTCAGCAGACTCCAGCGTTTCAGAGGTCCTTGGCGGAGAACTTTCAGTGGTGTCCTGAAAAAGGAAAGAAGAAGAATCTTCAGAGATCGAAAGAGACACAGTCGAATGTAGGTATCTACACCTAAGTTATAAAAAGGTTTAAGAGATTACCTGTAAGTTAGCTTCAGCCCCAGGGCTGGAATTGTCGTTTTCGACAGGCTTGTTGAGAAGAACGTTTAGTTCCTCCTCCGTTGGCTCCTCAATGATCACTGGAGGTGGTCTGGGCTTTCTCCCAGCAACCTTTATTCTAAATGTTCGACCTTCAGGAGCAGGAGCAGGAACAGGAGCGTCCTTCGTCAGCTTTCGCCTTTTTAGAGGAGCAGGAGGAGAAACACTTTCTTCATCGCTCCCAGATTCGACTACCAGTGCTGGCCGTTTCTTGGGCGAAGGTGCCTAAAAGACCAATGGGAATTCGACTTAGCAATTGTATCGAAAGTCAAAAATCGAAAGCCAGAAGAAAAAAAATGAAAGTCTGGTTACCGATACAGAAGGCTTCTTCGAAGGGCCTTCCCCCTGTTGGTTGGTGGTAGTCTTCGTCGGCGCTGTAGTCTTTGCCGACGGTGGAGATTTTGTTGAAGGGCCTCCTCCCTGTTGGCCTTCTGTAGCCTTCTTGGCTACAGGCTTTCGAACAACTGAAAGCAAATAAAAAGTTAACAGGCTAGCAGTCGAAAAGAAAAACAAAGTAATGTAAAAGGGTGAACTTACATTTCTTTATTTTGTCCAACACAAGGACAAAAGATTTCTGAAGCTCATCTATGAAGTCCTTCTCGTCGAAAAACTCCTCAGCATAATAACTTTTCCACCATTCCTCGAAGGATGGTGAGCAAAGAAAGTTGAGCTGGTAGTCAAACAACGAGAGAACTGTTCGACCAGCATATCTCCCGATATGCTTAATGGCAGCTTCTTCGGTGTAATCATTGCAGAAGTACATCATAGACTTCTCTCTTGGAAAAATGGGAGAAGGTAGGGTTTGAATAATACCAAACTGGCGAGATACCAGGTTTGGTTGATATGCAATCAGACTCAAATGAGTCTTAGAACTCCTAAATCGAAGAGGCATGATCCTTGGTGTGAGGAACGCCTCCCACAGTATTGTATGTTCGTCAACATTAGAACAAATCTTACAAGAATGCAAAACAACACACACTATGATGTTGTACCAATATGTCAAGACATCTTGTCCAACATCTTGCTAGAACACTTGTTTTACCAAAATGCTGCCAATCACAACACAACCAACCTAACAATCTCTCCCTTTGGAATTTTTTTGGGTAAAACAACATTTGCATAACTCAACTTGCATATACCAAAAAAACTTTCACAAACAACCAATAACAGGAGGGATACACTAACATGCTCTTTATTATTTTAACTAAAAGACTCATCTTGAAAGAAGGTAAAACGTCAGCATTACCTCAAAAGCACGTCTTCAAAAATAATGCACAATAAAAATTGGAACTTCACCAAGCCACGTTAGAGGCACACACAGTAGAAAAAATAAAATGCAGTCTCACTAAGCACAACATCATAGAAAAATAAACTCTCACAAAAAACTTTCTTCGGAGATAATTAAATTCTCATAGACAGGATGTCAAGACATTGGGTATGACCCCACATGAAACCATACATCAAGCACATAACATGGCATCATCAAGATATGTGGGTTATGTTCAATTATTTTTATCTTTTGTATTAGGTTTGCTAACATTTTGTTATTAGTCTTTCCATACAAGCTAAATTACTAACAGTTAATATGTATAAAAAAACATAAAATGCGAAAATATAACCTTACGCTATTACAATGCTTCGGGGGAGGGTATTTACATGTTCAAATGGGAAAAAATAAAGAAATCGATAAAGTCCTATTTTAATCTATTGCAATCCATCAGCAGATACAAAAATATGAAAGGGAATAATAGAAAAAGAAATATACGAACGCGCGCGAATTGGGAAAAATACGTCTAAAACCCTGAAAATTTCTAAGTAAACAAGAAAATATTTTTTTTGGTTTTTTTTTTGTTAAGAAAATATTTGAATTAAATAAACCTAGGTCTAGTTGATTTTAAATTGATAAAATGAAGTTAAAATAATTAATTAATTTGTTTACAAAATTAATTTGATTAATAAAAAAAACTAACCTAATGTTTTTTTTGTGATTTTTTTTATTTAAAGTTAATTCAAATGATAAGGTCAATAAAGAAATAACCGAAAACAAAAATAAAAATACACAGGGCATCCTTAGATCCAGGGAGAAAAATGGGAAGCTTCGATCCAGAGAAGGTGTCTTTCGATCCAGGGAAAAAATGGGAGGCTTCGATCCAGAGAAGGAAATGTCTCATTCGATCCAGAGAAGGAGATGTCTTCTTTGATCCAGGAGGGAAATCTACTTTTCGATTCATATCTGCAAGAAAAGCATTAGAACAATAAAGATGCAGGACCTCGGTGTCGAACCCAGGTCTGTCGTTCCTGTGCGCGCTGGTCTGCTCAGGCTTGATCTGCAGTATAAGCATTAGAAAAAGAAACAAATACAAACCTGGGTGTCAAACCCAAGTTCTTCTCCTACACATACACCTACAAGTTTGATCAAATGCTGGATCGAAACAAATCCAAAGACTCTACCCTATGCATGATCATTTCCTAAACCCAAATTTGGGGTTAAAACTAGCACAAGATCTTTGTACCACCTAGTTTGAAGCCTGGCTGCTTCGAAGCCTTAAAATGACACCATGTACTTCCACACTTATATTTGTATGAATGATCAATGAGAACACAAGCATGCATATAAAAACAATTCAAATAGTAATCGAAAGGCTGTGACCCAGAATTTTACCAAGGACTGGTGGGCTTGATGCATGGATTTTGGCTAGTGCTTGGGAACACTTTCTGCAGACTTTAGGGAGTGAATAGAGCGTTGTTGAAGACTCCTTCGATTGGGACCACTTATGAGGATTTTGATAGATTTGGGGTGGTTTATGGGATAACGTGTCTCCAATACATGTGTGTATGTGGTCTCCTCTTTTTTCCGTCCTCCCTTCTAAGCTTACTAGTGTGCTCCTTATATAGAGGGGATGGAGGGGACAAGAGTGTTGGCTCCTAAATTCGACACCCTTGTTTTATTAATGTCAGCCATTAAAGCTGAAGGATGTTTTCGACTGGCTATGTCTGTCGAAGTGCCCGTCGAAAGATGGCAAAGTACTTAGAAGATTTCTTCCAAGGGAGAAGTTGGTTGCCTTCGACGTCGAAGGAGTTTCTCGTCGAAGATGTCTCTCGACGAAAGTGTTCGATGGTTCAGAGTGGAGCAGTTTGAAATTCAAGTGTTTGGAGGGAAAACGGTTTCCAGCAGTTACCACGTGCAAACGTGCAAGGATCTGGAGCGTCGAACGTTGAGAACGTGCCAAGTGGAATCATCTCGAAGCAGTGTAACTACCCGACGGTTACTTGGGATGTTTTAGTATAAATAGTAGTAGACATGTAGTTTCTCGTGTGTGTTCACAATTCTATACAAAGTCACTCATATAGATTCGAGTACCCAGCGTGTGAGAAAGAATTGTTGAGAAATGTATGTGTGAAACACCAATTTTATTAATCAAAGTCATTTACTTTTCCAGAAATTTACTTGCTTTCCTCTTTACATTCCTGTCGAAGCCTTTTACTTTAAGCCTTGTTTATTTTACCAAGTCTTTTCTTCATGCAATTTACTTGAAGCCTCTTTATTTTATTTAAAGCCTCTTTATTTAAAGCCTTATCCAATTTAATCAAACTTCAAAAATCAACCTATGTCCTAGGATCAATCTGATCGATCCTGCGAGTAACCAAATAAGTAACCATTTGGAGGATCAGCGGTTGTTTACCAAATACCGAGGTAAACAAAGAGGACAAATGAATAAACATCCATTAAGTTGGTGTTTTAAAGGCCATGAATGTCACTTTGAAACTTTTCCAAATACATGGTTTCTTGTCACTTTTTGAATTTGCTATGAACCTGGACACCTTTGACTTTCGAGTACCTTTAGTCTCTGCCCTTCGATTGGACCTCTTGTATATCCTTTGAATGGGCCTTTTGAATGTTTCTTCAAATGGATCTTTAGTGTACCATTCGAATGGGCCTTTTGTTGCCTCCTTTGAATGGACTTTTTGAGTGTCTTTCGAATAATCCATATGTATGCCTTGTGCCCTCTTCGAATGGGCCACCAATGTGTGTCCTTCGAATGGGCCTTTGGAGTACTCTTTCGAAGGGGTCATATCGTTTGTCATAGTGTAGAAACTGTGTTGAGGGATCTTAGCCTTATGCATTGAAAGCAAATACAGAGGAAGTCTTTGCCTTGTGCGTTGAAGGAAATTATAGAAGAAGCCTTTTCCCTTGTGAATCCAAGACAAGTCGGAGGAAGCCTCTGCCTTGTGGATCGAAGGTCGGTTGGGGGAAGCCTTTGACTTAGCTAATCCAAAGCAAGCAAGAAGAGGCCTTTGCCTAGTGAGTCGAAGGTTGCACGTAGAGGCCTCTACTGGTGAATCGAAATGGGATTATGAATCAAAGGCAAGCCTGAAGCAGCTAATGCACAGTCAAAGCCTTGTGAACCAAGCTTGGTCGAAGGAGGCCCAGTTCTCCATCGAAGATATTATGAAATCAACTTGATCGAAGGGGGTCCAGCGCTCAATCAAAGTTGGTGAGTCAAGCTTATATTGAAGGATTTAGATGCCCAATCAAAGACTGGTGAGTCAAGCTTGTATCGAAGGATGCCAAACACCTAATCGAAGCTTACTAATCAAGGCATGATCGAAGAGTGCCAAATTCCTAATCGAAGTACCTTGTCCCAATGCCAACCGAAGACATCTTGTTTATCTTCAACAAATTTACATTTTATTTAAGCAATTGTTTATAACCAACCATGTAGGAGACAATATTGGAAAACATGAGAGGGAAAATTTTTGGGTACAACACCTGCCCCTGTTCAATCTTCTTAAACCTGAAGATGTAGATTGGCTTGTCTGCCTTTCTTGATCTGAAGGTGGAAGATGGTTGAACACTAGAGTTCCAAGAAATTTGCATTTGCATGAAGCAACACTGATTTGATGATGGCAGGAATGGACTTACAGATGCCATTTGGATAAGATGACAGAGAGTTGTCGGAGATGGGCTTATAGATGCCATCTAAAGTAGATGATGGCTTCATAAGAGGTATTTTTATGGGGATTCTTGTTCCTGCTGTCTGAGGAGGACTCCGCTGGGGAATGTTGATTTCTGTTTGGGGAATAGTGTCTAGGACTTGTAGTTGTCCAAGGCTCTGCTAAAGAGTTATCTCTGGAGAGATGAAAGTTTGTTGTTTTTCTGGTTGAAATCCAGGCTTCACAGTAACTTCCTAGGGATAAGGGAATTAACCGTTACTTGAAAATGCATTAGAAAGAGCTTGTGTATGGTTGTTTCAGGATGAGTCTGTGTTAGACTGCCTCTGGAGGGTTATACGGAGTAATCTTTGACGATTTCTACCTCAACAGATAACAAAGGAATCTTTGACGATTGCTACCTCAACAGATAATGAAGGAATCTTGGACGATTTCTACCTCGACAGATAATGAAGGAATCTTTGATGATTGCTACCTCAATGGATAATGAAGGAATCTTTAACAATTTCTACATAAACAGATAATGAAGGGATCTTTAACGATTGCTACCTCAACAGATAATGAAGGAATCTTGGACGATTTGTACCTCAACAGATAACGAAGGAACCTTGGACGATTGCTACCTCGACAGATAATGAAGGAATCTTTAACGATTTCTACCTCAATATATAATGAAGGAATCTTTGATTATTTCTACCTTAATAGATAATGAAGGAATCTTAGATGCTTAGATGATTGCTACCTCAATAGATATTCAAGGAATCTTTGACGATTGCTACCTCAATGGATAATGAAGGAATATTTGACGATTGTAACTTCAACAGATAATGAAGGAATCTTTGACGATTACTACCTCAACAAATAATGAAGGAATCTTTGACGATTGCTACCTCAATAGATAATGAAGGAATCTTGGACGATTGCTACCTCAATAGATAAAGAAGGAATCTTTAACGATTGCTACCTCAATAGATAATGAAGGAATCTTTGATAATTGCTACCCCAATAGATAATGAAGGAATCTTGGAAGATTTCTACCTCAACAGATAACGAAGGAATCTTTGACGATTGCTACCTCAATAGATAATGAAGAAATCTTGGAAGATTGCTACCTCAATAGATAATGAAGGAATCTTGGACGATTGTTACCTCGACAGATAATAAAGGAATCTTTAACGATTGCTACCTCGACAGATAATGAAGGAATCTTTGATGATTGCTACCTCAATGGATAATGAAGGAATCTTGGACGATTTCTACCTCAACAGATAATGAAGGAATCTTTAATGATTGCTACCTCAATAATTAATGAAGGAATCTTTGACGATTGCTACCTCAATAGATAATGAAGGAATCTTGGACGATTACTACCTCAATAGATAATGAAGGAATCTTGGACGATTTCTACCTCAACAGATAACGAAGGAATCTTTGATGATTGCTACCTCAATATATAATGAAGGAATCTTGGGTGATTGCTACCTCAATAGATAATGAAGGAATCTTGGACGATTTCTACCTTGACAGATAATGAAGGAATCTTTAATGATTGCTACCTCAATAGATAATGAAGGAATCTTTTATGATTGCTACCTCAATAGATAATGAAGGGATCTTGGATGATTGCTGCCTCAATAGATAATGAAGTAATCCTTGACGATTTCTACCTCAATGGATAATGAAGGAATTTTTTACGATTGCTACCTCAATAGATAATGAAGGAATCTTTGAAATTTTCTACCTCAACATATAATGAAGGAATCTTTGACGATTGCTACCTCAATAGATAATGAAGGAATCTTGGACATTGCTACCTCAATCAATAATGAAGGAATATTTAATGATTTCTACCTCAACAGATAATGAAGGAATCTTTGACGATTACTACCTTAATAGATAATGAAGGAATCTTGGATGATTACTACTTCAACAGATAATGAAGGAATCTTTGAAGATTGCTACCTCAATAGATAATGAAGGAATGTTGGATGATTACTACCTCAATAGATAATGAAGGAATCTTGGACGATTGCTACCTCAATAGATACTAAAGGAATCTTGGAGGATTGCTACCTCGATAGATAATGAAGGAATATTTAACGATTGCTACCTTAACAGATAATGAAGGAATCTTTGACGATTTCTACCTCAATAGATAATGAAGAATTCTTGGATGATTGCTACATCAACAGATAATGAATGAATCTTTGACGATTGCTACCTCAATGGATAATGAATGAACCTTTGACGATTGCTACCTCAAGAGTTAATGAAGGAATCTTTGATGATTGCTACCTCAACCGATAATGAAGGAATCTTTAACGATTTCTACTTCAATAGATAATGAAGGAATCTTGGGCGATTGCTACCTCAATAGATAATGAAGGAATCTTTAACGATTGCTACCTCAACAGATAATGAAGGAATCTTTGACAATTGTTACCTCAATAGATAATGAAGGAATCTTGGATGATTACTACCTCAACAGATAATGAAGGAATCTTTGATGATTGCTACCTTAATAGATAATGAAGGAATCTTGGATGATTACTACCTCAACAGATAATGAAGGAATCTTTGACGATTGCTACCTCAAGGGATAATGAAGGAATCTTTGATGGTTGCTACCTCAACAGATAATGAAGGAATGTTTGATGATTGCTACCTCATTAGATAATAAAGGAATCTTAGACGATTGCTCAATAGATGATGAAGGAATCTTGGACAATTTCTACCTCGACAGAGTACCAGAAATTCGTCTGGTCATATGAAAATTCGTTTGTGTACAGATTTTACCTGAAAAGGTAAAGGTTTAGCTGCATGCAATGTCATGATGCATGAAGTGCAAATGGTGTTCTCAAAAAACGAGACTGTGATATATGAATTCGTACTGCGTATGCTATGATGTTTGTAAGTAATGTATGAATGAAATGTATGAACGTGTCAATCATTCTATTACGGTATTGTTGAACTAGGGAAAATAAATCCCTAATTATTGGGGATGAAGAAATGTAGTTCTTCAAATTCTGTTGAAGTTGAGGTGCTGAGAGATGGATTTTCGTTGTTAGGGAAATAAACTCTGTTGGGGAAGGATACTCCATAATTCGCTTGGGGATCTTTATGGAATCATGTTGGGGGAAACCAAAAAGTTTGACGACTTCACTGAGGAATCTTTTCTTAGATGTCGGAGCAGTAGCTGGAGATTTTTACTCCACTGGAGGTATGAGAACACCTGATATCATTAGGCTGCATGCTGAGAATATGGCAGTGACCTTGTAGCAGGATGCCCCTGCCTCTGTACTTGTTAGAGAAGACATCTGCTTGGATTTTGTGGATGGATTAACTGTTATCCCAACTCTTGGAGTCCTTGGTGAATGCAGATCAGGGTAATAAACCTTCTACTAATAGACAAGTGATGAGATGATGGGACGTAGTCGTACGCTTTAATCCCTAACTTTTGCCTGGACTGTCCTTTCTGATTTTCAGTCCATCGAGATACCCTTTTTTGCCCAAGCCGCCTTTTCAGGTTTTTGACTTGTCGGGTGTACAGTTTTTTTTCATATGTATATCCCTAATTTTTGCCCGAACCCTTTTGGTTCACCGGGATGCCCTTATTTTTGCCTAGGCCAGTCAATCTAGCGGGTCTTTGTTCATGCGTAGTATTTTCCGACTATGTCCATGTTCACCGGGTACGGAGAATTGTCATTGTCCTTAGTAGTAAGTGTTGTCACACTTCTAGAAGGTGTTTGTTTGATCGCATATAATTCGCTACTGGAATTCATGTCCAATGCCCCAAGTGATTCAGACGAAGATCTGCCCCTGGATATTTGGCATTTTGAGAGATTCCTTGAACCTTGACTTGACTGCCCCAGATCAGCTGGATAACATGATATGCCCCTTGATTATGAAAGGCCTATCACTGGAATGTCTTTCCATCTGGGGTGATTCTGTCCACTGAGAGGATTTTTGTTCATCGAATATCCGTCGTGCGAATTTCTCTACTGTTGAACAAATAGTCATATGCAAACAATGGTATTTTAAAAATGCAAAGCTTATGTCTGTCTTGAAGGTTGAAAATTCATTTTTTAGTAAAACAAACAAATTTTGTAAGAGTGTGATATCAGCTTAGGATTTATAGCGAACCCTACAGGAGTCAGGATACCTTTTGTAACAGTATGCTTTTGAACTAACCCATGCTTCAGCTAGGACTTTTAAGGGTTATAACGTGGCCTGGTTCACGGTTTGAGAAACAAAGGATAAAGGCTCAAATTTTATTTTTACCCAACCCATTCTTCGTGATGTTTTTCAATCCTATGCTCAGCTAATTGTGCGTTTAGATCCCAATTGAGTCTGGAATATTTGCTCTGATACTTGGTGATGGTTCAGAAATTGAACATTTGTTTGAGAAGGCAGTCATTTTTATAACCTTTTATTTTTTTGTTGAGGATTTGTAGGACCTCTTTTTTTTATTCTGGTATCCCTACTTTTTCCTGAACTGTTTCCTTGGTTTTTATAGTAAGCGGGATGCCCCAGCTTTTCTTAAGTCTCCTTCATAGGTTTTTGACTTAACGGGCTTTTATTTTGAGAGATAATGACTGCCTGTCTTGATGATCATATGGAACCATCACCATTTTTTTGAGTGCATCTTCTACACTATTTGTCGTCTATGAAGGTAGAGCTTGCGACTGAATGCACATCTGAATTAACTGAGAAAACCACCCTGCCCCAGGTTATGATTAAGGGTTTTAATTTGTGTGAAAATAAAAGTTCCTACTTCTTAGGCTCAAAGGGGTTGACTAGGGATTATCTTCCTTATAACTCCACAGTTTAGGATTTGAAACAACCCATATACATCGTCAGCGGGGTCTGTTCAAAAGCATATTGTAGAGACTGTGGTATCATTTTCGTCACCCTCCCTCTAAAGGCTTAGAGCTTTTGATCGAGAGTTGAATATCACAAAAAGGAAGTAAAAATGCAGTTTGAATATAGTGAATACGAATGAATTGATTCAAGACAAAATGCAGTTTGAATATAGTGAATACGAATGAATTGATTCAAGACAAACATATGCAATGCATTGATGAAATAACAAAGTTTGATATGAAACAAATATTCGAATAATCAAAAGAAATTACAAATTGAAAATTATAAATGAACAAAAAGCCTCTTTGTCTTGGACTTGTCACTTCAGATGATGTGCCTTTGAGGGATGGTAGAATAATTCAGTCTGACCATCTTGTGTGAACTCCAGCACTCATTCGTTGATCAAGTCCTAAATCTTATTTTTCAATGCCGAACAGTCATTTGTATCATGTCTAGGACTATTGGAATGGTATGCGCACATTGCATCAGGACGATAGCTAAGAGCTGAGACATTGGGATTTCGAGGAGGATCCCTTAACGTAATCAAATCCATCTTTAACATGTGTTGCAATACCTGAGCCAAGGACATGTTGGTTTTGGTGAATTGCCTTTTGTGTATGTCCTACTTATGTTGATTGCCTTGTTGTTATTTCTGCATCGGTGCTGGAATAGAAGTCCGTGTTACCCCCAAAGATTGGTTGAGATTACTCTTATTGCGGCCCCTCTAGTCATACACGGCATTGGACTCTTTCTTCCCATTGTATGATTTCTTCTAAGTACCTGAAGATGCAGTCCCTTGAATGTCACTGCTCCTGAGTTTATTTTCAACATGCCTCTATATGAACATGTCATCCAATTCCCCATCTGCCAAGAGAGATTGATCGTTGATTAGGCCCTAAGCTCTAGCAATTTTCCCCAGACCGTCGTATTTGTCCTGATAAAGCTTACTGATGAGAATCCTCAATTCTTCTTGTTCCCGAGCTAAACTTTGGATAAGAGCCATTTGAATACTCATCTGGATTCTCATCCTTTCCATTTCATCTTGCAGTGGTTCCAACTGGTCATCCTTATTGTTGTCAGGATGTTTCTTGGTCAAGTTCCCGTTGAGGAGTGATTTCAACTCTTCTTGCCCCTTGTATAGGTTGAGGAATATTTCCATGAACATAGACTCTTGAGTTTAGAGATCTCTGTTGTTCTGTTCGAGAGCCATTATATTTTCTCAAATAAACAGCGGGAAAATGAGAAACCTGTACTGGAAGACCTGTTATGTAATGACATGCATCATGTGTAAATGTTTTCAAGGATCTCGCGGGGTAAACACAAGGAGATGTTAGGAGTTGACTACAGCTTTGATGGAAGAACTCCGTATCGTTGAAGGTCCTTCTACGAGAATCAAGCTCACCATGTCAAGTGGGTCATAGCCCCTGACTTAAGTTGTCGTGTTATGGTCCTTTTGACGGAATTAGCTAGAGGAAAATAAATCCCCGTGCCCTTTGCTAAACATCTGGTTTATCATAACCTGCATCACAGACCCATGAGACCCTTAAAATGGTTAAGGAGATGTTATAGTATGATGTTATGTTGTGTATACTATGCATCAAGCAAAAATGCAGGGTGATGAAGACAAGTATGTCTTACAAGAAACTAGTTTATTGGATAATGTATACAAACAAGGTCCTGCAAAGAAAACCAACAAAAGCCCTTCAATGAGTTCAAGTTGTTAGATAATGAAGGCAAACAAGTCACACAAGAAACCTTAGGTTCAAGCTTGCATGGGGTTTGTAGGTAAGTACCCTCTTGAAGTTTAGTTGGTTCAACCTGTCTTAGAAAAGTAATCGGGTTCTAAGGAATCTCAATATCATTGATCTTTCTTTATTGAGCATTATTTAAGCTTAGTAATCTTTTCTTGCGGCCAAAACATCTCGAAAGTCCAATCTTAATGAGTGTAGCATCGAGTAACAACCAATCCCCAGCTTTACACCGAGGCCGGCTATCTCACTACTTTCTAATGGCCAAGTTTGTTCAACTAAGGTTCTAAGGTCTGTCAGTGGTTCACGACACCATGCGGCAGCCCCGTATTCTCCTCGATTCAACACAAGGGATACCGGTACCAACCAAAGTGTCACACCAATAAAGCTATCGCTTCAACCATATCGGTCTATGTCGTACAGTCTCCATGATTTATTGTTGTTTACCTAAAAGATGCCCCCATATCCGGGTGTAGGATCTATAGTAACAACCCAAACAACCCTCCTAAAGCATACAAAGCAAGCAATTACAACATTTTTAAAATGAACTAGCTCTTAAGGTAACCTCACTTTTTAAGTATATCCCCAGCAAAGTCATCAGTTCTGTGATACGGTGGAAGAACCGACTGTTAATACTGGTTTTGCATTTGTGCATGCAAATTTTGTGGTAAGCAAGAGTCGCCACTGACTTTTCTTTTATCCAAAATAAGGAAGGGTGAAAAGAACAGAAAAATACCTTTTCGAAAGTTTTCTGAGTAAGGGGGTAGATTATGGAAAGGGAAGGTGTTAGCACCCTTTCCATCCGTAGTTATCTACGGGATCTTAGATGCTTAGCTCATTTTAAAAGTACCTTGTGCTTTGTGTTTTGAAAAAGTGTTTTGAAATGCCTTAGTACGACGATTCTCTTTATGATAACTCCTGTATCAGTCCTCAAGAGTGTTGACAAAGCAAATGTTTTTGAAAGTTGTTTTTGAAAGGTGTAAGTGTAAAAAAGTTTTTTTTATTTGAGAAAGCATTTAACAGCTATCTACTTTGACTCAAAAAGGTTTGTTCTTTTCCTCCTGTCCTTTAGACAATGCTATCCTACTATTAGTGAGTAGGTAGCCCTATCGTTGGATGTATGAGGGATATTCAAAGGGACGTACAATCAAGAAGGCAACTTGTGGAGACGCTTTAGCAATTTTGTCTAGGAACTAAATCATTTACCAAAAGGCAAATATAGGGTCATCGAGGGACTATGACCTTTTTGATTTACGGGTCTTTGCTAAAGCATCCCCGTTTTGAGGGACATGACTGTTTTATTTCTGAAGGCAACCAAAGTGGGGTACCCTAGAGGTGCATATGTGAAATATGTGTTATGTTCAGTTATTTTTATCTTTTGTGTTAGGTTTGCTAATGTTTTGTTATTAGTCTTTCCATACAAGCCTAACTACTAACAGTGAATATGTATAGAAAAACGTAAAATGCGAAAATATAACCCTACGTTATTACAATGTTTCGGGGGAGGGTATTTACATGTCCAAATGGGAAAAAATAAAGAAAGCGATAAAGTCCTATTTTAATATATTACATTCCATCAGCAGATACAAAAATATGAAAAATAATAATAGAAAAAGAAATATATGAACACGCACGAATTGGGAAAAATACATCTAAAACCTTGAAAATTTCTAAGTAAACAAGAAAATATTTTTTTTGTTAAGAAAATATTTGAATTAAATAAACCTAGGTCTAGTTGATTTTAAATTGATATAATGAAGTTAAAATAATTAATTAATTTGTTTACAAAATTAATTTGATTAATAAAAAAAACTAACCTAATATTTTTTTTATGGTTTTTTTGATTTAAAGTTAATTCAAATGATAAGGTCAATAAAGAAATAAAGAAAACAAAAATAAAAATACAAAGGGCATCCTTCGATCCAAGGAGATAAATGGAAAGCTTCGATCCAGAGAAGGTGTCTTTCGATCCAGGGGAAAAATGGGCGGCTTCAATCTAGAGAAGGAAATGTCTCCTTCGATCCAGAGAAGGAGTTGTCTTCTTCGATCCAGGAGGGCAATCTTCTTTTCGATTCATATCTGCAAGACAAGCATTAGAACAATAAAGATGCAGGACCTGGGTGTCGAACCTAGGTCTTTCGATCTTGTGCGTGTTGGTCTGCTCAGGCTTGATCTACAGTACAAGCGTTAAAAAAAGAAATAAATACAAACCTGGGTGTCGAACCCAGGTTCTTCTCCTGCACATACACCTGCAATTTTGATCAAATGCTGGATCGAAACAGATCCAAAGACTCTACCCTATGCATGATCATTTCCTAAACCAAAATCTGGGATTAAAGCTAGCACAAGATATTTGTACCACCTAGTTTGAAGCCTGGCTGCTTCAAAGCCTTAAAATGGCACCCTGTACTTCCACACTTATATTTGTATGAATGATCAATGAGAACACAAATATGCATATAAAAACAATTCAAATAGTAATCGAAAGGTTATGACCCAGAATTTTACCAAAGACTGGTGGGGTTGATGCGTGGCTTTTGGCTAGTGCTTGGGAACACTTCCTGCAAACTTTAGGGAGTGAATAGAGCATTGTTGAAGACTCCTTCGATTGGGACCACTTATGAGGATTTTGATAGCTTTGGTGTGGTTTATGGGACAGCGTGTCTCCAATACGTGTGTGTATGTGGTCTCCTCTTTTTTTTGTCCTCCCTTCTAAGCTTGCCAGTGTGCTCCTTATATAGAGGGGATGGAGGGGACAAGAGTACAAAGGAATAAACAGCCATTAAGTTGGTGTTTTAAAGGCCATGAATGTCACTTTGAAACTTTTCCAAAGACATGTTTTCTTGTCCCTTTTTGAATTTTCTATGAACCTGAACACCTTTGAATTTCGAATACCTTCAGTCCCTGCCCTTTGATTGGACCTCTTGTATATCCTTCGAATGGGCATTTTGAATGTTTCTTCAAATGGATCTTTTGTGTACCCTTCGAATGGGCCTTTTGTTGCCTCCTTCGAATGGACTTTTTGAGTGTATTTCGAATAGTCCATATGTATGCCTTATGCCCTATTCGAATGGGCCACCAATGTGTGTCCTTCGAATGGGCCTTTGGAGTACTCTTTTGAAGGGGTCATATCGTGTGTCATGGTGCAGAAACTGTGTTGAGGGATCTTGGCCTTGTGCATTGAAAGCAAGCACAGAGGAAGTATTTGCCTTGTGCATTGAAGGCAATTATAGAAGAAGCCTTTGATCTTGTGAATCCAAGACAAGCCTGAGGAAGACTTTGTCTTGTGGATTGAAGGCCGGTTGGAGGAAGCCTTTGACTTAGTGAATCCAAAGCAAGCAATAAGAGTCCTTTGCCTAGTGATTTGAAGGTTGCATGTAGAGGCCACTGCTGGTGAATCGAAAGGGGCTTGTAGGGGGTTCTTACCTTGCGAATGAAAGGCAAGCCTGAAGTAGCTAATGCACAGTCGAAGCCTTGTGAACCAAGCTTTGTCGAAGGAGGCCCAACTCTCCATCGAAGACATTATGAAATCAACTTGATCGAAGCGAGTCCATCGCTCAATCGAAGTTGGCGAGTTAAGCTTGTATTGAAGGATTTAGATGCCCAATCGAAGACTGGTGAGTCAAGCTTGTATCGAAGGATGCCAAACACCTAATCGAAGCTTACTAATCAAGGCATGATCTAAGAGTGCCAAATTCCTAATCTAAGTACCTTGTCTCAATGCGAACTGAAGACATCTTGTTTATCCTCAAAAAATTTACATTTTCTTTAAGCAATTGTTTGTAACCAACCATGTAGGAGACAATCTTGGAAAACATGAGAGGGGAAATTTTGGGGTACAACAACTAGTATTAACAAGCTTAGGTTTCCACTCCTTTCTAGTTTTAATCATTATATGATTATCCCTAGGTTGTGTTTGATGTTTTAGATAACCATACAGTCTGTAAAAAAAGGCCTTATATGACCATATTTACCATAATAATGACATTTCCAAGGCAAGAAATTGGCTTTAGTTTTAGTTTCCTGATGTCTATAAGGATGTTGTAACATTTGGTCAGACATCGTGAGCTCATACTTCCTTTTAGAAGGAATAAATTTTTTCACATGGGTTTTACCCTGTTTATTTAGAGTTTGGTAATTAAAACATATACCTGTTGAGTTTCCAGCCCCTTTCCACACTTAAAGAATTTCATCTAACATATCAGACCTATTGTTCAACATTCTTATGGATTTGGTCATGTTTTTAAGTTTAAAAGTAAATAAGGTTACCTCATCTTGAAGACCAGAGATAGTAGACAAAAGTTTATCTTTTTCAACCCACAGTTGAACTATGATTCTCTTTTGTTTTTCTCCTATCTTACAAACCTCCTCACTTCTGGCACAAAGCTCTTTGTAGAAATCATCCAATTCTTCATAAGAGACATCCTCGTCATAGGAATCTTCATCATATTCATATATACCAGTGAAGGTTGTAACATGCTTAGCAGTTTCATCATCAGGTTCACCTTCAAAATCATCATCAGACCAAGAAATAAACAAGCCTTTGTTTTATTTCTTGAGGTACGTGGGACATTCTGATCTAGTTTGACCAAAACCTTCACACCCATGACACTTAATACCTTTTCCTTGATTGGGCTTCTCCTCCGCTCTTACTTTTCTCTAAAAACCATTGTTCTTATTGATGTCGAATGACATGTACTTGATATTGGGTATTCGCTTCCTATCCATTATCATCAATACCTTGTTGAATTGTATCCCAAGAAGCACAATAACATTATAAATTCCTTCATCAGTCTCCATGTTACATTGAACATCTTCATCATTAGTGTTAAAGATAAAAGTTATGCTCTTGTTATTCTTTTCAGATCTACCATTGATAGCCAATTCAAAAGTTTGAAGTGACCCAACAAGCTCATCCACTTTAATGTTGTAAATGTCTTGGACTTCTTTAATAGATGTGACCTTCATGTCAAACTTATTAGGCAACGACCTGAGGATTTTTCTAACCAGCTCCTCATCTGACGTCTTGTATCCCAAGGCACTAGATATATGGGCAATGTCAAGAATATTCATGTGAAATCATGAATGCACTCATCATCTTTCATCCTGAGATTCTAAAATTTGGTGGTGAGAAGTTGAAGTCTTGATAGTCTTACTTTCGATGTTACTTCATGAGTGGTTCTGAGCATTTCCCATGCTTCTTTGGTCACAGGACATGTATTTATTAACCTGAATATAATTTTGTCAACCCCATTGAACAAGGTATTCAAAGCTTTGGAGTTTCCAAGAGCAACTTCAACTTCTTCCTTAGACCAGACCTTTTCTGACTTTAACTTAGTTGTATCCTTCCTATGTTTGTCCTTCATCACAGGGTGGTCCCAACCTTTGATAATTGCTTTCCAGGTTTTTCTATCTATATATTTTATAAAATCTACCATGTGCGCCTTCCAGTAGTCATAGTTGGTGTCATCCATCATAGGCGGTCTGTTAACAAATCCCCTTTCATTGTCCATAGTACAAGAAAATATCTTTCCCGGAGCTCACCCAAAAAATAACAGGGTGCCTGCTCTAATGCTAATTGAAATTTTGACACATAGAGGACATATTTCGTATACGATGTCAGGACACTAGAATGTCGAATGCAATATCAAGACATCGTAACAACACAAATAACAATAAATAACTTAAAGTAAATTGTAGGAAGTAAATAACACAAGATAGTTGTTAACCCAGTTTAGTGCAACGTTACCTACATCTGAGGGCATCCAAGCCAGGAAGGAAATCCACTATAATAGTATTAGTTTGAAGTTCTATGTAAACAAACTTCGGTTTACAACCTTCACACCTAATCACTACTCGTGATATTTCTATCTAAGACTCTCTTAGATATGAGACCCCTCTCACTTCCTCTCAATCACACAACTTGTGATTACAGAGATAACAATCAAAGAGGAGAGACACTTTAATAAACAAAATTCGCTCTTACTTAAAAGCTTAAGAGTAATTTATAATTACGACTTAACTATCAGTCTAAATCTAGTATCAAGGTGATGTGAGAGTGACTCACAAACAACAATGAACAGACTAAACCCTAATTGACATTATCACACTTGCGGCTTTACGTCTCTTAGGTTTAGAGTCTTCCTTTAAATTGCCTGAGAACAGTATGGGTTTGATGAACAATCTGGGCTAAACAAACAACATATCCAGTACGGTCTTCAGCATAATATTTCAGAAGAGAATATATTGTTTTCTTAAATGTTTTGACACTCATTCTTAGGAAATATGACAAAGCTTAAGTAAACCTTTGTTGCTTCTAGAAACACACGTTTCTTGGACCGCAATGTACCTGAATCATATCTTCATAGAATCTTCAGTGATCTCATGCTTGAGACAAACCTTCTAAGAATGTGAAACAAGGAACGCTACAATGTCATACCAACATGTTAATATATCTTGTCCAATATCTTGTTAGAACACTTGTTTTAACAAAATGTTGACAATCACAAAACAATCAACCTAACCGTATTTGATGATGAACTATTATCATTTTGTGTATGTTATATGAGTTAATTAAATATAAAAATGAATATTTTTATATTTTTGGATGAGTTATCATTATGTAGTATGAGTTTATTTAATTTTGATAATGTTGTATAAGTTTATTTAATTTAATTTAAAATTGATTGGAAAATAAAAAGCATGAAATAATATGTGAAAAATAATGCTCCCTCTTGTTCTCTTTATAATATATATTTTTAGATACGGCTTAAAGAGTTTTTGGTTTAGGTAAGTTGATGTGTTTTTTATTTTCGTTTATGTATTTTATTTTTCTTGAAAATGATTTCTTAATATTAAAATTTTTTTGATTTTAGTCTCTAAGATTAAAATTCGCAGGAAAATTCAAAGAAAAATCTAAAAAAAAATCTATAAATTTTCTGTGAATTTTAACTTTAGAAACTAAAACCAAAAGAATTTTAACATTCAAGAATCATTTTAAAAAAATACAAGAACGGAAATAAAAAACACGTCAATTTATAGAGATAAAAAAAATCTATTTAAATCTACATTAAATATATGTAAAAAAATTTACTACTTGGACAATATATTGACCATATATATTACATTTTCCAATGAATTTAAACATTATTTTTTTTAAATAGGATAAGGGAGAGTAGCATGGAATAAAATTATTACGTGATATATGCATCGTGTTTTTTTTTAAATGTTTCAAAGTGATCAAATAATAACATGTTTTCTAGATTCTATTTCATTTTTAAAAAATACTGAAAATCAAACAAAAATAAATTGATGCAAATAACCATGTTTCAGAAAAAGTTATGCAAATAACCATGTTTCAGATGACTCCCCAAAGAAGGAGCCATCTCACTTGGCGCCTACACCTACCTTTTAAGGGGGGGGGGGGGGGGGGGGGGGGGGGGCGTCATTTTACTTGGCGCCTAGGTGCTTAGGGCTTGCCCTAATCCAAGTGAGATGGCGCCTTAGTGCATTTGCTAGGGCCATTTTCGCGTTTTTTTTTCAATGCGGTGTGTTACGTATTCGCTATAGGATCAACAAAATTGACTTTTTATTTACAAAATATGATTACACACATAAGTATTACATAAAAAAAAAAAGATTAATCAATGGTCCCCCAGAACCCGATAATGACCCCCGGTTCCGCATCCCCGTCCTTGCCTTTCCCGTGTTGGGTTTTGTCGCGTTTCCTGCTGTGGCAGGGTCGATGGCCCAGCGAAGTCAATGCATTCCGGATCCATGAAATCAGTCAGATCTCCATATCTAGAAGATCCGCTTTGGTACAGTCGGTTACCCATACCCTCAAAGTTTAGTCGTGTTGGCGGTGGGTGGGTGTTGTACCCCAAAATTTTTCCTCTCATTTTATCAAGATTTCCCCTCACAAGACTCTTTGGACTCCAGACAGGATTAGGGTTTGCTCAGCTCAAGACATATCCTTGCACTGTTGACCTGAAATTAGGGTTTGAGTTTGCACAGGGATTTTTGGACTTCCAATGCTCAAGGTGACTTTCATACTTCATGTTGGACTTATAAGATTGCTCATACCAAGTTTCAAGCCTTGAATCAAATTTTTGCCCAGTCAATTGGACAGTTGACTTAGAAATCAGTTGTATTGGGGAAAAAGTTAACTATGGCCAATTTACAGTCAAACCTCATAATTTTTTATCCACATCAACATTATAGGCTCATATTAACCATTTGATCAAGTTTGGACCACAACTCCTCAAGAAATTTGATCAGATCATCAAAAGGGCAAAATGGTCATTTTTAGGGTTTTGACTGCAGAAGGGCAATTTCTGATTTTTCACCTAGCCAATGGCAAATTGGGTTTAAGCATGGTTTCAAGGAATAAATGGCATCATCTTTACCTAATCACAAGGTTCAAAAGATCTCAAATGCATTGGATTAACAGATGAATTTTCCAGCCAACTGATCAAAAATCAACTGTACACTGAAAAGTCAAACTTTGACTTTTTGGTCAAATCAAGTGCCAAGGGTCATTTTTCATCAAGATGTGTCAAAACATGAAACTTGTTCACCAAGAAACCTAATTTTGAAAATTAGGGTTTAAAATGGAAAATTTCATAACTTAGAAATTTTCTAAGTTATGAAAATTTCTTATTTTTTCCCAACATTTTCACCATGATTCAATTGGATTCAAAGAAAACTTCCAACATGAAAGTTTTATTCCTCCACAAAATCTACAACTTTTCTTCACAAAGTTTTCTCAAAATATGCTTGGATCTCATGTTATGATTTTATGAACAAGGGTCCAAAAACTTTTTAACTTAGAGAAATTTTGCCCTAGTTTAGGCAGGATTTTGACCTATCTTCATGACAATTTTTCACCTAGTTCCAATTGGAATATCAAAATTCATTTCAAATATGGATTGTATAGCATGTTACAAGCTTTCCAAAATATCCAAGAAATCTCCAAAATCATTTGTGGTTAGGGAGAATCGAAGGATTGAAAATGGCAAAATATCACTTTTGGCCAAAGCATTTTGCACATTGATACAAGTTGCAAATTATGTCCAACCATGCTTGCACTTGTTTACAGGTCCTTAAACCTTTCCACACTCATAAATTAAATGCAAACACATTTGTTAGAGGCTTTGTTCTGAGTTTTAGGGCATTGTAGGAGGAATTAATCTATTTTTGGCAAAAAGATAACAATGTCATTTACATAAAGCATGCTTTATGTCAAATTATGTATCTTGAGCCATGAACCTGATTTCTTTATGTAAACAAAGTTCACTAATATCAGGTATTTGGTACCAACTATGTGCAGACCCTAAGCTAGATGGTACAAGCCTTTGCATTGTCAATTCCAACTTTTACTTCAAAAACAAGAAACCTTGCAAAAGGTCAACAACTCTTGTATCTGTTAAAACCAAAGTTTGTAAACATTTGAAACAACTTCAACACATTATACCAAGCCATAAACACGAGCCCTAAGCCTCTCAAACACCCAAATACACAAAAATCACAAGTTCTTGCAAAACAGGGCAAGTTCTGCAGTTTCACTTCCATCTTCACATTGCCTCGTGCGTTTTGTCCCAAACCTCTTCCAACACACTCTATACAACATGCCTAAGCTATCCCAACCATTCCCAAGTCACTGTAACTCCATTTACATACTTCACCATTTTCAAATTCTGAGTTTGTAGGTTGAGTTCTATAGGAAGATTCGAGCCATTTCAAAGCAAGCCAAGCATTGGGAAAGATCAAGGGAACATCAAGCAAGCTCAAAAGAACCTCAGGCCTCACTGAAAGTTGCTGCATTGCCATACTCGAGCTTGACTGAAACAGGTAAATTTCAAACTTCTATCTCTCTATTTAGGAATCATTAGGCTTAGGTTTGTGAAGAAAAAATGTAGTCTTCATTGCCCTTGAGCTGTACATATGCATATAATTCATTTATGTTAACTGAGCTAGGAGAATTTGGATGTTGAACTTTCTGAAAAAACTAGGTTAGAAATTAGGGCCAAGGAAATTCTCTCTGGTCTTTGAGAGTTAGATCAAGTTTTTTATATGGTTAGAATCGTGGTTTAATGCTCTATAACTTTCATGTTGCAAGTTTTTGTTTTTAAGCACAAATGCGGGAGATATGAATTTGTACAGGGCGCATGTTTTTTGTTTGTTCAGAGGTTAAAGATGAAGTGGAAATGGGCTGGGCCTGACTTTGGCTGACTATTTGCACCCATATGCTTGCTTTTCACACCCCCTTGGCCCATTTGTTTTATCTTCATATATTTTTCATTTCTTTTTTATTTTCTGACTTTTATTTATTTTCTCCAAATATTAAAAGTCATTAAAAATATTTTCTTAAATTTTCACATTTTATTTTATTTTTTTATTTTATTTTTGGCATAATATTTAGTTTATTAGGTTTAATACATTCATTTTCTTAAATAAAAAAAACTTATAATTAATACAAAAATATTATATATTATTATTTTTATTATTTGTACATATAAAATAATATTTTCTCATATATTTTATTTCTTAATATTTTTGTGAATATCTTATTTATTTTCTTTGTACAATAAAAAATGAATAAATAATTAATATAATATATATATATTTTCTTAAAACAAAAATTAGGGTTGTCACCCTTTCCAAAAATAATCTTTTTATTTTTCCTATTTTTTTAGGACATTAAAATATTTTTACATGCATAAAATAAAATACAAAAACATTTTGCATATTTATATTTAATTACATATTTAAATATTGTCAATTTATTTATTTTGTACAATAAATTCAATATGGTTGTAATAGACTTAGGGTTTTATTTTCTTGCAAATGTCCCCTTATTCAAACTTGTACCCCCCTCCCCAAATTTATGTTGTAATAGTCTTAGATTTACTTTTACGCACTTTATTGGTTTCGAATATGCATGATAGTAAAAAAAAAACTAGGGTTCGTATGATAACCAAAAATCAAAATAAATAGCTTGACTAATACAAGACAAAAATGCATGAAAATGACAACACAATGCACACAAGCACCCCTAGGATTTCATCCACTTGTTGCCTTAAAAAAACATGGCCATGGTATGCATGCTAGGTATCTTGGAAAAACAAAATAAAACAAAAAGATCATAGTCCCTCGATGATGCTATCTTGGTTGCCTATACAAAAATGATCTAGTCCCTCAAAAAACTTGCTAAAGATACTTAGCACCATTGTTATCGTGATCATACGATGACCCACGCCTGCCCCGTTTAACATCCAAACACAAGGTTGTTTACCAAATGCAATGGTAAAACAACAATGTCAAAGGGTTAAAAATGTGTAGGAAAGATCTTTGAGTAGGTAGCTATATGCTCCTAGTTACTTGATCAAACTTGCAAACATCCTTGATATTTTCAAACTATCACACACCTTTCAAAACAATTTCAAAACAATTTCAAAACATTTCCCAAAACAAACTTTCAAACATTGAAACATTTTTCAAAAGACAAACACCTTTGTATACATTCAAACAAGAATCATTATAAAGGTTGCCTGGACAAAGGCCTCTTTTCAAAATACTTTCAAAACCACACACAAAAGCACTATTTCAAACAATTGAAAAGCAAAAGCAAGTGATCTAAAATAAGTAACTAAGAGCCCATGGAAAACCATGGATGAAAAGGGTGCTAGCACCTTCCCTTTTCATAATCTATCCCCCGAACCCAAGAAAACATCTCAAAGGTCTTTCCTGGGCTTTTTGACCTTTCCTTTGGATAAATAAAAAGTCGGTGGCGACTCTTGCTAAACCGAAACATTTGCAAACACAAACGCAAAACCTCAAGTCATCTCTCCCACCGCATCACAGTGGGGTTCCATGGTTGGTCTGTAGCATTGGTCGTCTGAGTACGGGGGGTAGAAAGGAAATGGATCTTGGGGTGTTTGGTATTGAGGATGTTAGGTGGTTTAGTGATATTGTGGTTGATGGTAAGTTGGGTCGGTTGTTTCATAATCTTCCGACATTCCTAGATCAGGGCTAAGGTTGGATGTTGAGGGGCCCATATTGGGATATGCAGAAGACTGAAATTGTGTGTGGGGTATGCGGGTGTGTTGGTATTGTGATTGAAATTGAAGTTGGGTGTGAGGCATATGGGGGTATTGGTATTGAGGTGGTGATTGTGGTTGGTTGTGGGGCATGTGGGTGTAATTGTATTGTGGTGGCGACTGTGGTTGGGTGTTTGTGGTTCTGTTTCGTCTGGGGGGTTGGTGGGAGGTTGATGTATGTTGGGTTTGTTGTTGGGGAATTGAGGGTTGTGCCCATTGTGTTTGTGGGTCAACCAAATACCTTGGATGAGACACGTGCATTTCAGTGTTACTAACCGATCTGTACCAAGATAAATACTGATCCGTGTGTCGCATATTACCATGATTGAGGAAAACTGGGAATTGTAAGACATGTCGGTGACGCCTCTGCCATATCTTACACCATTCTGTAGCAAAGTCTTTCCAGTTGGTAAGACCCTATTAGGCGTCGACCCTTTTGAGATGCCACGGGGACAAACAAGTCAGATCTCTGGGTATCTCTTGATGCATTCCAAACTACATCTTCACACGGTCGCTGTGGTGCATCTCCACAACATTGAACCGTATGATTGCAGTCTTGGCGCTCTAAATTGCTGCATCCTCGGGGCTTGGTTCATGGCCCAAACCCAAATATGGTCTCCAGATAAACTGTGCATAAAATTAAACCAGGTTAATGAAAATGTAATATATAAATTATTTTAGAAGTAGAAAAGTTGAAAGGTACAACGTACATCATCCAGGCCAAGGTGATCCAATAGATTGCGGTATAGTGCGACATTGAATCTTGGATTCTTGCCGTAATCCATACCCCTCACGCAATACCTAAAGGAAATGAAAAATATTTTATTTTATCATATATTTGGTGAAGAGATGAATAGTAATAAATGATATAACTTGATGACTTACTTTGTTGCGTATGGGAAAACGAATGTGTTGTTGTTGACGGGGTTTAGGGACTCCATCCTCCACCAACCCCAGGCTTGAAGTAAAAAAGCGCAGCCATAAAATGTACATTTTTCCTTGATTGCATTTTTACACAAGGAACTGTATAGGTGGGATAAAACAGCAGAACCCCAACTATACTTTCTAGTTTTTTCGAAGTCTCTAAGTAAATTTAAATACATAAAATTTACACTATTTCCCGTACTTTCGGGAAATAAAAAGGTTCCAAATAGTATTATTATATAAGTTCTAGCTTTTATTACCTTGGCTAGCTTGGAGGAATTTTCGTTTAATTCCAAAGTCGCATAATGATTTTTAAGCTCAGTTAGTAGTATACCCTGACCTCTCACACCACCACCTTCAACCATATCCCTGGCCAACAATTCTTCACACAGAGAATTGGGTTGTTGAACCGACCTGTTAACGGCCTTACCATCGACAGGGAGACCCAGTAACATGTACACTTCCTCTAGCGTGACGGTACATTCACCTATTGGTAGGTGAAATGTATGGGTCTCTGGTCTCCACTTTTCCAAAATTGCAAGTATGAACTTTGAATCAATTGTGAAGTTGGAGATCTTTATAACGTGTCTGAAACCTGCGTATTCCAGATACGGTACGATCAATGGGTCGGGAGCAAGGTAGTTGTGAGACCGGATTCTGAATCTTTTGGTATCCTGAGTGAATAATGTAAAAGGTGTAAGAGTAAGTAAGATGGACAAAGCATTACCAGAAGTATGAAAAATGTATAACTATAAAAGAAACTTACAAATGCTGCAATGTTGTCCCTTGTGCCTCTGTGAGAATCATCCATTGTGAGAAGAGCCATTGTTGAAAATGCCTGAGATTATGAAAGAGTTTGAAATTGTAAGAGATTATGAAAGAGTTTGTAGCAGAGAGTGAGACGATTGTGGGTGCGAGAGAAGTATGTTATGCTCTGTATTTATAGGCAAAAAAATTTCATAGAGTAAGTGAGGTGGTAGGTGGTGCATGCATGCATGATAAGTGTCACTCTTGCAGTGTAGGCGCAGGCTACATGGCAGGCTTGGAGAAGAAATCTCTGCATGCATGTAACACGATTGGACATGAAGGGAGGCGCCATTGGACTTGGCGAAAGAGTACAAAAATGAAAGGTGTCTCCATCCCCATTGGCGAATAAGAGGTGGAATGGGTTGCATAGGCGCAGGCTAGGTGACAGCCTTGGAGAAGGCATCCCTGAATCCATGTAACACTATTGGACGTGATGGGAGGAGCCTTAGAGGTTACAGTGTAGGTGCAGAGTAGGCGCAGGCTATGTGGCAGCCTTGGAGAAGGCATCCCTGAATGCATGTAACACTATTGGACGTGATGGGAGGAGCCTTAGAGGTTACAGTGTAGGTGCAGAGTAGGCGCAGGCTAGGTGGCAGCCTTGGAGAAGGCATCTCTGCATGCATGTAACACAGTTGGACATGAAGGGAGGCGCCATTGGACTTGGCAAAAGAGTACAAAAATGAAAGGTGTCGCCATCCCCATTGGCGAATAAGAGGTGGCATGGGTTGCATAGGTGCGGGCTAGGTGACAGCCTTGGAGAAGGCATCCCTGAATGCATGTAACACTATTGGACATGATGGAAGGAGCCTTAGAGGTTACAGTGTAGGTGCAGAGTAGGCGCATGCTAGGTGGCAGCCTTGGAGAAGGCATCCCTGAATGCATGTAACACTATTGGACGTGATAGGAGGCGCCATTGGACTTGGCGAAAGAGTACAAAAATGAAAGGTGTCGCCATCCCCATTGGCGAATAAGAGGTGGCATGGGTTGCATAGGCGCAAGCTAGGTGACAGACTTGGAGAAGGCATCCCTGAATGCATGTAACACTATTGGACATGATGGGAGGAGCCTTAGAGGTTACAGTGTAGGTGCAGAGTAGGCACGGGCTAGGTGGCAGCCTTGGAGAAGGCATCTCTGCATGCATGTAACACGATTGTACATGAAGGGAGGCGCCATTGGACTTGGCGAAAGAGTACAAAAATGAAAGGTTTCGCCATCCCCATTGGTGAATAAGAGGTGGCATGGGTTGCAGAGTAGGCGCAGGCTAGGTGACAGCCTTGGAGAAGGCATCTCTGAATGCATGTAACACTATTGGACGTGATGGGAGGAGCCTTAGAGGTTACAACCTTAGTTAGTTCAAATTCAGTATGACCTATTTAGTCTTACATCTATCAAAACACTGATTCACTTAATCTTTCAAACACTAGAACATTCAAAAATTCCTGCAAATAACTCATAAACTTCAAACCTTCCAACCTTCAAACCTTCAAACAATCATACGCAATGGCCTCTGCACCCCAATATGTCATCAGTGCACATTTCAACGGTGAGACATACATTTTTCCCACCTCTGGGTTTTTGTTTAGAGACATAGACAACATCCGATTTTGTTTAAATAGGAAAGCCAATTTCTTGTACTTCAAAAAACGATTGGAGGCCAAACTTGGACGAGGCCCGGTGACACAAATATTTTATCAGAATCCGATTTTTTTGGTAACAACCAAATAATATTTTATAAGGTTGAGGTTCAAGATGACGAGGATCTTCAGAATATGTTTTCCAGTCATGAGTATTCTGGGTACGACTCTATTGAGTTGTACATTATGCTGCGAGAGCCTCAGGTGACACAAGTGGTTGATCCTTTGGAGATCGAACAAGCAAAAGTAGATGTAGTTGATGAAGAAGAAGAAGATGACGAGTTAGAGTTAGAGTTTTACAAAATGGTCAATGATGATTCCGAAGACGATGGGATACCCGGTATTCCTGCAAACGAGATCTACACACCACCTCCGCACATGACAAACTTCAACATGGATAGAGATGAACCGTCTTCTGATTTATTTTTTAATCCGTATATACAGTCGGATGAAAACTTAAAAGAGAAAGACAAATTTAGTAATAGAGAAGAATGTATCAGAGCCATCAAAAAATTCCACATGCTCAACTCAGTCGATTTTAAGGTGGACCGTGTAAATCCAGAAAGGTACAAGATCAAGTATGTCCACCCTAATTGTATGTTCAAGCTCACGGCATCATACAGATTAAGAGGTGATTGTTGGGTCATAGGTTCCATGTCTACCCACACTTGTGTCAGTTCTACTCAATCACAGGATCATAGAAAACTTAATTATGAACTCATTTATCAAGAAATCCTACCACTCGTCAGCAACGATCCATCTTTGAAGATGAAAACCATCATCTCTCACATCACTACGGTATTTAACTACACGTTGTATTACCGTAAGGCATGGTTAGCAAAGACCAAAGCGATTGAAAAGGTATATGGAAACTGGGAGGAGTCATACCAAGAACTTCCTCGCTACCTGAATGGACTCCAGACTTATTCTCCGGGTAGTGTTTACATTCTGGAAACAGTGCCAGCATACGCCCCGGATGGTAGTCAACTCAACGGAAATGGAATATTCAGTCGAGTGTTTTGGGCTTTTCACCCTTGCATCATGGGGTTTGCGTCATGCAAACCAATTATACAAATTGATGGAACTTGGTTGTATGGGAAATACAAAGGCACGCTACTGATGGAAGTTGCAAAAGATGGCAACAACAACATTTTCCCAATTGCCTTTGTCCTAGTCGAGGGGGAGACTGGTGGTGCTTGGAGCATTTTTCTCAAAAATCTATGAACACACGTGGCTCCTCAACCAAATCTCTGTTTGATCTCGGATAGACATTGTGATACGGTGGCAGAACCGACTGTTAATACTGGTTTGCGTTTTTCGTTTGCAAAATGTCGCGGTAAGCAAGAGTCGCCACCGACTTTATTTTATCCAACAAGGAAAGGAAAAAAGCACAGAAAATTCCTTTTTCGAGATATTTCTGAGTACGGGGGGTAGATTATAGAAAGGGAAGGTATTAGCACCCTTTCTATCCGTAGTTATCTACGGGCTCTTAGGTACTTGCTCATCATTTTCAAAATTGTTTTCTTTGTGTTTGTGGGTTTTGAAAAGTTTTTGTTTTGACTTCGATTTAACTCTTGCGTCTGTCTTCAAGAGTGTAATGAAGTGTTTTTGAAAACTTGTTTGTAAAAGAGTGGTAGTGAAAAAAATTTTGTTTTGGATGAGCAAGTATCTAAGAACTAATCTACCTACTCGAAAAAAGAATCATTGTGTATTCGTTTCCTTTAGACAACGCTATCCCACTATTAGTGAGTAGGTAGCACCGTCGTTAGAGTTTGAGGGTCAATTCGAAAGGGGGACATACGGTCACTAAAGCAATGTTAGGACGTCTTAGTGGTAACCCTAACGTCTTAGATCGTTTATCTGAGGCAACAATATCCGAGGCAACCATTTCGAGGCAACTATGATCTTTTAGACAAGAGGGCGGCCTCTAAAACAACCTATACTCAATGACCATTTACAAAGGCAACCAAGTGGGAGTGTACCCTTGGAGTGCGCATGTGCGAATGTGTTGATTTCAGTTATTTTTATCTTTGCACATGTTTAGGGTGATCTAACTGTTTTAAATTTAGTCATTCATTCTTGTCATGCAAACCCTATTATCAAACATCTAACAGTTGAATAATTTGCAGAATTAAAATGCAGAATTTAAACTAAATTATTACAAGGCGTCGGGTATTTACATCGCCAAAAACAAACCCTTTGAAATTTAAAAGCGGAAAAATAAATAAATGTCCTAATTAAAATTATTACAAACCGGGAGCAGATACAATAATTGAGAAATAAAGCGCGCGAGAAAATTGAATCGAATGTGAAACTAGGGTTTTGACCCTCCTAATTAAAAGAAAATGCTTTTTGTTGTTTTTAATATTTTTTTAAGAAAAGAAATTAAATCCTAAAATTAAATGCTAAATTAATTAGTTATTAAATTAATTAATGAAAAATAATTAAATGTCATATTTTTGGTTATTTTAGGAAAGAAATAAAATAATTAAATTAGTGTTAAAACCTATTGATTCTAATTAATTTTAAATATTTACAAAATCAGTTAAAGTTATCTAACATAAATAACCTAATTATTTTAATTAATATTTATTGATGAAAAATAAAATTCTAAATTTAATTGGATAGAAAATATTTTTTTGGTGATTTTTTGATAAAAAGAACATTATTTTTGGTTAATAAAATAAATTGCAAGTAAATTAAATAGAATAAATAAAATAAAAAAAAGATGAGAAATGGGCCTGAAATTAGGGTGTGAATAGCAATTTTCTGGGCCCAATTGAGGAGGTCCATGCTGACATTTTTTATCCTGTGTGACATCTTTGACTTGGCCTATGGTGTGCCTTCAATGGTGGCCACCAGATCTGGCCATCTGGTCATCTGGCACGTTGATGAGGAAGGAGCATGGTGGACATTAAGCTCAAGCGCATACTGGATTTCCTGTAAGAAAATAATATAAAGAAATAGGGGGACCTGGGATTCGAACTCAGGCCCCAAGGGGAATTTCATGCCACGCCTACCACTGGACCACTTGCTGCTTGTTTTTATATTAAAAGATAATAATAAAATACAAAAAAAAATTTGTGGACAAAAATCAGAAAAGCGCGCCAATGTTTGAACACGCCAGTAAGGGAGCGACACTTCATTGTCTCCTTCCTCTGCACCGTGGCTAAAAACCCAATGACCTATACCCACGGATAGTGCCCGTTGTTATACCCATGTCCACTCTCAAAATCTCGTACAGGTAACAAAAACGACCACCAAGGCCATGGTTAGAACTGTCTCCTTCTTCTGAACACAGTGGTACCAATTACCAAGGCCAATTGTCCCTGAAATAAAAAGCCCTAAACCAAACCTTGAAAACCTAACAATGGTGAGTTACAGCACATGCCATATAAATGAAATTGAATAATGCCAAAAGCTTGCAGCATCATGGTGATCAAGATTATGCCATTATTTTACGCTATGGATGCAAGAATAAAGCTTTTCGAATTCAAGAAAAGGGTGATACTGTTGCGGACTTACAGTGCGTGGGAGGGCTTGAAAGCGTTTGGTTTTGATTGCTTTAGGTTCCTGAGAATGCCATGAAACGATTGGGACAAATGCTAAGCCTTGAGGATGCCCCTAACCACCAATTTGATCTCACACTTTTTTGGTATTTTTTCAGATTTTGTTCTTGCTCTGAGCCTGATTTCTAACCTTGCTTTTGATCTGCACGCAGTCCTTATGTATCACACAATGCATTAGGGTTGATTACTCTGTCCAAATCTTCTTCTTTCAATGATTTTGATATTTTATTTGATTCTTCTTTAAAGCTTTCCAAAATTGGCTTATTTTGAATCTTTTTGTGCACACAAGCTTTGATGCGAATTTGGAATGATGCTAGCTGTCCAATGAAGCCTGAAATCATCACAAAATCCTTGGTTATCAATGTTTTGGATTTTATTTGATTTATTATGATTTAATTTAAATTAATTCAAATAAAAATCAAAATAAATAATAAAAATAATACATGGACAAGTGGCAAAGGCTAGAGCACGTGGGCTATGATGCCAACTCAAAACAAGTGAAAAATATTGGGGCCATTTGGTAAAATTTGAAGTTTTGGGGATAGTTGACTTTTCGCAATTTTGCAAAAAATGTCAACTTCAACAATGCATAACTTCCTCAAATTTGACTCTTTGGAGGTGATCTTGGACTTTTTAGAAAGCTTGAGATGTCCTCTAATCAACCCTTTTGTTATAATCCCAATTTGATATTCCATGATCATGTATGAAGCTTTGACCAAAAAGGTGTTTTTGTTGACTTTTCAAAATGACCTATAATGTCCAAATTCATAACTTCTTGTGAGTGCATATTTTGAACTTTGGAGCTGAAGATGGATTTTTGGGAATTGAATCCTCTTAAAAATGAGATTTGTATGGGTCATTTCTCATAAAGTATGAGAAAGTTATGCTTGGTCAAAGTTGAGTTTACTTTTCCTACAAAACCCTAATTTAGCAACTTTTGAATCTTGATGAATTGTGAGCAATCCTTGATGAATCATGATCGACCCTTGATAAAATGATGAAATATACTTCAAAATGAGAATGTTGACCAAAAATATTGAAGTTTGACTGTATGTGGGTCACAGTTGACTTTTGCCCTAACACAGTCGATTTTTGGACCTTTGAGCAATTGACTGAGCAAACTTCCTATGCAAGGCTTGAAACTTGACATGGATGATTTTGAGAACATATTAGAAAAATGTTGAGCATTTGGGACCACTTGGACTCAGGTATCTTGATGCAACATGAAACCCTAATTTGGGGTAGACTGCCTTAGGAGATAGCTTGTCTGGTCAACCCTTGGACTTCCTTGAGCAACTTGGGGATCTTTCTTGAAATGTATTGAGAAATATGGGAGGGAAAATTTTGGGGTACAACAGGCATGCATCCATTGAAAGTGCATACAATAATCCTGCAAACGGTTGGCATTACCCTCCTTCTACGCATGTCTATTGCGTTAGACATATCGTCCAAAATTTCACGAGGGAGATCAAAGATAAAACACTAAGGAAAGCGGTTATGAATGCGGGATATACATTGACACAACTTGATACTCTTGTCATCTAACTTTCTTGTTAAATGCCTTGATCATCCGTTTTTGATACGTTTGACCATGACAAATAGCAGTAAGTCTCTTTTCATCGATTAGATTCAGTTGATCAAGCCGGGTCTGAATCCAGTCATCTTCGCGCAAACCTGAATCCTTCATAATCCGAAGAGAGGGTATCTGAACTTCAATGGGCAAGACGGCCTCCATGCCATAAACCAAGGAATAGGGTGTTGCCCCTGTTGACGTCCGTGCTGAGGTACGATACCCATGAAGAGCAAATGGTAACATCTCGTGCCAATCTTTGTATGTCACCGTCATCTTCTGCACAATCTTCTTAATGTTCTTATTAGCCGCTTCAACAGCCTCATTCATCTTCAGTCGGTAAGGAGAAGAGTTGTGATGCTGTATTCTGAACTGCTTGCAGAGTTTGGTGATCATATTATTATTGAGATTTATACCATTGTCCGTAATGATCCTCTCTGGTACACCATATCGACAGATTAGATTGTGCCGAATGAAACGTGCCACGACGTTCTTGGTTACAGTAGCAAAGGAAGTTGCTTCAACCCACTTCGTAAAGTAATCAATAGCTACCAAGATGAAATGATGCCCGTTGGACGCAGTAGGTCTGATCTCGCCGTTCATATCGATGCCCCACATTGCAAAAGGCCAAGGAGCTGTCAAGATGTTCAGAGGGACTGGAGGTATGTGCACCTTATCAGCATAAACTTGGCACTTGTGACAGGTCCGAGAATGCTGATAACAGTCGGCTTCCATGGTGGACCAATAATATCCTGCCCATAGGATCTTCTTTGCCATGGTATGTCCACTGGAATGAGTCCCGAAAGTACCTTCATGTAACTCTACCATAATCCTTTATGCTTTGTTCTTATCTACACATCGCAGTAAATTTGAATCATGGTTACGCTTGTAAAGAATGCCATTGCTGATGAAGAACTTCGCCGCGAACCTCCTTAGAAAATTCTTATCATTGAAAGATGCACCCTCGGGGTATTCCTGAGCCTCAAGATACCTCTTCACTTCGTGGAACCAGGCTTTATCAGCTACCTCTTTAGTCTCGATGTCACAACAATGTGCAGGTTCATTCAACCTCTCAATGGTAATCTGGGGAGCTTCATTGTCCCATCTGACCTTGAGCATATAAGACATCGTAGCTAGCGCATTCGCCAACTGATTCTCCTCTCTAGGGAAGTGTTCAAAGGTTATCTCATCGAAGTGTGGAAGCAAAGTCAACACATACTCCTTGTAAGGAATAAGATTAGGGTGTTTCGTATTCCACTCGCCTTTGATCTGGCTGATCACGAGAGCGGAATCTCCGAATACACTTAAGAACTTAATCCTTAGGTCAATTACTGCTCGAAGACCCATGATGCACGCTTCATACTCCGCCATGTTATTGGTGCAGTTGAAACATAATCGGGCGGTACATGGAGTATGAGAGCCTTCAGGAGATATGATCACGACGCCAATGCCATTACCCAAAGCGTTTGAAGCTCCATCAAAGTACATAGACCATCGGGATCCCTCCTCAGGTCCTTCATCCGGTCCAGGTGTCTCACAGTCAGTCACCAACATGATATTCTCATCCTGGAATTCAAAGTTCATAGACTGGTAATTGTATACCGCCTGATGTGCTAAATGATCTGCCAACACACTTCCCTTGATTGCTTTCTGGGTCGTGTATTGGATGTCATACTCAGTCTAGATCATCTGCCATCTTGCTATTCTTCCGGACAAGGCAGGCTTTTCGAAGATATACTTGATTGGATCCATCTTTGATATCAATAGAGTAGTGTGAGTCAGCATGTACTGTCTCAGCCGGCGAGCAACCCATGCCAAAGTGTAGCAAGTTTTCTCAAGCAACGAGTATCGGGTCTCGCAGTCGGTAAACTTTTTGCTAAGGTAATAAATAGCATGCTCTTTTCGGCCAGACTCGTCATGCTGCCCCAGCACACACCCCATCGAATTATCAAGTATTGTCAAGTATAAGATCAGAGGTCTCCCTTCGATTGGAGGCATCAGAATAGGTGGTTCTTGGAGATATTCTTTGATCCTTTCGAAAGCGACCTGGCATTCATCATTCCATCTTACCACTTGATCTTTCTTCAGCAACTTGAAGATTGGCTCACAAGTAGCAGTCAGGTGTGAGATGAATCAGGCAATATAATTCAGACGTCCCAGGAAGCCTCTGACTTCTTTTTCTGTTCGGGGAGCTGGCATTTCCTGTATAGCCTTTACCTTTGCAGGATCCACCTGAATACCTTTATCACTTACAAAGAAACCCAGCAGCTTACCAGACCTCACCCCGAAGGTGCACTTGTTCGGGTTTAACCTCAGCTTGTACAACTTCAACCTGTCAAATAGCTTCTGAAGGTGGTCAAGATGTTCTTCCTCAGTTTGGGACCTTGCAATCATGTCATCAACGTATACCTCAATCTCATGATGAATCATGTCGTGGAACAGAGCGACCATGGCGCGCTGATACGTTGCCCCAGCATTCTTCAATCCAAAAGGCATGACCTTGTAACAAAAGGTACCCCATTGAGTAACAAAGTTTGTCTTCTCCATATCCTCGGGAGCCATCTTAATCTGATTATAACCGGAGAAACCATCCATGAAGGAGAAGACCTTATGCTGCACGGTGTTGTCAACCAGAACGTCGATATGAGGTAGAGGGAAATCATCTTTGGGGCTTGCCCTGTTCAGATCCCTGTAGTCAACACACATTTGAACCTTACCATCCTTCTTCGGCACCGGAACCACGTTGGCCACCCACTGCGGGTAAGAAGTAACTGCTAGAAAACTGGCATCAAACTGTTTCATAACCTCAGCCTTAATTTTCTTAGACATTTCTGGGCGCATTCGGCGAACTTTCTGTTTCATCGGAGGACAATCTTCTTTGGTAGGCAGGCGGTGAACCACGATATCGATATCCAACTCAGACATATCTTCATAAGACCAGGAAAAGATCTCAACATAGTCACGCAGCATCTGAATCAACTGTTGCTTAACACTGGATTCCAGATTTGCACCGATCTTGACCTCTTTCTTGTCTACCTCTGTACCCAGATTTACCGTTTCCAATGGCTCTTCGTACGGCTGTATGGCCCTCTCTTCCTGAAGTAACAATCTAGTAAGTTCACCAGGCACTTCGCAATCATCCTCACCTTCGTCCTCGGCTTGGTTGATCGGACTTTCGAAGTCATAATCGACAGTAGCATAGTCGTTATCAGTGGGATCCAGAGTGGATGTAGACCTGTATATGTGAGTGTGTGTAAAATAGCTGTTTTGTAAGATAGAAAAAGAAAAACAAGGAGCGCAAAATTTGTAATGCAAGAAAACGTCCAATGCTTTTATTAATGATATATAGAAATGACACATATAAATCCCTCAAACAAAGCCACGGTGTTTCGGGTAAGGCACCGGGCCGTAAAGTTTAAAATTGTCTGTTACAAATTCAAAACAAAAGTCTATTACTGTGTAATAAAAGAAATTGGCACGAAGTCCTTTGTCGTCCAATTGCTCAGTCCACCGTCGGTGGTCGGGTAAATCCAGCTGTCTAACTCAGACTCTTCATCATCGTCTTCAATCATATTCACTTCAGGATTAGTAATACGCATTGAAGGTCTTCCAATCCACGCGCGCCGAACGTCCCTTTGAGCTTCTGCAGTGAAACCCAAACCAAACTTGTTAGTCTTATGTGCAAAGTCAGGGAGTTGGCCCCAATTCGCACACCCACCTTTCTCAATAACAGCCCGGGCATCCTTTAGGGAAGCCATCTTCATTGGAGGATCTTCAGTAACAGTTTCAGTTGATGCTAGCGTCTGGGGGACTTCTTCAAAATGTTGACACGGGGTCTCGATGAACTCCCCGTCCATCTCCACATACCGGAAAGAGTTGAGGTGGCTCACCATGTACTTCTCCTCTCCTCGTACGGTAACAATTTTCCCCTTCACTGGGTATTTTAGCATCTGGTGGAGCGTAGAAGTGACTGCCCCAGCTTTATGGATCCACGGGCGACCCAGCAAACAATAATAGGATGGCCGAATGTCCATCACATAGAATGTAGACGCGAAAACCTGAGAACCAACCTTTACTGGAATATCCACCTCTCCATGTACCATCCTCTTGGACCCGTCAAAGGCCCTAACCACAATATTACTCGGCTTCAGCACCAGCCCTTCACAGTCTAACCGGTCTAACGCTTTCTTGGGCAAAACATTCAGCGAGGACCCAGTATCCACTAACACATGAGCTAGAGTAGTGCCCCTGCACTCGATTGAAACGTGCAGAGCGTCATTGTGATTCTTTCCCTTGGCAGTTAAATTTGCGTCGGAGAAACCCAGTCTGTTATATGCCGTCAAACTAGTCACGCAATCTTTGAACTGGTCAGCAGATGTCTCCTGCAGCACATGCTCAGTTTTCAGGAAAGCAATCAGAGCCTTAGCATGGGCCTTTGAACACAATAATAAAGACAACATAGAGATCTTCGATGGGGTTTGCCCCAGCTGTTCGACTACATTGTAGTCGCTTTTATTGATGATCTTTAAAATTTCCTCTATCTCCTGTCTAGAGGCTTCAACAGTAATCTTCTTCGGTGTCGCCGTCTGGGCAGGCTCACCGGTGATCCCTTTGCCCCGAGTGTCAGATGACTCAGCGACAGGGGTAACGATTGGAACAGGAACAGGAACAGTAGAAGGTGTACTGGTAAGTGTAATAACAACATGCTTCCTAACAGTTGGTGGAGAGATCTCAGGGGATAAAAGTCTTCCGCTTCGGGTGACTTTACTAGATCCGACAATATTGCTGACATCAGTATCAACCTCTTCGTCCTTCAAGTCTTGTTTAACCCCGTGATAGTACACGTCGGCCCCATAGTGCCATGGGACAGCCTTATCCGACGTGTAAGGGATAGGTCCAGGAACAGTAATGATTAATGGAGCAATTCTCGGAACAGATGTAATTCTAACAGGCTTTCTCGAGGAAGCCTTGGAAGAATTGGCGAAAATGGTGATTATGGAAACTTCTTCAACAGGAACCAATGGAACAAAAGTTTTCTCGAACAAGATTTCTTTGTTATCCATCAGGCGTTGGACACCTGACTTCAATAGATGGCAACCAATAGGTAGGACGGAACACAGATGGAAACCTTCGCCACAACCCGGAAATAAACCGGATAATAGAAGGTTCTTCTTCATAGCCATTAATGGAGTAGCAATGTTTTTCACAGAAGTCACAAACACATCATCATCCACAACATTTACTCCATGATTTGGCATAGGAGCAGTCACGACATTAGGCTTTTCCGGCGCTTCAAGCTCAATCTCCTTAGCATTAATCAGATCCTGCACTTTATTCTTCAAGGCTTAGCAGTTATTGGTATCATGCCCTGGGCTATCAGTGTGATAAGCACAACGGGCATTTGGATTATACAGCGGCGATGTGGTGTTAGGATTCTTTGGAGCTCCCCTCGGAGTCACCAAATTAATCTTCAATAATTGCGGCAGAATTTGAGATAAGGTCATGCTGAGTCGAGTAAACTGTCTTTGAGGCCTCTCTACTCTTTGTTGATTGTTGCATTGTAGGGCAACAGTTGGTCTTGAAATAACTACCGCATTAATCGCTTGGCGGCGCTCAGGTCGATTCTGGCTCCTAGAGCTGTAAACTGCACTAGACTCCTTCTTGAAAGGCTTCTTCTCTATGCTTGACAAAGCACCTTTCTATAACTTGCCGCTCTTGATACCAGCTTCAACCCTTTCCCCAGTCATAATCAACTCAGTGAAACCAGACGATGAACTTTCGATCAAATGATTGAAATACGGACCAGACAAGGTCCCCAGAAACATATCCACCAACTCCCTATCATCCAGTGGGGGTTGTACTCTTCCTGCAAGATCTCTCCACTTCTGAGCGTAGTCCTTAAAACCCTCGCTCGCACCCATAGACATACCCTGAAGTTGGGTACACGTGGGAGCAAGGTCGGCATTATATTGGTACTGCTTGTAGAAAGCAGCAGCAAGGTCCTCCCAGTTATGGAGGTTAGCTCCTTCGAGTTGATAGAACCATTCAAGTTGAGTCCCTAAAAGACTATCTTGAAAGAAATGAATCCAGAGGTTCTTGTCAGCAGTATATGGTTGAATCTTTCTATCATACGAACGGAGGTGTAACTTTGGGCAGGAGACCCCGTCATATTTAGCAAAGACTGGTGCTTTGAACTTGTGGGGAATCACCACCCCAGATGCTAGACCCAAATCACCTAAGTCCAACCCAGGTATCTTCTGGATCTCCGCCGCGCTTAACCGGTCTTCAAGTTGCTTATACCTATCCTCAGTCGGAGGATACTGGTCTTTGTCAAAGTCAGTGTCATTGTCAGAAACCACAGGGCTAGGAGCCCTCCTTTCTTCTTGATTCTCTCCCCATCCAGATGAGTGGGATAAATCAGCTTCTTGTCTCAACCTGTTCCCAAACCTGTGACCCATATTCAGGAGGATCGTCTTCTTCTTCTTCTTCTTCTTCTTATCCTTCAAGATAAGAGTCTTCAAGTCTTGTTGACCCTTGGCCAAATTCATGAACATTTCCTGGAACTGGGCATTTTGAGCTTGAAGAGCCTTAATAGCTTGATCAGTGGATGTTTCAGAAGACATGACGCTGAAATAAACAGCGAAGAAGATAAGAGACCTGTAAGGGTACCTGTAATGAGGTGCATGGGAATGGAATGCATATGATATGATTTCAAAGACTTTAGGGATATTAAAATTTGTAAACCAAAATGAAACACACTTTTATTAGATAAAAACTTGAAATCAATGTTTAACAAATGCCTTTAAGGCGTTACAAAGGGAAACTGAAAGGTAAATCAAAACTAGAAATAACAAAAGACATCAGCACTCCCATGGTCGTTTTCCTCCCGTGCTGACATAGTCGTTGAGGACCTTCTCATTCTCCAGCTGCCTTGTAAGCTTTAGGATCTTCCACTCCTGCTCATGATACTTTTCTCTGTAAGTATCCCGCTCTTCCCTTAGCTGGATCCAAGACCTCTTTAATGTCCCAATGTTAGTAGGCATGTATGGGTGGAGGACAGTATGAGGAACCCCTTCTTCATCAGTACTCTCGATAATTACTAGTAAGACAGCTTCGTACGGCATCCCCAGTTTTTGAGCACGGGCTCGAACCCACCGGAGATACGGTTCCATCGGAAGAGAAGTCTTCAATCCTAGCTCATGTGGATCAGACCTGTTAACCCTATTCCAAGCTCGTATGAACCTGCGATGATGTCCCTCACTATCCCCTTGGAAGTCAAAGACAATGCTCGGAATCAGCAACTCATAAGGACCGTCCTTTCGAGCTCGCCCAAACTGTCGTAAGGCCAGACAGGGATTATAGGTTATTCCTCCCCTAATTCCAAGCAAAGGAACATTGGGGTATTCTCCGCACCGGTCAATAACAGCTACTTCTTCCATGTCTTTAGTGCTCCAAATGGTGTCCGTATGAGCAACGGACATAAATCTGTAGGCCCAACCCATACCTTCCTTGTTCTTCAAAATAGATTTGGGGAGGTGAGAAATAAACCACCTCGCCAGCAACGGTGCACAAAACATAAGGGTTCCCCGTTTCCGAGCAGTACGGGCATAAAGAGCATGTAGAATGTCACCTAAGAGAGTAGGCACTGGATTACGGGACATGAAGATCTTGACTGTGTTCACATCGATGAAATAATCTGAATTAGGAAACAGAACCAAACCATAGATGAGAAGTGCCAAGATGTCTTCAAATGCTTGAAAGTCCAAACTGTCCCAAAACTGTTGAGCCTGGTCAATCAAGAACTTAGCCAGGAAGCCTTTTACCCCACTCTGAGTCTCCCAGTTAGACATTACATCAGCCTTTGTCAGATGTAGGGCTGTAGCAACATCCTCTGGCCTAAGAGATATCTCCCAACCTGTAAGTGGCGTCTGCTCTAGAATAGAAATTCCGAGTAAATCAGAGAACTCCTCCAAAGTAGGGACCAACTGATAGTCCGGGAAGGTGAAGCAGTGGTGCAACGGATCAAAGAACTGGAACAAGATGCTCATCATTTGCTCATCCATCTTAGAAGTGACCAAACCAAGGAGGTGACCATGTCTTCTAACAAAGGAGGAAGTATCAGGCACTTTGGAAACCAAATCTCTAAGCTGAACAAGGATCTATACGAAGTTGATCCGAATAGTATTTCTGCGCATAGATGCCATGACCTACAAAATAGAACAAAGATGAATCCCCTCGGTCTTTGAAATGGGTTAGTCTGATGAAATATGCATGCAATGTCATGATGCATGATGTCATGATAGAAACACACCACAAGTATTCACAGATAGCAAACATGGTAAGGGAAAACAAGTCACACAGTATCCCTTAAATTTCAGGCGGGCATGGAGTTTAGGTATTATCCTCTTTCAGTTTAGTTGGTTCAACCTGTCCTAGTAATAGTAACCGGGTTCTAGAGGATCTCAATATCATTGACCACCCTCGATCGGTCATAATTCTAGTTTAACAACCTTTTCTTGCGGCCAGAATCATCACTAGAGTTTGGTCTCAATGAGTCTAGCATACTGCTACTTTTCTATGGCCAAGTTGGTCAATTATAGGTTCTAAGGTCAGTTGGTGCTTAATTACCCCTTAGCAGCCCCATATTCTCCTTGTTCCTCTATAAGGGATATCAGTACAAACTAAAGTGCCACACTAACGTAGCTACTGCTTCAACAGTATCGGTCTACGCCGTACAGTTCCCTCACAGTCTATTGCTACTTACCTAAAAGGTATCCCAAGATCCAGGTTAGGATCTATAGTAACTCCGATACAAGCCCAAAAAGATAAAACAAACAGATCAAACAATTGAAAACAATATAATGAACTATTCCTAAGGTACATCCCACTTATTAACTCCCCAGCAGAGTCGCCAGTTCTGTGATCTGGTGGCAGAACCGACTGTTAATACTGGTTTGTGTTTTTTGTTCGCAAAATGTCGCGGTAAGCAAGAGTCGCCACCAACTTTTATTTTATCCAACAAGGAAAGGAAAAAAGCACAGAAAAATTTCTTTTTCGAGATATTTCTGAGTACGGGGGGTAGATTATAGAAAGGGAAGGTGTTGTACCCCAAAATTTGCCCTCTCTTTCTTCAGGAAACCATCTTGGATTTTCAAGGTCCCTCTGAAACAAATCCAAGTCCTGAGTTATCCTTTTTTGCCCAAGCAAGCCACTTACAAGAGCAAGATGATCTCACGAGCTCCAAAAACAACGCTTTTATCTTGAGAAAAATCAAATTCTAAGTACTTGGAACGTTTCTCTAAAAAATGAGTGTTTAAGAAAAAATCAGCGCTTCAGAACTTCTGGACCAATTCCAGATAAAAATGGTCAGAAGTTGCAAGCTTGGCTCAGCGTAGTCAGAAGTTGGCTTTTCAGCAGCTACATCAGCTCAATCAGAAGTTGTAAACGTGGTTAAGTATGTAAGCCTCAGATAGAACATGCCCCTTTCAGCAGTTATACAAGCTCAGTCAGAATTTGCTAAAGGAATGCAAGAGAAGCAGGGAAGTCTGAAGGCTCCTTCAGAACATGCTGAATTCAGAAGATGAAAAGGTCAGAAGAGTGGGTGTTACACTGATACAGAATCTCTAAGCCCAGGAGGTCCAGAAGTAAATCCAAGGAACGTATCAGAAAATCAGGAGAATCTCCAGAGCTTACTAAGACAACAGGAAGCCAAGGCCAGAGCATGGTTTACGCTGCTGATTCAACGTTGGTTTCCACTACCAGAATATTGATGTTGATAGGTCTTATCACCATTTAATGCCCATTAATGCTTCCAACCACTCCTGAACATTCACGTGTGGCTTGGAAAACTCTTTTTTGCAGATTCTGGCATGGGTCTACGCGCCACCGCCCACTTCAGAGGTCACTTCTCCCCAATCTACGCCTGCTGCTGCAGCCTAGGCTGGAGGCTATCTGTTATCACAACTTCCCAGGAATTTCTGTCAAAGAGCAATTCAAACTTTGTTGGTGCTTTAATGTTCAAAGCACCCACAAGAACTTTGCCTATAAATAGAGAGTCATTGTCCACTGCAAAGGGCGTTCAAAAAAGAAACAGAAAAATTGCTAAGAGAGAAACAGAAACTCTTAGCAACATAGCGTTCTGAAACTCTGCCAAAATCTCCAGTTTGTTTCATAACTTTGAGTTTCTCACCTTTAAACTTCATCAAATACCCAGTTTTCTTTGTGAACCAAAAGACACGCTTTCCAAACTTCTGACCCTACGTACGTATACACCTCTACCTACCCTTTTCAAAGAAAATCTGTCCAGAACACCACCAGAGGCAAAAGCTAGCTTTCACCCACAAACTTTTCCAACAGCCAGGTAAGCACCTGCTGACCTTCATCACGCTGCTAAGCATCATCAGCTGTGCATACTCAAATAAACATAATGTAAATATCATGTTGTTGCTGTTTATATTCTGAGGATTTTCATACCTCAGAACATTTTGAGCCAGTATAGGACTTGCCTGTGACCTTGTTGGTTCTGACCTCTGAAACATTTTTACATTTGCTGGATCTATTCCAAATATGTTTCCTGTTTTGTGGAATAACAACAGAATTGCAGATGTTCTTATTAGTACAGGGAAAAGCCAAATGCTGACTTTGACGTTAGCACATCTGAAGCTTGTTTTGCTGTCAATGATATCAGAACCTCTGAGAGTTATTGCCTTTTCAGCAGAATCAGAACTTCTGGTTTCTCCACTAACAAACTTCTGTCTTGCAGCGCAGGGAAGTCAGAACTTCTGATTTCCCCACTAACAGGGTTCTGTTTTGCAGGTGCCAGAGTCAGAAGTTCTGACTCATACAGTTTAACCAAGAGGTTGATCATCTGGCAGCGGATCTGAGTCAGAACTTCTGATGACCTCTCAGCAGCGCGCGGGCTCCCTCTCTCTCTCTCTATATATCTTGTTTTTTGCTATTTTCTTTTTTGTCTATTTTTCTCGTTGAACCCCCCATGTACAAATGTGTATCCCCCTCCCCTAATTGTTGTAATAGCGTAGGATTTTACATTTCCGCTTCTTATTGCTAGTAATTAGGACGTGTATGGCAAGATAAAATCAATGAAATAGAAAAACCTAATTCAAAGAAAAAAACTCTTGTATGCAATAAAACACACTTGCACACTAACACCCCTAGGGTTACATCCACTTGTTGCCTTTCAAAATTAGGCCATATTGCATGTTAGGTCTCTTTGGGCAAAGCAAACAATTCAAATGATCATAGTCCCTCGATGACGCTTTCGAAAGTTGCCTAAAAAATGATCAAGTCCCTTAAAAAGAACAATTGCCCAAAGATACTTGGCATCATTGCAATTATGGTCTAAACGATGACCCGCACCCGTCCCTTTCACATCCTAACACAAGATTGTCCACCAAATACAATGGTGAACTAAATTGTTAAAAGGGTTAAAACATAGCAAAAATCTTTGAGAACTTAGGGTAGATAGCTCTTAAGTACTTGTCAACTTGCAAAACAAAAACACTTGCCTATTTTTCAAACCACACTTCACAAACACTTTCAAAACAAACTTTCAAAAAAAACCTTGAAACATCTTTTCAAAAAGACAAACACCTTTTGTAAAACATTAGAGTAAAGAATTGTTACAAGAGTAGCCTAGACAAGGCATATTTTTCAAAACATTTTCAAAGCCACACACAAAGCACCATTTCAAACAATTGAAAACCAAGGCAAGTTAATCTAAGCAAGTACCTAAGAGCCCATGGATAACCATGGATAGAAAGGGTGCTAATACCTTCTCTTTCTATAATCTACTCCCCGAACCCAAGAAAAATCTCAAAGGTTTTTGCTGTGCTTTTTAAACCTTTCCTTAGGATAAAATAAAAAGTCGGTGGCGACTCTTGCTCAACCGAAACATTTGCGAAAACAAACGCAAAACCATAGTCAGTTCTCCCACCGTATCACAGAAGGTATTAGCACCCTTTCTATCTGTAGTTATCTACGGGATCTTAGGTACTTGCTCATCATTTTCAAAATTATTTTCTTTGTGTTTGTGGGTTTTGAAAAGTTTTTGTTTTGACTTCGATTTAACTCTTGCGTCTGTCTTCAAGAGTGTAATGAAGTGTTTTTGAAAACTTGTTTGTAAAAGAGTGTAAATGAAAAAAGTTTTGTTTTGGATGACCAAGTATCTAAGAACTAATCTACCTACTCGAAAAAAGAATCGTTCTGTATTCGTTTCCTTTAGACAACGCTATCCCACTATTAGTGAGTAGGTAGCACCGTCGTTGGAGTTTGAGGGTCAATTCGAAAGGGGGACATACAGTCACTAAAGCAATGTTAGGACGTCTTAGTGGTAACCCTAATGTCTTAGATCGTTTATCTGAGGCAACAATATCCGAGGCAACCATTTCAAGGAAACTATGATCTTTTAGACAAGAGGGCGACCTCTAAAACAACCTATACTCAATGACCGTTTACAAAGGCAACCAAGTGAGAGTGTACCCTAGGAGTACGCATGTGCGAATGTGTTGATTTTAGTTATTTTTATCTTTGCACATGTTTAGGGTGATCTAACTGTTTTAAATTTAGTCATTCATTCTTGTCATGCAAACCCTATTATCAAACATCTAACAGTTGAATAATTTGCAGAATTAAAATGCAGAATTTAAACTAAATTATTACAAGGCGTCGGTATTTACATCGCTAAAAACAAACCCTTTGAAATTTAAAAGCGGAAAAATAAATAAATGTCCTAATTAAAATTATTACAAACCGGGAGCAGATACAATAATGGAGAAATAAAGCGCGCGAGAAAATTGAATCGAATGCGAAACTAGGGTTTTGACCCTCCTAATTAAAAGAAAATGCTTTTTGTTGTTTTTAATATTTTTTTAAGAAAAGAAATTAAATCCTAAAATTAAATGCTAAATTAATTAGTTATTAAATTAATTAATGAAAAATAATTAAATGTCATATTTTTGGATTTTTGGTTATTTTAGGAAAGAAATAAAATAATTAAATTAGTGTTAAAACCTATTGATTCTAATTAATTTTAAATATTTACAAAATCAATTAAAGTTATCTAACATAAATAACCTAATTATTTTAATTAATATTTATTGATGAAAAATAAAATTCTAAATTTAATTGGATAGAAAATATTTTTTTGGTGATTTTTTGATAAAAAGAACATTATTTTTGGTTAATAAAATAAATTGCAAGTAAATTAAATAGAATAAATAAAATTAAAAAAAAAAGATGAGAAATGGGCCTGAAATTAGGGTGTGAATAGCAATTTTCTGGGCCCAATTGAGGAGGTCCATGCTGACATTTTTTATCCTGTGTGACATCTTTGACTTGGCCTATGGTGTGCCTTCAATGGTGGCCACCAGATCTGGCCATCTGGTCATCTGGCACGTTGATGAGGAAGGAGCATGGTGCACATTAAGCTCAAGCGCATACTGGATTTCCTGTAAGAAAATAATATAAAGAAATAGGGGGACCTGGGATTCGAACTCAGGCCCCAAGGGGAATTTCATGCCACGCCTACCACTGGACCACTTGCTGCTTGTTTTTATAATATTAAAAGATAATAATAAAATACAAAAAACAAATATTAGTGGACAAAAATCAGAAAAGCGCGCCAATGTTTGAACAGGCCAGTAGGGGAGCGACACTTCATTGTCTCCTTCCTCTGCATCGTGGCTAAAAACCCAATGACCTATACCCACAGACAGTGCCCGTTGCTATACCCCTGTCCACTCTCAAAATCTCGTACAGGTAACAAAAACGACCACCAAGGCCATGGTTAGAACCATCTCCTTCTTCTGAACACAGTGGTACCCATTACCAAGGCCAATTGTCCCTGAAATAAAAAGCCCTAAACCAAAGCTTGAAAACCTAACAATGGTGAGTTACAGCACATGCCATATATATGAAATTGAATAATGCCAAAAGCTTGCAGCATCATGGTGATCAAGATTATGCCATTATTTTACGCTATGGATGCAAGAATAAAGCTTTTCGAATTCAAGAAAAGGGTGATACTGTTGCAGACTTACAGTGCGTGGGAGGGCTTGAAAGCGTTTGGTTTTAATTGCTTTAGGTTCCTGAGAATGCCAGGAAACGATTGGGACAAATGCTAAGCCTTGAGGATGCCCCTAACCACCAATTTGATCTCACACTTTTTTGGTATTTTTTCAGATTTTGTTCTTGCTCTGAGCCTGATTTCTAACCTTGCTTTTTATATGCACGCAGTCCTTATGTATCACACAATGCATTAGGGTTGATTACTTTGTCCAAATCTTCTTCTTTCAATGATTTTGATATTTGATTTGATTCTTCTTTAAAGATTTCCAAAATTGGCTTATTTTGAATCTTTTTGTGCACACAAGCTTTGATGCGAATTTGGAAATGCTAGTTGTCCAATGAAGCCTGAAATCATCACAAAATCCTTGGTTATCAATGTTTTGGATTTTATTTGATTTATTATGATTTAATTTAAATTAATTCAAATAAAAATCAAAATAAATAATAAAAATAAGATATGGACAAGTGGCAAAGGCTAGAGCACGTGGGCTATGATTCCAACTCAAAACAAGTGAAAAAGATTGGGCCCATTTGGTAAAATTTGAAGTTTTGGGGATAGTTGAGTTTTGGCAATTTTGCAAAAAAGGTCAACTTCAATAATGCATAACTTCCTCAATTTTGACTCTTTGGAGGTGTTCTTGGACTTTTTAGAAAGCTTGAGATGTCCTATAATCAACCCTTTTGGTATAATATCAATTTAATATTCCATGCTCATGTATGAAGCTTTGACAAAAAAAGGTGTTTTTGTTGACTTTTCAAAATGACCTATAATGTCCAAATTCATAACTTCTTGTGAGTGCATATTTTGAACTTGGGAGCTGAATATGGATTGTAGGGAATTGCATCCTATTCAAAATGAGATTTGGATGGGTCATTTCTCATAAATTATGAGAAAGTTATGCTTGGTCAAAGTTGAGTTGACTTTTCCTACAAAACCCTAATTTAGCAACTTTTGAATCTTGATGAATTGTGAGCAATCCTTGATGAATCATGATCGACCCTTGATCAAATGATGAAATATACTTCAAAATGAGAATGTTTATCAAAAATCTTGAAGTTTGACTGTATGTGGGTCACAGTTGACTTTTGCCCTAACACAGTCGATTTTTGAACCTTTGAGCAATTGACTGAGCAAACTTCCTATGCAAGGCTTGAAACTTGACATGGATGATTTTGAGAACATATTAGGACAATGTTGAGCATTTGGGACCACTTGGACTCAGGTATCTTGATGCAACATGAAACCCTAATTTGGGGTAGACTGCCTTAGGAGATAGCTTGTCTGGTCAACCCTTGGACTTCCTTGAGCAACTTGGGGATCTTTCTTGAAATGTCTTGAGAAATATGGGAGGGCAAATTTTGGGGTACAACATACATGCATCCATTGAAAGTGCATACAATAATCCTGCAAATGGTTGGCATGCCCCCCTTCTACGCATGTCTATTGCGTTAGACATATCGTCCAAAATTTCACGAGGGAGATCAAAGACAAAACACTAAGGAAAGCGGTTATGAATGCGAGATATGCATTGACATAACCTACATTCAAATATTACCGCAACGAGATTCGTTTGTCAAATCCGGAAGCCCGTAAGTGGATCGATAATATTCCGGTAGAAAAATGGACTAGGTCATACGACAATGGCCAAAGATGGGGACACATGACAACAAATCTAATTGAATCGATGAATGGGATATTCAAAGGCATACGAAACCTCTCGGTCACTGCTTTGGTAAAATCAACATATTTTAGGATGGCTTCGTTGTTTGCCAAAAGAGGTGAAACATGGAATGCGGTGTTGCAATCTGGACAACTATGGAGTGAAAGCTGCATGAAGTACATTAAGGCAGAAAGTGCCAAAGCCAACACCCATATGGTTATACGGTTTGACCGACACAGCCACAACTTCATTGTGAAAGAGACAATCGACCACAATGAGGGTCTGCCAAGACAAGAATATAGGGTTGTACTACCTTCTCGTTAGTGCGATTGTGGCAAGTTTCAAGCCTTTCGTATACCTTGCTCTCATGTCATTGCCGCGTGTGCCTATACTCATCAAGACGCGCTACAACTTTTGTCACACATTTACAAATCTGAAACGTTGCTTAACGTTTACAACAACAGCTTTCCTTTGGTAGCAAAACCAGATTATTGGCCTGCATACGACGGCGAAATAGTATGGCACAATGACCAAATGCGAAGGAACAAAAATGGTCGTCCCAAAAGTAAGCGCATCACAACCGAAATGGACTCCCTTGACAAGCTGGAAAGAAAGTGTGGTTTATGTCGTCAGGTCGGACACAATCGCAAAAATTGTCTGAATCGGGTTACTGCCTCAACCACATAAAAATTGTATTATATAAAATCTTTCCTTTATTATGTTGTAAACATTAGGGTTTTTCGTTAATAGTACTTGTTACAATAAATATTGCGCGAATAAGAAAAAAACACGATTATCCGTCTACGAAATTACAACTGTTAAAACAATATCATCTGACTCATGCATCATCAACATTACGTCGCTGTCTGTTTTGACTTCCTCCAACTAAACATTAGGTCTTCCTGACGCAAGTGAGGTTGTTGTTCGTATTCGCTGGATCCTTCTAATTTCCCCCCTCCACGATGTCTCCATCTAGCCATCGCATCAACTTCCGCTTCAGACGCTCCATGGAGTGAATGTGCCAGAATTTCATTTTCATCGGAGGTTTTGTGGCGGAGAAGATAACGTAACCATCTCTCGTAAAAATCATGGGCGATGTCATGACGTAAATAACAAAGTAAAAAAATAAGAAAACAGTGCGAGAAAGTGTGAGAAATGACGGAGAAACGGACGAATTATTTATAAAAAACAACATTTTGCCCTAGGAGCCAAGGAGATGGCGCCTCCTCTCACTTTTATAGTGCATGCGCCATCTCACTTGACTAAAAGAGAGAGGAGGCGCCAAGTGAGATGGCGCCTAGGGCATTTTGCTTAGTGGAGACGCCAAGTGAGATGGCTCATCTTTTGGGGAGTCATCTGAAACATGGTTATTTGCGTAATTTTTTCCGAAACATAGTTATTTGCGAATTTTTTTTTTAAAACATGATTATTTCAAAAAAAATTCCAACATGAAATAAAATTATTACGTGATATATGCATCGTGTTTTTTTTTAAAATGTTTCAAAGTGATCAAATAATAACACGTTTTCTAGATTCTATTTCATTTTCAAAAAAAATACTGAAAATCAAACAAAAATAAATTGATGTAAAATTTATCGATTATAATATTTTGGACTAAAAACCGATTTAAATAGAACACTTACAGCCTAATTATCACTATAGCCTTAATTCATTTAATCCAACCAATCAGTCCTCTAATTTAAAGATATTAAAAATATTTTTTTATTCAAACTATTTTAAATATATAACTTCATTTATTCAATAAAAATATTTCAAGAAATACTACATGAGAAAAACACTAGACAAAGAGATTGCCAAAATGCTCAACAACCCAAAAGAAAAAACTACTATTTTTTATATATTTTATTATAAGCTGTTTTAACATCTTTCCATGTATTAAAAAAATGTACTTATTGAATAAAAAAATGAGAAAATGTGAAAATTTTGACAAATTTGTCTTTCATTAATAAATATAGTTCATCACACAAAAATAGGTGGGCAACAACCAACAAGCTACGCTAAAAATAGGTGGGAAACAACCCACAAGCTAAATCAATTTTCATGTTGACTCCTACTTACCAATTACCAATGTGTTTATCCAATATGTCATTCTCAATAAAATTATTAGGTCTAATAGAATCAAATTATTAAAATAAATAATTTTCTCAATTTTAATGATTAAGGTTTAAGAGAAATAATTCTCTCTCTAACAATATTAATTACTTCCTCCGTCTCACAATAAATATATTCTTTTTTATTTTTATTTATTTTAAATTTTTTTTTTAAAAATATTAATATAATATTTATTTATTTTTCACTAATTTAATCTTATTTATTATATTTTAATTCATATAATTATTTTACTATATATTATTAATAAAATTATTTTAATAAATAAAATTTATTTTATTATTAAAATTAATATAATTGATCTTTATCTTAAAAATTGTGAAAATTTTAAAAATAATACCTATAAGACGGAGAGAGTAAGTCTTTTTGTACCCAAAATAAAAATAGTCTCTACCATTGACATCTTTCATGGTTGAAAGTTTAAGGAAGTAAAGATGGTCAAATTATGTATATATGTGTGGGTAACAGATTAAAATTTATTTAAATAAATAAAATATTTTAAAATTAATTATAATTTACAAATATAACTAAAATATTTTAAAATTTATTATAATTTACAAATAAAGTTATAATGATACTATAATTTATTAAATATATTTTTATTTATTAGTAGTATATATATAATTTTTGTTTAAATAATAAAGTATTTATTGTTAATATATATATATATATATATATATATATATATATATATATATATATATATATATATATATATATATATATATATATATATATATATATATATATATATATATATATATATATATATATATATATATATATATATATATATATATATATATATATATATATATATATATATATAAATTAATCTATTAATTATAAAATAAATTTTGAAATAGATAATATCAAGAAAATAGATATCTAAAATTAACTCGTTGATTCATATCTTATATAGTAAATCACTACAATAATAAATTTAATGTCTAATAATTATAAATATTATTAATAATTATAAATATTTATAAAAAATTTATTAATTAAAATTAAAAAAATATTATGATGATAGTGACCTATAAAAGACAATCTATATGATACGTAGCTAAACCCTCGGTATCAAGAGGATGGGGTGTTTGGTATTATAGAGATTATGGTTTAAATACATGGTACCAAAAACATTATAGAAAAAAAATTATCTATATTAAAGATAAGACCAAACAAAACTCATGCAGAAAATAAATTATAAACAAAAAAAATGAAATTTTCTTTTATAAAGAACTCCTATTGAGTCCATAACAAAGGTTTCATCGAATTCAAATTAAAATGAAAGAAAATATCGAATTTTTTTTTGAGTAACCAGGTATTAAATTTTTTTTCGTAAATAACTACGTTTCGGAAAAAATTACGCAAATAACCATGTTTCAGATGACTCCCCAAAGGAGGAGCCATCTCACTTGGCGCCTACACCCTTTATTTAAGGGGGAGGCGCCATCTCACTTGGCGCCTAGGTGCTTAGGGCATGCCCTAAGCCAAGTGAGATGGCGCCTTAGTGCATTTCTAGGGCAAATTTCGCGTTTTTTTTTTCAATTCGGTGCGTTGCGTATTCGATACAGGATCAACAAAATTGACTTTTTATTAAAAAAATGATTACACCCATATGTATTACATTAAAAAAACAGATAAAAAAACAGATAAATCAGTGGTCCCCCGGAACCCGGTAATGACCCCGGGTTCCGCATCTCCGTCCTCGCCTTTCCCGTGCTGGGTGTCATTGCGTTTCCTGTTGTGGCAGGGTCGATGGTCCAGAGAAGTCAATGCGTTCCGGATCCATGAAATCGGTCAGATCTCCATATCTAGAAGATCCGCTTTGGTACAGTCGATTACCCATACCCTCAAAGTTTGGTCGTGTTGGCGGTGGGTGGGGTTCCATAGTGGGTCTGTAACATTGATCGTCTGAGTACGAGGGATAGAAAGGAAATGGATCTTGGGGTGTTTGGTATTGAGGATGTTGGGTGGTTTGGTGATACTGTGGTTGATGGTAAGTTGGGTCGGTTGGTTCATAATCTTCCGACATTCCCAGATCAGGGCTAAGGCTGGATGTTGAGGGGCCCATATTGGGATATACAGAAGATTGAAATTGTGTGTGGGGTATGCGGGCGTGTTGGTATTGTTATTGGAATTGCGGTAGGGTGTGAGGCATATGGGGGTATTGGTACTGAGGTGGTGATTGTGGTTGGTTGTGGGGCATTTGGGTGTAATTGTATTGTGGTGGGGACTGTAGTTGGGTGTTTGTGGTTCTGTTTCGTCTAGGGGGTTGGTGGGAGGTTGATGTGTGTTGGGTTTGTTGTTGGGGAAACGAGGGTTGTGCCCATTGTGTCAGTGGGTCAACCAAATACCTTGGATGAGACACGTGCATTTCAGGGTTACTAACCGACCTGTACCAAGATAAAGATTGATCCGTGTGTCGCATATTACCATGATTGAGGAAAACCGAGAATTTCAAGACATGTCGGTGACGCCTCTGCCACATCTTACACCATTCTGGAGCAAAGTCTTTCAAGTTGGTAAGACCCCATTGGGCGTCGACCCTTTTGAGATGCCACGGGGACAAACAAGTCGGATCACTGGGTATCTCTTGATGCATTCCGAACTGCATCTTCACGCGGTCGCTGTGGTGCATCTCCACAACATTGAACCGTATGATTGCAGTCTTGGCACTCCAAATTGCTGCATCCTCGGGGTTTGGTTCATGGTCCAAACCCAAATATAGTCTCCAGACAAACTACGCGTAAAAATAAATCAGGTTAATGAAAGCGTAATACATAAATAATTTAAAAGTAGAAAAGTTGAAAGGTACGACATACATCATCCGGGCCTAGGTGATCCAATAGATTGCGGTATAGTTCGACATTGAATCTTGGATTCTTGCCGTAATCCATACCCCTCACGCAATACCTAAAGGAAATGAAAAACATTTTATTTTTAGCATATATTTGGTGAAGAGATAAATAGTAATAAATGATATAACTTGATGACTTACTTTGTTGCGTATGGGAAAACGAATGTGTTGTTGTTGACGGGGTTTAAGGACTCTATCCTCCACCAACCCCATGCTTGAAGTAAAAAAGCGCAGCCATAAAATGTACATTTTTCCTTGACTACATTTTTGCACAAGGAACTGTATAGGTGGGCTAAAACTGCAGAACCCCAACTATACTTTCTTGTTTTTTCAAAATCTCTATGTAAATGTAAATACATAAAATTTACACTATTTCCCGTACTTTCGGGAAATAAAAAGGTTCCAAATAGTATCATTAGATAAGTTCTAGCTTTTATTATTCTGTCTTGCTCGGAGGAATTTTCGTTTAATTCCAAACTTGCATAATGATTTTTAAGCTCAGTGAGTAGTATACCCTGACCTCTCGCACCACCACCTTCAATCATATCCCTGCCCAACAATTCTTCACACTGAGAATTGGGTTGTTGAACCGACCCGTTAATGGCCTTACCATCGACAGGGAGACCCAATAACATGTACACATCCTCTAGCGTGACGGTACATTCACCTATTGGTAGGTGAAATGTATGGGTCTCTGGTCTCCACCTTTCCAACATTGCAAGAATGAACTTTGAATCAATTGTGAAGTTGGAGATCTTTATAACATGTCTGAAACCTGCGTATTCCATATATGGTACGATAAATGGGTCGGGAGCCAGGTAGTTGTGAGACCGGATTCTGAATCTTTTGGTATCCTGAGTTAATAATGTAAAAGGTGTAAGATTAAGTAAGATGAACAAAGCATTACCTGAAGTATAAAAAATGTATAACTAAAATAGAAACTTACAAAGTGCCTGAGATTATGAAAGACTTAGAAAGTGTAAGAGATTATGAAAGACTTTGTAGCAGAGAGTGAGACGATTGTGGGTGTGAGAGAAGTATGTTATGCTCTGTATTTATAGGAAAAAAAAATTCATAGAGTAAGTGAGGTGGTAGCTGGTGCATGCATGCATGTAACACGATTGGAAATTAAGGGAGGCGTCATTGGACTTGGTGAAAGAGTCCAAAAATTAAAGGTGTCGCCATCCCCATTGGCGAATAGGAGGTGTTATGGTTTCCAGAGTAGGTGTAGGCTAGGTGACAGCCTTGGGGATGCCATGCCTGAATGCATGTAACACTATTGGAGGTGATGGGAGGAGACTTACAAGTAACAGTGTAGGTGCAGAGTAGGCGCAGGCTAGGTGGAAGCCTTGGAGAAGGCATCTCTGCATGCATGTAACACGATTGAACATTAAGGGAGGCGCCATTGGACTTGACGAAAGAGTCCAAAAATTAAAGGTGTCACCATCCCCATTGGCGAATAGGAGGTGTCATGGTTTCCAGAGTAGGCGCAGGCTAGGTGACAACCTTGAGGATGCCATGCCTGAATGCATGTAACACTATTGGAGGTGATGGGAGTAGACTTACAAGTAACAGTGTAGGTGCAGAGTAGGCGCAGGCTAGGTGGCAGCCTTGGAGGTTACAGCCTTAGTTAATTCAAATTCAGTATGACCTATTTAGTCTTACATTTATCAAAACTCTGATTCACTTAATCTGTCAAACATTGCAACCTTCAAACCTTCAAACAATCAAACCTTCAAACCTTCAAACAATGAAACATACAAACCTTCGAATAAGTCATAAACTTCAAACCTTCAAACCTTCAAACCTTCACACAACCATACACAATGGCCTATGCACCCCAATATGTCATCAATGCACATTTCAACGGTGAGACATACATTTGTCCCACCTCTTGGTTTTTGTTTAGAGACACAGACAACATCCGATTTCTTTTAAACGGGAAAGCCAATTTCTCCTACTTCAAAAAACGATTGGAGGCCAAACTTGGACGAGGCCCGGTGACACAAATATTTTATCAGAATCCAGTTTTTTTTGGAAACAACCAAATAATATTTTATAAGGTTTAGGTTCAAGATGACGAGGATCTTCAGAATATGTTTTCCAGCCATGTGTATTCTGGGTACGACTCTATTGAGTTGTACATTATGCTGCGAGAGCCTCGGGTGACACAAGTAGTTGATCCTTTGGAGACTGAACAAGCAGAGGTAGATGCAGTTGATGAAGAAGAAGAAGAAGATGACGAGTTAGAGTTTGATGAAATGGTGAATGATGATTCCGACGATGATGGCATACCTAGTATTCCTGCAAAAGAGATCTACACACCACCTCCGCACATGACAAACTTCAACATAGGCGGAGATGAACCGTCTTCTGATTTATTTTTCAATCCGTATATGCAGTCGGATGAAAACTTAAAAGAGAAGGACAAGTTTCGTAACAGAGAGGAATGCATCAGAGCCATAAAAAAATTCCACATGCTCAACTCGGTCGATTTTAAGGTGGACCGTGTCAACCCAGAAAGGTACAAGATCAAGTGTGTCCACCCTGACTGTATGTTTAAACTCACTGCATCATACAGATTAAGAGGTGATTGTTGGGTCATAGGTTCCATGACTATCCACACGTGTGTCAGTTCTACCCAATCACATGATCATCGAAAACTTAATTACGATCTCATTTGTCAAGAAATCCTACCACTGGTCAGCAATGACCCATCTTTGAAGGTGAAAACCATCATCTCCCACATCACCACGATTTTTAACTATACTCCATCTTACCGTAAGGCGTGGTTAGCAAAGACCAAGGAGATTGAAAAGGTGTACGGAAACTGGAAGGAGTCATACCAAGAACTTCCTCGCTACCTGAATGTACTCAAGACTTATTCTCTGGGTACTGTTTACATTCTGGAAACAGTGCCAACATACGCCCAAGATGGTAGTCAACTAAACGGAAACAGAATATCCAGTCGAGTGTTTTGGGCATTTCAACCTTGCATCACAGGGTTTGCATCATGCAAACCAATTTTACAAATTGACGGGACTTGGTTGTATGGGAAATACAAAGGCACGCTACTGATGGCAGTTGCACAAGATGGCAACAACAACAGTTTCCCAATTACCTTTGCCCTAGTCGAGGGGGAGACCGGTGGTGCTTGGAGCTTTTTTCTGAAAAACCTGTAAACACACGTGGCTCCTCAACCAGATCTCTGTTTGATCTCGGACAGACATGCCTCCATTGAAAGTGCCTACAATAATCCTGCAAACGGTTGGCATGACCCTCCTTCTACGCATGTCTATTGCGTTAGGCATATCGTCCAAAATTTCACGAGGGAGATCAAGGACAAAACACTAAGGAAAGCAGTTATGAATGCGGGATATGCATTGACACAACCCACGTTCAAATATTCCCGCAACGAGATCCGTTTGTCAAATTCAGAAGTCGGTAGGTGGATCGAAAATATTCTGGTGGAAAAATGGACTAGGTCATACGACAATGGCCAAAGATGGGGGCACATGACAATGAATCTTATTGAATCGATGAATGGGGTATTCAAAGGCATACGAAACCTCCCGATCACTACTTTGGTAAAATCTACGTATTTTAGGATGGCTTCGTTGTTTGCCAAAAGAGGTGAAATATGGAATGCGGTGTTGCAATCTGGACAACTATGGAGTGAAAGCTGCATGAAGTACATTAAGGCAGAAAGTGACAAAGCCAACACTCATATGGTTATACGGTTTGACCGACACAGCCACAACTTCATTGTGAAAGAGACAATCGACCACAACGAAGGTCTGCCAAGACAAGAATATAGGGTCATACTACCTTCTCGTTGGTGCGATTGTGGCAAGTTTCAAGCCTTTCGTATGCCTTTCCCTCATGTCATTGCCGCTTGTGCTTATACCCATCAAGACGCGCTACAACTTCTGTCACACATTTACAAATCTGAAACGTTGCTCAACGTTTACAACAATAACTTTCCTTTGGTAGCAAAACCAAATTATTGGCCTGCATACGACGGCGAAATAGTGTGGCACAATGACCAAATGCGAAGGAACAAGAAGGGTCGTCCCAAAAGTAAGCGCATCACAACCGAAATGGACGACCTTGACAAGCTGGAAAGAAAGTGTGGTTTATGCCGTCAGGTCGGACACAATCGCAAAAATTGTCCGAATCGGGCGTCTGCCTCGACCACATAAAAATTGTAATACATAATTTTTTCCTTAATTATGTTGTAAACATTAGGGTTTTTCGTTAACAGTATTTGCTACAATAAATATTGCGCGTACAAGAAAAAAAACACGATATTCCGTCTACGAAATTACAACTGTTAAAACAATTTCATCTGACCCATGCATCATCAACATTACGTCGCTGTTTGTTTTGACTTCCTCCAACCATACATTAGGTTTTCCAGTTGCATGTGAGGTTGTTGTTCGTCTTCGCTGGATCCTTCGAATTTTTCCCCCTCCACAATGTCTCCATCTAGCCATTGCATCAACTCCCACTTCAGACGCTCCATGGAATGAATGTGCCAGAATTTCATTTTCATCGCAGGTTTCGTGACAGAGAAGATAACGTAACCATCTCTGGTAAAAATCATGGGCGATGTCATGACACAAATAACAGAGTAAAAAATAAGAAAACAGTGCGAGAAAGTGTGAGAAATGACGGAGAAACAGACGAATTATTTATAAAAACAACATTTTGCCCTAGGAGCCAAGTGAGATGGCGCCTCCTCTCACTTTTAAAGTGCATGCGCCATCTCACTTGGCTAAAAGAGAGAGGAGGCGCCAAGTGAGATGGCGCCTAGGACAAAACCCTAGGTGGAGGCGCCAAGTGAGATGGCTCCTCCTTTGGAGAGTCATCTGAAACATGGTTATTTGCGTAATTTTTTCCGAAACGTGGTTATTTGCGAAATTTTTTTTAATACCTAATTATTCAAAAAAAAAATCGGAAACACATGAAACAAAAATAATTTTACAATGTAAATGAACAACATAAAAAGAATATAAGTAATTCAGCCAATAACTTTCATAACAGTGTTATAATCCTTATAATGAATACAAAACAACACCTTTAGTATTCTTTTTTACCATGGTGTTATCATTCTCTTTGTCAATGAAAATTTTTAATGGAAATGTGTTCGGTTTGATTTGTATTTTATATTTTGTAAATCAAATCAAACGAAATCAAATAGCATTATGCTATAAAATCCTATTAATTAATATATATTTTTTTTTAATTATTTAGAGAAATCAATCTGTATTATATGTATATTTTATCATATTCTTTATATGATATTTATTTTAATTTATAAATCATAAAAAATAAAATATTATTTATTTATAAATATTATTTTCACAAAAAATATTTTATCGTATTTTTTGTATAATATTTATTTAAGAATCCAATCTTATGTATAATCATTCTTTTTATATTTAGATAAAATTATAATACACACTTTTATATATTAAATTATAAATTTATTTTAACAATTATAAATTTTTTTATGATAATGTATGAACGATTAAATACAAAATTATATTTTTCTCTATATATATGAATGACTCAATAATTTTTTTTAAAAACCAAATCAACCGAATCAATTCAAACCGCATTAATTTGATTTTATTTTATTTTTAAAAGTCAACTTAATCAAATCAAACTACACATTTTTTCCCTCTTATAATTTAAATAATTTTTTATTTCAAAACCGCTCAACATGAAGAATAACATCGAGAATAGAGACCAGATGAGATTTAAGGTGATATAAACTTATCAAATGCTATTCATTATTGGTGGAAAATACTTGGAGCAAATTGATGTAGGATAATTATATTTTTGGCCCCATTTATAATATTCATTTTCGAAGTGCCTTTGTTATGAGACTGATATTTATACGGAGTTACATTGAAGTATAGAGACCAGATTGAAAATGTCCTGTATAGGGACTCATAAGTTTACCATTTTTAATTTTGACCCTTCAATTGACTTTTGCATAACTCCAACAAATAAGGAAGACCAACAAGATTAAAAACTGTACGATTGTGATCGAAACAGTAAACCTTGTTACAAATATGCTTAACGACTCCAACTATACTCGGCCAGCTGCAACCTCATAACCTTGCCCCTCAATACATAACAGAATGGTGGATTCAGCCTCATGATATTTGCAAATAGAGCCTCAAAGAAAAACACCACACAATTCTCTTTGTTATGTAAGTTGTAAACAACTTTTCACTCTTAACTTTGTAGCTAGAACCAAGAATACCCTGTGAACAGAAATTGGATGAAACAGATAGATTCAACAATACATGGAGTTGATAAATTTGTAATCAAGCTATAACAAATAAGCGAAGCCAATAATTTGTATGATATCAATATTCATCATTTAATTAAAAACATAATAATTGTTCCAATTTTTTAGAACAAATATCACATAGGTGCAAAACATAGATCTATAATGCTTTGAAGTTTTCAACCAACATGTACTCCTCCAAAACGGTAACCGAATCAGATTTGCGTTAAGTTGATACATAGAGAGAAAAATACACCAGTGAAATATAATATATATTAGTTTAATAAAATAATGTGCAAACAACTAGAAAAGAAAGATTGAAAATTCATTGAGTCAAATAAACAAATACTTGGAATTCAACTAAGAAATTTTGAACTATAAGAAGTAGATTAATAGAAAATACACAAATTAGTAATTAAACACTGAAAAATTATGAAATAAAGCTATAAACTTATACATTAAAAAGAGTAAAATTCATCTCAAATTAAACTGTTTATCTCACTGATTTTCGTTTTAGAAACAAGAGATAGAGAGAGAGTGAGGGTTTAAAGGAAGAAAAGAATTATCATAAAGTGATTAAGCTCCTTGAGATCCATATTTCTGATTCCAATGGAAGAGTATTTGTGGAGAACACGCTGCGATTGTTGAAGTTGAGCATCGATTCTTGAAAGCTGGTCCACCGGCGTTGCAATTTAGAGACACGAAACATGAACGGATAATTCAAGTTTTAGAAAATCAAAATTAATGAATCAGGTTTTGGAATATAAAATCCAATCGAATGAAATGAAATTGAACAATAGATTGTAATTCATTAATCTATGTATCTGAAAAGGCAACATCAGAAAAGAATTTAACAGGTTTAGAAACATCTTTGCCTGCAACAGTAATTTCGCGGCGTAGCCGATACTCAATAACTTCAGCCTCAATCATTGCCCTCACAAAAGACGATTCATTGTAGATTAATTTGGTTGTCAGAGGTCAGAAGCTTCAACCTTTGATAGGCAGAAGAATGTCCAGAAGGGAAAGAAGAAGTGTGACAAGAAGAATGTTCAGTGTTATTGTTGCAAGAACTTTGGTTACTATGCCAAAGATTGTTGGTCAAACAAAAAAAGGAAGTCAGAAGAAACAAATATAGTTAGAGGAGAGTCTGATGATAAACCTGTGCTATTGTTGGCTTCTGAATCTGATGATATGAATTCACAAGAATAGTGGTATATGGACACAAAATATTCAAACAATCTTACTGGAAACAAGAAATGGTTGGTTGATTTTGACTCTGAGAAGAGTACAAAGATCAGATATGTTGATGATAAATACCTCAATGCAGAAGGTATGAGAAATGTTAGAGTCATTCTAAACAATAGGAAAGCAGCAGTGATCCATAATGTGTGGTGTGTACCTGGTATGAAAAGCAATCCGATGAGTGTGGGATAACTGATTGAGAAAGATTTTTCAGTTATCATGAAAGAAAATCTTCTGAAGTTGTATGACTTCAATCAGAAACTGATTATGGAGTCAGAACAGGGAAGAAACAAAATATTCAAGGTGAATGTTAGAACTGCAGACTCTAAATGTCTTAGTACAACAAGTGTTGTCAAGGAGAGTGAATTGCGGCGCATAAGATTTGGTCATCTGAATTTCAGAAGCTTAGGGCATCTGAAATCGAAGAAGCTGGTACATGAAATTTCTAGAATCAAGAAGCATGAGTAGTCATGTAAGGTGTGCATGGAAGGGAAGCAACCACGATTTCCATTTGCGTCAGAAATAGCTCGAAGAGCAAAGTATGTCTTGAGAGTAGTGTATTATGATGTGTGTGGTCCATTACCATTAGCATCGATTAGAGGGAATAAATATTTTGTGTCATCTGTTGATGAGTTCACCAGAATAACATGAGTATCTCTCATAAAGTTCAAATACGAGGTGTTTGCTGAATTTAAGAAGTTCAGACTAAAGATTGAGAATCAGAGTGGCTAGACTCTAAAGATTCTTAAAACTGATGGTGGTGGTGAGTATAACTCCACAGAGATCAGAAGATTCTGTGAGAAGAATGTAATTGAGCATAAGGTTACTGCTCCCTATACTCCTCAACACAATAGTCTTGCTGAAAGAAGAAACCGTACTTTGCTTGATATGGTGAGAAGCATGCTGAAAGAGAAGAAGTTTCCTCAACTTTGTGAGGAGAAGTTGTTGTCACTGCATGTTATATGCTCAACAGATGTCTAACGAAGAAGATGAAGAAAATAGTTCCTATTTAGAAATGGACTGGAGAAAAGAAAAGTCTTAGTTATCTGAAGGTGTTTGGTTATGTATGTTACAAACCTGTCCTAGAAGCCAGAAGACAGAAGTTGGATGATAGAAGTAAAGTAGTTTACTGGTGGCGTACCACAGTACATGTTCGTACAAACTTTGTTGTCCAGAAACTAACAAAATTGAGTTCAGCAAATTTGTCATTGTAAAAGAATCAGAAGTTTGGAATTGGAAAAAATCTCGTTTTGACTCTAATGAGAGAACTCTTAAAGAAAAGTCAGAAACACATGTTTCTGAAGCTGGTAAAGATTTTGACTCTGAAGACGAGTTTGATGGTGACTTTACTCTAAAGTAGATCCAGAAGGTGAAGATGATTCTTACTCTGACTCTGATGGTGATTCAGACTCTGGGAATTTTCCAGACTCTGAACACAGTCACGGTTCTGGAGAAAGTCCAATTTCTGAAGCAAGAGCTTATGAAGGGGAAAGTCCTAGTGTTCGATGTAACGCCCATTAATTTAATTAATTATTTAATTAAATTATTTCCGAGTTATTTGTTGAAGTTGTGAGATGTTGATAAGTATTGGTATAAGTTGTTAGATTGTTATTAATTAATTAATTAGTTGATTAATAAAAATGTTGGAATTAATGGAATATTATAAGATTAAGTTGTTGGGCCTATTTTATACGGTGGTATGTAATACTAAGGGAGTGTGAGAATTAAGCCCAATAGAAATACTATTATTGTTAAGTTTGGCTATAGTAATAGAAAAATAGGTTTTTGTCAAGGAGAAGAAGAATAAGGGTTGGAAGAGGGAAAGAGAACGTGGAAGTTACAAAAAAAAAGGAAAAGAGGCAAAGCGGAATTCGATCGAAAAATTGTAGAGCAACCTTCAATCCAAGGTAAGGATGGGGTTCTGATTCTATAATTGGGTATATGATGCATGTTACGTGAGAATTGAGTTGTGTGAAATTGTTACTGTATGTGATGGTTGTATGAACAAATTGTTGTTTGGCTTATGTGATAATTGTGTTAACGTTGCAGATCGATGAATTGAGTGTTGGAAATTATTATGTATTGATGTGGGTATAGTTATTATGTTACTGTGAATACATAGTGTTGGCCTGAGATCGTGGAAAGGAATTACTGATCGCAGGAAGTCTGAACGAAATTACAAAACATGATTTATGGACATGTACCGAGCGACACATGTATGTTGGTGGTGGGTGCCGACCGACACCGTGTTCATGCTGAGGGGCACACAGACTGTGTCGGATGGTACAAAAAGTAAAAGTGTGCCAAGGGGGATACCCCTGTGCCGAGAGGCACATTATATTCTGAAGGGTGTGCCGAGGGGCACACCATGTTTTTCAAGTATCTCACTTAATTTTATAGTGTGTTATTTAATTGATTATTTTGGTTAGTTACTGTAAGCATGTGATATATATATATATATATATATATATATATATATATATATATATATATATATATATATATATATATATATATATATATATATATATATATATATATATATATATATAAGTAAACCAATAATGAAACATAGGAAACTGATTAATTAATTTAGTACAACCAGTACATGAACATATTTAGCAGAAAGTGAAGAAGTTACATAACTTATATATTTAGAAGAATAGCATAACTTTCTTATATCAGTAAATTAATTAGCAGAGTAGTAAATTAGTATAGTTGTTTTAGTAGCAGTAAATAATAGGGTATTAATACATAGCAGAATTGGTTTATAACAGAGATGGTTAGTATGAAAATCATAGAGTTGATATTTATCAGAGCTAATTAGTTGGATACTTTAGCAGCGGTAACAGAGAATTAATTATAACAGAGTTAATTTAATGGAGTTGGTATATGTATATAGTAGAATTGATTAGCAGTGTAGTATTAAGTTGTCAGAAAACTAATAAGGAATATTAGTATAAAGTAGAAATAATAGAACTTTTAGCCGATAAGTAATTAGTAGAATTTAGTCGATTTGTCTGAATAACTATACAGAATAATTGTTGTATATTTTAGTCGATACGGTGTGTTGAATACTTTGCTGAAAAATATGAATTGCAGGTGGTATTGAATTGTTAGGCTTATGGCCTATGTTGTTTTCCTATTGATGTTGTTGTTGGATTACTATTGTTGATATGTTGTTGTTGTTGTGACGTACTAATTTGTAGGCTTATGCCAACGTTGCGTTAATTGTTGTTGTTGAAATATCAAGTTGTAGCCTATGACCATTGTTGAATTATTATTAAGTTGTAGGCTTATGCCAACGTTGTTATGTTATTGTTGTTATGCATTTAATCATGTTGTCGCATATCAAGTTGGAGCTGATGCTCGTTAAGTTGGCATAGATTGGAAAAATATTAAGTTGAAGGCTTATGCCTTGTTGATGCCTCTATTAATTGACAATATTTATAAGTTGGGAGTTCTTCTCTATTGGTACCACATGCATGTACATAGTAACAAGTTGCATTTTATGTTGCATATTGAGTTGGTAAATTATTTATTATATTTCGTTGATGTTTTCGTTGTGATTGACATTGTTTAAAGTTGTGAAGTGGTGATTTTGCATAGACTAATTGTAATGTAATATTGTCATACATCTGATTATATTGTTTTATATCTCACCTCTTCTGTTTGAATGTTACACCGATGTTGGTAATGTGAAGGTAATCCATAGTGAAAGTTGTTTACCTTCAGCAGTTCGAGTTGGTGTCATTGCTCTGATACATAACGCTCGGGGGGATGAACGCTTAATGTTTTATTGTTATTAATTCGGTTGATTGAACTTTAAGTTGTTGTTCATGAAATACTTGTTATCTGAAGTTGTTTTAGTTGGATAAAGATATTATATTCTTTTAAGTTGAATATTTGATTCCGCTGCAAAGTTATGAAAGTTGTTGATTTTTAAAAAGATTAAATTATGTTGTTGTTGGTTCATTCCAGTTTAATGTGTTATGTATCTGTAATGAATACCATTGTTTTGAGTTGAAATTGCAGCATCCTGATTTAGTTGTTGAATTTTTATAACTCTGATTTTATAATAATTGTCGGGTAGAATTGGGGTGTTACATTCGAGGTTCTGAAGTTCAAGTTCAGAGGCAACAAAGAGTCAGAAGCATCCCAAGAAAATTTGCTGAGTTTGACATGCTCCAAGACACTGATGTAGACTCCGAAGAAGAATTTATTCAGTATGCAGTGTTAGTAGACTCTGAACCCTTGAGTACGAAAGAGACTTTTAAGCAGCTAGTCTAGTTGCAGGCCATGAAAGAAGAACTTGATGCTATAGAGAAAAACAAGACTTGGAAGCTGACATAACTTCCAAAAGGCAAGAAAGCCATCAGCGTCAGATGAGTTTTCAAGAAAAAGGTAAAGCTAGATGGATCAATTGGAAAACACAAAGTAAGATTGGTAGCAAGAGGTTTTCTACAGAAGTCTGGGCTGAATTACTCTGAAGTGTTTGCACATGTAATGAGATATGAAACAATTAGACTAATGATTGCAATAGCTACTAACAGGAATTGGCCTCTGATGTATTTATATTTAAAATTTTCATTTCTGAATGGTCCATTACAAGAAGAGGTATACGTGTTACAACCTCCTGGATTTAAGAAAAAGAATCAGGAAGGGATGGTGTTCAGATTACACAAAGCGTTGTATGGATTGAAGCAAGCGCCCAGAGCTTAGAATCTGAAGATTGACTCATTTTTCAAGGAACAAGGGCTTCAGAAGTGTGATATGAAGTATGGTGTTTATGTTCAACATACTTCAGAAGGCAATATGATTATGGTATGTGTTTACCTTGGGATTTGGTAAACAACCGCTGATCCTCCAAATGGTTACTTATTTGGTTACTCGCAGGATCGATCAGATTGATCCTAGGACATAGGTTGATTTTGAAGTTTGATTAAATTGGATAAGGCTTTAAATAAAGAGGCTTTAAATAAAATAAAGAGGTTTCAAGTAAATTGCATGGAGGAAAGACTTGGTAAAATAAACAAGGCTTAAAGTAAAAGGCTTCGACAGGAATGTAAAGAGGAAAGCAAGTAAATTTCTGGAAAAGTAAATGACTTTGATTAATAAAGTTGGTGTTTCACACATACATTTCTCAACAATTCTTTTTCACACGCTGGGTACTCGAATCTATATGAGTGACTTTGTATAGAATTGTGAACACACGTGAGAACTTACATGACTACTACTATTTATACTAAAACATCCCAAGTAACCGTCGGGCAGTTACACTGCTTCGAGATCAATCCACTTGGCACGTTCTCAACGTTCGACGCTCCAGATCTTTGCACGTTGTACTTGGTAACTGCTGGAAACCGTTTTCCCTCCAAATGCTTGAATTTCAAACTGCTCCACTCTGAACCATCGAACACCTTCGTCGAGAGACATCTTCGACGAGAAACTCCTTCGACGTCGAAGGCAACCAACTTCTCCCTTGGAAGAAATCTTCTAAGTACTTTGCCATCTTTCGACGGGCATTTCGACAGACTTAGCCAGTCGAAAACATCTTTCAGCTTTAATGGCTGACATTAATAAAACAAGGGTGTCGAATTTAGGAGCCAACAAATTGCCCCCCAAGAATGCCTTATTTCGACTCTGAAAGAAAAAGGCATTCTTTGAAACGCCATTCGACACCTGTCCTTTCACGCTTAGTCACAAATTAACTTGTGCACTTTTTGTTGTTTTCTACCAACCATTGGCAATCCCAAGAAAACCATCATTTATCCGTACCTAAGACGTCATGTCAGTACGGTGTGCAGTACCAAACGTCATTTCAGAATTTGTCATTATGACAATTCCCAAAAACGAGGACGCACGCTGCGTCCCTCTATTTCTGCAGAACGGCTAAAACAACAGGGGGCTGCCACGCGTCCCACTATCTCCTGCAGCATTAAATGGCATTTAATATCCTCGTTTTTGGGGATTTTCCCCCACTACTATAAATAGCAGTAAGTACCCCATTGTGGGACTTTTTACGCCATCTAGCTTTCAGACTTCTCTATCTTCATACAAACTTGTTATCTTTGCAGAAACTTTTCCTCCTTCACTTCGTCTTCAACCTCATTTCAACCTCAACACTAACAATGGCATCTGGTTCCACTGCTCCTAGTGCTACCGCACCAACTGGAAACGCCAAGCCTAAGATTTTCGTCACCGCTCCAGTGGTAACTGCTACGGGCCAACGAAGGGTCCCTGAACCCTTGGACATCGCCGTACGTGACGCTTACTCACATCACCTTATGATCCCGGTTGGATATTCCAACCAGATCTTTGCTATGTCTGGCCCCTTGTATCCCAGTATTGCTGAGGCCATGAAGATTAAGAGCTATTTTCCGGTAGTTGAGAAACTCAAACCGGTTGCATGCGCCAAGAAAGACGCTGAAGACAATGAAGACCCTGCGCATGAAAAAATCGACCTCCGCTTCTTCAACAGAGGTGTTAGGGCTTTCAGGTCAGGCCCTAGCCTTACTCCTGATTACATTGCTTGGCTGGAAAAGATGGAAAAATGCCAAGCTTCGATCTGGAAAAAGATGGGGATTTTCGACCTGGTGATGCTGTCGAAGACAGGTTTGAACTATTCTCCGGAGATGTTGATAGCTTCTCTGCTTTTCTGGGACTACTCCCATTTTACTTTCCATCTTCCCTGTGGGATGTTGACTCCTACACTCTTCGATGTGGCCGCTATCACTGGCCTTCGACCCACCGGGGACTACTTCGATCCGGAGGAGATGTCGGAGGACCAAATTGGATTCTCTGACACCAAACCAACCTATACCACTTTCATCAACCACTATCACGACAGGTCGACAGATACTGTGTCGGATGTCGAACACATAGCGTTTCTAGCCTTATGGCTGACTCGCTTTGTATTTTGCTCGAAGTCCTTACAGGTGACCAAAAAGATGGTCACTCTCGCCACTCAACTCCATCATGGCCAGAACGTCTGTTTGGCAGAATTGATTCTGGCTAGCCTCTATGATTCGATCAGCAATGGGGCCACTCTTCTAAAAATTATCGAGAACAGGGCCAGTTTGCTACTTGCTGGGCCTTTTTGGCTGCTCCAACTGTGGCTCAATGCCACCTTCAAATCTTTCTTGCCTAAGAAGGTTCAAATAAATGAGCAGGCTCCAGAGATAGCGAACAGACGCGTCGAAGGAACCAGACTGGCTCTGTTGACGCCTATGGAAGATGGATTGGAGTTTCAGCAAACCTTCACCAACTTCGTTCTGATGTTTGCTCGAAGGAAGGAGTTTGCTTCAACTATGGCTCCGTTTGCTCGACGGAAGGTAGGCCCAACATGGTTCACAAGGCCACATCCAAGGACGTCAAGTGGTCCTAATGTTGATGAACATACAATAATATGGGAGGCGTTCCTTACACCAAGGATCATGCCTCTTCGATTCAGGAGCTCTAAGACTCATTTGAGTCTGATTGCATACCAACCAAACCTGGTATCTCGCCAGTTTGGTATTATTCAAACCCTACCTTCTCCCATTTTTCCAAGAGAGAAGTCCATGTTGTACTTCTGCAATGATTACACCGAAGAAGCTGCCATTAAGCATATCGGGAGATATGCTGGTCGAACAGTTCTCTCGTTGTTTGACTACCAGCTCAACTTTCTTTGCTCACCATCCTTCGAGGAGTGGTGGAAAAGTTATTACGCTGAGGAGTTTTTCGACGAGAAGGACTTCGTGGATGAGCTTCAGAAATCCTTTGTCCTTGTGTTGGACAAAATAAACAAATGTAAGTTCATCCTTTTACATTACTTTGTCTTTCTTTTCGACTGCTAGCCTGTTAACTTTTTATTTGCTTTCAGTTGTTCGAAAGCCTGTAGCCAAGAAGGCTACAGAAGGCCAACAGGGAGGAGGCCCTTCAACAAAACCTCCACCGCCGGCGAAGACTACAGCACCGACGAAGACTACCACCAACCAACAGGGGGAAGGCCCTTCGAAGAAGCCTTCTGTATCGGTAACCAGACTTTCATTTTTTTCTCTGGCTTTCGATTTTTGACTTTCGATACAATTGCTAAGTCGAATTCCCATTGGTCTTTTAGGCACCTTCGCCCAAGAAACGGCCAGCACTGGTGGTCGAATCTGGGAGCGATGAAGAAAGTGATTCTCCTCCTGCTCCTCTAAAAAGGCGAAAGCTGACGAAGGACGCTCCTGTTCCTACTCCTGCTCCTGAAGGTCGAACATTTAGAATAAAGGTTGCTGGGAGAAAGCCCAGGCCACCTCCAGTGATCATTGAGGAGCCAACGGAGGAGGAACTAAACGTTCTTCTCAACAAGCCTGTCGAAAGCGACAATTCCAGCCCTGGGGCTGAAGCTAACTTACAGGTAATCTTTTAAACCTTTTTATAACTTAGGTGTAGATACCTACATTCGATTATGTCTTTTTCGATCTCTAAAGATTCTTTTTCTTTCCTTTCTCAAGACACCACTGAGAGCTCACCACCAAGGACCTCTGAAACGCTGGAATCTGCTGAACTCAGCAGGCCACAAGAAAAAGGCTTGGAAACTGACGAAGCCCATACTGAAATAAATGAGGCCAATGCTGAGACAGCAGAAAAACCAGCGGAAGAACCTCAAACGGAAGAACAACAGCCAGAAGGGGTTCAGGTGGTGGATCTGTCGGAAGAGAATCGTGAAGAAGGGGACCAAGGCAATGCTGGCGAAGAAAATCAAGGTGCTGCTGACGAAGAGAACCAAGGTGACACTAGCGAAGAGCACCAAGAAGACGCTGGTACTGCCCCAGTCCGAGTCGAAGAGCAACAAGTCGATGCACCAAAAATTCAACAGCCTCAAACCCAAGACAATGCTGTTGCAAGGGTTACCTCAACGAAGCACAGGTCGAAAGAGGATTTAGAACTCTTGAAACAGACTGACCCGTTAGCTATCTCAACGCAATCATCGAGAGCAAGAGTTCGTCTGACGCTAGTCAGGAGGTTCCTACCCTGTCGGGGAAGTCCACTGAAACCTCTCCTCTTGATGAAGCTTTGGCGAAGGTTAAGGCCCAGTTTTTCAAGAAGGACTTGATGAAGGCTTTAGAGGGGGACCCCACTGCTCCATCATACTTGAAGGATGTTTTGAATGCTGTCGACTTGTTAGCTATAGCTCCAGAAGTTTCAGGCTTGATCATGGAGTTACACTCTATGATTGATCAAGTCTCAGCAGATTATAGGCGCCAAAGGGGGTTTAATAGTCAGCTTGAGGTGTTATATGGCAAAAGCTCCTCTGCGTGGACTGCTGTTTCGGACACGACTTCTCGAATTGCGGAGTTGTCGAAGCAAAAAGCATCTACGCAGGAAGAAGTCGATGCCATAGATCGAGAGAATGCTTCCTTCAGGGCACAAATCGAAGAAATAGAGGCGAAGATAAATGCCAACATTATACGCAAGGAGGAACTTCTTTCGACCATTTCAGACACCGAGAGTCAAACTGAAATCAAACAAGGCCTGGAATTTGCTGAGAAGGCCCAAAGCTTCGACGCTCAGATTGCCAAACTGGTACAGGAGAACGCCTGGTGCAAGAAAAGGTTGGAGCTGCAGCAAGCCAAGTACCTTCGACTCAAGGACTCTATTCCCTTTTGATTGATTCAGCTTTTGTAACCATATTTTGTAATTTATATTCGACAACATTGCCATCTTGGCTGAAATTTATAAAATTTCCATTTTGGCATTTTTATGGTTTGTTATTTTATTATTTTATTTTTATATCTTGGAGTGTAGGTTTGTATTTTTTCAAATATTTACCATTTACTCTCAAGAGTCTTTTATCTTCACCTAACTCTTCGACTTCATAGGCTCCACCAGAAAAAGTTTGGATAACTCTGAATGGTCCTTCCCATTTGGGTGACCATTTCCCCATGCTTCGATCCCTTCGATCCATGGGAAGAATTACCTTCCAAACTAGCTCTTCAGGCAAAAATACCTTAGGTTTTACCTTTTTATTATAAGAGTCTTCTACTCTTTTCTTCTGAAGCCTGAGTAGGTCGAGAGCGCGCAGTCTTTCTTCGTCTAAATCCACCAGTTCGTCTAACATCATGTTCCAATAAATTTCAGAGGGAATATCATAATGCCTCTGAACCCTTGCAGATTGAAGACAAATTTCTGCTGGCAACACTGCATCATGGCCAAAAGTTAGCCTGTATGGTGTTGTACCAGTGGCTTCTTTTGGGGACGTTCGACAAGCCCACAGAATCTGGTCCAACGTCTTGTGCCAATTCTTTGGTTTCTTCCCAACATGCTTTTTTATCAAGCCAATCACTACTTTGTTAGCTGCTTCGACTTGACCATTCGCCTGTGCATAATAAGGCGTTGATGTTAGGAGTTTGAAACCTGTTTCCTGAGCAAATTCCTGCATCTTTCGACCAGTGAAAACTGATCCTTGATCAGTTGTTATTGTCTCAGGGATTCCATACCTAAAGATAATGTTCTTTTGAATAAATTCAATGACATTTTCTTGGTCTACATTGACTAAAGGGATAGCTTCGATCCACTTAGTAAAGTAATCAATGCCTACCAGTATGTATTTCTGACTCTTTGATGATGCTGGTCGAATCTCTCCAATGAGGTCCAACGCCCATCCTCTAAAGGGCCAAGGCTTCACTATTGAGTGAAGTTCGCTTGCTGGTACATGTTGGATGCCTGTATGGACTTGACACTCTTGACAACCTTTGGCGAACTCAACACAATCTTTCAGCATAGTGGGCCAATATAGTCCTTGTCGAAACAACAACCATTTCATCTTATGGCCTGCTTGGTGAGCCCCACATGCCCCAGCATGCGTAGTCGAAAGGGCTATGTATGCTTCAGTTTCACTTAAGCATTTTAGCAATACCCCTTTAGGCGTTTTCTTGAATAACTCATTACCCATGAGTACATAACTCAACGCCCTGTACTTTGTTTTTCGTTCTGTCGAAGCTCCTGGATTTTGAAGATAGTCCACAATGTGTTTCCTCCAATCTTGCTCTGACAAATTATCTATGAACGAAATCTCGAAGTTACTTTGATCAGCATATCCTAGTCTCGTTGATTCCAAGTCTGTTGGTGATAGACAAGTTGCTTTTATCTTTTCTCGAACTTCGATTGCTCTTTGTAATCTCGTTTTTGAAATCTTATACCCAGATGCAATCTGTGCCAAGTCATTGGCTATTTGATTTTCGACTCTGGGTATGTGTCGAATATTAACCGATTCAAATTTTTTCAATAAACGATTTGCTATCACAAAGTACATAATGAGATTCTCTCTTATGCATTTGTACTCCTTTGTGACTTGCTTAATGACTAACTCTGAGTCTCCCATTATTTCGACTCGAGTTGCCCCCAATTCCAACAATATTTCAAGGCCAGTAATTAGAGCTTCATACTCAGCCTCATTGTTTGAACAAGAACCTGATATTTTGTACTTGAATGTTGTTGGAATTTTATCTGGAGAAATAATCAAGACTCCTACCCCTGTTCCATCTTTATGGCTGGAACCATCGAAGTAGAATTTCCAAGGCTCTATCTCCACATAATTAATATCCTCGACTTGAATTGAGTGGTCGACTATGAAGTCTGCAACCACTTGTCCTTTTACTGCCTTAAGAGGCATAAAGGTCAAGGAGTATTCAGTTAATGCTAACGCCCACTTGCCAATTCGACTGTGCAAGATAGGTTTCGACAACATATACTTGAAAACATCAAAATGAGACGAAACATACACATCAACTGGTTTTATATATTGCTTGAGTTTTGTACAAGAGAAATACAGACATAGACACAATTTTTCAACTTCACTATATCTAGTTTCTGCGTCGTTCAAAACTCTACTGAGATAATAAATGGGTCTTTCGACTCCATTCACATCCTCTTGGGCTAACATGCTTCCCAGAGTTTTGTCGGATGCAGCTATGTACAATCTCATACTCCTATTGCTACAAGGAGGCACCAAAATAGGTGGCTTAGTGAGGTACCCCTTGATTTTGTCGAAGGCTTCTTGTTGCTCTTGCCCCCATTCGAACCCCTCTTTATTCAGTCGAAGTAAGGGTGAAAAGGCCTAAGCTTTCCCACTTAGATTAGATATAAACCTCCTTAAGAAATTTATCTTGCCTAAGAGGGATTGCAGTTCCTTCTTATTCGACGGCGCTTTCGCTTCCAAAATTGCCTTCGTCTTGTTCTGGTTGATTTCGATTCCTTTCTTGTGGACAACGAAGCCCAAGAAATCTCCAGCTTTCACACAGAACGCACACTTCAAAGGGTTCATCTTTAGACCATGTTCTCTCATTCTTTCGAATGATTGTCGAAGGTGGTCAATATGATTCTTCCTGGAAACAGATTTTATAACAATGTCATCAATATATACTTGCATAAAAGTGTTAATAAAATCATGAAAGATAGTATTCATTGCTCGCTGGTACGTTGCCCCAGCGTTCTTTAGGCCAAAAGGCATCACTACCCATTCGTAAGTGCCTAAGGCCCCAGGGCATCGAAAAGCTGTTTTCGACACATCCTCTTCAGCAATGAATATTTGATTATATCCTGAATAACCATCGAGCATACTCAGGTATTCATAGCCAGCGGCAGAATCGACTAGCATTTCCGCCACAGGCATAGGATATTCATCTTTGGGTGTAGCAGCATTCAAATCTCTGAAATCTATGCATACCCTTAACGTACCATTTTTCTTAATTACTGGCACAATGTTTGCAATCCATTCGACATACCTTGTAACACGTATGAATTTGCATTTCAGCAGTCTTTCGACTTCCGTCTTGATCCTCGACAGTATTTCTGGAGCGAAGCGCCTTGGATTTTGCTTGATTGGCTTCTTCCCAGGTTTGATTGGCAACTGAAGTTCTACCAATCCTCTGTCGAGACCAGGCATTTCGTCATAATCCCAAGCAAAACAGTCTTTAAACTCTTTCAGCAATTGGATTACTTCCAACCTAAGTTCTGGATCGATTTTGGCGCTGATGTAAGTTGGCCTTTTCTCTGATCCTTCGCCTAAGTTGATTTCTTCTAAAGGATCTTGGGCTAACATTTTAATGTTGTTCACCAAGGGATCCTTTTCGAAGCCCAAAGGCTCATCGTCATAGATGGCGTCGAGCCTCTGTTCCTGCATTTCTTCTGGCATGATATTAGGGGGTCTTGGATCGAAATCCTTTCCTGGACCTGCAGCAGATAACCGTTGATCATTGGCCTGTGTGGCCATGTACTTCACTTCGGCTTCGAGAGCCGTTATCATCTTAGTTTCGGCTACATAAGCTGAAATTCGCTTCAAAGATTGTGACTCAGTCATTATCACTGAATTCACTTCCCCAACCAGTTGGTTGGATATCAGTTAACCCACTGAAGTCTATGTGGGACAAGTCTTCTCTGTCCCATTGGAAACCATGCTCGGGATGCAGGTATAGGGAACAAAAAGTGTTTGGCGCTGGCGCCATGTCGAAGTCAAGTGTTGGGCATGGCCCTATGTGAGCCAAGTTCTTGTCGAAATCTGCCAACCCCAGGTGATTCACTTCGCCAAGGTAATAGCTTTGGTCTGCCTCTATGTTTTCGACCATCCCATCTGGGCGCCATAGGAGCAGCCTCTGGTGCATTGATGATGGCACAGCTCCAACACCATGAATCCATTCACGGCCTAACAAAAGATTGTAGTTAGGTTTGGCCGATATGACCATAAACATCGTTGGTCGAAGGATAGACCCTACTTTGATATCTAGCTGGATCACTCCCATAGTGGTCCCTATGCCGCCCTCATAGTTCGACAAGACCATGTTGTGAGGCTTAATGTCCTCATCCCTTTTGCCAATTTTCCTTAGCATAGAGTGAGGAATAATGTTGATGGTTGCCCCACAATCCACCAATATTTTATTCACAGTAGTTTCCTCGAGTTTAGCCCTTATGAATAAAGGCTTGAGGTGATTTTTCATCGCCTCTGTAGGTGGCTCGAAGAACCCATTTTGTTCCTCAGTGGTGCCATTGTCCATGACAAAATAGCACACTGGCCTATGTTTGGCCATTTCCTGTTCCACTTCCCAGTCACTTGCTTCGACCTCTACCTGTCGATTGAATTCTCTGGGCAGCACTGAAACTATATTCACCATTATGTCCAAAGTATCATCAGACTCAGCATCGTCTTCGTCTTCGACTTCACTTTGGTTAGGCCAAACTAGCCTGTTGGTTACTGGCTCTCTTTCTAGAGGTTTCCTTTGCTTCCTTTGAGGAACATTCGAACTCGTTTCTGCCTTTGGTTCGTTGGCAGCCTCCCTTTCAGCTTTTCGTCTCCTTTGGTATCTCCTCCATTGAGATCGAGACATGGGATTTTTACCCTTGTAGTTGCTGGACACTTGTGCAACTTTAGGTGCAGCAAGCTGAGGCTCTTTCTTTTGAGTCAAAGAGGAACCTCTTGGCACATCGAAAGAGTGTCATTTCTCCTCACTTGGCCTTTTTCGACCAGAGGTTTTGTACCAAGTGTCTACTGGCACATTTGTGGGAGGCCTAAAAGTCAATGGCCTCTTTTCTTGGTTTGAACCTCTTTGGGAGGCTCTTCTGGGATCATGTCGAAGATCAACATTTTCACTTCTCTTATTCGCTGCTCTTACGCCTTGAATATACTCAGCAGCTTTCTTGTCAAAGATCGAACTGCATCTTGGACACAGCATCACCTCTGATTTCTTTTTCTGGCATCTTTGTAAAAAATCTGCCAAATTTTCATTTTCCCGAGGGAAAGCAGTCTTATTAGCTTGTTCTTGCCTCATGGCCTCTTCTGATGCTTTTGGGTCAGAAAGTTCGACCATGTTGATATTCATTGTATCTTTGTTAGCAAGAGTTAACTGCTTCATTTGTATCTCCAGATTCTCCGTCTGGCCTTGAACTGTGGCCAAGTGGGAACTGGGTTTTGGTCCAGTTTTTTGTGCTTCAGCGGTCTCCGACTTCGGGCTTTCGACCGCTTTCTGAACTGCTTCAATTGTCTTCCTGGATAAATTTCCAGAAAAACTGCCAAAGATTGGCATGTTGATGTGGTCCTTTGAGACTTCGACCATGGTAATTCCTGGCTTCTTCGACTGGCTCCTGGTTGCCTCTATCACGTTTACCTCAGAGGGCTCAGCATAGTGGGCTTCAGCCTGCAATGGATTTGAGTCGACGGCCATGGGGGTTTTGTCAGCAAACTTTAACCTCCCTTCTTCGATAGCGTCTTGCACAAGATTCCTGAAAAGAAAACATTGAGAAGTTTTATGGCCCAAAAAATTATGATATTTGCAAAAACCTCTCTTCTTTCTTTGATCAAGAGGAGGCACTTTTACCCCTGGGGGTACTATCATTTGGCCATCTTTAACCAGCAAGTCGAATATTTCATCACATTTTGTGATGTCAAAACTATAAGTCTTTTTTGGGAACCTATCGTTGGTCCTTTCTGGACCAATGGGATTTTTCCCACTTGAGGGGACTAACAGTTTACAAGAGTATGGTGGCCCTTGTTTCAATTCTGCTAAATCGACTTCTCCTTCTTCGACAGTTAAAGTATCGTCGAAGGATTCTGGATCTTCGTCATCCATCTCAACGTACGCTATCCTCTCTCTCTTGTGAGTTTTCGTTGCCTTTGCTTTTTCAGCTTTGAGGCGTTCTACCTGTCGACTCTATCGGCCAGTTGGGCCATGTCTCTCAGGTATTGGGTGTCTAGCTTCTTCCTAATGGAATAATCTAAACCGCCTGCGGCTATTTCGACCAACTCATGTTCTGGCACTTGTGTAAAACATCTCGCCTTGAGCAGCCTAAACCTATTTAGATATTCGTCTATAGGTTCAGTGAAACGTCTCTTCACACTGGCCAATTCTTTCAGGCTTATCTTGGTTTGCCCCATGTAGAATTGTTCATGGAACAATCTTTCCAACTGGGTCCAATGATGGATCGAATTGGGGGGAGAGTTGTAAACCAAGTAAAAGCGTTCTTTGTTAAAGAACTTGGGAAGTACTTGATTCTTAGGTTTTCGTTATTCGAAATGTCACCTGCTTCGATCAAGTATCTCGCCACATGCTCGACAGTAGATTCTGTCGTGTCCCCAGAGAACTTAGTAAATTTGGGTACTTTGCATCTAGGAGGTAAGTCCGTCTGTAACACGTACTCTGACAATGGAGATGTAAAGTTGGGCCTTCGAAAGCCCATGTTCATCCCATTCTGAGTCATGATCCTTTCGATCATGGTTGCCAGATTATTTTCCAAACCCATGTTTTGGTACTGGACATGCTGAACCACTTCGTCAGCATTTTGGTTTCTGTTAACTAACCTTACCTCTGGGGTTATTACCCTAGGTTCCTCGACAGGTTGATCCAATCGTACCCTAAGGTTTTCTTCGACAGGCTGTTGAGCCTGGTTAATGGTGGTTTCTTCCTCTAAGAATATCCCCTGGTTACCCCTTATCTGTGCCCTTTGGGGCTGTCGAATAGGTTGGGGTACTCCAAAGAAATCAGCCAAACGCGTCATTTGCGCTGTCACTTGCTGATTCGATTGAGTAGTGTTCTGTATTAGAGGATTTAGCACTGTACTCAAAGTTTGTGCCAACATTTGCACCATATCATGGTTGCTTTCGTCCATTTGTTGCCTCAAGACTATTGTCGAGGCATTTGTGAGGCCATGGGCTACTTGGGACGTTCCTCCTAAGAGTTGGGTCCTACTTCTATTCGCCATGCCTACTCCAGAATCTTGGAGTGGCGAAGAGGCACTCACTAAAGGGTCTGGAAAAGTGGACGCAGCATTCGTCAGGCTAGCCACTTCAGAAGTTGGCATACCATAGAGTGGAATAAATCCTGGGGGAACAAAAGGCCTTGTGCCTAAATTTCCCCTTGGTGGGGGAGTTCCCAAAGGCATCCTGGGGCCTGTTAACGAAGGTATTGGCCCCGTTGCTGTGACCGTTACTGCTGGTGTCGAACCAACAATTGTCGCTTCACTTACGGTCATACTAACCGTTGCTCCCACACTCGTTTGTGGGATTTCGTTATTGTTTGGCGGATTCGCCATCTCTTCCCTTCTTCTGGCAGTATTGTTATCGTTAGTGTATATTCTACCACTTCTCAATAACATACTGTTGGCTCCTAAATTCGACACCCTTGTTTTATTAATGTCAGCCATTAAAGCTGAAGGATGTCTTCGACTGGCTAGATCCGTCGAAATGCCCATCGAAAGATGGCAAAGTACTTAAAAGATTTCTTCCAAGGGAGAAGTTGGTTGCCTTCGACGTCGAAGGAGTTTCTCGTCGAAGATGTCTCTCGACGAAGTTGTTCGATGGTTCAGAGTGGAGCAGTTTGAAATTCAAGCGTTTGGAGGGAAAACGGTTTCCAGCAGTTACCAAGTGTGACGTGCGAAGATCTGGAGCGTCGAACGTGGAGAACGTGCCAAGTGGAATGATCTCGAAGCAGTGTAACTTCCCGACGGTTACTTGGGATGTTTTAGTATAAATAGTAGTAGTCATGTAAGTTCTCGCGTGTGTTCACAATTCTATACAAAGTCACTCATATAGATTCGAGTACCCAGCGTGTGAGAAAGAATTGTTGAGAAATGTATGTGTGAAACACCAACTTTATTAATCAAAGTCATTTACTTTTCCAGAAATTTACTTGCTTTCCTCTTTACATTCCTGTCGAAGCCTTTTACTTTAAGCCTTGTTTATTTTACCAAGTCTTTCCTCCATGCAATTTACTTGAAACCTCTTTATTTTATTTAAAGCCTCTTTATTTAAAGCCTTATCCAATTTAATCAAACTTCAAAATCAACCTATGTCCTAGGATCAATCTGATCGATCCTGCGAGTAACCAAATAAGTAACCATTTGGAGGATCAGCGGTTGTTTACCAAACACCAAGGTAAACAAATTGGCACACCTGGTGGGACTGTGTGTTGATTGTTGAAAATAATCTCATCTTTTCGAGGAGTGTTGTATGTTATTGAGAAGTGGTAGAATATACACTAACGATAACAATACTGCCAGAGGAAGGGAAGAGATGGCGAATCCGCCAAACAATAACGAAATCCCACAAACGAGTGTGGGAGCAACGGTTAGTATGACCGTAAGTGAAGCGACAACTGTTGGTTCGACACCAGCAGTAACGGTCACAGCAACGGGGCCAATACCTTCGTTAACAGGCCCCAGGATGCCTTTGGGAACTCCCCCACCAAGGGGAAATTTAGGCACAAGGCCTTTTGTTCCCCCAAGATTTATTCCACTCTATGGTATGCCAACTTCTGAAGTGGCTAGCCTGACGAATGCTGCGTCCACTTTTTCAGACCCTTTAGTGAGTGCCTCTTCGCCACTCCAAGGTTCTGGAGTAGGCATGGCGAATAGAAGTAGGACCCAACTCTTAGGAGGAACGTCCCAAGTAGCCCATGGCCTCACAAATGCCTCAACAGCAGTCTTGAGGCAACAAATGGACGAAAGCAACCATGATATGGTGCAAATGTTGGCACAAACTTTGAGTACAGTGCTAAATCCTCTAATACAAAACACTACTCAATCGAATCAGCAAGTGACAGCGCAAATGACGCGTTTGACTGATTTCTTCGGAGTACCCCAACCTATTCGACAGCCCCAACGGGCGCAAATAAGGGGAAATCAGGGGATATTTTTAGAGGAAGAAACCACCATCAACCAGGCTCAACAGCCTGTCGAAGAAAACCTTAGGGCACGATTGGAGCAACCCGTCGAGGAACCTAGGGTAATAACCCCAGAGGTAAGGTTAGTTAACAGAAACCAAAATGCTGACGAAATAGTTCAGCATGTCCAATACCAAAACATGGGTTTGGAAAATAACCTGGCAACCATGATTGAAAGGATCATGACTCAGAATGGGATGAACATGGGCTTTCGAAGGCCTAACTTTACATCTCCATTGTCAGAGTACGTGTTACAAACAGACTTACCTCCTAGATGCAAAGTCCCCAAATTTACTAAGTTCTCAGGGGACACGACAGAATCTACTGTCGAGCATGTGGCGAGATACTTGATCGAAGCAGGTGACATTTCAAATAACGAAAACCTGAGGATCAAGTACTTCCCAAGTTCTTTAACAAAGAATGCTTTTACTTGGTTTACAACTCTCCCCCCAATTCGATCCATCATTGGACCCAGTTGGAAAGATTGTTCCATGAACAATTCTACATGGGGCAAACCAAGATAAGCCTGAAAGAATTGGCCAGTGTGAAGAGACGTTTCACTGAACCTATAGACAAATATCTAAATAGGTTTAGGTTGCTTAAGGCGAGATGTTTTACACAAGTGCCAGAACATGAGTTAGTCGAAATAGCCGCAGGCGGTTTAGATTATTCCATTAGGAAGAAGCTAGACACCCAATACCTGAGAGACATGGCCCAACTGGCCGATAGAGTTCGACAGGTAGAACGCCTCAAAGCTGAAAAAGCAAAGGCAACGAAAACTCACAAGAGAGAGAGGATAGCGTACGTTGAGATGGATGACGAAGATCCAGAATCCTTCGACGATACTTTAACTGTCGAAGAAGGAGAAGTCGATCTAGCAGAACTGAAACAAGGGCCACCATACTCTTGTAAACTGTTAGTCCCCTCAAGTGGGAAAAATCCCATTGGTCCAGAAAGGACCAACGATAGGTTCCCAAAAAAGACTTATAGTTTTGACATCACAAAATGTGATGAAATATTCGACTTGCTGGTTAAAGATGGCCAAATGATAGTACCCCCAGGGGTAAAAGTGCCTCCTCTTGATCAAAGAAAGAAGAGAGGTTTTTGCAAATATCATAATTTTTTGGGCCATAAAACTTCTCAATATTTTCTTTTCAGGAATCTTGTGCAAGACGCTATCGAAGAAGGGAGGTTAAAGTTTGCTGACAAAACCCCCATGGCTGTCGACTCAAATCCATTGCAGGCTGAAGCCCACTATGCTGAGCCCTCTGAGGTGAACGTGATAGAGGCAACCAGGAGCCAGTCGAAGAAGCCAGGAATTACCATGGTCGAAGTCTCAAAGGACCACATCAACATGCCAATCTTTGGCAGTTTTTCTGGAAATTTATCCAGGAAGACAATTGAAGCAGTTCAGAAAGCGGTCGAAAGCCCGAAGTCGGAGACCGCTGAAGCACAAAAAACTGGACCAAAAACCAGTTCTCACTTGGCCACAGTTCAAGGCCAGACGGAGAATCTGGAGATACAAATGAAGCAGTTAACTCTTGATAACAAAGATACAATGAACATCAACATGGTCGAACTTTCTGACCCAAAAGCATCAGAAGAGGCCATGAGGCAAGAACAAGCTAATAAGACTGCTTTCCCTTGGGAAAATGAAAATTTGGCAGATTTTTTACAAAGATGCCAGAAAAAGAAATCAGAGGTGATGCTGTGTCCAAGATGCAGTTCGATCTTTGACAAGAAAGCTGCTGAGCATATTCAAGGCGTAAGAGCAGCGAATAAGAGAAGGGAAAATGTTGATCTTCGACATGATCCCAGAAGAGCCTCCCAAAGAGGTTCAAACCAAGAAAAGAGGCCATTGACTTTTAGGCCTCCCACAAATGTGCCAGTAGACACTTGGTACAAAACCTCTGGTCGAAAAAGGCCAAGTGAGGAGAAATGGCACTCTTTCGATGTGCCAAGAGGTTCCTCTTTGACTCAAAAGAAAGAGCCTCAGCTTGCTGCACCTAAAGTTGCACAAGTGTCCAGCAACTACAAGGGTAAAAATCCCATGTCTCGATCTCAATGGAGGAGATACCAAAGGAGACGAAAAGCTGAAAGGGAGGCTGCCAACGAACCAAAGGCAGAAACGAGTTCGAATGTTCCTCAAAGGAAGCAAAGGAAACCTCTAGAAAGAGAGCCAGTAACCAACAGGCTAGTTTGGCCTAACCAAAGTGAAGTCGAAGACGAAGACGATGCTGAGTCTGATGATACTTTGGACATAATGGTGAATATAGTTTCAGTACTGCCCAGAGAATTCAATCGACAGGTAGAGGTCGAAGCAAGTGACTGGGAAGTGGAACAGGAAATGGCCAAACATAGGCCAGTGTGCTATTTTGTCATGGACAATGGCACCACTGAGGAACAAAATGGGTTCTTCGAGCCACCTACAGAGGCGATGAAAAATCACCTCAAGCCTTTATTCATAAGGGCTAAACTCGAGGAAACTACTGTGAATAAAATATTGGTGGATTGTGGGGCAACCATCAACATTATTCCTCACTCTATGCTAAGGAAAATTGGCAAAAGGGATGAGGACATTAAGCCTCACAACATGGTCTTGTCGAACTATGAGGGCGGCATAGGGACCACTATGGGAGTGATCCAGCTAGATATCAAAGTAGGGTCTATCCTTCGACCAACGATGTTTATGGTCATATCGGCCAAACCTAACTACAATCTTTTGTTAGGCCGTGAATGGATTCATGGTGTTGGAGCTGTGCCATCATCAATGCACCAGAGGCTGCTCCTATGGCGCCCAGATGGGATGGTCGAAAACATAGAGGCAGATCAAAGCTATTACCTTGGCGAAGTGAATCACCTGGGGTTGGCAGATTTCGACAAGAACTTGGCTCACATAGGGCCATGCCCAACACCTGACTTCGACATGGCGCCAGCGCCAAACACTTTTTGTTCCCTATACCTGCATCCCGAGCATGGTTTCCAATGGGACAGAGAAGACTTGTCCCACATAGACTTCAGTGGGTTAACTGATATCCAACCAACTGGTTGGGGAAGTGAATTCAGTGATAATGACTGAGTCACAATCTTTGAAGCAAATTTCGGCTTATGTAGCCGAAACTAAGATGATAACGGCTCTCGAAGCCGAAGTGAAGTACATGGCCACACAGGCCAATGATCAACGGTTATCTGCTGCAGGTCCAGGAAAGGATTTCGATCCAAGACCCCCTGATATCATGCCAGAAGAAATGCAGGAACAGAGGCTCGACGCCATCTATGACGATGAGCCTTTGGGCTTCGAAAAGGATCCCTTGGCGAACAACATTAAAATGTTAGCCCAAGATCCTTTAGAAGAAATCAACTTAGGCGAAGGATCAGAGAAAAGGCCAACTTACATCAGCGCCAAAATCGATCTAGAACTTAGGTTGGAAGTAATCCAATTGCTGAAAGAGTTTAAAGACTGTTTTGCTTGGGATTATGACGAAATGCCTGGTCTCGACAGAGGATTGGTAGAACTTCAGTTGCCAATCAAACCTGGGAAGAAGCCAATCAAGCAAAATCCAAGGCGCTTCGCTCCAGAAATATTGTCGAAGATCAAGACGGAAGTCGAAAGACTGCTGAAATGCAAATTCATACGTGTTACAAGGTATGTCGAATGGATTGCAAACATTGTGCCAGTAATTAAGAAAAATGGTACGTTAAGGGTATGCATAGATTTCAGAGATTTGAATGCTGCTACACCCAAAGATGAATATCCTATGCCTGTGGCGGAAATGCTAGTCGATTCTGCCGCTGGCTATGAATACCTGAGTATGCTCGATGGTTATTCAGGATATAATCAAATATTCATTGCTGAAGAGGATGTGTCGAAAACAGCTTTTCGATGCCCTGGGGCCTTAGGCACTTACGAATGGGTAGTGATGCCTTTTGGCCTAAAGAACGCTGGGGCAACGTACCAGCGAGCAATGAATACTATCTTCCATGATTTTATTAACACTTTTATGCAAGTATATATTGATGACATTGTTATAAAATCTGTTTCCAGGAAGAATCATATTGACCACCTTCGACAATCATTCGAAAGAATGAGAGAACATGGTCTAAAGATGAACCCTTTGAAGTGTGCGTTCTGTGTGAAAGCTGGAGATTTCTTGGGCTTCGTTATCCACAAGAAAGGAATCGAAATCAACCAGAACAAGACGAAGGCAATTTTGGAAGCGAAAGTGCCGTCGAATAAGAAGGAACTGCAATCCCTCTTAGGCAAGATAAATTTCTTAAGGAGGTTTATATCTAATCTAAGTGGGAAAGCTCAGGCCTTTTCACCCTTACTTCGAATGAATAAAGAGGGGTTCGAATGGGGGCAAGAGCAACAAGAAGCCTTCGACAAAATCAAGGGGTACCTCACTAAGCCACCTATTTTGGTGCCTCCTTGTAGCAATAGGAGTATGAGATTGTACATAGCTGCATCCGACAAAACTCTGGGAAGCATGTTAGCCCAAGAGGATGGGAATGTAGTCGAAAGACCCATTTATTATCTCAGTAGAGTTTTGAACGACGCAGAAACTAGATATAGTGAAGTTGAAAAATTGTGTCTATGTCTGTATTTCTCTTGTACAAAACTCAAGCAATATATAAAACCAGTTGATGTGTATGTTTCGTCTCATTTTGATGTTTTCAAGTATATGTTGTCGAAACCTATCTTACACAGTCGAATTGGCAAGTGGGCGTTAGCATTAACTGAATACTCCTTGACCTTTATGCCTCTTAAGGCACTAAAAGGACAAGTGGTTGCAGACTTCATAGTCGACCACTCAATTCAAGTCGAGGATATTAATTATGTGGAGATAGAGCCTTGGAAATTCTACTTCGATGGTTCCAGCCATAAAGATGGAACAGGGGTAGGAGTCTTGATTATTTCTCCAGATAAAATTCCAACAACATTCAAGTACAAAATATCAGGTTCTTGTTCGAACAATGAGGCTGAGTATGAAGCTCTAATTACTGGCCTTGAAATATTGTTGGAATTGGGGGCAACTCGAGTCGAAATAATGGGAGACTCAGAGTTAGTCATTAAGCAAGTCACAAAGGAGTACAAATGCATAAGAGAGAATCTCATTATGTACTTTGTGATAGCAAATCGTTTATTGAAAAAATTTGAATCGGTTAATATTCGACACATACCCAGAGTCGAAAATCAAATAGCCAATGACTTGGCACAGATTGCATCTGGGTATAAGATTTCAAAAACGAGATTACAAAGAGCAATCGAAGTTCGAGAAAAGATAAAAGCAACTTGTCTATCACCAACAGACTTGGAATCGACGAGACTAGGATATGCTGATCAAAGTAACTTCGAGATTTCGTTCATAGATAATTTGTCAGAGCAAGATTGGAGGAAACCCATTGTGGACTATCTTCAAAATCCAGGAGCTTCGACAGAACGAAAAACAAAGTACAGGGCGTTGAGTTATGTACTCATGGGTAATGAGTTATTCAAGAAAACGCCTAAAGGGGTATTGCTGAAATGTTTAAGTGAAACTGAAGCATACATAGCCCTTTCGACTACGCATGCTGGGACATGTGGGGCTCACCAAGCAGGCCATAAGATGAAATGGTTATTGTTTCGACAAGGACTATATTGGCCCACTATGCTGAAAGATTGTGTTGAGTTCGCCAAAGGTTGTCAAGAGTGTCAAGTCCATACAGGCATCCAACATGTACCAGCAAGCGAACTTCACTCGATAGTGAAGCCTTGGCCCTTTAGAGGATGGGCGTTGGACCTCATTGGAGAGATTCGACCAGCATCATCAAAGAGTCAGAAATACATACTGGTAGGCATTGATTACTTTACTAAGTGGATCGAAGCTATCCCTTTAGTCAATGTAGACCAAGAAAATGTCATTGAATTTATTCAAAAGAACATTATCTTTAGGTATGGAATCCCTGAGACAATAACAACTGATCAAGGATCAGTTTTCACTGGTCGAAAGATGCAGGAATTTGCTCAGGAAACAGGTTTCAAACTCCTAACATCAACGCCTTATTATGCACAGGCGAATGGTCAAGTCGAAGCAGCAAACAAAGTAGTGATTGGCTTGATAAAAAAGCATGTTGGGAAGAAACCAAAGAATTGGCATAAGACGTTAGACCAGATTCTGTGGGCTTGTCGAACGTCCCCAAAAGAAGCCACTGGTACAACACCATATAGGCTAACTTTTGGCCATGATGCAGTGTTGCCAGCAGAAATTTGTCTTCAATCTGCGAGGGTTCAGAAGCATTATGATATTCCCTCTGAAATTTATTGGAACATGATGTTAGACGAATTGGTGGATTTAGACGAAGAGAGATTGCGCGCTCTCGACCTACTCAGGCTTCAGAAGAAAAGAGTAGAAGACTCTTATAATAAAAAGGTAAAACCTAAGGTATTTTTGCCTGAAGAACTAGTTTGGAAGGTAATTCTTCCCATGGATCGAAGGGATCGAAGCATGGGGAAATGGTCACCCAAATGGGAAGGACCATTCAGAGTTCTCCAAATTTTTTATGGTGGAGCCTATGAAGTCGAAGAGTTGGGTGAAGACAAAAGGCTCTTGAGAGTAAATGGTAAATATTTGAAAAAATACAAACCTACACTCCAAGAGATAAAAATAAAATAATAAAATAACAAAACTAAATTAACCATAAAGCCAAAATGGAAATTTTTATAAATTTTAGCCAAGATGGCAATGTTGTCGAGCATAGATTACAAAATATGGTTACAAAAGCTGAATCAATCAAAAGGGAATAGAGTCCTTGAGTCGAAGGTACTTGGCTTGCTGCAACTCCAACCTTTTCTTGCACCAGGCATTCTCCTGCACAAGCTTGGAGATCTGAGCGTCGAAGCCTTGGGCCCTCTCAGCAAATTCCAGGCCCTGTTTAATTTCAGTTTGACTCTCGGTGTATGGGATGGTCGCAAGAAGTTCCTCCTTGCGTTTGGTGTTGGCATTTATCTTAGCCTCTATTTCTTCAATTTGTGCCCTGAAGGAAGCATTCTCTCGATCTATGGCATCGACTTCTTCCTGCGTAGTTGCTTTTTGCTTCGACAACTCTGCAATTCGAGAAGTCGTATCCGAAACAGCAGTCCACGCAGAGGAGCTTTTGCCATACAACACCTCGAGCTGACTATTAAAGCCCCTTTGGCGCCTGTAATCTGCTGAGACTTGATCAATCATAGAGTGTAACTCCATGATCAAGCCTGAAACTTCTGGAGCTACAGCTAACAAGTCGACAGCATTCAAAACATCCTTCAAGTATGATGGAGCAGTGGGGTCCCCCTCTAAAGCCTTCATCAAGTCCTTCTTGAAAAACTGGGCCTTAACCTTCGCCAAAGCTTCATCAGGAGGAGAGGTTTCAGTGGACTTCCCCGACAGGGTAGGAACCTCTTGACTAGCGTCAGACGAACTATTGCTCTCGATGATTGCGTTGAGATAGCTAACAGGGTCAGTTTGTTTCAAGAGTTCTAAGTCCTCTTTCGACCTGTGCTTCGTTGAGGTAGCAACCCTTGCAACAACATTGTCTTGGGTTTGAGGCTGCTGAGTGTTAGGTGTCTCAACTTGTTTCCCTTCGACTCGGACTGGGGCAGTACCAGCGTCATCTTGGTGCTCTTCGCTAGCGTCACCTTGGTGCCCTTCGCCAGTGTCACCTTGGTTCTCTTCGCCAGCAGCATCTTGATTTTCTTCGCCAGCATCGCCTTGGTCCCCTTCTTCGCGATTCTCTTCCGACAGATCCACCACCTGAACCGCTTCTGGCTGTTGTTCTTCCGTTTGAAGATCCTCTGCTGGTTTTTCTACCGTCTCAGCATTGGCCTCATTTATTTCAGTATGGGCTTCGTCATTTCCCAAGCCTTTTTCTTGTGGCCTGCTGAGTTCAGCAGACTCCAGCGTTTCAGAGGTCCTTGGTGGTGAGCTCTCAGTGGTGTCCTGAGAAAGGAAAGAAAAAGAATCTTCAGAGATCGAAAAAGACATAATCGAATGTAGGTATCTACACCTAAGTTATAAAAAGGTTTAAAAGATTACCTGTAAGTTAGCTTCAGCCCCAGGGCTGGAATTGTCGCTTTCGACAGGCTTGTTGAGAAGAACGTTTAGTTCCTCCTCCGTTGGCTCCTCAATGATCACTGGAGGTGGCCTGGGTTTTCTCCCAGCAACCTTTATTCTAATGGTTCGACCCTCTGGAGTAGGAGCAGGAACAGGAGCGTCCTTCGTCAGCTTTCGCCTTTTTAGAGGCGCAGGAGGAGAATCACCTTCTTCATCGCTCCCAGATTCGACCACCAGTGCTGGCCGTTTCTTGGGCGAAGGTGCCTAAAAAACCAATGGGAATTCGACTTAGAAATTGCATCGAAAGTCAAAAATCGAAAGCCAGAAAAAATATTGAAAGTCTGGTTACCGATACAGAAGGCTTCTTCGAAGGGCCTTCCCCCTGTTGTTTGGTTGTGGTCTTCGCCGGCGTTGTAGTCTTCGCCGGCGGTAGAGGTTTTGTTGAAGGGCCTCCTCCCTGTTGGCTTTCTGTAGCCTTCTTGGCTACAGGCTTTCGAACAACTGTAATCAAATAAATGGTTAACAGGCTAACAGTCGAAAGAGAAAGACAAAGACAAAGTAATGTGAAAGGATGAACTTACATTTCTTTATTTTGTCCAACACAAGGACAAAAGATTTCTGAAGCTCATCCACGAAGTCCTTCTCGTCGAAAAACTCCTCAGCGTAATAACTTTTCCACCACTCCTCGAAGGATGGTGAGCAAAGAAAGTTGAGCTGGTAGTCAAACAACGAGAGAACTGTTCGACCGGCATATCTTCCGATATGCTTAATGGCAGCTTCTTCGGTGTAATCATTGCAGAAGTACAACATCGACTTCTCTCTTGGAAAAATGGGAGAAGGTAGGGTTTGAATAATACCAAACTGGCGAGATACCAGATTTGGTTGGTATGCAATCAGACTCAAGTGAGTCTTAGAGCTCCTGAATCGAAGAGGCATGATCCTTGGTGTAAGGAACGCCTCCCATATTATTGTATGTTCGTCAACATTAGGACCACTCGACGTCCTTGGATGTGGCCTTGTGAACCATGCTGGGCCTACCTTCCGTCGAGCAAACGGAGCCATAGTTGAAGCAAACTCCTTCCTTCGAGCAAACATCAGAACGAAGTTGGTGAAAGTTTGCTGAAACTCCAGACCATCTTCTATAGGCGTCAACAGAGCCAGTCTGGTTCCTTCGACGCGTCTGTTCGCTATCTCTGGAGCCTGCTCGTTTATTTGAACCTTCTTAGGCAAGAAAGATTCGAAGGTGGCATTGAGCCACAGTTGAAGCAGCCAAAAAGGCCCAGCAAGTAGCAAACTGGCCCTGTTCTCGATAATTTTTAGAAGAGTCGCCCCATTGCTGATCGAATCATAGAGGCTAGCCAAAATCAATTCTGCCAAACAGATATTTTGGCGATGATGGAGTTGAGTGGCGAGGGTGACCATCTTTTTGGTCACCTGTAAAGACTTCGAGCAAAATACAAAGCGAGTCAGCCATAAGGCTAGAAACGCTATGTATTCGACATCCGACACAGCATCTGTCGACCTGTCGTGATAGTGGTTGATGAAAGTGGTGTATGTTGGTTTGGTGTCAGAGAATCCAATTTGGTCCTCCGACATCTCCTCCGGATCGAAGTAGTCCCCGGTGGGTCGAAGGCCAGTGATAGCGGCCACATCGAAGAGTGTAGGGGTCAACATCCCACAGGGAAGATGGAAAGTAAAGTGGGAGTAGTCCCAGAAAAGCAGAGAAGCTATCAACATCTCCGGAGAATAGTTCAAACCTGTCTTCGACAGCATCACCAGGTCGAAAATCCCCATATCCTTCCAGATCGAAGCTTGGCGCTTCTCCATCTTTTCCAGCCAAGCAACGTAATCAGGAGTAAGGCTAGGGCCAGACCTGAAAGCCCTAACACCTTTGTTGAAGAAACGAAGGTCGATTTTTTCATGCGCAGGGTCTTCATTGTCTTCTACGTCTTTCTTGGCGCATGCAACCGGTTTGAGTTTCTCAACTACCGGGAAATAGCTCTTGATCTTCATGGCCTCAGAAATACTTGGATACAAGGGGCCAGACATAGCAAAGATCTGGTTGGAGTATCCAACCGGGATCATCAGGTGGCGTGAGTAGGCATCACGAACGGCGATGTCCAAGGGTTCAGGGACCCTTCGTTGACCCGTAGCAGTTACTACTGGAGCAGTGACGAAAACCTTAGGTTTGGCGTTTCCAGTTGGTACGGTAGCGCTAGGAGCATTGGAACCAGATGCCATTGTTAGTGTTGAGTTTGAAATGAGGTTGAAGACGAAGTGAAGGAGGAAAAGTCTCTGCAAAGATAACAAGTTTGTATGAAATAGAGAAGTTTGAAGGCTAGATGGCGTAAAAAGTCCCACAATGGGGTACTTACTGCTATTTATAGTAGTGGGGGAAAATCCCCAAAAACGAGGACATTAAATTCCATTTAATGCTGCAGGAGATAGTGGGACGCGTGGCAGCCCCCTGTTGTTTTAGCCGTTCTGCAGAAATAGAGGGACGCAGCGTGCGTCCTCGTTTTTGGGAATTGTCATAATGACAAATTCTGAAATGACGTTTGGTACTGCACGCCGTACTGACATGACGTCTTAGGTACGGATAAATGATGGTTTTCTTGGGATTGCCAATGGTTGGTAGAAAACAACAAAAAGTGCACAAGTTAATTTGTGACTAAGCGTGAAAGGACAGGTGTCGAATGGCGTTTCAAAGAATGCCTTTTTCTTTCAGAGTCGAAATAAGGCATTCTTGGGGGGCAATTTGTTGGCTCCTAAATTCGACACCCTTGTTTTATTAATGTCAGCCATTAAAGCTGAAGGATGTCTTCGACTGGCTAGATCCGTCGAAATGCCCATCGAAAGATGGCAAAGTACTTAAAAGATTTCTTCCAAGGGAGAAGTTGGTTGCCTTCGACGTCGAAGGAGTTTCTCGTCGAAGATGTCTCTCGACGAAGTTGTTCGATGGTTCAGAGTGGAGCAGTTTGAAATTCAAGCGTTTGGAGGGAAAACGGTTTCCAGCAGTTACCAAGTGTGACGTGCAAAGATCTGGAGCGTCGAACGTGGAGAACGTGCCAAGTGGAATGATCTCGAAGCAGTGTAACTGCCCGACGGTTACTTGGGATGTTTTAGTATAAATAGTAGTAGTCATGTAAGTTCTCGCGTGTGTTCACAATTCTATACAAAGTCACTCATATAGATTCGAGTACCCAGCGTGTGAGAAAGAATTGTTGAGAAATATATGTGTGAAACACCAACTTTATTAATCAAAGTCATTTACTTTTCCAGAAATTTACTTGCTTTCCTCTTTATATTCCTGTCGAAGCCTTTTACTTTAAGCCTTGTTTATTTTACCAAGTCTTTCCTCCATGCAATTTACTTGAAACCTCTTTATTTTATTTAAAGCCTCTTTATTTAAAGCCTTATCCAATTTAATCAAACTTCAAAATCAACCTATGTCCTAGGATCAATCTGATCGATCCTGCGAGTAACCAAATAAGTAACCATTTGGAGGATCAGCAGTTGTTTACCAAACACCAAGGTAAACAAATTGGCACACCTGGTGGGACTGTGTGTTGATTGTTGAAAATAATCTCATCTTTTCGAGGAGTGTTGTATGTTATTGAGAAGTGGTAGAATATACACTAACGATAACAATACTGCCAGAGGAAGGGAAGAGATGGCGAATCCGCCAAACAATAACGAAATCCCACAAACGAGTGTGGGAGCAACGGTTAGTATGACCGTAAGTGAAGCGACAACTGTTGGTTCGACACCAGCAGTAACGGTCACAGCAACGGGGCCAATACCTTCGTTAACAGGCCCCAGGATGCCTTTGGGAACTCCCCCACCAAGGGGAAATTTAGGCACAAGGCCTTTTGTTCCCCCAGGATTTATTCCACTCTATGGTATGCCAACTTCTGAAGTGGCTAGCCTGGCGAATGCTGCGTCCACTTTTTCAGACCCTTTAGTGAGTGCCTCTTCGCCACTCCAAGGTTCTGGAGTAGGCATGGCGAATAGAAGTAGGACCCAACTCTTAGGAGGAACGTCCCAAGTAGCCCATGGCCTCACAAATGCCTCGACAACAGTCTTGAGGCAACAAATGGACGAAAGCAACCATGATATGGTGCAAATGTTGGCACAAACTTTGAGTACAGTGCAAATGTTGGAAAGAAAGTATGGTTTATGCCGTCAGGTCGGACACAATCGCAAAAACTGTCCGAATCGGGCGTCTGGCTCGACCACATAAATTTTGTAATACAATAAATCTTTTCAATATTTGTGTTGTAAACATTATGGGTTTTCCGTTAATAAAACTGTTCACACAATTTAAGAAATTCAATATAGGAAATTACATTAGGGTTTTTGCGTACAACAATGATTAACGATAATCAATCTAGGAAATTACAACTGTTAACACAATTTCATCTGACCCATGCATCATCATCATTACATCACTGTTTGTTTTGACTTCCTCCAACCACACATTAGGTCTTCCTGTCGCATACGAGGTTGTTGTTCGTTTTCGCTGGATCCTTCGAATTTTTTCCCCCTCGACGATGTCTCCATCTAGCCACCGCATCAACTCCCGCTTCAGACGCTCCATGGAGTGAATGTGCCAGAATTTCATTTTCATCGCAGGTTTCGTGGCGGAGAATATAACGTAACCATCTCTGCTAAAAATCATAGGCGACGTCATTACGTAAATAAGGGAGTACAAAATAAAAATACAGTGCGAGAAAGTGTGAGAAATTTCAAAGAAACGGACGAATTATTTATAAAACAGCAAAAAACCCTAGTTTTGCCCTAGGCGCCAAGTGAGATGGCGCCTCCTCTCCTTTTTAAGGAGCATGCGCTATCTCACTTGGCTAAAAGCCAATGGAGGCGCCAAGTGAGATGGCGCCTAGGGCAAAACCCTAGGTGCATGCGCCAAATGAGATGGCTCCTCCTTTGTGGAGCCATCTCAAACATGGTTATTTGCGTAATTTTTTCCGAAACCCGGTTATTTGCGAAATATTTTTTTAATACTTGGTTATTAATAAAAAAAATTCAATTTAATTAATTATTAATTAAAATTATTAGTTGGAGTTGAGCAATGATGGGAATTATTGTTAAGTTGCTCTATGACATTATTTAATTAAATGGTGGTTTAATAAAATTAAATATATTGGAGCATTATAAGATTAATTGTTGGGCTTATTTAAGTGATGTCATGTAGTAAATATGGGAGTGTGGATAATGGCCCAATAAGAATTACTAGAATTACAAGGTTAAGTGGATATAAAAGGAATTAGGTTAATTGAGATAAGTGAGAAAATAGATGTGAGAAACTTATTCCCGTTTTTATTGCAACAATCTCACTAAATCTCCAATCCCCGATTCGTTAACCGTTGGATCATGCTCAAATTTTGAGGGTAGGTTCGAAACACCTACATCTAACTTTTGATCGTTGGGATCTTCAAAATAAGGTCTGAGTTGGGAGATATCATCATCGCACTGTAGCTGCATAATTGGGAAAATTTTCAGCTTTGATTCTGATCTAGAGAGAAAAAGTCTTGGAAGGTTTTGGTACAAGAGAAGTTGCAGAGAAGAGAAAAATAAGGGTTACACCAAGCGGCCAAGAGGAGATTCAATCGGAGACCCTTATAGTTACCTTCAATCCAAACTAAGTATGGGTGGAGTTAAATCTCTATAACCGGGTATATGATAGACCGTATGTGGGGTTAGGTTGTATGAATTTGTGTCATGAATTATTGTCGATTCAGTTATATTGTGATTCTGTGAAGATTATCAGTCCTGCAATTTTAGTTGTCAGTGAATGTTCATAATGTGTTGATGAAGTTGTTTTGCAATTTATTTAAATCGTATTTCTGTTATGATGTTGTTATGGCTATTATTGAGTTGTTGTCTTGAGATGAGACTCAAAAGAACATATAGGCATGGTGGAAAGACTATGTCATATCTTATATTATTAATAAGTTAATATAATTAGTAAAATAATTTATTATCAGATTGGATTAAAGAAGTTGCAGGAATAAATTGTAATGCTTTAGTCAAATGAATAGTAGGATGTATATGTAAGAGTAGCAGAAATAATAGTGTATGGACTAATTTAGCTGAGCATTGTTAGGAAGTGCCCATAGATGTAGAAATTGCAAATTATCATATAGAAAGTATAACGGAGAATTTCAGTAACAGGAGGAATAAGTATGAAATTGGTTTTGGTTTATAACTAATATTTGTCACTGGCAGGAAGTTGTAGTAATAGAAGTTGTAGATAACAAACAAGTAGTTTTGGCGGAGACCAATAATAGCAGTAAGCTAAATAACAAATATAGCATAATTTAGTAGAATAAATTGATTAGTAGCAGTATAAATAAATAGTAGTAATAACGGTATATAAAACAATACTGATTAGCCGAATTTGTAGATTTAGGCGGTAAAAGTAGTTAATCGGAATTAGTTGAAATTGTCGGAGTGAGTCGTATATACACATGGGTATTTTTAGTTAGTTTATTTTGTTAGAATTATGTAGAATAAAGTTGATTTGCAGGTGAAGTTGAATTAAGTTGAATGGTTCCGGTTTATGGAATTGTGTTGTATACCTTGCTGAAAAATATGAAATTGCAGGTGATGATGAATTTGGTTGAATTGCCTCTATTTATGGGCAATATTATGTTGTGGGCCTATGACCAATGTTGAGATGTTGTGTTGTTGTGATTGTCTATGTGAATTCTTGTTGATAATGTAAAATTGCAGAGATTTTAGATGATGATGAATTACCTCTATTTACTGGTAATAATGGTGATGTGGGCTCATGCCTTGTGATGAATGATGATTGTTGTTAGTATGTGATGGTGCATTCATTGAGTCACATACATTTGCATACTCTGTGATGGCCTGCATTGGCAGATTTTGTGAAGGCCTGTATTGGCAAACTGCAAAGAAGGCTTATGCCTTGTTGATGCCTCTATTAATTGGCAATTTTTAAGTTGAGAGTTCTGCTCCGATGGTACCACATGCATGTGCATTGTGATTGAGTCACATTTGGTGTTGCATCTTGAGTTGTGGTGAAGATAAATTCGTTGTTGCTTTATGTTGTTGACTTGTTGTGACAAATATTATCTAAAAGCTGTGAATTTAATAGTTATGTCATGTTGATGTTTTATTGTGATTAAAGTTGTTTGTAAGTTGTGAAGTGGTGATTTTATATGATCTGATTTAATATATTATTTATCATATGATTAATTATATAGTTTGATATCTCACCCCTTCTGTTTGAATGTTGTCCTCTGTTGGTAACGTGCAGGTAATCAAGAAGGATAGTTATTACCTCGTTAGTGCGAGTCGGTGTTGTCGCTTTGATACGTAGCACTCAGGGGGATGAACGATTGATATTTAGTGGTTGATTATTATTTCAGTTGCTGAATTTTTAAGTTGATTACATGAAATAATTGTTGTCTTGAGGTTGTTTTAGTTGAATAAAAGATGTTAAGTGAATTGAAGTTGAGTATGTATATTCTGTTGCTTATCAATAATTTTTTTTTTGATTTTGAAAAATAAATCAGATTGTTATTGGTTCATCCGAGTTAAGTATTATGTATCTGGTTGTATGTGATTAAATGAAGATTGATTTTTAGTTGAAAATGTAGTATCCTATTTATGTTTAACTCTGATTTTCTTATTATTTGCCGGGTAGAAAGGGATGTTACATTAGTGGTATCAGAGTAGGTCGGTCTGTCTGACCAAGTTGTCTAATGTTGTTTGTTCCTTAGTGCGTGACAAGTGTGTGAAACACTATCGGTACTTGTTTGCCTTAATTGCAGGAAGTTGGTTGAAGATAAGTAGGGGAGAAGCTTTGCTTCTCGGATATGTTCAATTGAAAGGTGTTGGTTCGGTGTGCTTCCGACGATGACAATGCAAGAATTGTTGGAGTCTTGTTGTTCCCGAATTTGAAGGTGACTTGGATTTAAGATCTTGTTGTTAGTCGAGTTAGAGCGCCTTGAGAGAAATTGATCAGACATTTTTGGTGCTTACTTCTCGAAGAATGGAGAGTGATGTAATATTTATTGATTTACGAAGCAAGAGTAAGATGTCGATATTGGAACAATGATGGAGTAATAAAGTTGATGTAACTTTTATGTTGGGATTACATAAGTGATTTTCGGAAGTAGTTGACGTTGATAAGTAGTTGTGAATCGCGAGTGTGAGTCGAAATATGAAGAAGTGAGTAGCGTTGCGAAAAGAATTGTTGCTCTGGTGTTTTGGAACCTAAACTTTGGCAAAATAATGCATCTCTCGAGTTATAAGAAGTTTGGGAGCACGAGATATGTTAAGAGTTGTTTGGAATATGTCTAAGTTGAAGACAAATGAGTTTCAGAGTGGAATTTCCGTAAGCGAATCGCAGGAAACTGCAGAATTATTGTGGGACTTCGAAATTTCATAACTAGAGTTTCGGGAATCCGATTTGATTTTCGTTTGAAGCGCTGGAAAGCTAACGAAATGAGCTTCATTTTAAAAATGGTTCAAGTAGCTGTAATATATTCATTTATCACGTGATGATATTGGAAGTAAGTGCAGTTTGTTGTTAAGCTTGTCTTTGGGACTAGACTTGTTCTTCAGTGTTGTACGGGATGTCAGCGTCCAATTGGGTGAATTAAAAGAGCAATTGGAAGATTTATTTAAAGTAATTTGTGAAATAAAAATTATCATTTGGAAAGCTTTAGTGTTATTAATTAGAACGAAAGACGATAGTGCGAAGTTATGTGGAATTTACGGTGTCGAAAAGGAGGAAGATTTATGCTAAGTTGTCAGAATGTATGTTATAGTTTTGGGAGAAGAGTTCTCTTGAGTAATTTTATTTCCAACTGAAAGTGTATGTAGATCCATTCAAGGTGGATGCAGTTCTAAGTTGGAGAATAACGAAGTCTGTTATAGAGGTTAGTAGCTTATTGAGCTTAGATGATTATTATCGTAGTTGTTTGAGGTGTAGATATATATGAAATGTTGTTAGATAAGATGATAATGTTGAGAGTGTGATTGGAATGAGTTTGAGAGGTGGAGATGTAACACCTCAGTTTCAATTATTTGATTTATTTAAATTGGGAAATTATTTTATTAGAATTAATAAAATAAAAAGGAATTATTTATTTTGGAATATTTGAAGAAAATAAAAGAAATAAGAAAACATTGGGTTTTTAAGTTATTGGGCTTGGATGTCGTTAGTAAAGAGTGGGGGTGCAAAAGAAATAAGGATATGTTTTGGAACTCAAGTTATTTTCTCATTATTCACGATAACACAGAATTTGGGAAATTTGGGAAGTTGAGCTCTGAAGGTGCGAAGAACGAAGAACATCGCTCAAAGAACTCAAGCTGCAATTTGATAAGGTAAGGGGGGCTACTACTCAATTTACATTTGCTTATGGGTTTAGATGCAATTGGTTGGGTAATCGTAAGATAATCCCATTTTCTCTTATATTCTTAGTGATCGATAACTTTAGGGTCGAATTTCGTTAGAAAGGATAGGTTCCCTAAAGGTTGTGAATCGATTAAGAAATTAATCCCCATTGTTGATTTAGATCGAAATTGTATGATCGTGAGTTTACCTTAGGTGTTCTAGGGATAACCCCAATGTTGTTAGAATTTCCCTAAAGGACGGGTAATATGTCACTTAAGGTCAATTTTATAAAACTTATTGTTGATGAAAGAATCGTTGATAAAATGGGATGTTTTAAAAATGAAAACTCTGAGTTTTGATTGATTTTGGAAAATGAGACCTTAAGTGAATTGATGCTGTCCTTAAGATTGGAAATTGACTAACGTAGAAGGGAATTGTATTTCCAATTGATGTGTTGCGTTGAGTTATGCAAAATTGATGTTGGTATGTACCGCAATGCACGTTTTGGCCGGTATTTTCGCGTTTGGTTGCTGTTCTGAGCCTGCTGCAGGTACAGGAAAAATGTGTACGCGCTCATCAACACGGGCCGTGTTGTTTCACACGGGCACCCGTGTTGATCCACTGAATGGGTGAAAAAAATGTGTTTCCAGACACATTTCAACACGGGCCGTGTTGATTCACACGGGCACCCGTGTTGATCCCCTGTATTGGCAAAATAACGTGTTTTCTGGACACATTTCCACACGGGCAGTGTTGATTCACACGGGCACCCGTGTTGATCCCCTGTATTGGCAAAATAACGTGTTTTCTAGACACATTTCCACACGGGCAGTGTTGATTCACACGGGTACCCGTGTTAAACCTCCTGTGTTGGCTTCTGAATTCTATTTTCTGTGCATACTGTTATGTACGGTATTGATTCTGTTTTGATGTGCAGTGTTTTATATGTTTTGAATATACTGCTTGTTGATTTCCTAGTGTTGATTAATGCTTGTATCGAATAACGTTGTATGTTATGATACCGACACTATGTGGATTTTATTGTCATGCTTTTAAGATAATGTTATCAAGCATGAATTATGATATAACTTGATATGACTGGTTGATGTTTAATAGTATGCTGAGTGATTACATGCTATTCATATCACGTTGTATTTGATACTGTTGATGTTACATGATATGGTTTATTGATGTTAATAGTATGCTGAGTGTTACATACTGTACATATCATGTTGCATTTGTTAATTCCCATTGTGTGGAATTAACATGGTGGCCAATATACGTGTCCGCGATTTAATGGAACGTTGAGGTGGTAGCCGTGTCCGCGATATAATGGAACGGTGAGTTATCCGTGACCCGAGATTTAATGGGGCGGTAAAATGGTACCACATGCATGGGTGTGTTGCATTATATTGAATATAACATGAATGGATGGTTTTCCAATGTTGTATTTAATTGATTGTATGCATGTGTTGTTGCTGAATTGTTAATGATGTTTGACGCTAATTATAAGTATGAAAAGTAATGTATCATGAATATATGAGTTGTAAAGATTTTCGTAAACTATGAAACATGTTAACTGTTTGGGTGATGCTTATGGTTTTCTGAATTGATTGTTATGAACGTATAATCAAATGTATAGTTGAGATGCTCACCCTTACTGTTGAATATTTCAGATTGAGGAGCTTCGTTCAGGTGCTTGGCGAAGGCTTGTTGTTTCTAGTTTATTTCCGTTTAAGTATTGTCCGGGTCATGCTCTGATAGTTGTAACTCCGGGAACGTTTGTTTGTCGAGCTGCTTTAGTCAGACTCGTTTATTCCTTACGTTTGTTATAATATGATGCTGATATATTCCAGGTGTTAATCCCTGACGATTTTGAAAATATTATAACATTGGTTTTGTTAATTAAATTATTCCGCTGTGTAAACATGTATGAGTTGCTTCTATGTTATGCATGACAGGAACTGGTTTTTATTAAAAGAGAATTGTGACATCCTCGTTAATACATGTACTCTGAAAATATGATTTTAATTATTTGCGAAAATTTTATGTGGGGTTTTAGAGGGTGTTACAGGAGATACATGTATTTTTAATGTTGTGAAATTCGGAAGAGGATTAAGAGTTTAAGAATGTTGTTAGAATCCTTTATGTAGATAAAGACTCAGACTAGAGTGGAAGGATTTGTAATGTATTGATATGTCAACAGATCTCGAGTTAGAAAATGATTGATCATCATGGGATGGTGGGTGAATGAGGATTAGACATGTTGTGTTTTAGAAAACTTGAATACGAGTTTTAAGGAAACGCTATTATAGTTTGGTGCGACGATTTATACTCCCTTATGGTTGTCGAATACTAATTGACAAATTGAGGAACTGATCACCCTCAATCCATTGTTAATAGTAGACGAGATTATGTTGGATATTATAGATTTGTCTTGCTATCTTAATAGTGTGAAAAAGTATGGATGTTATATCTCGAGAATAATCGCTCACCAGTTTGTGTGAAATTAGTAGAGGAGTCGTTGGGTGAGAGTTGAGACGTAATGAACAATTCGGAGTAGTGGGTTTGTATGCGAGCTAACGTTGCAAAGTGAAAGATTGAGAATATCAAGTGAACAACGATTTTATGACAGATGTTAAAGAAAGTTTGGGATTAGATTGAAACTTGTAAACCATATAATTGACGAAAAATTTAATGAGGACGATGACTTAAGATGGATGACCAGAGTTGCGCAACTGAAGCATGATGTGGCACAATTGCTATACGTGTACGACTAGTTATAAGTGAAGGATTAAAACATCAGAAGCCTATGAGAATGGTGTGTCTTAATTTACATGCTTGATTTGGTGTATGGTTGATATAGAGATGTTGTGCCAGGGCACTATGTTTGCTAGTAAATATTTGCGGATTTTATAAGAAGATTGTTGCGGGTTGTTGGTTGATGGTGAGCTATGGGTATGCTTGCTGAGTTATACAGTTAAGTTGATGTTGTAATAATTTTGTTGATAGTTGACATACATACACATATGAGAATAAAGTTGTATACGCGCTTTGGTGTTGGGAAAGTTGTTAAGAGGTGACGTGGTATATCCGAGTATAAGTGAGTTATAGTTGTTACATTTCTACTATGGGAGTTGTTATATCAGAGTGTTTCCGAAAAGGTTGGTAAGTTATTAAAGGGTATGTCGTGAGGGTGTTGAGTGATTAGCATGCGTGTAGTAGATTTACATCATGATTGAGTTGTTACTATGTCAAAAAGTAGTGACTGAAGTGTTGGTAAACGCGAAGTTTTAGGATTAGAGAGTTGAATATGAGGTTCGCGTTAAGGATGGAAGTATCGAGTAGATTTTCGAGGACGAAAATATCCTAAGTAGAGGAGAGTTGTAACGCCCTGATAATTTAATTAATTATTTAATTAAAATTATTAGTTGGAGTTGAGCAATATTGAGAATTATTGTTAAGTTGCTCTATGACATTATTTGATTAAATGGTGGTTTAATAATATTAAATATATTAGAGTATTATAAGATTAATTATTGGGCTTATTTAAGTGATGTCATGTAGTAAATATGAGAGTGTGGATATTGGCCCAATAAGAATTACTAGAATTACAAGGTTAAGTGGATATAAAAGGAATTAAGTTAATTGAGAAAAGTGAGAGAATAGATGGGAGAAACTTATTCCCGTTTTTATTACAACAGTCTCACTAAATAGGCAATCTCCGATTCGTTAACTGTTGGATCATGCTCAAATTTTGAGGGTAGGTTCGCAACACCTACATCTAAATTTTGATTGTTGGGATCTTCAAAATAAGGTCTGAGTTGGGAGATATCATCATTGCACTGTAGCTGCATAATTGGGAAAATTTTCAGCTTTGATTCTGATCTAGAGAGAAAAAGTCTTGGAAGGTTTTGGTACAAGAGAAGTTGCAGAGAAGAGAAAAATAAGGGTTACACCAAGCGGCCAAGAGGAGATTCAATCAGAGACCCTTAGAGTTACCTCCAATCCAAACCAAGTAAGGGCGGAGTTCAATCTCTATAACCGGGTATATGATAGACCGTATGTGGGGTTGGGTTGTATAAATTTGTGCCATGAATTGTTGTCGATTCGATTATATTGTGATTCAGTGAAGATTATCAGTCCTGCAATTTTAGTTGTCAGTGAATGTTCATAATGTATTGATGAAGTTGTTCTGCAATTTATTTAAATCGTATTTCTGTTATGATGTTGTTATGGCTATTATTGAGTTGTTGTCCTGAGATGAGACTCGAAAGAACATATAGGCGTGGTGGAAAGACTATGTCATATCTTATATTATTAATAAGTTAATATAATTAGTAAAATAGTTTATTATCAGTTTGGATTAAAGAAGTTGCAGGAATAAATTGTAATGCTTTAGTCAAATGAATAGTAGGATGTATATGTAAGAGTAGCAGAAATAATAGTGTATGGACTAATTTAGCTGAGCATTGTTAGGAAGTATCAGTAGATGTAGAAATTGCAAATTATCATACAGAAAGTATAACGGAGAATTTCAGTAACAGGAGGAATAAGTATGAAATTGGTTTTGGTTTATAACTAATATTTGTCACTGGCAGGAAGTTGTAGTAATAGAAGTTGTAGATAGCAAACAAGTAGTTTTGGCGGAGACCAATAATAGCAGTAAGCTAAATAACAGAGGTAGTATAATTTAGTAGAATAAATTGATTAGTAGCAATATAAATAAATAGTAGTAATAACAGTATATAAAACAATACCGATTAGCCGAATTTGTAGATTTAGGCGGTAAAAGTAGTTAATCAGAATTAGTTGAAATTGTCGGAGTGAGTCGTATATACATATGGGTATTTTTAGTTGGTTTGTTTTGTTAGAATTATGTAGAATAAAGTTGATTTGCAGGTGAAGTAGAATTAAGTTGAATGATTTCGGTTTATGGAATTGTGTCGTATACCTTGCTGAAAAATATAAAATTGTAGGTGATGATGAATTTGGTTGAATTGCCTCTATTTATGGGCAATATTATGTTGTAGGCCTATGGACAATATTGAGATGTTGTGTTGTTGTGATTGTCTCTGAGAATTCTTGTTGATAATGTAAAATTGCAGAGATTTTAAATGATGATGAATTACCTCTATTTATTGGAAATAATGGTGATGTGGGCTCATGCCTTGCGATGAATGATGATTGTTGTTAGTATGTGATGGTGCATTCATTGAGTCACATACATTTGCATACTCTATGATGGCCTGTATTGGCGAATTTTGTGAAGGCCTGTATTGGAAAACTGCAAAGAAGGCTTATGCCTTGTTGATGCCTCTATTAATTGTCAATTTTTAAGTTGCGAGTTCTGCTCCGATGGTACCACATGAATGTGAATTGTGATTGAGTCACATTTGATCTTGCATCTTGAGTTGTGGTGAAGATAGATTCGTTGTTGCTTTATGTTGTTGACTTGTTGTGACAAGTATTATCTAAAAGCTGTGAATTTAGTAGTTATGTCGTGTTGATGTTTTATTGTGATTAAAGTTGTTTGTAAGTTGTTTGTAAGTTGTGAAGTGATGATTTTATATGATCTGATTTAATATATTATTTATCATATGACTAATTATATAGTTTGATATCTCACCCCTTCTGTTTGAATGTTGCTCTCTGTTGGTAATGTGCAGGTAATCAAGAAGGATAGTTATTACCTCGTTAGTGCGAGTCAGTGTTGTTGCTCTGATACATAACACTCGGGGGGATGAACGCTTGATGTTTAGTTGTTGATTATTATTTCAGTTGCTGAATTTTTAAGTTGATTACATGAAATAATTGTTGTCTTGAGGTTGTTTTAGTTGAATAAAAGATGTTAAGTGAATTGAAGTTGAGTATGTATATTCCGTTGCTTATCAATAAAAAGTTGTTTGATTTTGAAAAATAAATCAGATTGTTATCGGTTCATCCGAGTTAAGTGTTATGTATTTGTTTGTATGTGATTAAATGAAGATTGATTTTTAGTTGAAAATGTAGCATCCTATTTATGTTGAACTCTAATTTTCTTATTATCTGTCGGATAGAAATGGGATGTATAAGTTTCTATTTTTAGCAACTAGATAAATAGAAGATGGATGAAGAGTTTGCCAAGTGTTCAAGTTGCCTAAATATTCATCTTGCATTATTATATTGTATAGATAAGATTAAATAAATTAAACATATTTATATAAATATAAGAAATATATAATATCATAATAAAAAAATAAATATAAAAAATATATAATATCATAATAAAAATAGAAAAATTAAACATAAAATATATACTCATGAGTAAAAAATAAAAACAACTATTAAATATTTATAAAAATCATTGAGTGCAAGTTAATAGCTTATTATAAAAGTGATCTTTAAACTTTAAATAAAAAAGTACTCGCTCCCAAAATATTAAAAAATATTCTTTTGATCGTAAATTATTAAAAAATTAACTTTTATTTTTTAAAAATAAATTTACACTCTCTCATTTTCTCTATAACCAATAATTTCTAAAAATTATTTTTACATTTTTTAAATATTTTTTATGAAAATAAAAAATACATAAATTTAATTAATTATGTTTTGATTTATTAATAAGTGATTTTTATTTTCTTACTATTAATATATTGGAACCGTGAGAGTAATCTTTAAGGGATAAAAGAATGTGTGAAAAAAATATTTTCAATTTCATTATACCTATTTAAAAAGGATTTTTTTTGATGAAATATAAACAACTGTTAAATTTTTATAAAGGAGAAATGCGATTTTATTCATGGGAGGCAGGTTCATGATTGTATCGGGTTGGCGTCAGAGACTTTTAATCTCCTGGATTCTAAGGTGTGGTGTGGTAACGTGGCTTTGTACTAAGATTTTAGCCGATCGTTTGGCAGCAATCATGTCTTTTCTTGTTTCAAAGAAACAACACGATTTTATTCATGGGATATTCATGACTGTATCGGGTTGGCGTCAAAGGCTTTTAATCTTCTGGATTCTAAGGCGTGGTGTGGTAACGTGGCTCTGAAAGTGGACATTATTAAGGCGTTCGATACCGTTAGTTTGGATTTCTTGTTGAAGGTGCTCCAGAATTTTGGCTTCAACGATAAGTTTTGTTTATGGATCAATAATCCTTTTCATTCTGCGCATATGTCTGTTAATGTTAATGGTGCTCTTCATGATTATTTCTCCTGTTCGCGTGGTGTCCAACAAAGGGATCCTCTTTTCCCCTTGTTTTTTTCCCTCGTGGAAGAGGTTCTTAGCCGTAAGCTTCTCCAGCTTGCTTCTACTAAGAAGCTAGATCCGATTCAGATCCTCAACAACATTTCGGTTCCTTCGCACATTTTGTATGCTGACGTTGTTTTCATATTCTGCAAAGGTAAAATATCTAATATCAAAACTCTCATATCCACTTTTGAGGAATATGTGAAAGTTCGGGGTAAATGGTTAATTGCGACAAGTCTTTCATTTTTGGTGGTGGAATGTCATCCTCAAGGTTGAATATTTTGGCAGAGATATCAGGTTCTAAAAAAGTTTCTGGTCCGTTTGTGTATCTCGGTGTTCCTATCTTTAAAGGCAAGCCGAAGGCAGTACGTTTGCGGCCTATTACTGATAAAGTCATCAATATGTTAGCTTCTTGGAAAGGATATTTATTTTCTTTTGTTGGTAGGGCGATGCTTTTGAAGTCTGCCATCTCTAGTATGCTTGTTCATAGTATGGTTATTTATGATTGGACGATCTCGCTCATTTGTGATGTTGAGCGTGCAGTGAAGCGTTTCATATGGAGTGGGGAAATCACAAAGAATAAAGTGATTACCGTGGCGGCGTGGAAGATATGTGTTATCCGTTAGATGAAGGGGGTCTCGGAATCCGATCTCTCGTCAAGTTAAACGAAGCATACAATCTCAAACTTTCCTGGGAATTGTAGAACTCTTTCGAGCCTTGGGAGGCTCTTCTTAGGCAGGGAGTGTTGAGAAAAGGTAAAATCATTAAGCACCATATTTAATCTTCCCTCTGGTTCAGCCTTAAATCCGAAATGAATACTGTTGTTGATAATTCCTCTTGGAATATTAGTAATGGCGAGTCTATTAGTATTTGGTTTGATCGTTGGTGCGGGGATCAGTTACATCTTGGTATGGAGGCTCCTTATAGCATTGTGGATCAATCTGTCAACATTATTTTGTCTAATGGGAGGTGGGATTTCTCTAAAGCCATTACCCATATCCCACCCCCTCTTCAAGCGAGAATTTTGGATTTCCATATTCCTATTGTCCTTTGGCCTGATTCTAGAGTTTGGAATCTTTCGTAGAATGGTGATTTCTCATCTAAAATTAGTTATAATTTTAAGAGGTCGGTTGGTCCCCGTAAGGAGTGGTGGAAGTGGATTTGGTCCAAATCAATTTCGCCCTCAAAGTCGTGTTTTGTGTGGAAGCTCATTCATAACAAAGTTGCCACGAGTGAGAAATGTAAAAGAAGAATCTTCTTCTCACTTATTTTTCAACTGTAAGTTTGCATCTTTACTGTCTTGGGTTGGAATAAGTTTGAACTTCTCAAAATCCATTCTTGGTTGGTCTAATATCTGGAGTCTTTGTAGAAAATTTGGGTTCGGCTAGTGCAAGACCGTTGCAGTTGCTGCCATTATTTTCGTCCTTAATGCTATTTTGTTAGCTAGAAACAGAGCGCGTTTTCAAAATGTCACCGCTACTGTTTCCGAGTCCATTTCTTATATCATCAATTCTGCTTCTTTGGCTAGTGATATTTCTATTGTTGAGAAATTTTTAAATAAGCATGATTTTGAAATTCTGAAGAAATTCAAAGTTACTATTCAACCTCCCAAAGCTCCTAATATTTTAGAGGTGATTTGGAAACTCCCTCTTAGGAATTGGATTAAAATCAACTGTGATGGAGCTTCTATTTCCTCATCCGGTATTTCGGCTTTTGGTGGCATTGTGAGAAATAATGATGGTAATATTTTGGGTGCATTTTCCTCTTTTTTGGGTGTTTCTAATTCTCTCATGGCCGAACTTTCAGATGCAATGATGGCAATTGAGTTCGCTTATGAGAAGAATTAGAGCAACTTTTGGTTGGAAACCAACTCGACGGTGGTGGTCAAAGCTTTTAATTCTCATTTTTTGGTTCCTTGTTCTATTAGAAATAGATTGTTGGATTGTATGAACATAGTGGTTAATTGGAATTTTGTAGTCTCCCATATTTTTTGGGAAGGAAATAGTTGCGCATACATTTTTGCTAACATATGGCTTACTCCTACTGATTCTATCTACTTTTCTTCCATCCCTACTTATTTAAGGGCTGATTTTATAAAAATAGGCTAGATATGCATTTCTTTAGGTTTGTTTCTGCTTGATAGAGTTTTTGTTAATGTCCTCCTATCATTTTGTTCCAATCTTTTTTCTATTATATTTGACATTATTTATAAAAAAAAAAGCTTATATTTATATTTAATCCCCTATTTTAATTTTAAAAAATAATGTATTAGAATCTTTATTAAAAATTATAATATTTGGTACTCTAATAAAATTTGAGATTTATTTTGACTATCTTCTATTTTTGGAATTTGGATCTTCTCATGCTCTTTCTTTCATGTCCTCTCTCTTTTTTCTAATCCAATACTTAATTGTCACACAAAAGAAAAATTATAGTGCAATTATAAGAGAGAAAAAAGTAAATTAATAGTTAAAATTTGAACATGATAAAAACGTGAGAAAAAAAGTATGAGAAGATCCAACTTTCCATTTTTTATGATATGGTGCGTATGTGGCCACAGTCACATGATGCTATGTCCTTTATCAAGTTTCACTATCATTATTATATTAATAAATATTAATTTTTAACAATAATAAAACCCTAAATATTGTAAATTAATCTTTAATTCTCATAATCTTTAATTTTGATTACAAAACAAAAAAAAATTATAATCTGACTTTTCCCCAAATTAAACTAATAAAATTTATTCTATTTTCAGAGTTTTAGCAAATATGATTTCTAGAACATCAGCTTTAATATTTTCAAAAAGTTATGAACTTGAACCTTTTTCACCTCAACATCACGAGTACTTAATCAAGAAAATCAAATCAAAATTAGCTATAACACAACAAATGATGAGAAAATGAGAACAAAACATCTACAATATTGATTTTTTCCATATTTTTTTCCATGTTTATACACACATAAAAACAAAATTGATGACTTTTTCTAAATTAAAAAAAAAAAAGAAGTAAATCTTCATCATCTTTATCTTCTTCATATGCAAACCTAAAATTCATAATTACAAAATTAATAAATACTACAACACAATTAATTAACTTACCCAAAAATATCTATAGCAAAAAAGAAATAAATTGTTTATCTTATTCATTAGCTCACTCATCACAAAAACAATAACAACAATTTTTTAAGGGTGCTTTTCTATATAATTTTTTTTCCAGGCTCACATTATTTGACAAGAGAGGAAAATTATTTATTTAGAGACTATCTTTAAAAATAATATATTCTTCTGAGAGACATATTATGTATTTATCAAAAGATAATATATAAAGGAGTTCTTTTATTTATAAATATTTAAATATTTATATTTTTAATTAATACAAGACTTCTTCACATTATTCATATCTATAAAACGAAATATTAAATTAAGTTAAACAAAACTGATCTGACCTGATCAGAAATGGACCGTCACGGCTGACTCCGAGCAGAAAGCTTTTTGAACGAGGTGGAGGGGTACCTGCAAGGCACTCCGATGCTGAAGTAAGTAGGAGTACGAGCAGATAATAGCAAGTGTAAGGTTAGAATGATGAATACCTGACTCTCTGGAAGCAGAGAGTATTTATAACCCCCAGCGCTGGGCCAAGGTTCCTTCATTGGGCCGGGCAGGTTTGGCCCAATGGAGGAACTGCCAGGTTCTACGTGCGTAGTGGGGACCCGCACGTGGTCCCCTTCCTGGATGTTCTGCGTGAAGTGCGGACGGACGGAGACGCGGTCTTTTCGGAGTATCGTTGGGGGAATAGTGGACTGAGTCTGCCCTAGCTGGGGTGCTCGAGGTAACGTCGAGCTGGGCCTCAGAATGTGGTGCTGGACCACAGCATGTCGAGCTGGAGGTGTACTGTCGAGCCAGCGACTATGCGTCGGGCACGGTCGTACTCTTTTTGTCGGCGTGGCCCTTGTAAGTCCATTTGGACTGGACCTTTGCAACGCTTTTGGGCCTGTCGGGCCCAGTCCAGAACAGGAGCCCCCCAAGTCGTGGTTCCTTTGTGAGGAGCCATGGCTTGAACTCAGGTCGTTTCCTCATCGAGGTCTCGTGCCCGGGACAGAGGCGTAGGCCCTCGAGGGCCTCCTCGTGCCGTGCTCGGAGACATCTTCCGCGGTGGACGCCTGGAGGATCCTCACCGGGCGCGTCTGTCGAGCATACGAGGTATCTTTCGGGAACTGCGCCGCCACCCTATGGGGATAGGGTCATCATTGCGTTGGGAGCAGCGCGTCGAGGGGAGAGACTCTGTGGTTTCCCGAGGTGACGTTTGGTATTCCACGTCATCACTATAAATAGGAACCTTGGGCCCCATAACACGTTTCTATTCTCTGTGTTCTCTCTGCTGTTGCTCTTCCAGATTTTTTCCAGTCGCGATCTTCTGTCACAGATTCTTCTACTCCGTAGCCAAATCCTACTCTTTGATTCAAGTAAGTGGTCTATCTTCTTCATTTTCCTGTTAAAATGCATGATTTTTGGCGTTTGTAGATGTTTTAGGGACTGTGCGCGTGGGATTAGCCCGGTAAACTCATACTTAGCCCGACATATTCATGCCTAGGACCGGCAAATGCATGTTTGTGGTCGGCGCATTCATAGTTTTAGGTGATAAACTTCAGCGCTGCCCGGGGTCTTCATGATCCAGGGCGTCTGATTCATGATCGCGCCCGGTATGTTCATGGTCTTGGCCGTGGGCCTCATGGTGTGGCTCGCCATGTTCATACCTTGGGTCGACATGTTGGAGAGTGACTGCGTAGTTGGTTTGAGGAAGAGCACATCGAGTTTCAGGATGTCGGGGAGGCAACCATTCGTGGAAACGGACTATATGGTCGTGAATGGAGCGACGTGATTTGTCGAGCGTATGGCTTCGTGCCCAATTGACTGGTTTCCCGTGCTCTGCAGGTAACCATGGCGGACGAGCCGAGCTCCTCCGGGCGCCACGATCGTGAAGAACAAAGCGCCGATGAGTCGGTCAACCTGATTGATACTGTGACCGACCCTTTGCTGGATTGGGTGGGCGTCGAGCCCCGAGGGATCGCGTCGATCTACAGCCGGGGCGACCGAAATCCATACGCTGTCATCGAAGCGGGCCAGGACCAGCCCGGCTTCCAAAAGAACTTCGTAGTCATGCGCCCGTCCTCCCGTTCAAGGATCTGCTCGGTTTATCCGGAATATAGCTTCGCGATGTACGAGATCGCGTTCAAAGATCTAGGGCTGCAGCTGCCCTTCACTGATTTCCAGGTCGGGGTCTTCACTCACCTGGAGTTGGCCCCGTCCCAGCTACATCCAAACTCACTCGCCTTCATCCGGGCGTTTGAGCTGACGTGTCGCTATCTGAGGATCGGGGCGACCATACCGCTCTTCTTCCGGATTTTTCATCTGCAGCGCCAGTCTCGAGGCGGGAAACATAGCTGGGTCTCCTTGAAGCAGTCGAGGAGACTCTTCAAAATGTATATGGACTCCGTAAGGGGTTTCAAAGACAAGTGGTACGTTGTGCGGCCAGTTACCACCTCGGCCTTAGGGTCCATATACGAGGAGGAGGAGCCCCTGAGCGATGATGACGGGGAGACGGTTTTGGGCGACGATGGGAGTCCTGTGATGGCCCGTACGGCTAAGTTCCCTGTGCACTGGATATTCAGGCACTATGAGCATGGGACCGATTACTACCACACTGCTGCCGGGGACATGTGCTCGGAAGACGAGGAGGCATACGCCACACTTTGCCGGTTTATCGATAGCTTCCACCCTGCTCGGTGGGCTACGAGGGAAGGGGACGATATCCTGGACGCAGATGGTTACCCAACATTTGAGTCCCGGCCGATTGATACCAAGGCGCTCGTGGAGTGCCAGACGTACATGCAGGCTGCCCGTCTGTTAGGTTGTTTGTTGCTCGAATATCTTTGCTCGTCATTTGTTTATGAGCTCGCTTCGATACTGACCCATTTTTTATTTTGTGCAGGTTCGATGGCTGGTCGACATGAAAGGCTTTTGAAATTGTCTTGCGACCATAAGTGAGGCAGGAGGGTCGTGAAGGCCCCACAGGCGACGAGGATGGGCCCACCACACAGTCCAAGTGCTCCTCAGCCGGTGAGGGTGGACTCACCGTCAAGCTCGGGGGCCGCGTCGGATGGGACCCCAGAAGTTGAAGAGGTCGACCCTAGTGCCGTCCTGATGCAGAGGAAGAGGACCCGTGTGGAAAGTGGTCTGACTGTTGGCGAGGACGCCAGTGCCGTTAAGTCTTTCGCGTTCCCCCTTGCTTCAAAGAGGAGGGCTTCTTCGAGAGGTTCCCTCTGACAGTGATTGCCGACGAGGCTGAGGCTATCAAAAGGATGAGCAAAGAGGATCGGAAGATGTATCTGGCCGCCAGCATGGACGGGCTGGTGAAAATGGCCGAGATGGCCTTGGTGCTATCCGAGGAAGGAGGGGATCCTGTCCGTATCAAAGAACTCGAGCAGGAGAAGGCGGCCCTTACCTCGAGCTCGTGGAAGTTGAAGACCGCTCTGGAACGCTCCGAGGGGATGTTCCGCGAGCAGACGACGATGCTGGATGCTGAGAGGGAGATGTTGACCCTGGAGAAGGAAAAGTCAGGGAAGTTGGCCGAGGAGGGGGAGCTTCTCCGGGCAGACAGGGATCGTCTGGGGGCCGAAGTCGGACGCTTGGCCCAGCAGATCGAGGAAATGAACGCTGCTATGCAACCTGCTGAGGACGAGCCGGAGGACATAGCGGCTTTGAAGAGTCGGTTGGAGCTGGTCGCCCATATCCGGCTCCTCGAGGCAGATTGCGTCGGTGCCCTGGAGGATGGGTTCAACTCCGCAGTCGGTCAGCTCTCCTTGTTAAACCCTGGTCTGGTCACTGAGGGTATCGGCCACACACATCAGATCGTGGATGGCGTGATCGTTCCTCCGCCCGACTCTCCCATCGTTGACAATGATGGTTCTGGGGAAACCTGACTAGGATAGCGGGCCTGCGTGCCTTTGACATTTTGTATTCTTTGGGCCTGTGTGCCCGTCTGTTCTACGTTATGAACATCGCCGGCCTTCTTGGTCGGTTTATAATTGTTTTGTCGCCTTCGGGCATTTTTATCTGAATGCTGTTTTACATTTCGAATGTTTTGCCCTTGCTTGAAATCTTATCTATTTGCATAAAATTTTAGCCTAAGTCATGGGCCCGAGGAGTGCCCGTAAGTGGCTTTGATTTGGCGAGCGAGTCTGCCCGCCTTCCATTTGTATGCGTGTCTGGCCCTCTTTCGCTGGCCGGAGTCACCTAAGTATTGTGCTCGAGGGGAGATACTTCCTTTTGACCCTTTTAGATGGCCCGTCATTCTTGACGACATGTCGGGCATTTGGAGTGAAGCTGCTCAGTCGGGCGTGAAGCCCGGTAGGGACTACTCGCCCTTGGCGTGAACTGCCCATCGCGAGCTGGGTGTTCTGCTTCATGGGTACAACGACGGTGGTGCTCAGTATAGCTGTCCACGTCGGGCACTATCGATCGTCATCGTTTGTCGCGCGATGCTGTGCGATTTGGCCGTATGTCGGGCTTGTACCTTAGCCTTTATACGAAGTTGGACGTTTTTCCTCGTTGACCGAGCGCGGGTGTCGTTGGTCGAGGGTCCCAAGTGTTGGTAGTTTCTAACTGTAGTACTGCTTCAGCTTAGCAGCGTTCCAGGGTCGTGGTAATGGCTCTCCGTCTAGTTGCTCGAGGTAGTACGCCCCGGTACCCGTGGTGCCGTGGACGCGATAAGGTCCTTCCCAGTTCGCGGCCAGCTTCCCTTCGCGGGAATCTTTCTGGTTCCTGCGTAATACCAGGCTGCCGATTTCGAACTCGCGCTTGATGACCTTGTCGTTGTGGCATAGAGCCACTCGTTGTTTTAGAGTGGCTTCGCGCAGGGCTGCACCCGATCGGATTTCCTCGACTAGGTCGAGTTCATCCCTTAGTGCTTCGTCGTTCATTTCTTCGTCGAGGGGGTCCTCTGTTCGTCGGGATGGTTCCATAATTTCGACCGGGATGACAGCCTCGGTGCCATACGTCAGTCGAAATGGTGTCTCACCCGTCGTTGAGTGGGGTGTGGTGCGGTATGCCCACAAGACGCTGTGGAGCTCCTCGACCCATCCTCTTTTGGCTTCGCCGAGCCGACGTTTGAGCCCTCGGAGGATGAATCTGTTCGCAGCTTCGGCTTGCCCGTTGGTCTGAGGGTGCTCGACTGACGTGAAATGTTGTTTTGTCCCAAGTTTGGTGACGAAGTCCCGGAACCCGTGGTCGGTGAACTGGGTACCGTTGTCGGTCACCAGGGCCTGCGGAATTCTGAACCTGGCGAGGACGTTTCTTTTGTAGAAACAGAGGATATTGTGCGAGGTGATTTTTGCGAGTGCCTCGGCCTCGATCCACTTCGTGAAGTAATCCACGGCGACGATGAGAAATTTATTCTGGTAGGTTCCTTGCACGAAGGGCCCGAGGATGTCCATGCCCCACCAGGCGAACGGCCATGGGGACGACAATGTGTTCAGATCGTGCGGGGGGGCGAGGTGCATATCCCCGTGCTTCTGGCACTTATCACATTTTTTCACGTGTTCCTTGGCGTCCTGTTGCATCGTCGGCCAGTAGTATCCTGCCCGAAGGGCTTTCCGTGCCAAGGATTTACCGCCCATGTGCTGGGCGTTGATCCCTTCGTGTATTTCCCGCAGTACGTCGGGGATAGCGGACTCGTCGATGCATTTCAGGAGGGGAATGGAGAATCCTCTTCGGTACAGTTTCTGCTCGAGAACCACATAGGAACATGCTCGTCGCTTGATTATGGCAGCTTCGTCCTGGTTCGACGGGAGTTCTCCTTTTGTCAGGAAATTATAAACCGGGGTCATCCAGGACGTGGCATCCCCGATGGCATGGATCTCGACTGTAGTCGAGGGTGGTTCGATACTTGGACGTGCCAGAGATTCCTGGATGACGGATTTATTCCCGCCCTTCTTTCGCGTGCTCGCAAGTTTGGACAATATGTCCGCCCTCGTGTTTTGCTCGCGGGGAACATGAGAAATTTCTGCTCGTACGAACTTTGTCATGTGTTTTTTGACTAAGTTCAAATACTCGATGAGGTTGTCGTTTTTGGCCTGGTAGCTTCCCTGTACTTGAGAGGCGACGAGCTGGGAGTCGGTGTAAATTTGAACCTCGCGGGCTCCCAGGTCCTCGGCTAGTCTCAGTCCTGCGAGCAGGGCTTCGTATTCTGCCTGGTTATTTGACGTCGGGAAGGAGAGAACTAAGGAGTGCTCGATTACTACGCCTTCTTCGTTTTCCAGGAGGATCCCTGCGCCGCTACCGGACGAGCTGGATGCTCCGTCGACGAAGATGGTCCACTTGTATTCCTTCCCCGGAGGAAGGTCGTGAGTGGTCATCTCCGCAACAAAGTCGGCTAAGGCTTGTGCTTTTAGGGCTTTCCTACTTTCGTACTGAATGTCGAATTCGGAGAGTTCCAAGGACCACTTCAGCATCCTGCCCGCCATATCTGGCCGACCCAGGAGTTGCCTCACCGGCTGATCAGTTCGCACGATGATGGTGTGGGCTAGAAAGTAGTGTCTGAGCCTCCTCGCAACGTTAACGAGGGCCAGAGCGACCTTTTCTATCTGCTGATATCTGCTTTCGGGCCCTTGTAAGGCTTTGCTCGTGAAGTAGACAGGTTTCTGCCCGTCGGGGGTCTCGCGGACAAGGGCTGCGCTGATGGCTTCGTTCGAAACGGCCAAGTATAAGTACAGCGGTTCCCCGTCGTCTGGTCTAGACAGCACGGGCGGTTGAGACAGGCTCTGCTTCAGATGGCGAAGTGCATGCTCGCATTCCTCGTTCCATTCGAAGGCTGCTTCCTTTCGAAGGAGTTTGAAGAAGGGGAGGGCGTGCTGAGCGGACTTCGCGACGAAGCGGGATAGTGACGTCAGCATGCCGTTCATGATTTGTATCGACTTCTTCGACGTTGGTGTTGGGAGGTCGGAGAATGCCCGACATTTGTCGGGGTTGGCTTCAATCCCTCGTTCTGTTAGATAGAATCCAAGGAATTTTCCTGCCTTAACCCCGAACGTGCACTTCTCGGGGTTGAACCTCATTTTGCACTGTCTTGCTTGGGCGAAGACTGTCTTGAGATGAGCTGCGTGATCGGTGTCTGCTCGGGATTTGACGATCATGTCGTCCATATATACCTCGAGCATGTCGCCAATCTGTTTGTTGAAAACTCTGTTCATCATACGTTGGTAAGTTGCTCTGGCGTTTTTCAGTCCGAAGGGCATTACGTTGTAGTAATAGTTGCCCGAGCTGGTCATGAATGCCGTGCAGTGTTTGTCGCCCAGAGCCATTGGGATTTGGTTATATCCCAAGTAGGCGTCCATGAACGACAAAGTCTTGTAGCCGGCCGAGTTGTCGACCAGCATGTCTATGTTAGGTAAAGGAAAAGCATCCTTCGGGCAAGCCCGGTTGAGATCGGTATAGTCAACACACATTCTCCATTTTCCATTATTATTTTTTACAAGTACAACATTTGACAGCCAGGTGGAATACCGGGCTTCAGAAATAAAATTTGCCTCTAGGAGGTCTTTTACAGCTTTTTCAGCAGCCTCCGTTTTTTCTGGAGACTGCCTACGCCTACGTTGTACTACGGCCTTGGCGGCTGGATCAATGGCGAGGTGGTGACAGGCGACCTCAGGGTCGAGTCCGGGCATCTCTACAGCGCTCCAGGCAAAGAGATCAGCATTCTCGCACAGACAGGCCTTGATTTGCTTCCTGGCCAAGTCGGGGAGGTCTTTACCAATCTTCACTCCCTTGGTCGGGTCTGTGCCGAGGGGAACGAGTTCAAAATCCCCGTCCGGAATAGGTCGGAGTGGGATTTGCTCGCTGCTGGATGGCTCGTCCTGATCGAAGCGAGCGTCGAGGGCTATGGAGTCGACCTTTGGTGGGGCCTTCTGGACTTCTTCCTCGGGGGATGCTTTCCTGTCGGGCTCCTGTTTTGTCCTTTTGGCGGGTCTGGTCCCTACGTCGACGGTATCTCGTCCCTTAGAAGCAGCATTGAAGCACCTACGGGCAGCGGCCAGGTCTCCTTGGATGGTGGCTACCCGTGCCCTTTTGGTGTAGAACTTCATCTTCAGATGGACGGTCGAGGGCACCGCCGTTAGCTCCGCCAGAGTCGGTCTCCCCAAGATGCAATTGTATAGAGACGGGCAGTCAATGACGAGGAAGCGGACCTTAACCTGTCTCGTAGCCGTTCCTTCGCCGAACGTAACCAGGAGCTCGACATAACCCCAAGGTTTGGAAGTTGAGCCGTTGAATCCTTGTAGATCCGAACCCACATACGGAGAGAGATGCGAGTCGTCCAGTTGTAAGGTCTGGAACAGCTGGCTGTACATCACGTCGACGGAACTCCCTTCGTCGACCAGGATGCGATGCACGTCAAAATTGGCCATTTTTGCCCTTATCAGTAAGGGGATGACTGCGTTCGGGGCTCCGCCGAGGAGTTCTTCCAGGTAGAAGGTGATGGGCTCTGACCTGCCCTTCACCCTTTCGAACGTTACAGTTTGTGGAGGAGCTATGTCGACCAGCTCGTCCAACTTCCTCTTAGCTGAATTGATGGTGAGGTCGTTGAACCCGCCCCCGTTGATGACCATGGCGGAGGGGAAGTATTCCCACCTGCTGTGTGTTGTCAGGGGCTCCTGCAGGAGCTCGGGAATGTCGAAATCCTCGGGCCTGGTTACCGAGAAGGCGGTCTGGATAGGCACCGACTCGTCTGATGGTCGGGCGTCTTCTTCGGGCTCCTTGGTTTCATGGGCGTCACGACGGGGAGCGTCGTTTCGCCTGTACTGTGCGAGCCTCCCTCCCTTGATGAGGGTTTCAATGGCGTCCTTGAGGTGGACGCAGTCCTCTGTCAAATGACCATGACTCCTATGGTATTGACAGTATTTATTTTTATCTGCCCCTGGCTTGGCGGGAGCAGGTCGGGGACGCTTGACGCCACCGTCTCTGAAATCTGTACTGGCACACTCCGCCAAAATACGCTCGCGGGAAGCTGTGAGCGGAGTGTACTCGGTGAAACGGCCCGAGGAGCCTCTTTGTTCCCGGGCTTCCCAGGGACGATCTTCTTTCCTTTTCTCCCCGGTGCGTCGGGGGGGAGCCTCTTGTCGTGAGCTGCTGTTGTTGTTGGGACCGCGAGCCCTGGAGTCTCGGGCCCTGTTGGCAGCTTCCCTGTCCTCGTAGTCCATGTATGCTCGGGCCTTGTCGAGGAGGGCATCAAAAGTTGGAGGTGGCTCAATACCCACAGCCTTTTTAAATTCTGTGCCGGGGAGGAGACCCCTCTCCAGCAAGTATCTTTTCATATGGTCCGCGCAGGGGACCTGTATTGCTTCTCGGTTGAAGCGGTTGATGAATTCCCTCAAGGTTTCATCCTGTCTTTGGATGATGGCCTCGAGGGCCGCCTCGGTCTTCGGATGGCGCCGAGAAGCTGTGAAGGAACTGATGAACTGGTTCTTCAGGTTCCGCCACGACGTGATTGAGCCCGGGGCGAGTCCTTTATACCAGTCCATGGCCGCCTTCCTGAGAGTCGTGGGGAAAAGACGGCACTTGATGGGCCCCCCGACATTATGATAGTGGAGCATGGCTTCGAACCCGTCAATGTGGTCGACCGGGTCTGCTACTCCGTCATACTCCTTCAGATGCGGGGGCTTCTCCATGCCCGGGGGGATAGGTGCATCCATGATGGCCTGCGACAGGGGACCGCGGGGGTCGTCCTCGTCGCTCCTCTCCGGGGAAAGAGATGGGGATCTGTAGTTTTGTCTGGCACGGTGGTCGTGCTGAGTTTCCCTCGAGCGTCATGCCCGGTGGTTGAATGTCACACGCCCGTCCCCAGCGTGCCTCTTGTCGTGCCTTGACGGGTCGCGACTGGGTTCTCCGGCAGTGATGGCGGGCTGTCTCTCATAGTAGGGCCGCCTCTGCTTTGGCCGGGGAGAGGGGCTCCTGGAGTTCTCCCTGTAGTGTCTCCGCGGGGGAGAAGGGTGTCGAACCTCTGTGACCCGAGGAGGTGGGGAATGTGGCCTCCGATGCCTCCTCGGGGGTCGTCGATCATCTTCAAGTGCCCTTAGTCTTTCTCCTTGGGCGAAGATGAGATAGTTTGTCTGATTAATGGCTGCGAACAGTGCCTGAGTCGTGGCATCTGCCCCGGCGGGAACTGGGACTTCATGGAACCGGGCAACTCTGTAATGAGCGAGAGCTACCGGGTCGTCTTCAAGTAGTGGTGGTGGGGTCGGGGAGGATGATGCAGTAGCCCCGTCCCTGTAGGAGGAAGTTCCAGGGGCGGTCGTCACAGGAATGGTACTGTGGCCGGGATCACCGGGGTTATCGAGGTGTCCATTCTTGTCCGCGGTGCCGTTATTAGTGTCGGCGACACAGACGTGCTGCTCGTCGTGAGCTGGATCAGCCATGACAGGTAGTTGAATTGAGCTTTGGTCTTTAGAGTTGTTCGTTAGACGGGGAAGCTAGCTTCCCACAGACGGCGCCACTGATCTGACCTGATCAGAAATGGACCATCACGGCTGGCTCCGAGCAGAAAGCTTTTTGAACGAGGTGGGGGGGGGGGTACCTGCAAGGCACTGCGATGCTGAAGTAAGTAGGAGTACGAGCAGATAATAGCAAGTGTAAGGTTAGAATGATGAATACCTGACCCTCTGGAAGCAGAGGGTATTTATAGCCCCCAGCGCTGGGCCAAGGTTTCTTCATTGGGCCGGGCAGGTTTGGCCCAATGGAGGAACTGCCAGGTTCTACGTGCGTAGTGGGGACCCGCACGTGGTCCCCTTCCTGGATGTTCTGCGTGAAGTGCGGACGGACGGAGACGCGGTCTTTTCGGAGTATCGTTGGGGGAATAGTGGACTGAGTCTGCCCTAACTGGGGTGCTCGAGGTAACGTCGAGCTGGGCCTCAGAATGTGGTGCTGGACCACAGCATGTCGAGCTGGAGGTGTACTGTCGAGCCAGCGACTATGCGTCGGACACGGTCGTACTCTTTGGTCGGCGTGGCCCTTGTAAGTCCATTTGGACTGGGCCTTTGCAACGCTTTTGGGCCTGTCGGGCCCAGTCCAGAACAAAAACATTTTAAAATTATATATATATATATATATATATATATATATATATATATATATATATATATATATATATATATATATATATATATATATATATATATATATATATATATATATATATATATATATATATATATATATATATATATATATATATATATATATATATATAATCTCTTAAAAAAAATATTTCGTTTAACTTAATTTAATATTTTACTTTAGTTTTTTAATTAAAAAAAATTATATTTTAATTCCTTAAAAACACTTCCATTAATAAATTTGGTTTTTTTTTTCAAAAAATGTTAAATTATGTTATGTGGTTTTACAGCAAGGCTAAGATACAAATGTTAGTTAACATATGTATTTAAAAGCTAATTTACTGTTTAATTTAGGATGTTTTGTTTTTGGAGGTTAAAAATCTTCTGTAAATTATTAATAATGTATAAAAATAACAACAACTCTTTTTATAATTCAACTTAAAGTAAGAAATATTTTCAAAATATATGGTTTCCAAGAACATGTTTCCAAAACTCTGCAGCAATGAAATCTTTTTTTATAAAACAAAGTATATTTTTTGGCTTGGTGACATATTCATACAAGTATAATATCTGTCAATTTCTGCATTCTCCTAGTGACTTCCACATTAATATCTTCAAACTTTCTAGTCTTGCAGTTATGTTATAACTGTTAGTTTATAACCGAACCAAAAGGCTATGGTATTTAATTTGAACTCCAAAATATGATAGTCACTGGAATCATTGAAGAACCATGGACACACACAAATTCTTCTTGTTGCAATATCTCTTTCTTTTTTCTTATTCTTATCATCATTTATATTCATCACTATGTTGAGGTGCATTCAGTGGTGCACTAGTATCTACCATAGCATTCACCTATTTCACATGCAATTTCAATATTACCATCCTACTTAAATTTTGATTCAATACAATAATTAGAAAAAACTTCCTTATCAATTTATTTTTGATAACAATGACACATAGTTAATTTTTTTGAAACTAGAGCCAAGAGTTAAAATAAATTGAAAGAACTACATTTAAAATTAAAAATCAACATGTATAATAAACCAATAAAGTAAAAACACTGATTATGCAAAACAGAACAAATCACATGATAAATCTTCATATGCCATGTTCATATCTAATAATAATCACCAATTTATTCATCCTTTCAGAAAATAAACCAATAAATGCGATATGCTCACATTAAAATATCTATCAAACTCTAGGCAACTCAAATACAACAATTAAAGAACAGAAACAATATAAAGCTTACCTTTTGAGTCTCTCTACCATAATTTCTTTGGTAAGCTAGGAGAAACTGAAAGGGGCGTTCAAAAGTAGCAGGAATATTCACTTCATCAAAGAAATGGTTATACCAAACACATCCATACCCAGATAAAGGTACAAAGAACAAAAACTCCCGACCGAAGAAAACTGAACACGGATATGAAAAACAAACAAAAATCACATAAAGAAGGAACTACATCCTAACAATTTATTTGAGATGATTTGGTTGAGAAATCTACCTGAACAAAATTTAATTTGTAAGGTCTGAAGTTGAATTTTCGTAGCTTGATTTTATGTTCGAATTGCTTGGTGTTTGTTGTGAAAAATTTGTACGATGATCAAGAATGAAGAATAGGAAGAGAGTTTGGAGAAAGAAAGCTTGAAATAATAAAATTGATTTTCAAATTTTAAACTTCGAATGCAACTTTGGCAGAGTGGTTCTGGCTCTCTAAAATTTGGAGAGTGAGAGGAATATGATCCTCTATTTATAGGAGAATTAATGGTGAGCTCATATGTGCGAAATGATAAGAAATAGTTGAAATTCATGTGAGGTTGCAAGTATGAGAAGTGTGACTTGTAATTGCTCAAAACTCAGCCAAATGATGTGTTTCAATGCTTAAACAAGTCTAAGCAAGTTTGTTAAACATGTTTAGATCAAAAACACGCATCAATTTGGTCATTAAAAGTCACATTAACCAATTTACAATCTGACTAGAAGTGAAAACTCAGTTTCAAATGATCATCTTCAAATCCATAGTGCAACTTGCTCATGAGGCTTTATGACACGATTCTTAATGAATTGGAAAGACTTCATCACAAAATTTACAATGTGCCAAGAAAGTATTCATTTAGAAAATTAAGCTAAGAGTTGTGTCCATTTGAAATCGTGAAAAACTAACTGATTTTGACACTTAGAAAAATTTCTAAGTGTGGAGCTTCAAGATGACCTATAATCTTTTTCAAAGTTATATGGCCTTCTACTAAAAATTAGCTCTTGATCCTTGAAGATAAAATAAAATAGACCCCTTAAATAGAAATGAAGCATTGAGATCACTCAAAAATGATAAACAATGAGAGAGTTATGGTCCTTGAAAATTAATGTAAATATCTTGAGAAATCCACAAATGACCTATAATGTTTCATTGAATTCCATAATCTTCCACAAATTTTTGAATCTTGATCTTTGAATCAAAGTTGTTGTACACATCCTCAAATTTCTTGTGAAAAAGAATAACCTCAAGGAGATAAAAATTGATCAAGTTATGATCTCTTAAAGTCAAGTCATCAATTTCCATGGTTTTTAAAAAGACTTGTAATCTTTTCAAGATTTTGATGATCTTCCTTCCATAATTGGGTCTTATCATGTGAAGACAAGTTGTTGTTAACGATGAGAAAAGTCCATAGCAAAAATAATCACTTCAAAATATTGAAAATTGATAGAATTATGCACTTGTGACCATAGAATCAAGGACTTGTCCAAATTAGGTCAAACCACTAGGATAAACTTTGAATATCTTGGTCTTTCCTTGCAAATTAAGGCATGATAAATCACATTAGAAATTGAAATGATTTTATATTGAGGCACACTTAATGAGATGGTTCATTTCCTAATGAAACTTGTTGAAAAATGTATGGAAATAAACACACGAACATATGAAGTTTCTTGATAAATACAAACACCAACTTTGAGAAACCTTGACCAAATGAAGTTGAGAGAGTCTACAAAACAAAAGACTTTGATGCCATAATCATAGTCTTAAAGTTCAATCTTTTAGAAATCCACTGAGTAGCCAATTGACTGAGGATCAATCTTCAAAACCCTAGCTTAGGAGGTGGGGGAGATGCATTTGGATCTATAACCATAATGTAAAAAGAGAAAATACACATATTTTTGGACATTGGTTAAGGGTTAATGGACATGAAAACATCTATACAAGACATACAATTCAAAGTGCTTGGTGATAACTCAAGGACAAACTAAAAGATAGGAGAGAGTAGAAGAGATGGCCAATAAAATGTGTGATCTTTATGCATTGTGATGATATGAAATGATGAGGGATCTTAGGGGCAAAAATTGAGGTATAACACTTTTGTCATCCAATTTTCTTATAGTTGCATCTGATACATGTTTGTAACAAATATAACTAAACACCTTCAAATGGCTCACACTTTACTTTCTTCCAGTCCACTTCTCCAAATGAACTATTTCCTTTAACTTCTTAGTTGGACATATGTTTAGTACATATGTTGCAGTAGAAACAACTTCTCCCAATAATGTGTGAGGCAAATTCTTTTCCATCAACATGCTTCTGGTCATGTCAAGCAGAGCTATGTTTCTTCTTTCATCAAGACCATTATGTTATGGAGTGTATGGAGTTGTCACCTTATATTCAATACCATTCTCTTCATAGAACTTCTTAAACTCTCTAGAGTGGAACTCACTGTTAAGATAAGTCAAAGATATTTTAGCTAAATTAAGTAGGAAAATATTTGTGCTGTAAATAATTTATTTCATTCCCTTAATAGAAGATGAATTATAGGGACTCTTTTGTGTATATATAGTACCTTGATCAATGAATAAAATCATCAGAATTATTACTTTGAAATGTTCTATATGGTATCCGAGGCAACACCGTCTCTCTTTCAATATAGGAACAGTGGTTTTTTTTATTTCTTAGTAATTTCTTATGGCTTCTTATAAAAACAAATCAGAGAATTCTGGAACTTCCGCTGCTGTCCAATTCAACGATGCACTCACCCCAGAACGGCTTGATGGCACTAACTACGTCGAATGGTCGTTGAATGCACAGAACAAAATTAGAGGCATAAAACGATGGGGTTACGTTACTGGAACAAAGACTGCACCAGCAAAAGATAAACCCGATGAATATGAAGCATGGGAAGATGAAAATTGCTTGGTCAAGTCTTGGCTACTTGACTCCATGACCAAAGAAATCAGATCTCTTTTCATTCGCTTAGCTACGGTGAAGGAAATTTGGGAAACTGCGAAACAAACATACTCCATCGACCAAGATGCATCAAGAGCTTATCAATTGCATCGTGAGGTAATCTCTACTCAACAAAATGGTGGATCTGTTATTACATACTTTGGAAAATTGAAGAGGCTATGGCAAGAGTACGATAGTATTAATAATTGTACCATGGAATGCACTAAAGATGTTGAGAAAGACAATAAGATGGTTAATTCTCAACGAGTTTATATTTTATTGGCTGGTTTGGATTCACATTTGGATGGAGTTCATGGTCGTGTTCTGGCTACCACTCTGCTTCCTAATGTTCAATCAGTCTATGCAATTGTATGTGCAGAGGCGAATCGCCAAGAAGCTATGCTAAGCGGTGAGTCTTCGAATGGTTCCACCTTAGCCGTCAATAAGTATCCGAAGAAATAAATCCGCAAGTGTAATCACTGTAATGGAGATAATCATGTCATGGAGACATGTTTTAAGCTCCATGGCTACCCGGAGTGGCATCCAAAGGGAAAAACTACTTCGAATAATAAGACAGAAAACAACAAGGCTCATCTTTCTACTGCTGTCGGCTTAGTAACCAAGTCGGGTATGTCTAACTCTGCTCATAATCCTTCTGTTATTATTAGAAATAACGATTGGATAATCGATACAGGTGCTACTGATCATATGACTTGTGATCAACACATGTTTACTAATTTCTCTCCTAATTGTCATAAAACTGTTATTATTACTGCCAATAGAGTGGAATCTCCCATTGAAGGTGTTGGTACAATGACTCTATCACCCTCCCTATCAATACCTAACGTCTTATTTATTCCTACCTTGAATTCCAATCTTATCTATGTCAGTAAATTAACAAAATCACATTCATGTGTCGCTGTGTTTTATCCAACCCACTGTGTTTTTCAGGATATACATACAAGGAGAAGATTGCAGTGGTAGATATAGTGAAGGGCTGTATTATCTTGAAAAAGTTTCACAAATCCATAAAGGAGCATTGGTTCATCTTGCAAGTTATCACATACAAGATCAAAATAAAATAAAAATTTGGCTATGGCATAGACGATTGGGGCATCCCTCTTTTAGTTATCTAAAAAAATTGTTTCCATCATTATTTCATAAATGCAATATTTCAGATTTTCTTTGTGAAACTTGTGTTATGGCAAAAATTCATCGTGCTATTTTTCCCTTGAGTAATAAGAAAACAGACTTTCCTTTCTCTTTAGTACACACTAATGTTTGGGGTCCTGCTCCACAATCTACACATAATGGAAAAAAATGGTTTATTAGTTTTGTTGATGATTGTACACGGGTAACCTGGGTATATTTGCTACAACATAAAAGTGATGTGTATGATGTGCTTCGCTCCTTTCATCAAATGATAGTAACACAATTTAACACATGTATTAAGGTAATTAGATCAGACAATGGAGGGGAATATTTTAAGAAAGAATTAAAAGATTTTTTGAACTCTAAGGGCATTTTGCATCAAACAACATGTCCTTATTCCCCCCAACAAAATGGGGTGGCCGAGAGGAAAAATAGACACATATTAGAAGTTACTAGAACGCTCCTAATTGATGGTAATGTTCCATCTCATTTGTGGGGCGAGGCTGTGAATTCAGCAGTTTACTTAATTAATCAAACCCCCTCTAGTGTGCATAACTTTAGAAGACCTCTAGATGTTTTATCTGATCATCATGTTCTCCCTTCCATTGTTCATTTACTACCTCATGTTTTTGGATGTGTTATATATGTTCACTTACACCCATATCAACATACAAAACTTGAAAAACGAGCTCTTAAATGTGTCTTTGTTGGGTATGGATCAACTCAAAAAGGTTATCGTGCTTATCATCCATCATCTAAAAAATTTTATATTTCAATGGATGTAACTTTTCATGAAGATAACTTTTCTATGTTGATTCTACACTTCAAGGGGGAATGAAAGTGAAGTGCAGCACCACGATGTTAGCATGTTTGACTTATTTTGTGAAGATAAATTATCTTGTGAGGATCATTCTGCAGGTAATGAATCAATCTCAAATATGGACACATCACCTTTAGATAATACAGTTTCCCCTGACGATAATCAACTAGCTAAATATTCTCCACAAGATCAAGTTAACTCTCCAGAGGTATTTCCTAATTCTGTTCCCGATAATACAATTATCAATGGAGTTGATACTAATGTTCATTCTGAAGTAGGTACTAATGTTCATTCTGAAGTTGATTCCTTTTCTCATGAAATTGATCATGAAATTGACCCTAGTTTCCATGAGACCACCAACACACCTAACACTGAATCCATTATTGTCCAATATAATCTTCCACCTCGTTCTAACCATGGTCAACCTCCCATTAGATATGAACCAGACCTTCAGTCCAAAGTTAAATATCCCATTAGTAATTATGTGTAATCTCACAAGTTATCTAAGTCATATGCATCATTTGTATCTCAATTATCCTCAATTTCTATTCCTAGTAATGTGCAGGAAGCTTTAGCAGATCCTAGATGGACTGAAGAAATGGTTGTGGAAATGGCAGCTTTAGAAAAAAACAACACTTGGGATCTTGTGACGTTACCAAAAGGGAAGAAAACTGTGGGGTGCAGATGGGTTTATACAATTAAACACAAAGCTGATGGAACTATTGAGAGGTATAAAGCACGACTAGTGGCTAAAGGTTACACTCAATCTTACGGTGTAGATTATCAAGAGACATTTGTGCCGGTAGCCAAGCTCAACACTGTGAGAATACTTTTGTCACTAGCAGCAAACCAAGATTGGCCTCTTCTACAATTTGATGTAAAAAATGCTTTCCTACATGGAGAAATTTTAGAAGAAATTTATATGGATCTACCACCAGGTATGATAGATTCAAATGAGATGAAGGTTTGCAAGTTAAGAAAGGCTCTATATGGATTAAAACAATCCCCAAGAGCAGGTTTTGGTAGGTTTACTAAGTCTGTGAAGGCTTTTGGCTATAAAGCAAGTAACTCTGATCACACCTTATTTTTGAAGAAAGGAGGAGGTAAAATTACAGCTTTGATTATTTATGTAGATGATATGATTGCTATAGGGAATGACCAAGATGAGATGTCTAGTTTGCAAAAATACCTCGCTTCTGAATTTGAGATGAAGCAACTTGGAAACCTCAAATATTTCTTAGGTATTGAAGTAACTAGATCTAAACATGGTATTTTTCTATGCCAGAGAAAGTATACTCTTAATTTACTATCTGAAACAGGACTGCTTGGGTGTAAACCTGTTGATACCCCAATTGAACAAAATCATATGCTATTTTAATGCCAAAATTCAGCCAGCATAGACAAAGGAAAATACCAGAGGTTGGTGGGAAAACTAATTTACTTGTCTCATACACGGCCAGATATTACATATGCATTAAATGCCGTTAGTCAATTTATGCATGATCCACGGAAAGCTCATATGGATGTTGTTGAAAGGATCTTGAGATATTTGAAGTCCACTCCTGGAAAAGGAATTTTATTCTCAAATCATGGAAACTTGAAGGTAGAAGGGTATACCGATGCTGATTGGGTAGGTTCAAGAAATGATAGAAGGTCTACCTCTGGTTACTTTACATTTGTAGTGGGGAATCTTGTAACTTGGAAGAGTAAAAAACAACAGGTAATAGCAAGGTCTAGTGCTGAAGTTGAGTTTAGAGGCATGGCACTAGGAGTTTGTGAACTTTTATGGATACGAAATGTTCTATCAGATTTGGGTTTTGAACCAAGGGAGACTATGACTTTGTATTGCGACAATAATTCAGCAATTGCCATTGCGCACAATCCTGTGCAACATGATAGAACGAAGCATGTAGAAATCGATAAACATTTTATCAAAGAGAAACTTGAAGCTGGAATAAGTTCTTTTCCTTTTGTAAGATCTGGATTTCAGTTAGCAAATGTTCTCGCTAAAGGAGTGGCAAGTAAGGTGTTTAATGAGTCTTTGTTCAAGTTGGGAATGTGTGATATCCATGCACCAACTTGAGTGGGGGTGTTAAGATAAGTCAAAGATATTTTAGCTAAATTAAGTAGGAAAATATTTGTGCTGTAAATAATTTATTTCATTCCCTTAATAGAAGAGGAATTATAGGGGCTCTTTTGTGTATATATAGTACCTTGATCAATGAATAAAATCATCAGAATTATTACTTTGAAATGTTCTATACTCACCTCCACCATATGTTATAAGAATCTTCAACCTTTGTCCACTTTGATTTTCATTCTTCACTTTCACTACTACCAAAAGCGCTTTTAACCTCTGATGTGAAATACATTTTATCTCGGCTAAAGAAGCGAGGTAGCGAAGGTCGTTATGATAAGTTTCCACTTATCACCTCGGTGGAAAAATAACCGAGAGGTAAAGTTATACACACATGGATTCGAATCCCAGCAGCTGCATTTTTATTATTTTCAAAATTAACCTATCTTATATTTTGGATCACAAATAAAACTGAGGGGTCAGATTAATTTTTTTAATTGTTAGATTGTTTACCTAGAATATCAATACATTAATTTATTTATAAAGTACATTGTTTACCATTAATATTACATTGTTTACAGAGATTATTACATTAAAAATAAATTTCTCTCAAGATCTAAATCTTAGATCTTTGAGCAAATGTTTGGTGCAGGGAAGAGAAAATGTTGAATGCGAAATATTTTCTATGGCTTTTCCTTGCATTTGTCTCTGATATAAAACAAAAAAAAGTTAGATAAATAAGAGTTACATAAATAAATGACTTTGTGTTTAAAAAATATTTACAGAAAATAAACCTTAAACCAAATAATTTTCTGCTCTTGCAATCCATCATAAAGAATTTTATGCTCACAAAAAAATAAGGGTTTCAAGTGCATCATGTTTCATTTAAGTTAATTTTTCAATATTCAACATGCTTTTATAATGGATGCCCCTTAGGTTTCACGCGAATCACTAAAGGCAGAGTCTTGAACATTGATAACCATTAAATGGACGACTAAAATTGTTTAAGACCAGTGAACATAGTAAAAAAATGATTAACTATCTTCTCGGTTACGTCAAAAAACCGAGGTGAATAAGTTTTTTTAAATTAAAATATCAGCTTCTCTTACCTCTCGATTTTGAAAAAAAAAACAAAAGGTATGATTAAATCTTTTTTTAATGAAAATCGTTACATTGTTTACCCATAATATTAATACATTAATTTGTTTACAAAGTACATAGGTTACCCAAATTATTAAAAATACATTGTATGGAACAAATCTTCACTGATATAAAGATTTAGTTTTCCCCAAGATTGTCCAGGTCCCATGCAAGATGTTAGAGATTTGTTTCCCCGCGAGAATCTTTATTTTTTGCTGATATCCATCTTCTGAAAGGTTAAGCCGCCTTCTTTATTTAACTTTTCAAGGGTTGAGCTCCCTTATTTATTTAACTTGAAGCAAAAATACTTTTCTGCACTTGAAATCTATCAAATGAGCAAAAATACAACAACAACAACACCATCAACACCATTATGTGAGATAGATTGCAAGGGAGGAAAAATGTTTTGTTCTAGATAGAAGAATATTAAGGATTTTTTCTGTCTTGCAATCCATCCTAAATAATGATGCATGTGAGTTTGGAGCGACTTCATATAAGTAAGAATTATGTTAAAATATGTTTGATGAGTGGTTTTATAGTAAAATTTGATTATTTGATCGCTCGGTTATATAAAAAAACCGAATGGTTAGTTCACTTATGTTGTACCCCAAAATTTACCCTCCCATATTTCTCAAGACATTGCAAGAAGAATCTCCAAGTTGCTCAAGATGGCTAAAGAGTTGGACAGTCAAATCATCTCCTAAGGTAGTCAATTCAAAATTAGGGTTTTGTGTTGCATCAAGGTCCTTGCATCCAAATGACCTCAAGTGCTCCCCAATGTCCTAAAATGTTATCAAGTTCATCCATGACAAATTTCAAGCCTTGTAGAGGAAGTTTGGTCAGTCAATTGCTCAAAGGGTCCAAAAATCGACCGTGCTAGGGCAAAAGTCAACTATGACCTAAATACAGTCAAACCTCAAGATTTTTTGTCAACATTCTCATTTTGAAGGATAATTCATAATTTTATCAAGGGTTGATCATGATTCATCAAGGATTGCTCAAAATTCATCAAGATTCAAAAGTTGCTAAATTAGGGTTTTGTAGGAAAAGTCAACTCAACTTTGACCAAGCATACATTTCTCATACTTTATGTGAAATGACCCATCCAAAGCTCATTTTGAAGAGGATGCAATTTCCTACAATCCATCTTCATACCCCAAGATCAAGAAATTCACTCACAAAAAGTTACAAATCTGGACATTATAGGTAATTTTTGGAAGTCAACAAAAACACCTTTTTTTAAAATCTTATAACTTGAGCATGGAATATCAAAATGATATGATACCAAAAGGATTGGTTAGAGGACATCTCAATCTTTCTAAAAAGTCCAAGAACACCTCCAAAAGTTCAAAATTGAAGAAGTTATGCATTGTTGAAGTTGGACATTTTTCCAAAATTGCCAAAAGTCAACTATCTCCAAAACTTCAAATTTTGTCAAATGGGCCCACTTTTTTCCACTTGATTTGATCTTGTCACACTATACACGTGTCCTAGCTCCAGTCTTGTGTCCATTTATTAATTTTTCTATTTTATTTGATTTTTATTGAATTAATTCATTTTAAATCAATTTAAATCCAAATAAAATCCAAATATTAATCACTTGGTATATTTTTGATTGATACATGCCTTAATTGTCATCATGGACATGATCAAACTCGTATCTCACCATATCATGAACAAAAAGTTGGATTTTTGGCAAATTTGGAAGCTTTTTAATGGTGAATCAAATCACATCTTCAAACATCAATGCATAAAGATTCAAAGTCCAAAACCTGACCTAATTCATCCCATATTACTTATACAATGCAAAGGCACGAGAATTAGAACCTAGAGGCTGCAAAATCAGAAGAACCAAACTTGAGAAAATTGCAAAAAAGCTTGAAACTGAAATCACTCCTAGAGGCAGTTTCAACACCAAATCTCAACGCTATTCCATTGCTGGACATCCATTGAGTAAGAAGCAATCAAAAGCAAGCCCATTCACCCTCTCAATCGCGCTGTAAGTCCCTCTAAAAACCGCTTGACATTTGAAATCGCATATCATTATTCTTGCATTTTCTTGGCAAAATCTTTACATAATCATGCTTATCGTTCCATTTAGAAGATTTTTGCATTATTGAATTGCATTTTCATGGCCTGTAACCCCCTAGCCGAATCTAGGGTTCTTGGATTGTTTTTTTTGGGCGTTTTCTCTACAGGTAAAATCAGGGCAAACAATGGACATGGATGAAATCAGGATGTCCAGACGAACATGTCCATGGTCTTGGTTTGTATTTTTATAGCCTAGAATTAATTTTAGGAGCAAGCTACGGATTTAGCTGCGGATTCAAATCCGCAGGTAAAAAAACCAGGGTTCAGTGGAGAAGACGAAGACGTGTCCCTGTCCAATTGGCCCATTCAAACACTTGGCGCGCGTTTTTTAATTTTCTGGCATATTATTGATGTTTCCCATATAATATTCATTCTTTATTATATTAACAATTAAAAGGCGTTGGCTCAGTGGCAAGGCGTATGCTTGGTAACTAACAGGACCTGGGTTCGAGTCCCAGGTCCACCATATTGCTTTGTGATTTTTTTCCACAGATATTCCAGCGTATTTCATGATTTGTAGTCCATCATACTCCTTGCAAATCACTAATCCCACCTCCAATCTGGGCCCAAAACCCCCCTTTGGGTTATTTCTATTTCTTTTTTTATTTCATTTTATTTATTTGTTTTGTTTAATTATTATTATTATTATTATTTAAACTAACCAATTAATCTTTTTCTTAATAAAATCAAAAACCAAAAAAATATATTTTATTTATTAAAACTAAATTCAGCATTTTATTTTTTGTAAATAAATATTAATTCAATTAATTTAGTTTTAATTAGGTTTAACTTTAAATATTTTTGCAATATTTAAAATCAATGTAGATAATTAGGTTTTACTAACTTTAAATCAAATTTATTTTATTTCTTTAAATATAAAAATATCCAAAAATATTTTAATTAATTAATTAATTAATTAATTTAATTGTTAACCTAATTTAATTGCTTCCATTAATTCAAAAATAACAAAAAATTCTTTCTTTAATAATTAAAGGGTCAAAACCCTAGAATGCGCCCGATTCAATTTTCCCACACGCGATCCATTTTACCATATTGATGTAATTGTTTCCCGGAATGTAATAGCTTTAATTAGGACTATTCAATTATTTTATCGCTTTATTTATTTTCCGTATTTTAATTTCAAGGGTTCTTTTTGGCGATGTAAATACCCTACGCCTTGTAATAGCTTAGATTTAATTTCTGCAATTTAATTTCCGCAAATTATTAACTGTTAGATGTTTGATAATAGGGAATGCATGACAAGATCAAATCTTTAACCTAAAATCAACATAGCTCACCCATGACATGTACAAAGATAATATAACCAAAATAACACACTCGCACATGCGCACTCTTAGGGTACACCTCACTTGGTTGCCTTCGAACATGGTCATTGAGTATAGGAAGTTTTAGAGGTCACCCTCTTGTCCAAAGATCATAGTTGCCTCGAAACGGTTGCCTCGAAAAAATGATCTAAGACATTAGGGTTACCGCTAAGGCGTCCTAGCATTGCTTTAGTGACCACACGTCCCTTAATCGAATTGACCCTTAAAACTCCAACGACGATGCTACCTACTCATCAATAGTGGGATAACATTGTCTAAAGGACATTAGCACAACTTGATTCCTTTTTCGAGTAGGTAGATGGTTCTTAAGTAATTGCTCTTTCTAAAACAAAATAAAACTTTTCGCACTTACACCTTTCAAACAAAAACTCTTTTCAAACCCACAAACACAAAGAAAAGCAAAATTTGAAAACACTTTGAGCAAGTACCTAAGAGCCCGTGGATAACCACAGATAGAAAGAGTGCTAACACCTTCCATTTCTATAATCTACCCCCCGGACCCGAGAAACATCTCGAAAAAGGAATTTTTCTGTGTTTTTTTCCTTTCCTTGTTGGATAAAATAAAAGACGGTGGCGACTCTTGCTTCCCGCGACATTTTGCGAAAACAAACGCAAAACGCGAACCAACATTCCAAAAACAGTCACTTCTCTCCCACCGTATCACAGAATTGGCGACTCTGCTGGGGACTATTAATAAGTGGGGTGTACCTTAGGATTAGATCATTGTGTTTTCAATTGTTTGCTTTGCATGCTTTATATTTGTGGGCTTGTATCGGAGTTACTATTGACCCTAACCCGGATCTGGGGGATACCCTTTAGGTAAGTAGCAATAAACTGTGAGGGAACTGTACGGCGTAAACCGATACGGTTGAAGCAGTAGCTACGTTGGTGTGGCACTTTAGTCTGTACCGATATCCCTTGTGTTGGAATGAGGAGAATATGGGTCTTCTAAGGGGTCATTAAGCACCAACTGACCTTAGAACCTTTAAATTGACCAACTTAGCCATAGAACAGTAGCAGTATGCTACACTCGTTGAGACTAAACTCTCGCGATGATTCCGGCCGCAAGAAAAGGTTACTAAACTAGAATTATGATCGATTGAGGGTAGTCAGTGATATTGAGATCCTCTAGAACCCGATTACTATTTTTAGGACAGGTTTAAACCAACTGAACTGAAAGAGGGTAGTACCTAAGCTCCTTGCCAGCCTGAAATCTAAGGGCTCTTGGTGTGACTTGTGTGCCTTTACCATGTTTGCTGTTTGTGGATACTTGTGGTGTGCTTACTATCATGACATCATAACATTGCATACATCTTGCATTGGACTAACCTATTTCAAAGACAGGAGGGATTCATCTTTGTTCTGTTTTGTAGGTCATCATGATGCCCATGCGTAAGAATACCATCTGGATCAACTTTGTTCAGTTTCCCACCTTGCTTAAAGATTTGGTTGCAAAGATGCCTGACACTACTTCCTTCATCAGGAGGCATGGTTATCTTCTCAGTTTGGTCACCTCCAAGTTGAACGAGCAGATGATGAGTGTCCTAGTCCAGTTCTATGACCCACTGTACCATTGCTTTACTTTTCAGGACTATCAGTTGGTCCCCACCCTAGAAGAGTTCCCTGAGCTGCTTGGTATCTCTGTTCTGGAGCAGAACCCGTTTACTGGTCGGGAGAAGATCCTTAGGCCCGAAGAGATTGATGCAGCCCTTCATATGACCAAGGAAGAGGTAGTGGCTAATTGGGAGACTAGAAGTGGAGCAAAGGGCTTTCTGACTAAGTTTATGGTTGGTAAGGCTAACTATTTCTGGGATAGTCTAGACTTCAAGGCATTCGAAGATATTCTAGCTCTTTTGATATATGGCTTGGTATTGTTTCTGAATCTTGACACTTTTGTTGATGTGAATGCGGTGAAAATCTTCATCTCTCGCAATCCTATACCCACTCTCTTGGGTGACATCCTTCATCAGCTCTATGCTCGTACTTCCCGAAAGCGGGGAACCTTGATGTGCTGTGCTCCATTATTGTCGAGGTGGTTTATTTCGCACCTTCCCAAATCAGTGCTGAAGAACAAAGAAGGCATGGGCTGGGCTTATAGGGTTATGTCTCTCTCGCATAATGACATCATCTGTACTCTCAAGGGTATGGACGAGGTGGCTATCATTGATCGCTGTGGGGAGTACCCTAATGTTCCACAGATAGGAACCTGTGGAGGAATTTCTTACAACCCATGCTTAGCCTTACGTCAGTTTGGGCGTGCCAGAAGAGAAGGACCTCATGAGCTGCTAATGCCTAGTATCATCTTTGATTTTCAAGGGGATAGCGACGAGCAACGCCTCAGATTCATAAGGGCTTGGGATAGAGTTCACCAATCTGATCCACATGAGCTGGGTCCAAAGACTTCACTTCTGATGGAGCCATATCTCAGATGGGTTCGTACCCATGCCCAAAAGCTGGGTATGCCATATGAAGCCGTCCAACCTATCATTGTTGAAGTTGCTAATGAAGAAGGGGTTCTTCCGACCATCCTCCACCCTTACATGCCCCCCGACATTGGGGCACTGAAAAGGTATTGGATGCAACTGAGAGAAGAACATGATTCTTACCGAGAAAAGTTCAATGAGCAAGAGCAGAAGATCCAGAAGTTGACTAGACAGTTGGAGAACAAGCGGATTCTCAATGACTATGTCCGCACCGACAAGAAGAGACCATGGGAGCACTAATTGGCCTTTGATGATTTCCTTTCCAGTTTTTATTTACTTTTCAGTATTTCCTTTCATGTAACGCCTTAATGGCATCAGTTGAACAATTTGAATTCTAAAGTTTATCTAATAAAGAGTGCTTCCTTTCTGGTTTACAAATTTGAATCTCTCGATTGTCTTTGAAATCATGTCATACGCATTTCATCCCATGCACTTCATAACAGGTACCTATTACATGTCTCTTATCTTCTTCGCTGTTTATTTCAGCACTCATCATATCTGCTGAACCTTCAACTGAGCAAGCAATCAAGGCCATACAGGCCCAGAATGCCCAATTCCAAGAGCTGTTCATGAATCTAGCTAAGGGTCAGCAAGATCTGAAGACCCTGATTCTGAAAGAGAAGAAGAATAAGAAGAGGACAATCCTGTTTAACACAGGTCACAGGTTTGGAAACAGGCTTCAAAATGAAGTTGATTTGACCACCTCATCTGGAGGGAAAGATAGTCAAGAAGAAAGGAGGGCTCCTAGCCCTGTGGTCTCCGACAACGAGAAGGACTTCGACGAAGACCAGTATCCTCCGGCCGAAGACAGATACAAACAACTGGAAGACCGGATGAGTGCTATGGAAGTACAGAAAGTGCCTGGTCTGGACTTTGGTGATCTGGGTCTATCATCTGGGGTGGTGATTCCCCACAAATTCAAGGCACCAGCCTTTGCTAAGTATGACAGAGTTTCTTGTCTGAAGCTGCACCTCCGGTCATATGTAAGGAAGATTCAGCCGTACACCGCTGATAAGAACCTATGGATCCACTTCTTTTAAGACAGTCTCTTAGGGACTTAGCTTGAGTGGTTTTATCAGTTAGACAGAGCCAGTATCCGCAGTTGGGAAGATTTGGCTACTGCTTTCTACAGGCAGTACCAATACAATTCCGACCTCACTCCCACGCGTACCCAACTCCAGGGCATGTCAATGAGAATGGGTGAAGTTTTCAAAGATTATGCTCAGAAGTGGAGGGACATCGCCAGAAGAGTGAAACCACCCTTGGCTGATCGGGAGCTTGTGGATATGTTTCTGGGGACCTTGTCTGGTCCATTTTTCAACCATCTGATTGGAAGCTCTTCGTCTGGGTTTACAAAGCTAATTATGACCGGTGAAAGGATTGAGGCTGGTATTAAGGCCGGTAAAATACAAAAGGGTGCCTCATCAAGCACCGAGAAGAAGCCATTTAAGAAAGAGTCCAGTGATGTCTACAGTTCGAAAAACCAGAATAGACTTGAACGCCGCCAAGCTGCTAATGTGGTTGTTATTGCAAGACCTGCTGGTGCTGCTCAGCACCACAACCAACAAAAGTACAAGAGACCGCGAAGGCAATTCACCCGTCTAAGCATGACTTTGTCTCAAATCCTGCCGCAGTTGCTGAAAACCAATCTAGTGATTCCAAGGGAGGCCCCGAAGAATCCCAACACCACATCACCAAAGTACAACCCTAATGCCCGTTGTGCTTTTCACTCTGACAGCCCGAGGCATAATACTGATGATTGTTGGGTTTTGAAGAACAAGGTACATGATTTGATCAATGCGAAGGAAATCGAGTTCGGAGCACCAGAAAAGCCTAAATAAGATGCAGGGGTGAATGCTATCGGGGACGATGATGATGAAGAGTTTGACATCGACAATTGGATCTATCTGACTGCCAATGGTGGATTAAGAAACTGGACAGTGAAGGGTTCTATGCCCGTTTCTGTTATCATCCAGTAATGAAACTTTTTGTTTTGAATTTGTAACAAACAATGTTAAACTTTACGGCCCGGTGTCTTACCCGGGGCACCGTGGCTTCATTTATGAGGGCTTTATGTGTGTCATTTTCATATATCATTAATAAAAGCATTGGACATTCTTGCATTTCAAATTTTGCGCTCCTTGTTTTTCTTTATTATATTGCAAAATAGCTATTTACACACACTCACATATACAGGTCTACATCCACTCTGGATCTCACTGGTAACGACTCTGCTACTGCCAGTTATGACTTCGAAAATCCGATCAACTTAGCTGAAGACGAAGGTGAAGATGATTGCGAGGTTCCTGGTGAACTTGCGAGACTGTTACTCCAAGAAGAGAGGGTCATTCAACCACACGAAGAGCTGGTGGAATCAGTGAATCTGGGTACTGAGACAGACAAGAAGGAAGTTAAGATTGGTGCAAATCTGGAGCTTAGTGTGAAACAACGGTTGATTCAGATGCTGCATGACTATGTTGAGATCTTTGCCTGGTCTTACGAAGATATTCCTGGTTTAGATACCGATATTGTGGTTCATCGCCTGCCTACCATGGAAGACTGTCCTCCAGTGAAACAAAAGGTCCGCCGAATGCGCCCAGAAATGTCTGAGAAAATCAAGGCCGAAGTTATGAAACAGTTTGACATCGGTTTTCTAGCAGTTACTTCTTACCCTCAGTGGGTGGCCAACATGGTTCCTGTGCCGAAGAAGGATGGTAAGGTTCGAATGTGTGTTGACTATAGGGATCTGAATAGGGCGAGCCCCAAGGATGATTTCCCTCTACCTCATATCGACGTTCTGGTTGACAATACTGCTCAGCATAAAGTCTTCTCCTTTATGGATGGTTTCTCCGGTTATAATCAGATTAAAATGGCTCCCGAAGACATGGAGAAGACAACTTTTGTTACTCAGTGGGGTACTTTTTGCTACAAGGTCATGCCCTTTGGATTGAAAAATGTTGGGGCATCGTATCAGCGTGCCATGGTTGCTTTGTTTCATGACATGATCCATCATGAGATTGAAGTATATGTCTGTTGTACCCCAAAATTTGCCCTCCCATTTCCTCAACATTTTCTCATCACAAGACCTTTGGAGATCAAGATACAGTTAGGGTTTCCTCTGCTCAAGGCTTCTCCTTGCACTGTGGACTCAAATTAGGGTTTGTATTTACCCTAGGATGTTTTGACCTAAAATGCCTAAGATGACTTTCATGCTTCATATTGGACTCCCAAGTTTACCTATACCAAGTTTCAAGTCTTGATTCCAAGTTTTGCCCAGTCAATTGGACAGTTGACCTAGAAATCAGCTGTATTGGGGAAAAAGTCAACTGTGGCCAATTGACAGTCAAACCTCATGAAATTTGATCCACATCAACATTATGAACTCACATGGACCATTTGATCAAGTTTAGATCACAATTCTCCAAGAAATTTGATCAGATCATCAAAAGGGCAAAATGGTCATTTTTAGGGTTTTGACTGCACAAAGGCAATTTTTGACTGTTTGACCTAGCCAATGGCAAACCAAGCTCACATATGGCCTCAAGGACCCCTTGAAATTATCTTGGAACATTCATCAAGCTCAAAAGATCCCAAGTACACAAGATTGACAGTTGAATTTCCCAGTCAATTGATCAATTTTGACTGTATACTGAAAAGTCAAACTTTGACTTTTTGGTCAAAATCAAGAGTCAAGATTCATTTTTCATCAAAACATTCCAAATCATGAAACTTGTTCACCAAGAAATCTCAAAATGCAAATTAGGGTTAGAAAATGGAATTTTTCATAACTTAGAATTTTTCTAAGTTATGGAAAACCCTAATTTTTTCCCAACTTTGCCCCATCTTTTCACCATGATCCATTTGGATTCAAACAAAAGTCAAAACATGAAAGTTGTAGCTTGTTGCATAGTCTACAACTTTGATTCACAAAGTTTTCTCATTTGAAGCTTGTATCTCAAGTTATGATTTTTTGAATAAGGGCACTAAACCATCTTTTAACTTAGTGAAATTTGACCTATTTTGACAAGGTTTTCTACCCTACTTCAAGGCCACTTTTCATACCCTTCCACTTGGAATTTTGATTTGCATTTCAAAGATGGATTGTAGTACACATTCCAAGATTTCCAAAATGTCCAAGAACTCATCAAACAACCCCATAACTTGAGAGATTCGAATTTCACAAGTTGGCAAAAATTCACTTTTGTTCTTCATCAAGACATGTTCATAAACTTGGCAAATTTGAACTCAGCATAGTTTGTGCTACTTTGCAGGTCCTTAAACCACATTACACTCCTTAATTTAATGCTTGTTCATTGTGTCTAAGTGTTGTTCCATGAATGCAAGCATTATACACAAGATTGATCCATTTTTGGATAAAGTGAACTTTCCATTTTTACAAAAGTTTGCTTTATGTCAATTGGTAAATCAAACAAGTACATGAAAGATCTGCTTTGCACAAGATTATGTGCATAACACACTGATCAAGAGAGGCTTATGCAGCACATTAGGAGGCTCCCTACTAACCTAAAACCACCAACTTGCTTTTGTAGCTTAAGTGTGAAGAAAGGTCCATAACATATGCTATCTCTCATCTCAGCTTACACACACAACAAAAAAGCTATCAAACATATTCCATAGACAAAATCCAAGCTAACACACGAGCCTTTGTCATCTGAAGCACCCTCCATCTCAAAATCACCTCAAAACTGCATAAACAGGGGAGCCCCTGCAGTTTGAGTGCAAACTCCCAATTCCTTCAAGCATTTTGATTCAAACCTTTTCCTCTACCTTCCCTACAATATATGCAAGCTAACCATGTCCTAAAATCAGACCTGTAACACCTCCAAACCACTTCACCATTTTCAATTTTCTGTTTTGCAGTTGGAGTTCACTAGCTCGATTCAGGGAGTTTCAAGACAAAGTAGGAATTGGAAAAGCATCCTTACACTTCGAGGAAGCTGTACAAGTCATCATTTCACTCTGAAACATCCTCCATTGCCAAGCTCGATTCCAACTGAACAGGTATATTCATGGAGTTCTATCTCTCTTATTAGGCATTGTTAGCTTTAGGTTTTTGAAGAAAACATGTCACAATCATAGCCCTGAACATGCTCATATGATTAGATTTCATTTATGTTTCGTGTGCTTAGAGAATTTCATGTCTGAACATTGATGAAAAGTTAGGTCAGAAAAGAGGGGGAGAGAAATTCTCCCTCATCTTAGAGAGATAGGTCAAGTTATTTATATGGTTGAAACCGTCTCTTCATGCTGAACATTTCTTGTGTTATGAGTTTTTGCTGAAAAGCCAAGAATCAGGAGTTAGACATTGAAGCAAGAGGCGCGCGTTTTTTCAAATGATTGAAGCTGGAGGTTGAAGACAATGGTCAATGGGCTGGGCTTGTGTTATTTTGCTTTTCACACCATCTTTTTTGGTTTGCACCCCCCTGAGCCCATTTGCTCATTTTTTAACATTTTTGACTTTTTCTTTTTTTGGCTGACTTTGTTTATTTTTTCTCATGCCATTTAAAAATTAAAAATATTTTTTTCATCACTTTTTGCATTTATTGCATATTTATTTGTTTATTTTCTTTGTTTGTACATAAATATATATATATGATTATTAGAATAAAATGTAAAAATAATGTAAATACAATTTTTATTTTTATTTACTTTCTGAAAATATTTCACACAAAAAAATACTCTTTTATTTATTTTATTAAAATATTAAATAAATATTTATTTTTTGTATAATACATATTTAGGGTTTAATATAAATATATATATATATGATTATTAATATATTTAAGACAAAATATAAAAATATTTGATTTTTCATTTTATTTAATATTTGATACAAAAAATACCTTTTTTCACAATACACTTCATTTTATTTTATTTTTATAAATAATAAATAAATAGTAGAGTTAAATTAGATAATAATACCTTTTCTTTAAAAATTAGGGTTTTTTACCTTAAGTTCAAAATACTCAAAAAATAAATACATTTTTATTTTCTTTTCCCTTTTACATAAATAATATTTTCTCATACATATAAAAATTTTCTTTTTGCATTTCACATATTTATTTAATTTACATTTAATTATGCATTATTTAAATTGCAAATATTCAAATGTTGTAATAATTTAGATTTAAATTCTTGTCAATATCCCCCATTTGAACATTTGTACCCCCCTTCCCATATTTGGTTTTGTAATAGCTTAGTAATTTTAATTTCGCACTTTATTGCTTTCTAATGATAACATGTTAGAATTAGGGTTTGTATGCGAAAAAACGATAAAAAATAGTTTGACCTAATACAAGATAAACAAGCATGAAAATGGACACACAAATCACACTTGCACCCCCTAGGGTATTCCACTTGTTGCCTTCAAATAAATGGGCCATATTGCATGTTGAACTTCTTTGGGCAAAGTAAATAATTTGAATGATCATAGTCCCTCGACAAAAACTTTTCAAAACAAACAAAAACAAATGATCAAGTCCCTTAGAGAAATTGCTCAAAGACATTTAACGCCGTTGCAATTATGGTCCATACGATGACCCTCGCCTGTCCCTTTCACATCCTAACACAAGGTTGCCCACCAAATACAATGGTGGAGCAAACTTGTCAAAAGGGTTAAAAGTATAGCAATGATCTTTTGAGAAATTTAGGAGTAGATAACCTCTTAGTTACTTGAATCAACTTGCAAAACAAGACACTTGCCTGATTTCAAAATCACACCTCACAACACTTTCAAAACAACTTTCAAAAACAAATGAAAACTTTTTTTTCAAAAGACATACATCTTTGTATACATCCTCACATGGATCATTACAAAGGTTGCCACCACATTGGCCTCTTTTCAAAAACATTTTCAAAACCCACCCACTCAAGCACCATTTAAAACAATTGAAAACAAAAGGCAAGTGATCTAAGCAAGTAACTAAGAGCCCATGGATAACCATGGATAGAAAGGGTGCTAATACCTTCCCTTTCTATAATATACTCCCCGAACCCAAGAAAACATCTCAAAAGGTTTTTGCTGTGCTTTTTAACCTTTCCTTAGGATAAAATAAAAAGTCGGTGGCGACTCTTGCTAACCGCAACATTTGCGAACACAAACGCAAACCTCAAGTCAGTTCTCCCACCGTATCACAGAACTGGCGACTCTGCTGGGGAGACCTCTAAAAGTGGAGTAACCTTAGGGTTTAGATCACCTTTGTTTTCAATTGTTTGCTTTGTTTGCTTTTACATTTGTGGGCTTTGTATCGGAGTTTCATAGATCCTAACCCGGATCTGGGAAAAACCATTTTTAGGTAGCATAATCTGTGAGGGACCTGTCCGGCGTAGACCGACATGGGTGAAGCAGTGGCTACGTTGGTGTGGCATCTTAGTCTGTACCTATATCCCTTGTGTCGTAACGGGGAGAATATAGGTCTTCTAAGGGGTCATTAAACACCAACCGACCTTAGAACCCTAAATTGACCAACTTGGCTATTAGGACAGTAGCAGTATGCTACACTCATTGAGGCTAAACTCTCGAGATGGTTCTGGCCGCGAGAAAAGATTGCGATGCTGGAGTTATGACCGATTGAGGGTAGCCAATGATTTGAGATCTTCTAGAACCCGGTTACTTTTGATAAGACAGGTTTTAACCAACAAAAACAAAAGAGGGTAATACCTGAAACTCATGCTGGCCTGAAACCTAAGGGTGTCTTGTGTGACTTGTGTGCCTTATCTGTCTATGTGAATATTGGTGGTGTGTTTCATCATAGCATCATTCCATCATACCATTGCATGCATCCTGTGTAAAAGGCTAACCCATTTCAAAGACAAAAGAGGTTTCATCTTTGCTCTGTTTTGTAGGACATTATGATGCCTGTGCGAAGGAATACTATCCGGTTCAACTTTGTTCGTTCACCTGAGTTGCTTGATGAGTTGGTTAGCAGAATTCCAAATACCACTTCCTTCATTCAGAGGCATGGTTCTCTTCTCAGTTTAGTCACTGCAAAATGGGACCAACAACTGATAAGTGTTCTGACCCAGTTTTATGACCCTCTGCATCACTGTTTCACCTTCCAAGACTTCCAGCTGGTTCCTACCCTAGAAGAATTTTCTTATCTACTTGGGATTCCTGTCTTGGAACAAACTCCCTTCACTGGTTTGGAAAAGACTCCTAGGCCTGAAGAGATTGCTGCAACTCTCCCCTTGACCAAAGAAGATATATTGTCCAACTGGGAAACTAGAAATGGGATCAAGGGCTTTTTGGTCAAATTTCTGGTTGGCAAGGCTAATGATTTCTGGAATGACTTGGACTTCAAGGCATATGAGGATATTCTGGCTCTTTTGATCTATGGTCTGGTATTGTTTCCCAACCCTGACACCTTTATCAGTATCCATGTCATAAGAATCTTCATGTCTCGGAATCCGGTACCCACTCTCTTGGGTGACATTTTACAACAACTCTATGCTCGTACTGCTCGAAAACGGGGGACTCCGTGGTGTTGTGCTCCTTTGCTAGTAAGGTGGTTTATTTCGCACCTTCCTAAGTTCGTGCTGAAGAATGAAGAAGGAAAAGGTTGGGCTCGGAGGTTAATGTCTCTCACAGATAAGGATATCACTTGGACTCTCAGAGGTTTGGATGAGGTAGCTGTTATCGACCGTTGCGGAGAATACCCTAATGTCCCGTTGATTGGTATCCAAGGAGGAATCTCTTACAATCCGTGTTTAGCTCTCCGTCAGTTTGGAAGAGCCAGAGGAGATGGGCCTCATGAGATGCTGGTTCCTCACTTCCATTTTGAGTTTCAGGCAGACAGTGACAAACTACGCCAGGGATTCATTAGAGCTTGGGACAGAATTCACAAAGCTGACCCACATGAGTTAGGACCAAAGACTTCTCTGCCATTGAAGCCCTATTGCAAATGGGTCCGCATCCGTGCTCAGAAGTTAGGTATGCCCTACGAAGCTGTTAGACCTCTCATTCTTGAGTCTCCTGTTGAAGATGGGATGCCTCCAACTGTCTTCCCTCCTCAGATACCCACTGATTTTGATACAATGAAGAGATCTTGGGCACAACTAAAGGAAGAACGGGATTTCTATCGGGAGAAGTTCAACGAGCAGGAAAGGAAGATCCAAAGGCTGACTAAGCAATTGGAGGAAGAACGGGTCCTGAACAACTACATCAGCACTGAAAAGAGGAGGCCATGGGAGCATTGAGGAGCTTTGGATGTTTCCTTTTATAGTTTATTTCCTTTCCAGTATTTTCCATTCCTGTAATGCCTAAGGGCAAATTGTTGAACAATTGAAAATTTTAATCTAATGAAGTGTGTTCCCCTTTTTGTCTAACAAAGTTGAATCTTGTTTGTCTTTGAAAACATAAAACATACGCATTCCATTACACCATATGCATAGCAGGTACCCTATTTCACAGGTTGCTTAATCTCCTTCGCTGTTTATTTTGAACAGTCATCATGAATCCAGAGTCCTCCAGTGAGCAAGCAATCAAGGCCCTTCAGGCCCAAAGTGCACAATTTCAAGAGATGGTCCTAAGCCTAGCCCAAGGTCAGCAAGAGTTGAAGACTCTACTCATGAAGAAGAAGAAGAAAAAGAGGACGGCGATGTTCAACACCGGACGCAGATTTGGGAACACACTCCACAATGAAGCTGATCCAACCACTTCTTCTGCTGAGAAAAACAGTCCCCAAGGGGGAGGAGCTCCTAGTCCCGCAGTCTCCGACAACGAGACGGACTATAACGACGAACAATACCCACCTGCTGCTGACAGATACAAGCAATTGGAGGACCGCTTGAGCACTATGGAAATTCAGAATGTGCCAGGACTGGATTTCGGAGATTTGGGGTTATCTTCTGGGGTAGTCATTCCACACAAGTTTAAGGCGCCTGCCTTCGCCAAGTATGATGGGGTCTCCTGCCCAAAGCTACATCTAAGGTCGTACGTAAGGAAAATCCAACCTTACACGGCGGATAAGAACCTCTGGATTCACTTCTTCCAAGATAGTCTCTCAGGGTCACAACTTGAATGGTTCTACCAATTGGACGGAGCTAGCATCCGGCACTGGGAAGATTTAGCAACTGCATTCTACAGACAATACCAATACAATTCTGATCTCGCTCCTACGCGTACCCAACTTCAGGGTATGTCTCTAGGGACGGGTGAAGGGTTCAAAGAGTACGCTCAAAAATGGAGAGATTTGGCTGGCAGGGTGCAGCCTCCATTAACTGATCGAGAGCTGGTTGATATGTTCCTTGGGACGTTGTCTGGTCCGTTTTTCAATCATTTGGTTGGTAATTCCTCCGATGGATTTACAGATTTGATATTAACAGGAGAAAGAATTGAAGCTGGCATCAGGTCAGGCAAGATACAGAAGGCTGCCTCTACAAGTGCTGATAAGAGGCCATTTAAGAAAGAAGCAAGCGCCGTCTATGGCCCTAGAAGACAAGTCAAGCCCGAAAGTCGCCAAGCCGTCAATGCTTTGGTCATCTCCAAACCTGTTGCTGCTCCTCAGCAATACAATCAACAAAGAAGTGAAAGGCCCAAGAGGCAGTATACCCGACTGAGTATGACATTATCTCAAATTTTACCCCAACTATTATCCACCAACCTAGTGACCCTCAAAGAAGCTCCTAAGGTCGTCAACACTGCGTCTCCTAAATACAACCCAAATGCCCGGTGTGCTTATCATTCTGATAGTCCCGGGCACACTACTGATGATTGCTGGGCCTTGAGAAACAAAGTGCAAGATCTGATCGACGCAAAGGAAATTCAGTTTGAAGCGCCAGAAAGACCAAATGTTGTAACGGCTCCTATGCCCCAGCATAGGGTAAATGCCGTTGAGGAAGAAATGTATGCTTTTTTGATAGATGAAGTTGTTACCCCTCTGAAGACTGTTAAGAAGAACCTACTGCGGGCCGGTTTATTTCCGGGTTGCGGCGAAGGTTGCCCATTCTGTGCTATTTCCCCATCTGATTGTCCCTTGCTAAGGTTAGGCATCCAAGGCCTAATGGATAGCAAGGAGATTCTATTCAAAAAGACTGCTGTTCAATTGGTTCCGATGAAAGAAGTTTCCGTGATTACTATCTTCAAAAATCCAATCAAGGCTCCCCCGAAGAAGCCTATTCAAATCATGACAATTGCGCCTGTGATCATTACTGTTCCAGGGCCCCTCTCCTACGTGTCTGATAAAGCTGTCCCCTGGCATTATGGGGCAGACGTGTATATAAATGGAATCAAGCAAGAATTCGACGCTAGTGCCAGCATCTGCGATATCACTGGTCCAGCCAAGGTCACCCGCAGTGGCAGGCTCTTCTCGCCTGACATTGCGCCGCCCGCTATTCGAAAACCCCTCCTCATAAAACCTGCAAGTTTACCTAGTCCTGTTGCTGATCAAATTGTGTCCCCTGCTGCCGAGTCATCAAATGCTCGGGGCAAAGGGATTGAAGAAGAGCCTGCCCGGATGGAGGCACCAATACCCGTAAATGCTGAGGCCTCCCAACAAGAAATGGAGGAGATTCTGAAAATAATAAAGAAGAGTGATTTTAATGTTGTCGAGCAATTGGGGCATACACCCTCCAAGATCTCCCTGCTCTCCCTATTGCTATGCTCCGAGGCCCATGCAAAGGCCTTAATCTCATTTCTCAAGACGGCCCATGTGCCGCAAGAGACGTCTGCAGTCCAGTTCACTGACTGCATAGCGAATCTGACGGCGGACAACGGCTTGGGTTTTTCAGATGCTGACCTGACCGCAAAAGGGAGAGACCACAATGATGCCCTGCATGTCTCTATTGAATGCAGGGGCACTACTCTGGCCCATGTATTGGTGGACACTGGTTCTTCCTTGAATGTCCTTCCGAAAAAAGCTTTAGATCGTCTGGATTATGAAGGCCTGGAGTTGAAACCCAGCAATATCATCGTCAGGGCTTTCGATGGTTCAAAGAGGATGGTTCATGGAGAGGTTAACATCCCTATTCGTGTGGGCTCTCAAGTGTTTGACTCTACCTTTTATGTGATGGATATACGTCCATCATACTCTTGTCTGTTGGGTCGACCTTGGATCCATAAAGCTGGGGCAGTGACCTCCACCTTGCACCAAAAGCTGAAGTATCCCGTCAGGGGGAAGATTGTCACTGTGCAAGGAGAAGAGGAGTATATGGTGAGCCATTTGAATTCCTTCAGGTACATCGAGATGGACGGAGAGTTCATTGAAACCCCCTTCCAACATTTCGAGGAGGTACATCCAATTTCAGCAGCTGCAGAGACAATGGCCGAAGAGAATGATTCCTTGAAGATGGCTTCCCTAAGGGATGCCCGGGCTGTGGTTCAGAAAGGCAATTGTGCACACTGGGGTCAGCTTCCTGACTTCACTCAGAAGAACGACAAGTTTGGGCTAGGCTTTACTGCAGAGGCTCAGAAGGCAGTACGCAAAGAGAAGATTGGAAAGGCTCCGGTGTTTATTTCCAGCTCAAGGGTGAACGCTATTGAGGAAGATGTGGAGGAAGCTGAGTTTGATAGTTGGATCTACCCGACTGCCAGCGACGGACCAAGCAACTGGACGGCAAAGGATTTTACCCCTATCACATTTGTCACGCAGTAATTAATTTCTTTTGATTTCCAATTTGTAACAAACAATATGTTAAAACTCTGTTGGCTCGGTGTCCTACCCGGGGCATCGTAGCTCCATTTGTGAGGGCTTTTTGTATGACATTTTCATATATCATCAATCAAAACATTGGACGTTTGTTGCATTTCAAATCTTGTGCTCTTTTTCTTTCTGTGTTATACATATTGCAAAACAGCTATATTTACACACACTCACTTATACAGGTTTCAATCCACTCTGGATCTCACTGGTAACAGCTCTGCTACCGCCAGTTATGACTTCGAAAATCCGATCAACTTGGCCGAAGACGAGGGTGAAGATGATTGCGAAGTGCCTGGTGAACTGGCGAGACTGCTACTCCAGGAAGAGAGAGCTATTCAACCACATGAAGAGCCTGTGGAGACAATTAACCTGGGTACTGAGACAGATAGGAAGGAGGTCAAGATTGGTGCCAATCTAGAGCTCAGCGTGAAGCAACGATTGATCCAGATGCTACAAGACTACATGGAGATTTTTGCTTGGTCCTATGAAGATATGCCTGGTTTGGATGCCGACATTGTAGTTCACCACCTGCCAACCAAGGAAGATTGCCCTCCAGTAAAGCAAAAAGTTCGACGGATGCGTCCAGAGATGTCTGAAAAGATCAAGGCCGAGGTTATGAAGCAGTTTGATGCTGGGTTCCTTGCAGTGACTTCTTACCCTCAGTGGGTTGCCAATGTTGTGCCAGTGCCGAAGAAGGACGGTAAAGTCAGAATGTGTGTCGACTACAGGGATTTGAACAGGGCCAGCCCCAAAGATGACTTCCCCCTACCTCACATCGATGTCCTTGTTGACAATACAGCTCAACACAAGGTGTTCTCCTTCATGGATGGTTTTTCAGGGTATAATCAGATTAAGATGGCTCCGGAAGATATGGAGAAGACTACCTTTGTGACTCAATGGGGCACCTTCTGTTATAAGGTCATGCCATTCAGATTGAAAAATGCTGGGGCAACCTATCAACGTGCCATGGTTGCTTTATTTCATGATATGATCCATCATGAAATTGAGGTATACGTAGATGACATGATTGCAAGGTCTCAAACTGAGGGGGAGCACCTTGACCATCTGAAGAAGTTGTTTGATCGACTCAAGTTATATAAGCTGAGGTTAAATCCCAACAAATGCACCTTTGGGGTAAGATCCGGAAAGCTGTTAGGTTTCATTGTAAGTGATAAAGGTATTCAGGTGGATCCTGCCAAGGTAAAAGCCATACAAGAGATGCCGACTCCAAAAACAGAGAAAGAAGTCAGAGGTTTCCTAGGACGACTGAATTACATTGCCCGATTCATCTCACATCTGACTGCTACTTGTGAGCCAATCTTCAAATTACTGAAGAAAGATCAAGTGGTACGCTGGAATGATGAATGTCAGGCCGCCTTTGAAAGGATAAAGGAATATCTCCAAGAGCCACCCATTCTTATGCCACCAGTGGAAGGAAGACCTCTGATACTATACTTGACAGTGCTTGATAATTCAATGGGGTGTGTGCTGGGGCAGCATGACGAGTCTGGCCGAAAAGAGCACGCTATTTATTACTTGAGCAAAAAGTTTACCGACTGTGAGTCTCGTTACTCACTGCTTGAGAAAACTTGTTGCGCTCTTGTATGGGCTGCTCGCCGGCTGAGACAGTATATGCTGACTCACACTACTTTATTGATTTCAAAAATGGATCCCATCAAGTACATATTTGAAAAGCCCGCTCTGTCTGGAAGAATAGCGAGATGGCAAATGATCTTGACAGAATATGATATCCAGTATACAACTCAGAAAGCAATTAAGGGAAGTGTAATGGCAGATCATTTGGCACACCAACCTGTGGACGATTACCAATCATTGAACTTTGATTTTCCGGACGAAGACATCATGGTGGTAACTGACTGCGAAGTACCTGGACCGGATGAAGGACCTGAGGAAGGATCCCGATGGTCTATGCATTTTGATGGAGCCTCCAATGCTTTGGGTAACGGCGTCGGCGCCGTAATCATATCTCCCAAGGGGACTCATACTCCACTCACCGCCCGATTATGTTTCAGCTGCACCAACAACATGGCAGAATATGAGGCATGTATCATGGGTCTACAAGCTGCAATCGATTTGAGGATCAAGTTTCTAAGTGTCTTCGGAGATTCCGCTCTCGTGATCAATCAGATCAAGGGCGAGTGGGATACGAAACACCCGAATCTTATTCCTTACAAGGAGTATGTGTCGACCTTGCTCCCTCACTTTGAAGAAATAACTTTTGAGCATTTCCCCAGAGAGGAAAATCAGCTAGCGGACGCACTAGCCACGATGTCTTCAATGTTCAAAGTTAAATGGGACAATGAGCCTCCCCGAATCATAATCTGGAAGTTGGATGAACCGGCATACTGCTGTGAGCTCGAGGCTGAGAAGGTAACTGAAAAACCCTGGTATCACGAGGTGAAGAGGTACTTGGAAGCTCAGGAATACCCTGAAGGCGCATCTGTCAATGATAAGAAGTTCATGAGGAGGTTTGCTGCAAAATTCTTCCTCAGCAACGGCATTCTCTACAAACGAAATCATGATTCAACCCTGCTACGTTGTGTGGATAAGGCTGAAGCGGAGAAAATCATGATGGAACTGCATGAAGGTACATTCGGAACGCACTCCAGTGGACACACCATGGCTAAGAAAATCCTTAGGGCAGGATATTTCTGGTCCACAATGGAAGCCGATTGTTACCAACACTCCCGAACTTGTCATAAGTGCCAGATCTATGCTGACAAGGTGCATATCCCTCCGGTTCCTTTGAATGTCCTAACGGCACCTTGGCCTTTCGCAATGTGGGGCATCGATATGATCGGTGAGATCCGACCAACGGCATCCAATGGGCATCTCTTCATCTTGGTGGCGATCGATTACTTCACGAAATGGGTTGAGGCAGCTTCCTATGCCACAGTAACCAAGAGCGTCGTGGCGCGTTTCATCCGGCATAATCTGATCTGTCGGTACGGCGTCCCAGAGAGAATCATTACGGACAATGGTACCAATCTCAATAACAAAATGATCATTGAACTCTGTAAACAATTCAAGATACAGCACCACAATTCCTCTCCCTACCGGCCGAAGATGAATGGGGCTGTAGAGGCAGCCAATAAAAATATCAAGAAAATTGTGCAAAAGATGACAGTGACCTATAAAGATTGGCACGAGATGTTACCGTTCGCTCTTCATGGGTACCGTACCTCAGCAAGGACGTCAACCGGGGCAACTCCTTTCTCCTTAGTCTATGGCATGGAGGCAGTCTTGCCGATTGAAATCCAGATACCCTCTCTCCGGATAATGAAGGATGCAGACCTGAATGAAGATGATTGGATCCAAACTCGACTTGATCAATTAAATCTGATTGACGAAAAGAGGCTCACTGCTATCTGTCATGGTCAAACGTATCAGAAACGGATGATCAGGGCATTCAACAAGAAAGTCAGACCGCAAGAGTATCAAGTTGGGGACCTGGTAATCAAACGCATCATCCTTCCTCAAAGTGATCCCCGGGGCAAATGGACCCCTACTTACGAAGGGCCATTTGTGGTTAAGCGTGTGTTCTCAGGAGGAGCCATGATCCTAACCACCATGGATGGTGACGACCTTCCTCACCCCGCCAATGCAGACATAGTGAAAAAATACTACGCATAAATAAAAGACCCGCTAGGTTGACATACCTAGGCAAGAATAAGGGCTTCCCGGCGAACCAAAAGGGTTCGGGCAAAAATAAGGGATGAAATGAATAAAAAATCTGTACACCCGGCAAGTCGAAAACCTGAAAGGGCGGCTTGAGCAAAAAAGGGTATCCCGGTGGACTGAAAACCCGAAAGGGCGGTCCAGGCAAAAGTTAGGGATAAAAGCGTAACACTATGTCTCATTGGATCACTTCGCATCCGGAATTCGGCATCAACTATCTGGCTCCAGATTTCGGCATTGACCAATCAGCTTCATCTTCAAATTAGGCAGCAAAGCGATGAGACGTTCGAAGACATAAAGGCAATAGCAGAGTTGGAACCCAGTGGGATTGATCACATAGCTGTTTTGTTTTCTTTTTCAAAATGTAAACTCCATACTATTTGGCGATGTCCTCTTACTAGGATGTCAGTCTCTTGTACAAAAAACGCCTATTCACAGGCAAAGTTTAAATCAATACAAATTCGCTTGTCCATACAAATTACCATTATTTTCCTTTTTTTTTTCTTCTGTTTTGTCTTGCGAAGAACGTCCAATGTTCATTTTTGATATATGCATTTGACATTAAATTGCTGATTCATAAATATTCGCATATGAAACAAGAGATTAATTACAGGTAACATCAAAGACAGGGGCAGTGTGGAGTTGTCTAATGCAGTCTAGTTGTTTTGTCCGCCAAGGCACCAAGGTAGGTTCAACTGAAGAATGTGGCCAAATCATCTCAATTCCCCGCAGAATAAGACAGGATGCGACAATACTTTCCCCAAGCGGAGTCGATTCCCCGTCGATCCCGAAAAGGCACAACATTCCCCGGCAGGTCTTAAAGCTCATCCCCAGTAGATTCTGGAAGCTTATCCCCTACAAAGTACAGACGTCTCGCCCGAGTTTTATTCAGAGTTATTTCCTCACAAGGACTTATAACTGGGTTATCTTCAGCTAAAAGCCACGGAAGACCGCTCTCGGCAAAGTTCCTTCAATCCCCAGCGAAGTCTATCCTTAGCATTCCTAAGCAGAGTTTATATTCGGAGTTCCTCAGCGGAGTTTATCATCATTATCCTCAGCGGAATCCGTCATTAAAGTCCTCAACAGGCCTCTCATCAAAACTTCGGCCAAGTATCTCTTCCACAGAGCAGCTTCCCGGCCGTTCGTCAAGGATTTATTTTCCTAAGATGAAATTACACTCATAAACATTTCACATTTTCATACATCTCGTTTACATACATGGTGAAACGCATACAACATCTCATGTTGAACATCATGACATCATGCATATCATACATCATGACATTGCATACAACTCACGTCTTTGCCTTTTCAGGAAAAAGACAATCTCAAAAGCGACTACCTTCAACTGTCACAATTCCAGATTCGATACCTGTATCTAGCCAGGGCACATCTGAGAGTGATCAGTTTCTAGACTCGATTCCTGTATCTAGCCAGGGCACGTCTAAAGAGTTCGAAGACTTGATTCCTGTATCTAGCCAGGGCACGTCTAAAGAGTTCGAAGATTCGATTCCTGTATCCAGCCAGGGCACATCTATCAACTACAACATTTCCAGATTCGACTCCTGTATCCAGCCAGGGCATATCTGTTGACCACGTTTCCAGACTCGATTCCTGTATCTAGCCAGGGCACGTCTGAAGAGTTTGAAGATTCGATTCCTGTATCCAGCCAGGGCACATCTATTGACGACTATTTCCAGATTCGACTCCTGTATCCAGCCAGGGCACATATGTGAGCAACCGATTGTAGAATCAATTCCTGTATCTAGCCAGGGCATATCTGCATAAGGAGATTGAAGATCAAACACCTGTAACAAGCCAGGAAAACATCCGTCTTTCTCAAATACGCAAATTCTCGCTAAGGAATCTCTTATGCGATCGACACCTCCAAATGGCATCTATAAGCCCATTCCAGACAAGGTTCTGTCACGTCTCCAGATGGCATCTATAAGCCCATCTCCCTATCCACCATCTCTCCAAATGGCATCTATAAGCCCATTCCCGACACCACATTGTTGAGACTCCAGCATGCGAGTGTAAATTTCCGGGCACTCTAGTGTCCAATCTCCTTTTACCCTCGAGTCACGAAAGGCAAACTTGCCAATCTAACTCATCAGGTCCAAGAAGATTGAACAGGGGCAACTGTTGTACCCCAAAATTTGCCCTCCCATTTCCTCAACATTTTCTCATCACAAGACCTTTGGAGATCAAGATACAGTTAGGGTTTCCTCTGCTCAAGGCTTCTCCTTGCACTGTGGACTCAAATTAGGGTTTGTATTTACCCTAGGATGTTTTGACCTAAAATGCCTAAGATGACTTTCATGCTTCATATTGGACTCCCAAGTTTACCTATACCAAGTTTCAAGTCTTGATTCCAAGTTTTGCCCAGTCAATTTGACAGTTGACCTAGAAATCAGCTGTATTGGGGAAAAAGTCAACTGTGGCCAATTGACAGTCAAACCTCATGAAATTTGATCCACATCAACATTATGAACTCACATGGACCATTTGATCAAGTTTAGATCACAATTCTCCAAGAAATTTGATCAGATCATCAAAAGGGCAAAATGGTCATTTTTAGGGTTTTGACTGCACAAAGGCAATTTTTGACTGTTTGACCTAGCCAATGGCAAACCAAGCTCACATATGGCCTCAAGGACCCCTTGAAATTATCTTGGCACATTCATCAAGCTCAAAAGATCCCAAGTACACAAGATTGACAGTTGAATTTCCCAGTCAATTGATCAATTTTGACTATATACTGAAAAGTCAAACTTTGACTTTTTGGTCAAAATCAAGAGTCAAGATTCATTTTTCATCAAAACATTCCAAATCATGAAACTTGTTCACCAAGAAATCTCAAAATGCAAATTAGGGTTAGAAAATGGAATTTTTCATAACTTAGAATTTTTCTAAGTTATGGAAAACCCTAATTTTTTCCCAACTTTGCCCCATCTTTTCACCATGATCCATTTGGATTCAAACAAAAGTCAAAACATGAAAGTTGTAGCTTGTTGCATAGTCTACAACTTTGATTCACAAAGTTTTCTCATTTGAAGCTTGTATCTCAAGTTATGATTTTTTGAATAAGGGCACTAAACCATCTTTTAACTTAGTGAAATTTGACCTATTTTGACAAGGTTTTCTACCCTACTTCAAGGCCACTTTTCATACCCTTCCACTTGGAATTTTGATTTGCATTTCAAAGATGGATTGTAGTACACATTCCAAGATTTCCAAAATGTCCAAGAACTCATCAAACAACCTCATAACTTGAGAGATTCGAATTTCACAAGTTGGCAAAAATTCACTTTTGTTCTTCATCAAGACATGTTCATAAACTTGGCAAATTTGAACTCAGCATAGTTTGTGCTACTTTGCAGGTCCTTAAACCACATTACACTCCTTAATTTAATGCTTGTTCATTGTGTCTAAGTGTTGTTCCATGAATGCAAGCATTATACACAAGATTGATCCATTTTTGGATAAAGTGAACTTTCCATTTTTACAAAAGTTTGCTTTATGTCAATTGGTAAATCAAACAAGTACATGAAAGATCTGCTTTGCACAAGATTATGTGCATAACACACTGATCAAGAGAGGCTTATGCAGCACATTAGGAGGCTCCCTACTAACCTAAAACCACCAACTTGCTTTTGTAGCTTAAGTGTGAAGAAAGGTCCATAACATATGCTATCTCTCATCTCAGCTTACACACACAACAAAAAAGCTATCAAACATATTCCATAGACAAAATCCAAGCTAACACACGAGCCTTTGTCATCTGAAGCACCCTCCATCTCAAAATCACCTCAAAACTGCATAAACAGGGGAGCCCCTGCAGTTTGAGTGCAAACTCCCAATTCCTTCAAGCATTTTGATTCAAACCTTTTCCTCTACCTTCCCTACAATATATGCAAGCTAACCATGTCCTAAAATCAGACCTGTAACACCTCCAAACCACTTCACCATTTTCAATTTTCTGTTTTGCAGTTGGAGTTCACTAGCTCGATTCAGGGAGTTTCAAGACAAAGTAGGAATTGGAAAAGCATCCTTACACTTCGAGGAAGCTGTACAAGTCATCATTTCACTCTGAAACATCCTCCATTGCCAAGCTCGATTCCAACTGAACAGGTATATTCATGGAGTTCTATCTCTCTTATTAGGCATTGTTAGCTTTAGGTTTTTGAAGAAAACATGTCACAATCATAGCCCTGAACATGCTCATATGATTAGATTTCATTTATGTTTCGTGTGCTTAGAGAATTTCATGTCTGAACATTGATGAAAAGTTAGGTCAGAAAAGAGGGGGAGAGAAATTCTCCCTCATCTTAGAGAGATAGGTCAAGTTATTTATATGGTTGAAACCGTCTCTTCATGCTGAACATTTCTTGTGTTATGAGTTTTTGCTGAAAAGCCAAGAATCAGGAGTTAGACATTGAAGCAAGAGGCGCGCGTTTTTTCAAATGATTGAAGCTGGAGGTTGAAGACAATGGTCAATGGGCTGGGCTTGTGTTATTTTGCTTTTCACACCATCTTTTTTGGTTTGCACCCCCCTGAGCCCATTTGCTCATTTTTTAACATTTTTGACTTTTTCTTTTTTTGGCTGACTTTGTTTATTTTTTCTCATGCCATTTAAAAATTAAAAATATTTTTTTCATCACTTTTTGCATTTATTGCATATTTATTTGTTTATTTTCTTTGTTTGTACATAAATATATATATATGATTATTAGAATAAAATGTAAAAATAATGTAAATACAATTTTTATTTTTATTTACTTTCTGAAAATATTTCACACAAAAAAATACTCTTTTATTTATTTTATTAAAATATTAAATAAATATTTATTTTTTGTATAATACATATTTAGGGTTTAATATAAATATATATATATGATTATTAATATATTTAAGACAAAATATAAAAATATTTGATTTTTCATTTTATTTAATATTTGATACAAAAAATACCTTTTTTCACAATACACTTCATTTTATTTTATTTTTATAAATAATAAATAAATAGTAGAGTTAAATTAGATAATAATACCTTTTCTTTAAAAATTAGGGTTTTTTACCTTAAGTTCAAAATACTCAAAAAATAAATACATTTTTATTTTCTTTTCCCTTTTACATAAATAATATTTTCTCATACATATAAAAATTTTCTTTTTGCATTTCACATATTTATTTAATTTACATTTAATTATGCATTATTTAAATTGCAAATATTCAAATGTTGTAATAATTTAGATTTAAATTCTTGTCAATATCCCCCATTTGAACATTTGTACCCCCCTTCCCATATTTGGTTTTGTAATAGCTTAGTAATTTTAATTTCGCACTTTATTGCTTTCTAATGATAACATGTTAGAATTAGGGTTTGTATGCGAAAAAACGATAAAAAATAGTTTGACCTAATACAAGATAAACAAGCATGAAAATGGACACACAAATCACACTTGCACCCCCTAGGGTATTCCACTTGTTGCCTTCAAATAAATGGGCCATATTGCATGTTGAACTTCTTTGGGCAAAGTAAATAATTTGAATGATCATAGTCCCTCGACAAAAACTTTTCAAAACAAACAAAAACAAATGATCAAGTCCCTTAGAGAAATTGCTCAAAGACATTTAACGCCGTTGCAATTATGGTCCATACGATGACCCTCGCCTGTCCCTTTCACATCCTAACACAAGGTTGCCCACCAAATACAATGGTGGAGCAAACTTGTCAAAAGGGTTAAAAGTATAGCAATGATCTTTTGAGAAATTTAGGAGTAGATAACCTCTTAGTTACTTGAATCAACTTGCAAAACAAAACACTTGCCTGATTTCAAAATCACACCTCACAACACTTTCAAAACAACTTTCAAAAACAAATGAAAACTTTTTTTTCAAAAGACATACATCTTTGTATACATCCCCACATGGATCATTACAAAGGTTGCCACCACATTGGCCTCTTTTCAAAAACATTTTCAAAACCCACCCACTCAAGCACCATTTAAAACAATTGAAAACAAAAGGCAAGTGATCTAAGCAAGTAACTAAGAGCCCATGGATAACCATGGATAGAAAGGGTGCTAATACCTTCCCTTTCTATAATCTACTCCCCGAACCCAAGAAAACATCTCAAAAGGTTTTTGCTGTGCTTTTTAACCTTTCCTTAGGATAAAATAAAAAGTCGGTGGCGACTCTTGCTAACCGCAACATTTGCAAACACAAACGCAAACCTCAAGTCAGTTCTCCCACCGTATCACAATGTCGATGACATGATTGCAAGGTTCCAGACTGAGGAGGAGCACCTTGACCATCTGCAGAAGTTGTTTGACAGGCTGAAGTTGTACAAGCTGAGGTAAAACCCGAACAAGTGCACCTTCGGGGTGAGATCTGGTAAGCTGTTGGGTTTCGTCGTAAGCGATAAAGGTATTCAGGTGGATCCGGAAAAGGTGAAATCTATACAAGAGATTCCGGCTCCCAGAACAAAGAAAGAAGTCAGAGGCTTCCTGGGACGTCTAAACTACATTGCCCGATTCATCTCACACCTGACTGCTACTTGTGAGCCAATCTTCAAGTTGCTGAAGAAAGATCAAGTAGTACGTTGGAACGATGAATGTCAGGCCGCTTTCGAAAGGATCAAAGAGTATCTCTAAGAGCCACCCATTCTGATGCCTCCAGTTGAAGGGAGACCTTTGATCTTATACTTGACAGTACTCGATAACTCAATGGGGTGTGTGTTGGGTCAGCATGATGAGTCTGGCCGAAAAGAGCATGCTATTTATTACCTTAGCAAAAAGTTTACCGACTGTGAGACCCGATACTCACTGCTCGAGAAAACTTGCTGCGCTTTGGCATGGGCTGCTCGCCGGTTGAGACAGTATATGTTGACTCACACTACTCTGTTTATATCAAAGATGGATCTAATCAAGTATATCTTTGAAAAGCCTGCCTTGTCCGGAAGAATAGCGAGATGGCAGATGATCTTGACTGAGTATGACATACAATATACAACCCAAAAGGCAATTAAGGGAAGTGTGTTAGCAGACCATTTGGCACATCAGGCAGTGGATGATTACCAGTCTATGGACTTTAAATTCTCGGACGAGAATATCATGGTGGTAACTGATTGTGAGACACCTGGACCGGATGAAGGACCTGAGGAAGGATCCCGATGGTCTATGTACTTTGATGGAGCTTCGAACACTTTGGGCAATGGCATTGGCAACGTGATCATATCTCCTAAAGGCTCTCATACTCCGTTTACAGCCCGACTTTGTTTCAACTGCACTAAGAACATGGCGGAGTATGAAGCGTGCATCATTGGTCTTCGAGCAACAATTGACCTAAGGATTAAGTTTCTAAGTGTCTTCGAAGATTCCGCTTTCGTGATCAGTCAGATCAAAGGCGAGTGGGATACGAAAAACCCAAATCTTATTCCTTACAAGGAGTATGTATTGACGTTGCTTCCACATTTTGAGGAGATAACCTTTGAACACTTCCCCAGAGAGGAGAATCAGTTGGCGGACGCACTAGCTACGATGTCTTCTATGTTCAAAGTTAATTGGGACAACGAGGCTCGCCGAATTATCATTGAAAGACTAGACGAACCTGCAGATTGTTGTGACGTTGAGACTGAAGAGGTAACAGAAAAACCATGGTTTCATGAGGTGAAAAGGTATCTTTAAGCTCAGGAGTACCCCGAGGGTGCATCTGTTAATGACAAGAAGTTTCTGAGAAGGTTCGCGGCGAAGTTCTTCATCAGCAATGGCATTCTTTACAAGCGTAACCATGATTCGACCTTACTGCGATGTATGGATAAGACCGAGGCAGAAAGGATCGTGGCAGAATTACATGAAGGTACTTTCGGGACTCATTCCAGTGGACACACCATGGCAAAGAAAATCCTTCAGGTAGGATATTATTGGTCCACAATGGAAGCCGACTGTTATCAGCATTCTCGGACATGTCACAAGTGCCAAGTCTATGCTGATAAGGTGAACATACGTCCAGTTCTTCTGAACGTCTTGACAGCTCTGTGGCCTTTTGCAATGTGGGGCATTGATATGATCGGCGAGATCAGACCTACGGAATCTATCGGGCATTGTTTCATCCTGGTAGCAATTGATTACTTTACGAAGTGGGTTGAAACAGCTTCCTTTGCTACTGTAACCAAGAACGTCGTGGCACGGTTCATTCAACACAGTTTGATTTGTCGATACAGAGTACCTGAGAGGATCATTACGGACAATGGTACCAATCTCAACAACAAGATGATCACTGAGCTCTGCGAGCAATTCAAGATACAACATCACAATTCTTCTCCTTACCGGCCGAAGATGAATGGGGCTGTTGAAGCGGCTAATAAGAACATTAAAAAGATTGTGTAGAAGATGACGATGACATACAAAGATTGGCACACGATGTTACCGTTTGCTCTTCATGGGTACCGTACTTCAGCGCGGACGTCAACAGGGGAAACACCCTACTCCTTGGTATATGGCATGGAGGCAGTCTTGCCCATTGAAGTTCAAATACCCTCTCTTTGAATTATGAAGGATGCAGGTTTGAGTGAAGATGACTGGATTCAGACCTGACTTGATCAGCTGAACCTAATCGACGAAAAGAGACTTACTGCTATTTGTCATGGTCAGACGTACCAAAAGCGGATGATTAAGGCATTTAACAAGAAAGTTAGACGACAAGGGTATCAAGTTGGGGATCTGGTAATCAAGCGCATTATTCTACCTCAAGGTGATCCCAGGGGCAAATGGACCCCTACTTACGAAGGGCCATTTATGGTTAAGAACATTTTCTCAGGAGGAGCTATGATTCTAACCACCATGGATGGTGACGATCTTCCTCACCCCGTCAATGCAGACATAGTGAAAAGATACTACGCATAATCAAAGACCCGCTAGGTTGACTGGCCTAGGCAAAAATAAGGGCTTCCCAGCGAACCAAAAGGGTTCGGGCAAAAATAAGGGATGAAAATGAAAAAAATCTATACACCCGGCAAGTCGAAAACCTGAAAAGGCGGCTTGGGCAAAAATGGGTATCCCGGTGGACTGAAAACCCGAAAGGGCGGTCTAGGCAAAAATTAGGGATCAAAGCGTAACACTGTGTCTCATTGGATCACCTTGCATCCAGACTTCGGTATCGACTATCAAGCTCGGACGACATTAATTAATCTGATCACCTTCAACCAGTAGCAAAGTGATGAGATGCTCGAGGACATAAAGGCAATAGTAGAGTTGGAACCCAGTGGGATTATTCACATAGCTGTTTTGTTTAGTTTTTCACAAATTGTGTAAACTCTTTTGTTCGGCGGCGTTCTCTTACTAGGACGTCAACCTCTTGTACAAAAACGCTTATTTACAGGCCAAACTTCAAAATCAATACAATTCATTTTCAAAGAAATTTCAAACTGTTTTTCCTTTATCTGTTTTGATTTGCAAAGAACGTCCATTGTTCATTTTTGATATATGCATTTGACATTAATGGCTGCTCATGAATATTTACATGTGAAACAAAAGACGATTACGGGTAATATCAGAAACAGGGGCAATAAGAAGTGTCCAAGATGTGTAGTTGCTTTGTCCACCAGTTATAAAGGTAAAATTCAGCTGAAGAAGATGGCTAAGATATCTTCACTCCCCGCAAAGTAAGACAATAATGATAGCTCTCCCCAACTGAGACTTGCAACTATGAACGAATCAGCAATACTCTCCCCAAGCAGAGTTGATCTACCATCAACACTAAAAAGGCTTGATATCCCCGACGGTCTTAACATTCCCCAGCGGAGTATAAGAATATTCCTCAGCAAAGTATAAGAATGTTCCCCGGTAGAATACAAAATACTCCCAGTGGAGTTAATATTTCCCCAGCACGGTCTGAAAAAAGCTTCCCCAACGGAGTTGAAACATCATCCCCAGTAGACTCTGGAAGTTTATCCACCAACGGAGTACACAATCTCCCCTGCCAAGTTCAAAGGATCATTCCCAGCAGATTTCAGAGGGTTATCCCTAGCAAATCACAACTTAAAGATCATCCCCAGCGAAGTTCTTTCCTTTCACAAGCAGGAATTCAATCCTCAATAAGAGTCAATATCACCAGCAACGGTAATTCATCCCCAATGGAGTTTATCAGTGGAATCCTCAATAGAGCATCTCTTCCCCACAGAGTAATCTCCTCATTTATTTATTCCCCAACGAAGTTATCTTCTCCTGCAGGTTTATCCTCACAATCACCTTCGTTCATCATCCCCAGCGGAAGAGAAGAATTCAACTCTTATTCTCCAACAACGATCCGAGATCTATTTTCCCCAGCTAAAACATTACACTTCCATACATCATGATACATGCATATACGCATCATACCATACAATCTCATTTATTTTGAGAACATCATTGCTTGATCCATGTCATGCATTGCATATAACTGACCTTTACCTTTCAGGAAAGATATAGTTAAAGTTATCAGCTATGGAAGGCCTTGTCTGGTCTAGTTAAATCAATTCCTAAAGATTTTTCTGATGCCAATCCAGTCAAAGTTATTCCAAGACTCTCCTATGGTCCAGTTAAATCGATTCCTAAAGATTTTTCTGATGCCGATCCAGTTGAAGTTATTCAAAGACCTTGTCTGGTCCAGTTAAATTGATTCCTAAAGATTTTTCTGATGCCGATCCAGTTAAAGTTATTCCAAGACTCTCCTCTGGTCCAGTTAAATCGATTCCTAAAGATTTTTCTGATGCCGATCCAATTGAAGTTATTTCAAGACCTTGTCTGGTCCAGTTAAATCGATTCCTAAAGATTTTTCTAATGCCGATCCAGTCAAAGGCATTCTCTGGTCCAGTCAAATCGATTCCTAAAGATTTTTCTGATGCCGATCCAATTGAAGTTATTTCAAGACCTTGTCTGGTCCAGTTAAATCGATTCCTAAAGATTTTTCTGATGCCGATCCAGTCAAAGGCCTTCTCTGGTCCAGTCAAATCGATTCCTAAAGATTTTTCTGACCCCGATCCAGTTGAAGTTATTTCAAGACCTTGTCTGGTCCAGTTAAATCGATTCCTAAAGATTTTTCTGATGCCGATCCAGTCAAAGGCCTTCTCTGGTCCAGTCAAATCGATTCCTAAAGATTTTTCTGATGCCGATCCAATTGAAGTTATTTCAAGACCTTGTCTGGTCCATTTAAATTGATTCCTAAAGATTTTTCTGATACCGATCCAGCCAAAGGCGCCAAGACCTCCTCTGGTCCAGTTAAATCGATTCCTAAAGATTTTTCTGATGCCGATCCAGTTGAAGTTAATCCAAGACCTCCTCTGGTTCAGTCAGATCGCCGATAAAATATTCCTGATTCGTATTCCAGTTGAAGTTTAGACCACCTACCAACAGTCTCCAAATGGCATCCATAAGCCCATTCCCGACATCACAATGCTGATACCACTTCATGCGAGTGCAAATTTCTGGGCACTCTAGTGTTCAATCATCTTCCACCTTCGGATCATGAAAGGCCCGAAAGCCAATCTATATCCTCAGGTTTAAGAATATTTAACAAGGGCAGCTGTTGTACCCCAAAATTTTCCCTCCCATATTTCTCAAGACATTGCAAGAAGAATCTCCAAGTTGCTCAAGATGGCTCAAGAGTTGGACAGTCAAATCATATCCTAAGGCAGTCAATTCAAAATTAGGGTTTTGTGTTGCATCAAGGTCCTTTCATACAAATGACCTCAAGTGCTCCCCAATGTCCTAAAATGTTCTCAAGTTCATCCATGACAAATTTCAAGCCTTGCAGAGGAAGTTTGGTCAGTCAATTGCTCAAAGGGTCCAAAAATCGACTGTGCTAGGGCAAAAGTCAACTGTGACCTAAATATAGTCAAACCTCAAGAATTTTTGTCAACATTCTCATTTTGAAGGATAATTCATCATTTGATCAATGGTTGATCATGATCCATCAAGGATTGCTCAAAATTCATCAAGATTCAAAAGTTGCTAAATTAGGGTTTTGTAGGAAAAGTCAACTCAACTTTGACCAAGCATAACTTTCTCATAATTTATGAGAAATGACCTATCCAAATATCATTTTGAATAGGATTCAATTTCCTACAATCCATCATCATACCCCAAGTTAAAGAAATGCACTCACAAAAAGTTACAAATTTGGACATTATAGGTCATTTTTGGAAGTCAACAAAAACACCTTTTTTTCCAAAGCTTATAACTTGAGCATGGAATATCAAAATGAGATAAGACAAAAAGGGTTGGTTAGAGGATATCTCAAGCTTTCTAAAAAGTCCAAGAACACCTCCAAAAGTTCCAAATTGAAGAAGTTATGCATTATTGAAGTTGGGCATGTTTCCAAAATTGCCAAAAGTCAACTATCCCCAAAACGTCAAATTTTGTCAAATGGGCCCACTTTTTTCCACTTGATTTGTTCTTGTCACACTATACACGTGTCCTACCTTCAGTCTTGTGTCCATTTATTAATTTTTCTATTTTATTTGATTATTATTAAATTAATTCATTTTAAATCAATTTAAATCCAAATAAAATCCAAATATTAATCACTTGGTATCTTTTTGATTGATACAGGCCTTAATTGTCATCATGGACATGATCAAACTCGTATCTTACCATATCATGAACAAAAAGTTGGATTTTTGGCAAATTTGGAGCCTTTTTAATGGTGAATCAAATCACATCTTCAAACATCAATGCATAAAGATTCAAAGTCCAAAACCTGACCTAATTCATCCCATATTACTTATACAATGCAAAGGCACGAGAATTAGAACCTAGAGGCTGCAAAATCAGAAGAACCAAACTTGAGAAAATTGCAAAAAAGCTTGAAACTGAAATCACTCCTAGAGGTAGTTTCAACACCAAATCTCAACACTATTCCATTGCTGGACATCCATTGAGTGATAAGCAATCAAAAGCAAGCCCATTCACTCTCTCAATCGCGCTGTAAGTCCCTCTGAAAACCGCTTGACATTTGAAATCGCATATCATTATTCTTGCATTTTCTTGGCAAAATATTTACACAATCATGCTTATCATTCCATTTAGAAGCTTTTTGCATTATTGAATTGCATTTTCATGGCCTGTAACCCCTTAGCCGAATCTAGGGTTCTTGGATTGTTTTTTTGGGCGTTTTCTCTACAGGTAAAATTAGGGCAAACAATGGACATGGATGAAATCAGGATGTCCAGACGAACATGTCCATGGTCTTGGTTTGTATTTTTATAGCCTAGAATTAATTTTAGGAGCAAGCTACGGATTTAGCTGCGGATGCAAATCCGCAGGTAAAAAAACCAGGGTTCAGTGGAGAAGACGAAGACGTGTCCCTGTCCAATTGGCCCATTCAAACACTTGGCGCGCGTTTTTTAATATTCTGGCATATTATTGATGTTTCCCATATAATATTCATTGTTTATTATATTAACAATTAAAAGGCGTTGGCTCAGTGGCAAGGCGTATGCTTGGTAACTAACAGGACCTGGGTTCGAGTCCCAGGTCCACCATATTGCTTTGTGATTTTCCCCCCACAGATATTCCAGCGTGTTTCATGATTTGTAGTCCATCATACTCCTTGCAAATCACTAATCCCACCTCCAATCTGGGCCCAAAACCCCCCATCGGGTTATTTCTATTTCTTTGTTTATTTCATTTTATTTATTTGTTTTGTTTAATTATTATTATTATTATTATTTAAACTAACCATTTAATCTTTTTCTTAATAAAATCAAAAACCAAAAAAATATATTTTATTTATTAAAACTAAATTCATCATTTTATTTTTTGTAAATAAATATTAATTTAATTAATTTAGTTTTAATTATGTTTAACTTTTAATATTTTTGCAATATTTAAAATCAATGTAGATAATTAGGTTTTACTAACTTTAAATCAAATTTATTTTATTTCTTTAAATATCAAAAAATCCAAAAATATTTTAATTAATTAATTAATTAATTAATTAATTTAATTGTTAACCTAATTTAATTGCTTCCATTAATTCAAAAATAACAAAAAATTCTTTCTTTAATAATTAAAGGGTCAAAACCCTAGAATGCGCCCGATTCAATTTTCCCGCACGCGATCCATTTTACCATATTGATGTAATTATTTCCTGGAATGTAATAGCTTTAATTAGGACTATTCAATTATTTTATCTCTTTATTTATTTTCCGTATTTTAATTTCAAGGGTTGTTTTTGGCGATGTAAATATCCTACGCCTTGTAATAGCTTAGATTTAATTTCCGCAATTTAATTTCTGCAAATTATTAACTGTTAGATGTTTGATAATAGGGAATGCATGACAAGATCAAATCTTTAACCTAGAATCAACATAGCTCACCCATGACATGTACAAAGATAATATAACCAAAATAACACACTCACACATGCGTACTCTTAGGGTACACCTCACTTGGTTGCCTTCGAACATGGTCATTGAGTATAGGAAGTTTTAGAGGTCGCCCTCTTGTCCAAAGATCATAGTTGCCTCGAAACGGTTGCCTCGAAAAAATGATCTAAGACATTAGGGTTACCACTAAGGCGTCCTAGCATTGCTTTAGTAACCACACGTTCCTTAATCGAATTGACCCTTAAAACTCCAACGACGATGCTACATACTCATCAATAATGGGATATCATTGTCTAAAGGACATTAGCACAACTTGATTCCTTTTTCGAGTAGGTAGATGATTCTTAAGTACTTGCTCTTTCTAAAACAAAATAAAACTTTTCGCACTTACACCTTTCAAACAAAAAATCTTTTCAAACCCACAAACACAAAGAAAAGCAAATTTTGAAAACACTTTAAGCAAGTACCTAAGAGCCCGTGGATAACCACAGATAGAAAGGGTGCTAACACCTTCCCTTTCTATAATCTACCCCCCGGACCCGAGAAACATCTCGAAAAAGGAATTTTTCTGTGTTTTTTTCCTTTCCTTGTTGGATAAAATAAATGACGGTGGCGACTCTTGCTTCCCATGACATTTTGCAAAAACAAACGCAAAACGCGAACCAGCATTCCAAAAACAGTCAGTTCTCTCCCACTGTATCACAACTTAGTTTACACTTACAAAAAAATAAAAACATAAACTACAATGGCTGAGATTTGAAGTGTGTCCTGATTTGTTTTTTCCCCTCAATTATTTTAAAACTAAGGGAATAATTGATTTTTTTTATTTTTATAAATAAATAAAGATGGTGCGCCTTGGTATTATACCTCATTTTTTCTTTGTGTGAGGTGAAAGCTTCGTCATGAAAAACATTATTTGTTGTAGTGTTTGACCTTCTTGAACTCAGTAAACACCTCGTGTTTGAACTTTATGAGTGCTATCCATGTCATTCTGGTGAGTACTCATCCACAAATGACACAAAGTAATTGTTCCATCAAAATGAAGACACTTAAAATGGACCACATACATCAAAATGCACAACACCTAAATCATGAGATGCTCTTGGAGGCAATTCTGATGAGAAAGGCAATCTTGGGTGCTTGCCTTTCATGAAAATATCACTTGATTTCTCTGGTTCCACAATCTTAGGAATTCCAAGTACTAGATACTTTGAATTCAGATGCCCTACGCTTCTAAATTTCAGATGCCCCAATCTCTTGTGCCACAACTCAATCTCTTTTGCAAAACTTGTTGCACTAAGGCATTGAGTATCCGTTGTTTTAAAATTTACCTTGAATGTCCTATTTCTTCCTAGTTCAGACTGCATAATCAGCTTCTGATTACATTCATACAACTTCAAGAGATTGACCTTCATGGTTATTGAAAAACCTTTTTTTCAAACAACTGACTTATACTCATCAAATTGCTCTACATGCCAGGTGATCAATGTATTTTAATACACTATATTTTACCTTGTGATAAGTCTTTTATATGACTTCTCACATTATTTTAATTTCTTTTTAAAGATTTTTGAAAGTTAAGTTGAGTTTCGCTTATTTATGAATAAGTGTTTATTTTAATCTTAAACATTTATTTGGTACCTTCTCACTATATAGGTCATAACTTAAGCTAGGTGATGGTGTTTTACGCGTTCTAACATGTGTTAGAAAGATTAGAGTATATCTATCAATTTGATGTTGAAGTCAAAAGCTGACCCGAAGTGCAGAAAGGTTCGAATAATTCATTTTATCTCTAGACTAAATAAAATAATTAGTTATAATTGGGCCAATTTTTATGTTTTTCATGTCAGATGCTATTAGGGTCTGATTTACCTTGTAATATTTAAACCAAATTTGTAGCTTATTTCATTATTCTAAATTTTCATGAAAAATAGGAAGCTTTGTATGATTTACATGGAGATTATTCTAAATTTACAGCTGATCTGTTGTATTCAGGTTCCAAAACTTTGAGATTATTAAAATTTTGCAATTTAATTTCTATTCCTTTCAATTTTGTATGTAATTATCATTTTCTTAATTCGTTTGTTATAGAGTATTTTTGATTTAATTCGATTGATATATGTTCCCTAATCTCAATCGCACTTAACTTAAGTCATTAGTTAATTCACGTTATCTCTAACCATATGCTTAATTCGGTAAACAAGAACATAATTCTTATAGTGTCTTTCGTGCTTGTTGATTGATATTATGATCTAATAGGAATAGAGAATCCACTTAAGATAGGATATTTAAGTTATAATAATCAATGATAAGTAGGATCCAAATCAGTAGACAAGTTTGTTAATCGTAATTGTAATCGAATTTGTTTAATGTTTTATCATTATCTTAAACGAAACCTAAACACCCCCATTATTTCTTTCAGCTGGTAAAAATCAACACAAGAGTCCTTGCAATACGACTCGAGTGTCACTTCCATAAACTACAATTTTTTAATTACTCATCTTTTATCCGTGCGCGACAACAAATTAATTTGGTGCGGTTGTCGGGGACTCTTTGTTGATTTTATTCAATTTTAGAGTCCTAATTTAGAGTCTTGTTAGTAATTTTTTATTTTGTTTGTTGATTTTCAGAGTTGCACTAAAGTGGTAAGTATCTCAGCCTATCAGGTGACTTTTCAATGTACTGTTTCAAAATGTTCGTATTTTTTTCCATAAAATCAGGAAAAAAAATCAACAAATAGTACTCCATATGAAGAGACTTCTAAGAGATTTCGACCCTCAAAATCTCAAATTCCTATTTTTTCTATTTTATTTGATTTTTTAGTTCTATTTTCATATTTAAAAAAAAATCCAAAAAATGTGTAGATTTGTTATTTTATTTAATTTAATTTTTAGTAAGATTTTTTTAATCTCTTTTCTATTTTTCCATTCGTTTTTTCAACAAGTACATTGTTGGCCTTTTCGTGATTTTTGTATTGCAGTGCTTTATGATTTTATTTGATTATATGTTGATTTGATTTTGATTATTGATTTGATTCTCATTAGTGATAATGATTTTATTTGATTTTGAATTTGATAATCATGTCATGGATGATCAAAATAGAACCTTAACATAACTTGTTGCACCTGATGTGAATTATAATGCTTTATGTATTGATTATCTTGGTGTTGCTATACCTTTTGAATTGAAATATGGTTTAATACACTTGTTGCCAAGGTTTAGTGGTCTTGCAGGTGAGCATCCTCATAAGCATCTAATAGAATTCCAGGCTGTGTTCTCTACACCATTGAAACTAGAAGAAGTCACTAAATATCATATCAAGCTCGTAGCCTTTCCATTCTCACTACAAGGTGATGTCGAAGATTGGTTGTATTACCTTCAGCCAAACATTGTTTGCGAGCTGGAATGATCTAAAACAGTTGTTCCTAGAGAAGTACTTTCCTGCTTCCAGAGTTGCATCAATTAGAAAAGAAGTATATGGTATTAGACATAAAATAAATCATTGGCTAAGTACTGGGAGAGATTCAAACAATTAGTGTCTAGTTGTTCAACACTAGATCACCGAGAAATTACTTATCCAGTACTTATATGAGGGATTGCTACCAGTGTCTTGAAACATTTTAGATGCCGCTAGTGGTGAAGCACTTGTTGATAAGACTCCAGCTGATGCCAAAGCCTTGATTGAGAACCTGTCACTCAACTCCAAACAGTTCACAACTAGAAATAATTATGCGGTCCAAATTAAAGGAATGAATGAGATTCAGGTTTATTCTTCCAACAAGGCTCTAGAAACTATACTTGATGAACAAACTTCTTTAGTGATACAGTTGGCAGTGGGTAAATCTCAAACAACACGGTTTTGTGGTATTTGTAATTCTCTAGAGCACCCGATCGATACATGTCATATTATGCAAGTTGAGTCAGTCACTGAGTTGCCTCAAGTATTTACAACAAACCTTTATAATTAAGGCAACAATCAGAACAGGTATAAAATTCCTGACCAGTCCACTAACAAGTACCATCCCAATTTAAGGAACCATTCAAACCTTTGATATGTGAATCCATAACAACAACAACCTAGCCAACAATAATTGATGTTACCATTACCACCACCACAAAACACTCCACCAGTAGTAACGAGTTCTGGAACTTCACTAGAAGACCTTGTCAAGCAAATGACTATAAACAATCTCCAATTTTAGCAACAAACTTATTCCAATATTCAGAATTTGCAGACACGGATTGGACAACTTTCCACCTCAATGAATTTCATGCATCAAGCTCAAGGATCGAACCAACTATCTGTCCAAACAGTAGTGAATCCAAAAGGCCCTAATGTGAGTGCAATTTCCTTGAGATCCAGAAAGAGTGTTGAACCAACCCCAGAAAAAAACAACAAAGTTGTTGAACCCACACCTAGCTCTAAATTTGTTATTAAAATTGAAAAAGAGAAAAAGTATGTACACCAATTCCTTTCCCACAGAGAGTAGTGAAAACATAAAAAGTTGGATGAGGAAGATAAGGATAAAGAGATATTGGGCATATTCAAAAAGATGGTAGTAAATATCCTATTTCTTGATGTGATTAAGAAAGTTTCAAAATATGCCAAGTTTTTGAAAGACTTATGCATTCACAAGAGAAGATTGAAGGGAAATGAGAAAGTGAATATGGGAAGAAATGTTTCAGCCCTCATTCAGGCCGAACATGTATCTGAAAAAGTCACAAATAAGCGAAATGTCTCAGCTCTCACTCAGGCCATGCCCCAAAAGTGAAAGGATCTAGGAACTTTTTCTGTTCCTTGTACCATTGGGGGTAGTAAATTCGAAAATTTCATGCTAGAATTTGGAGCTTCTATTAATGTTATGCTTACTTTTGTTTACGACAATCTTGATCTTGGTTCTTTGCAGTAATCATGTTTAACCATTCAACTGGCGAACAAGAGCAATTCCCGCCCTTCCAGAGTAGTAGAAGATGTCCTTGTTCAAGTTAATGACTTGATTTTTCCTGTAGATTTTTACATTCTGGACATGGAAGGAGAAACTAATTCAAAGGAAAGAAAAACACCCATCATTTTAGGAAGGCCATTCATTAAAACAACAAAAACTAAAATTGATGTTAATGATGGAACAATATACATGGATTTCGGTGATATCATTACTAAATTTAACAACTTTGATGCTATGAAACATCCTGTGGAAGAAAATAATGTTTTTCACATTGAATTGCTTTCTGAGTTGGTTGGTGATACTTATTATGTTTGATTTCAGCTGATATTTCGTCATTGTTTGACCTTGATGATGCTTACTCTTGTGATTCATGTATTGGCACTAACCATTGCTCTACTTCTGTTGAGATTAAGGCTTCCCTGCAGGTTGACATTTTTCTTACATACAAAGTTATCAATGAAGCTCTTGACATCCCATCTTCCCAACCACACTATCCATTGGATAACCACCTTCTTTAGAGCCTTAATTACTTTTTGAAGATTTAAGTTATTCATCAAAGATTGAATTTAAGAAGGAAGATAAATCATTGCAAGAACATAAAAAGGGAATTGGATGGACCTTTCCTGACATTCTTGATATTAGTCCATCCATATGTATGCATAGGGTCTCACTTTCAGATATAACAAAAGCAGTGAGGTAGCCCCTTCAACCATTGAGCGTTGATGTTGTGAGGAATGAGACCACTTTCACGTGCGTATTCAACACTTTTACTTATCGGAGATTGTTATTTAATCCTTGAATAGAAGGCAATGGCACTAATACAAAGTTCAAGGTTAATGGACTACTCGAAGTTGCTCCATGATAGCCCCAATTTAGAAGGAGAGACAATAGAAGAGCCTTCACTAGAAAAGGCTGCGTATGTGATCACCAATCCTCCTTGACTACTTAGGTGTGTTATTTCCTCTCCCTCATCTTTATTTTATGCTTATGTTCTTTCATTTCATTGAGGATAATATGTGTCTTCAGTGTGGGGGAGAGAATGACTTACTTGTTTTATTGTTTTCCATTTTCCTACTTGTTTTCTTATTTTAAAACATAATTTTTAAAATGCATGTTGTTTCTTTGGTTTTTGGGTTACAATTGTGAGTATTTTCTTAGTTCTCTTGACTAAAGATTCATGGTGTGATGTGAGTGAGTTGTTGTGCTTTCTTAGTATGTTAAGTAAGATTAAATTTTGAATTGTGTATCAATTTTGGTAGATCATTAACCTTTGTGAGATTTTTAGCCTAATAATGGATAATATTAAAAAATTCATCTCTTTCTCGTGTGATTTTCACTCATGTCTGTTAGTCTCTAGAACTTGATCTATCTCTTTTTGAAAATGTTGATTAATTACGCACACTGATATGATAAAGGCAAGTTGTTTTTGTTTTATTTTTAGCCAGTTAACCAAAAATCCAACCCTAAATAATATCATCCCTTGTTTGAAAATCCCTTGAGCCTATTTATCCAATTCCTTGTTTGAAACTCATTACAAGCCTAAAAGTGAAAAACAATTATTATAACCTTATTCAAAGGGTTGAAAGAGTCTTGTTTGAAGTTGTGGGGGTTGAATAATTATAGTTGTGACATTTAATTCAAAAATAGTTGGTAGGAAAATAAAAAAAATAGAAAAAGAAAAGAAGGATGTCAATACATATTCCTTCTGAAAAAAGAAAAAAAGAGAAAAGAGAAGAGAAATAGCTGCAAGGTTGTTGTTTGGAAGTGAATAAAGTCTTATTTAGTTCAACTCCCGCAATTTTTTTAAATTTTATTTTGACACTTTGAATCTTAGCCTAGTCCCCCCTTAGAATTTATCTCAACCTTACCTTGGCACAGTTACAACCCGAATAAAAGTCCTTTTGATCTTTGTGTGCATGTATTTCTATTATGGATGTTAAAGTCCTTTCAAGCTTATGGTAGTGATAATTTTCATGATGTGCTTTGAGTGTAAACAGTTAACCTAAATACTTGAGAGTTGAGGGAAATTTTATCCTGTGAGGATCTTGCAGCTTATAATGGACTCTTTGGTAAACTATTTTCTGATTTGCGTTGATTGTCACAAAAAGTTACTTACTAATCCATACTCATGAACCATAGAATTAGAACTTTGATTTCCCTTTGTCATCCTGAAAACCTTTAAAATTGCACATTCTGTTTTGTTCTTGTTTTTCTATTTTGAATTTTAATTTTAGCATTTTGGTCGGAGATCAAAAGTTTATGTATGAGGGAATTTGATCAGGGTATTTTACTACACAATATTTTACCTTGTGGTAAGACTTTTATAAGACTTTTCACATTATTTTAATTAATTTTATAGGTTTTTGAAAGTTAAGTTGAATTCTGCTTATTTTCTAAATAAGTGCTTATTTTCAGCTTAAATAGTTATTTAGTTCCTTCTCGCTGTACAAGTCATAACCCGGGCTATGTGATGCCGTTTTATGCATAATAATATGAGTTAGAAAGCTGAGAGGATAAACTACAAGTTTAATGTTAAAGTCAACAACTGATTCGGAGTACAAAAAGATCGAATAATTCATTTTATCTCCATACTTAATAAAATAATTAGTTAATGGGCCGACTTTTATGTTTTTCGGGTCGGATGCATTTAGGGCCTAATTTCCCTTGTAATATTTAAACAAAATACACAACTTATCTCATTATTATGAATTTTCACGAAAAAGAGGAAGCTTTCTACGATTTACATGGAGAACTAAACCTCTAGAATGATTTTCTATATTCAGGTTCTAAACCTTTGAGATTATTATAATTTCACAATTCAATTTCTATTCATTTCAATTCTTTTATGTGATTATCATTTGCTTAATTAGATTGTCATAGAGTAGTTTTGATTTAATCCGAGTGATATATGCTCCCTAATCTAAATCACACTTAACTTAGCTTATTGGTTAATCTGCGTTATCTCTAATCACATGCTTAATTCAACAAAAAAGAACATAATTTTTATAGTGTCTTTCGCGCTTGTTGATTGATATTGTGATCAAATAGGAATAGAGAATCTGCTTAGGAATTGAAGTTATAATAATCGATGATAAGTAGGAACTGAATCGGTATACATTTTTGTTAATCCTAATTGTAATCAAATTCATTTAATCGTTTATTAGTATCTCAATTGAAATCTAAACACCCCCATTATTTCTTTCAATTTGAAAAAATCAATATAAGAGTCCTCGCGATACAACTCGAGTGTCGCTACAGTTTTTTAATTACTCATTTTTGACCCATTGTGAACTTTTGGGAGTTGAGTGACATGTTCTCGATCAACACTTTGGCAGCAGTTGGAGTCTTATCAACAAGTGCTCCTCCACTAACGACATCTAAAATGTTTCTATCTATTGGTAAAAATCCGCCATAGAAGTATTGGATAAGTAACTGCTCAATGATCTGGTGTTGAGGATAACTGGACACTAACTATTTGAATCTCTCCCAATACTCAGGCAATGATTCATTGTCCTATCTAATAAAACTTTTTTCCTGATTGATGCAGCTTTGGAGGAAGGAAAGTACTTCTCTAGGAATAACTTTTCAAATCAGTCCACTTTAGTGCAACCCTAAAAATCAACAAACAAAAACAAAGCAAAAATATTGCTAACACCAGGAACATACCATACATCCTTGATCACAACAGCTTTGCCATTCTATAACTTCACTCAGACATTTCCCATTTCTTCAACATATAAATCCTTATCATCAACACATATGATCTTGGTCTTTCTACCAGACTAAAAACCAACAAGCCATTGCTTGTTTCCAGTTAGGTGATTTGAGCATGCAGTGTCCATATACCACCAGTCTAACATGTTTTCACCTTCATTCTCAGATGCCATCAATAATACAACTTCATCCTTTGACTATATTGGCTTCTTCACACTTATTTTCATTATTTGACTAGCAATCAGAGGAAAATGGCCAAATCTGTTATAGTTGTAGAACTGAACCTTTCTCTTATCAAACTTCCCATTTCCCTTCTGAGCATTCTTCTGTTTCTTCTCTTCTGAAGAAGAAGGTTCTGACTTTTGAACATTCTCTTTCTTATTCTATAGTCATGTTTTCTTCTTGTTCTTCTTAACAAAAGAAGCCTTGAAAGCCAGTTTATACCCCCTTCCAGAGTTTCTTTCAGTGCGATGCAACTCTATGCCTCTAGACTATTATGAAGTTCTTTAATTCTCATGGTGCTAGTGTCACTACTACAAAAAAGACCTTTCGTAACACATTATTACAATGGTCTTCATGTTAATTGTGGTAATATATTGTTTACGCTCACCTTTGTTTTTAAATTATTTATAAACATTTAATTACGGTCCTATAACTCAACCATTGTGGTATATTGAATTTTACTTGCTTCAATTTCCAGCACCAACATTTTTTTCTTCTTTTTCGTTACAAAAAGAGGTTGTCAGTTTAATCTTATAAATATATTAAAATAAAATTATTTACCACCATGGTTAATTATTGAAACCGTTATAAATATGTCTTATTATCATGGTTTTTGTTAACAGTCACGGTGATAAATTTTACACACACACACACACACACACACACACACACACACACACACACACACACACACACACACACACACACACACACACACACACACACACACACACACACACTATAATACGGTGGGAGAATTGACTTTTTGGTTTATCGTAAATGTTGCGGTTAGCAAGAGTCGCTATCGAAATTTCTTTTATCCAATATTTAGGAAAGGTGAAAAGAATAGGAAAGACCTTTGATAGATTTTGAGTTCGAGGTGTAGGTTATGAAAAGGTAAGGTGTTAGCACCTTTCCATCTGTAACTCGGGCTCTTAGTTTCTTAGCTCACTTTAAAAAAATTGCTTTGTACGTGTGTGATTTGTTTGAAAATATTTTTGAAATGCCAATGTAAGACAGACTTTGTAATGATTATTGTATTAGTCATCAAGAACGTATACAAAGTGTTTTTGAAAATATCTTGTTTGAAATTGTAGTGTGAAAAATATTTCATTTGTGAGCAAGAATTCAAGAGTCCTACCCACTAAGGTCTTTCTTGTTATTTTCCATCTCGTTTGGCGATAGTATTATCCATACCATTAGTTGGTAGGTAATCCTATCTATTGGGTGTGAAGGGACAGGCGTAGGATCATCGTATGATCATCGAAGACAACATGTAAGGATACTTTAGCAATTGTATTGAAGGGACTATCATCATTTTTCTCGTAGGGTCATTGAAGGACTAGATTATTTTGTAGGCAACTCGAGGGTCATCGAGGGACTATGATCTTTATTCGAAAGGGACAATGATGATATTGTTAAATCGAGGGTCTTTTTCTAAAGTATTCCCTCTTTCGAGGCACGTGACCAATATTCGTAAGGCAACAAGAGAGGTTACCCTAGAGGTGAAGTGTGCAAAGTGTATTAGTTTCAGTTATGTTAATCTTGTATTAGGGTTATCTATGTCCGATTATTAGTCTTTCCATACAAACCCTAATTACTAACAGTTAAATATGTGCAGAAAGTAAAACCTAAGCTATTACATCCTGTGAACAGTTACATAATTAGAAAATGCGAGAAAATAAATCTACGCTATTACATCGGAGAGTGCGACCTATGCATTTTGTCTAAGAAAATTAAATAGAAAAAAAAGGAATAAGAAAAAATGTTAGAGAAATGTTTAGATGCCTAAAACTCTAAATTAATGTTTTTGGTGTTTTTTTGTAGAAAATAATTTAGGTTAATAAATAGTAATTAAAATCTAATTATTTCTAATCAATTTAAATATTAAGAAAAAAAATCTAATTAACTTAGTTAAAAAAATGTCAAAAACCATAATCCTATTTTGTTATGGTTTTGAAATTTTTTTAAGGTTAATGGTTAATTAGAAAATAATTAGTAAAATAGAGAAAATTATGGTTAGTAAAATAGAAAAACAAAGTGTATGGGGTGGGAGTTGAACGTACACCCTCAGCCTAAATGACCATTCCCTTTACCATTCTGCCACAATGTTGTTGGTGTTTAGGAATGAGAATCAGTCAATTTGGTATTAACCTACGTTGAAACCTGAAAAAAAACAAAATTATTTGACAAAAGTTGGGATCGAATCCACGCCTTTTGCAATGCCAATCACACTTCTTACCATCAGGCCAATTGTTGTTTCTTGCTATTCAATCACAAATAAATCATTATATAATAAAAGTGTGTTAAAAATTTAATTTCAAACGCAAGTCAAACCGTGGGGCCCTGTATAAAGTGTTAGCCAATCAGAACTTCTCAAAGTGCCACGCCATGGTCAATATGGTTCAACAAAATTTGACTGACGGAGAAGTGACCGGAATCCTAGCTCTGGTCATCTTCTTCGATGATCTCCAAAATCAAACCTGCAAAACACGAAAAATTGAAACACAAGATGAACCATATCCCCCTAATTTGACCCTTGTGAATCCAATGGTGGCATTGGTTTGACCTGAAAATGCTTGTAGAGTGAGTTTCGAAGAAAATGTTTCAAACTGCCCTAAAAATGGTAGATTTTCATTCCCGCGTCAAAGCTTGCAAATGATGATTCTAAACAAGTCCAAACATCATTATAAACAAGTATATATGTATAGGATCAATCAACAATGCATGAATTATGAGTTTGAAATTCAAGAAATTTATCAAACCGGTGCAATTGAGATATGCTATTCTGGCGTGCTTCAAGTTTCAGGGATGATTGGAATGAGTTCCTGGAGTCTTTAGGAAGCTTTCTTGATGCTTGGAATGGACTGAAAATGGAGGGAGATAAGGGATTGAGTTTTCCCTAATTTCTTGGAAATTTGAAGATTTTTAGGGTTCTTTTTGAGACAGCCTACGTGTTTTTTTTATGTCTGCAAATGTTATGTATATATTGAAGAGAAGATTAGGTCAAGTGGTGGGCTTGGACATCTCATGAAATCATATATGTGATGTTGTTTGAAAATAAGTTGAAATCTTCCAAAACTAATGTATATTTGTTTCAAATAAGGCCACACGATTTCTCCAACTTCAAGGTAGATTTTTGGGCCTCAACATGATTAAAACAAGAGTCTATACGCATAAGTCCATTAGTTTCATATTTTATTTGATTTAATTTTTATTTAAATGAATAAAATCCAAATAAAAGAAATAAAAATCATAAAAATATGTAAATGGATTTAGAGGTCTAATATGGAGTCATGAACATGTTTGAACCTAAAAACTTAGGCCCATTAGCCCAAAAATCCAAGTTTGCCCAATTTGAACTTCATGCATTTTCTCAAAATTGCTCAACTTACACCAATCATAACTCTCTCAATTTTGGTCATATGAAGACAATCTTTGACTTTTTGGAAACCTCAATATGTCTCCTACAAATTTTATGTTGGTTATTATTTCATTTGAAGTCTTTAGCTTGATGTAAATTGCTTTGACAAAATATTTCTTTTTGTTGACTTTTAAAATGACCTGTAATATTTTGGTTCATATCTCTCAAATGAAGCATTTTTTTCCTTGAGCTTAGAGAGAAAAAGTTGTAGATAATTGAATTTACTTCAAGATGATATTTGGTTGAGGAATTTATGATGAAGTATGTGAAAATTATGCTTGGTCAAAGTTCAGTTGACTTCTCCTAAAGAAAACCCTAATTTAGTAACTTTTGACTTTTGATGAATCTTGAGTTTTCTTTATGAATCATGATAAACCCTTGATTAAATGATGAATGTGGATTCAAAATGTTGATGTTGACCAAAAATATTAAAGTTTGACTTTAGATTGGTCAAAGTTGACTTTTTGTCCAATATAGTTTATTTTCAATCATCTGGATAATTGACTGAGTAAATTTGTGATGTAAGGCTTGAAACTTAGTATGAGGATACTTTGATACATATGAGAAACCATGAAATACACTTAAGGCATTGACAACTCAATTTCCTTTGAGAAAAGCAAAACCTTAGTTGTAGGTTGGTTGCTTAGGAGGAGAGTTTTTCTGGTCAACCCTTGAGTAGTCTTGAGTGTTTGAGACTTTCATGAGCATGAGGAGGTGTCTTAAATTAATTTGTCTTGAAAATGGGAGGGAAAATTTTGGGGTATAAAAACTTCCCCTGGTTAATCTTCTTAAACCTGAAGAGTTAGATTAACATTTCTTCTTTTCGTGATCTGAAGGTGAAAGAGGATTGAACACTTAAGTGCCCAAAAATTTGCACTCACATGTGCATGAAGTAACGCTATTGGTTGATTGTACTGCTTGAGCGGACTTAAAGATGCCATTCAGAGAGGTAATAGAGTATC